>OU862879.1:22679740-23929740 GCA_917880725.1 Selenia dentaria
CAATCTAGAATTTATAGTTTCTTTAAACCAAAAGTTTAATTTGTTATATCTTATTACATATTTTGATTACATTTTAAAGTTTTATAACTATTATTAAAATTAATAACACACAAATACCAAAAATAACTAGCTATTTCATAAGTGCATATATAATTATTTTAAGAACTTACTTTTGATAATAAAGTATCCTTTGTTATAAATGCAGTTTTTTTTTTATTTTGAATCCGTGTGGAACCTAACCCTTGAATTTTACATGTAAACATATGAAAAAATATGTCTCGACTTACGTCGTTTCGATTTACGTCGCGTATTTCGAGAACATAACATGCCGTAAGTACGAGGACTGCCTGTATATGATTTTTAAAGCACTAACGCCTGCTTAACGAGACCAAACTTTACAATTTTAGAGAGTAAAATAGACATCCTCCGACGGGATTCGCACCCGCGTCTTCCGACAATCTGTGTCGGACGCCATGACTACTAGGCCATGCTATATACAGGCTCTATTTGATTTAAAAGAAAAGTTTTTCCAAACGCTCAACTTTTGAAATGAAATGTTTTAATCTAGTAAAATTAAACAAAATCACCGATAACCATTGTTGGGCTTTTCCCCGCCATCATTATATAACCTTATAATAATAAACTTTCTAATTAGGTTACCGTTGGGTTGATTACAACGAAAAACGAAAACCTTTCGTGGTTATTTCGATATACTTAGGTTAATGTAGCGCGATGCCGGCATTTTGTCTGAATGATGTCGGTGTCGACAGTCGCTGACACAAATTTGAAAGGTTAACGCAGCGAACAGTACTAACTGAAAAGGTTTCGATACTTGTATTTACTTGCAAGCGGCCTGCAAAATAAGTATACGGACGAACGGCGGCAACTTGATGGAACTAAAAATATTTACTTAAACTTGTGGAATGGAAGTGCAGAAGTAGAACAATTACAAAGAAAAAAAGTACGAGGGTGAATCAAAAAGTTCTTAGAAGTGCATATATATGAAACCTTTTTGGATCAAGTTCGATATTCAAATTAAAGAGTGTCTATCACACTATATTTATGCAGACTGTCACTTGTTTTTGTCAGTTCGTTCGCATGTAATAATTTTTTTTGTGCAACGAGTTGCTAAAAAGTCAAAATTATGGATAAAAGTGAGTTACGTGCGGTGATAAAATATCTCAGTTTGAAAAAAATGTCTACGAAGGAAATTTTTTTGGACATTCAGCAGACATTAGGGGGTGATGCTGTACCCTATTCTACGGTTGCGTACTGGGTGGCTGAATTTAAAAGAGGTAGATCAAGCTGTAAAGATGACCCGCGTTCTGGGCGGCCTTCAACCTCCGTTACAGAAGAAAATGTCAAAAAGGTTGAGAATCTGGTTTTGGAAGACAGAAGAATGACTATAAAACATATAGCTGAGATCCTAAAGATATCTTTTGGTAGCGTTCAATCCATTTTAATTGATTCACTGGGGTTTAAAAAAGTGTCTGCAAGATGGGTGCCACGAATGTTAACCGACGAAAACAAAAAGCGACGTTTGGAAATTTCCAAGCGTAATCTCGAAATGTTCCAGCGTGATTCGGATAATTTTTGCCGTCGTCTTGTCACCATGGATGAAACGTGGGTCCACCATTTTGATCCTGAAACTAAAAGACAAAGCATGTCTTGGAAACGACCATCCTCTCCATCCATTAAGAAATTTCGAGTTGCTCCTACCGCTGGCAAAGTTATGGCCTCTGTGTTCTGGGATAGTGAAGGAATCCTTTTTATTGATTACATGCCAAAAGGCCAGACGATTACTGGACCCTATTATGCAAATTTAATCCCGAAAGTGCGTGAAGCGATTAAAGAAAAACGTCGTGGAAAACTGTCGTTGGGCGTGTTGTTCCTTCAAGATAACGCTCCTGCTCATCGATCGGAAGTTGCGCTCAACGCAATCCGCTGTGCTGGCTTCAATCTCCTTGACCACCCACCATATTCTCCGGACTTAGCCCCAAGTGATTTTCACTTATTTCCAAAATTAAAAGAGGAAATTCGTGGAACAAAATTTCACGATAATGACGCGGTTATAGCTGCCGTAGAGGACTTTTTCGAGAGTCAAGAAAATATTTTTTTTTCACAAGGAATAAGGAAGTTAGAAACGCGTTATTCTAAATGCATTGCATTGGAGGGAGATTATGTAGAAAAATAAAATATTATTATTTAAATCTTTTCATTTTTTAATATTGATTCCAAGAATTTTTTGATTCACCCTCGTATATGAACGAAAATTGCTATCGTTTTGATTTTGTTATGAAGATCTAACATATTTCATGTGTTCCTTTATACCTTATACCTTATAATCTTAACGTGAACTCGGTCAGCATGTCACACAAAAAATAATTACACCGGAACAGTTTTAATAGTTCTTTAGAATAGTAGATGTAAATCGCGAGTTGCACGCAACCTGTCGGTGCGAACACATGTTTCACTGTTATACTATAATAAATTAATATTTATTTTAAAACAGTTATTATATACTCTGTTGTGTGTGAATCAAAACCAGTTTAAAAAGTCAAACTGTTATACGAGTGCCGCTTAACAGTGCATACAAACATTGCAAATATTTCCAGATATACTTAATCTAATATAAGATTACATATTAATAACAATGGAATTGCTTACCACATTTCGATGCGTAATTGTTACACGTACACACCGCTGTTAATCACTTTGTTAATTTACTTTTTTAATAAACTTGGATCTTGCACTGCAACTGCTCTAAACAAACTAGCTAAGTGACCTTGTGCAGGTGTTACGATCGAGCGGGCATGATCACATCGGATCAAGGCGAACTGTTTACTAGATATTATTAATTTGTAAGTCTATAGGTAAACTGAATTCAATTAAGTAAATAACGCTATATTCAGACTCGCTCTTTATCACCAATCACTCCGAAATACTAAACGGTAATAATAACAAATTTCAATTGTATGTACAAGAAACTTGTCTTCTCGAAGCTAATATAATAAGTGAATATATTCACGTGCGCTTGAATATATGTTAAGGCAGATGTGTAGATACTATTTTAAAATATTTTTTCTTGTATGACAATGTTAGCGTACTGTATGAGTACTTAATTCAAAGTTCAACGTTGAATCATTACAAGTCAGATGCAGTACGCGAGTTGATCTCTAATTATAACTACTTTACTATTTTGCACTCTTGATTTGTCACGTTTAAGAGCCGTCTCGACATCTACTAATTATTATCATTTTTATTGACTTATCGACCTGTGTGCATCCGGAGCAAAGATCATTATGCTCGTACCTGGAAAAAAGAGGACGTAAAGGTCATCCTTGAAATGCTTTACCTTGACTAACTAAAGCTAGAAATAAAACTGCTAAGAGATACACTTGTGTGTTGAGGGTTTTATACACAGAACGCTGTTTATGAATACCTAATATTTTATGAATGGTAAACATTTTCTCTATTTATTCACATTCTACATTATCAATAATAATGCTCGTATAGTAGTAATAAAATATTATAAACGAGAAGATGTGTTTTTTAAGATTAACGTTTGTTTGTCCTTTCACACGCAAACAAGGGAATCGATTTTTAACAAACACGACAGACTTAGTATTCCAGTGTTTAAAACTATTCTCAGCTG
Organism: Selenia dentaria; assembly: GCA_917880725.1. Lineage (NCBI taxonomy): Eukaryota > Metazoa > Arthropoda > Insecta > Lepidoptera > Geometridae > Selenia > Selenia dentaria. The sequence continues at coordinate 22,683,396 of OU862879.1, forward strand.
AATCCAGTTTCCAATAGAGGTTCAAGCAATGATTGCGTTTTTTCTATGGATCAGTTTGTTTATCCGTTCGATCGAAAAACCTTTTATATAATCTCATTCGGTAATATTCTTATTATGAAATGAAATACAGACTTTTATTGGCATAAATTATTTACATACTTCTTAAAAAAAAACAATGCTTTAAAACATTTTTTTAATTATTAAAGTACAATGTGTCCCGACCAAGGAGGTTTCAATTCAATTTAAGTACACATTATCTGTGGAGAGCGCGCTGCGCGCGCAACGCGCTGGTTCCAAGCCAATAGACTAATAACAGACCGTTTCCACTGATATTGGCAAAATTGTGGTTACGTCGCACAAGCCATACAAACAAGATGAAGAAGAAGACTTTTTGCATTTTGGCGCTATTTCGTACATACGAATTTGAGTAATGTTTTTGTTCACGCCAAAGCGTGACGTCACCTCAAGGCGCACCGCGCCCGCGTGCCCCACCGCCGCTTCGCCTGCAGCTGTCATAACTAGAAGAAAGCGGCTGCGAAAGGAAGCGGAAACAGTCACCCTTTTATACTCGCAACCGGCGGACGTGTACCGCTGCGCCCAGCGTAGCGACCGCATGGCACCGCCATTATTATCAGCACGAGTCACCGCGAATGACTTCGCCGCGAGTGACCTTCAGGGTGTGTTCGGCCCGACCACACACCACTCCTAAATCAGCACGTGTGTACACACGCATTCAGCCCGCCGCGTAAACCAGTGCACGACCCAAAGGGACAATACAAACATTAGAACCAAGTGACAATAGTTCTTCAGCTCATTCAGCACGCCGTCGACAGCAAGACGCCTCCACCTAGGACTTACGGTCACCAGCACTCATCAGACCCAGAGCTCCTCGACACCTCCCACGTAACTCAGGTATTTACCATCAATTATTCCCTACCTATTCTCTGGTTGCAGGAAACTGCTCAACCACACTTACCCCCCCCTATCATCGAGCGTATGGTGGCATATTGCCAAACCAGTTTTGATGGATAAAACTTTAGTAAATGTCATGAGATTAAATAAAGTAGTGTATGCAACTGCATATAATTAGGTATTAAAACACTCGTGTAATCTTATTTTGAAACTCGCCTGCGGCTCTTTTCAAAAAACTACACTCATGTTTTAATACCCTCTATTAAATGACAGTTGCATAAACTACTATTCACGCAGAATTATAAATTTACATGACAGTGAAGTCAAAGGCAAAATCATTTATTCAATTTCGGGTACGTTCTGGAAAGCGCCGTCAACGCTCACAACTATCACGTTCCGGTTTGCCTTTCTCTTTGGTTGACAGTGACAGCTCGCAAAAACCCACCTTCGATCCGCGAGCGTTGTAGTTGCGGTGTGAGCGTTCTCGGTGACGTTATCGACGATGTATCGAGTTCGCTCAGTCGCTCACGATGATCCGTGGACTTGCAAGGGAACACCCATTCCCTTGCAAGTCCACGATCATCGTGAGCGAACGCCGCGAGTGATTTCGGCGCTTTCCGGAACGTAGCCGTAGACATCAAAGACGTACTTGTGAACGTCAATTATTAATTATAGTGTACTTTAAAGACTTTACCGCCGCGTTCCAAAATATAGAGCCTACCGAGAAGAAGCGGCAAGAAACTAGGGGTAATTATTTTCATATAGATTTTTATAATGTTTCTACTATGGTACTACTATTATTAAATTGTATGTATGGGTGGCATATGATACTTTGCTAGAAGTGGAGTCTTCCAAGCATCTTTGTCTTCTATATAATGTCGAACTTTATAATATGCCTTCTTGTTTACCTTTAAGTTCTGGAGCTCATTGTCTTTGGCCTAGTTTTTCAGGGATAAACATACTTGAGTATTAGAAATACTTTGGTTACTCATAACTCGGAATTGTTACTACTTCCTGGTTGTATGCAAGCTTCTGCGTGTGTAGGTACTACACTTTTTTAGTATACGGCTGTATAATTATTAGAACACGAGTTATCAATTGGTACGAATAAAATCGGGGTATTATTTCTGTGATGAGCAGATACATTTGTTCCTCAGGTCTTGGTTGTTGTTATATCTTGTTGTGTGTCCATGCCCCCCGCGCCACGGGACATCCTAGTACTGCGGGCCTAGCATGAATAACTGCGTAAGTGTAACGTAACGCTTACGTGATACAGTACAAACTGTCATTTATCTAGGGCAACTGTGACATAGATAACTCATAGTTTGTACGCCAAAGCGTGACATGTTGACGCTTTCGATACGAATACTTTTCTGCAAATTGTTTGTGCTACGGCCTCTGGAGTATGAGTGAAGTACTAATGATGCTAAAATTAAACTATTCAAATTGAACAAAATAATTGAATTGGAAATGCAATATTGAGATTGATTGAATCCCAGGTTGGGATATGCTCCAAATATTCATTTAATGTTCTAGAGCACTGAAATATTTATGCACACACTTCATTTACATAATATATAGTGAAATACATATTGAATATTAATTATTAACTCATATGCTGCTCAATAAGTGGCGTGCAATTGGAGAGGTCTATGTCCAGCAGTGGACTGCTACAGGCTGATGATGATGATGCTACTCAATGACGCAAATGGCTTTATTTGTTTGAAAATCCACACGTAATCAAAACAAAAACCAAACATATAATCCTGTATCTATAATCTTGTGTTGGATTAAAGAGGATATAATCATGACGGCTTTAAATTGAATAATCTTATAACCTATGTGATTAGAGAACAGAAAAACAAATAAAAATATACACGATAGGACAATTTAACAAACGCGTAATATACAATGTGAACTTGCGATCTTTAACCTTATGATCTACACAATTAAAGTAGGAAATTCTACGTAATAGATCATACCTGTTTACGTTGCACGAAGAGCGCATCAATAATATCAACTTCATTTTAAACCACTTAACAACACTACCGTCTCTATTATCATAATGTGAAATTAATAGACACTACGTGTGCTTTTAGAAAAAACAAACAGGTTTTGTGTGCGTCGCGTCGATACAGTTGTTTAGTTGAACTGATGTTTGGCTTCATTGCGTCTGATCTGACTGAGGTAATTGTAGAGCAGAATAGCCTGTAACAAAATAATTGCACATGCAATGTTTATCGTACCATGGTTCGGCATATTTGGTTCTCCGAGATTTGAAATCAAGAATCTACTATACTATTATAAGTAGTTCTGCGAACAGTAGACCTCGCAAGCACATAGTCTTAGCAGCGGCAAATTTTCGCAGTACTTTACAACCTTATCTCGGAAGCCACTTGACCAATTATTCTCATATTCGAAATTCCTCTTTAAAGAGGCACCTGATGTGTGTACCAAGTTTTATCGAAATCGTGGGTAAATAGCGCCGCAGCAAACTTTCCTCTTTTAGGAAAAGTACCCGCCCACTCAAGATCGCCGTCGACAAAAAAGTTATATTCAATAGTAAAACATACATACCAAGTTTCGTCACGATTGGTTGAAAAATGAGACATGTGGGCCTAGCATGAATAACTGCGTAAGTGTAACGTAACGTGTCGTTCACGGGAAACAGAACAAACTGTCATTTATCTGGGGCAACTGTGACACAGATAACTCTCAGTTGGACGCCGAAGCGTGACGCAGTGATGTTTGCGATACAAATACTATTCCGCGAATTGTTTGTGCTACGGCCTCTGTACAGGAAGACATACAACCTAACAAACGTACGGACAGATTTCAATTATTAATATACATGTATATTCCGCTCAATTCGTATTCCTCGTGTCTGAGGGTCGTGACCACCTCCGTTCATTACATACAGGTATTTCACCATCTGCTCCTATTTTTGGCTACATGGATAGCATCGTAGACTGAAGACTAGTACTAGTCTTATTAGATACTGTCGTAGACTGAAGGTGTCCAGTTTGGTTTAGGCTTGGTCAAACCAACGCATCGTATTCCGACCACGCCATCGCTTGCCTTCCGCTTTGCCATTGCTAGCTATTTTTTCTAGATTGTCGTTTATACTCGTATCTACATACACTATTAAACGACCGAAGCGAGCGAAGACTACTAAAAAGGCTTCATTTGTACATTTCAGAAATAGTTGTTATTTTAATTTAGAACTTGTAGTGTTTTAGTTGAAATATTTCAAATTCAAATTCTTTATTAAGCCTGTGGGCCTGCGTTGAAGTATACTGTTTAAGGCGCTTCCCCAAGCAAAAAAAATCTTAAACGTTGTTTTTCGTCGCACAGTTTAGACATATTAGTTACTGACACAATCTCGAAAAAAATATACTGTGCATGTAAGATATGCATGCATGCATGCAGATAAGAGTTCAAAAAAGACTTGTTTATATTGAACAATATCTAAGTCAAAGTCAAGTCAAAGTCAAAATTATTTATTCAATTTAGGCATCAAAGACGCACTTATGAACGTCAATTTTTCATTATAATGTACTTTAAAGACTACCGCCGCGTTCCAAAATATATAGAGCCTACCGAGAAGAAGCGGCAAGAAACTCGGGACCATTCTTTTTATATAGATGTTTTTACAATATTTTTACTTAGGTACTACAAATATTAGCTCCAGTGTGTTGCCTTACAAAAGAGAACATAATAATGGTATCAGTAGGGCAAGACACGCTACACTTTGACATCTTAGTACACGAGTAGATAGATCCTGGAGTGATCAGTCCCAAGCTGTTTTATCCTCCAAGTAATCCGAAATTTTGTAATAACCTTTTTGACAGAGTTTAGTTTTAATAGCAATTTTAAACTTATTAATAGGCAAATCTCGGATAACATTGGGAACTTTATTATAGAATCGTATACATTGTCCCATAAAAGAATGACTTATTCTGTGGAGACGCGTTACATTACGATAGCTTGTGCTTATTTCGCGTGTTGATGGAATGAGCATCACTCCTTTTATCAAAACTGCTAATGTTTTTCTTTACATACATTATTTAATGGTCGACTACTATTGAAGTTTTTTACCTTTAGTTTCGTATTCTTATTTAGATATGTTTTTGATGCTCACCTGCTATCCACCACCATCGCTACTAATATTGTTTCTGACATTTTCTAACTTTGGCTTCTGATTATTTGGACTGTTTTGTTTTGTATAGACACGACACCTAAAACACATAGGGAGTATAATTAACGAAACTATATTGCTATAGAAAAGCTTAGTGAAAAGTATTGTGGAGAGCGTAATTGTTTGTACTGGTAGGGATGGTCGTAGAGCTGCCTTTTATAATCCTTCTGTAAATCATAATGATAACAGTATTATAAGTTATTCAAAAATCTACAATATAATGTATTAATGTATAATGTCTTTGAAACTGTTTAAGTGTGAAGTTTAAGTTGAAGTTTAGTACATATAGTATAACTATACTATAGTAAGCTATAGTTATACTATGGTAAACTTGAACAAAGAAACACAGTTATTTGCTTTGTCAGCAAAACTGCGTTACATAATTATACTCAAATGCCTCTCTTATTCCAGAGGTGTATATCTATATAATTAGATATATGTAGGCAATTGACTATTATATTTTTATTTGTATTATTTATGTCTTGGAGTGGTGGTGTTCTAAAATAGATATTTGTATGGAAGTTATGTCAAATGTCTATCCGTAGTAAGGAAAACTGCGGATATATAGAATATTGAAAAAGACCGTAAAATTAAAATATACCGGAATATATATACATAGAATAAAAAGACTACGCATGAAAAGAAAGAATTCCGAGAATTAGTATTCGTGCCAATCACCAAAAATATCGTTTACAAACGAACATTTTCATTTGAAGTATTTGCCGTAACGATGCACATGAGAAACATTTTTTTAACTAAGAAGTTAAGTTTGTTCGTCGATTGGCTTTCTTTTCGTTGTTTGTACGGAACCTTCGGTGCCCGTGTCAGACTCGCCCCTGTCCGTTTTAGTCTAGAATATATAATTTTAAGATCTTGGCATTTGTCTGAACTTGAACTTAGCGAGGTAACGACCTTTTGGTGCTTAAGTTCTGGTTATGGTTACACATGTTGTATACTCTTATTGTTATATTCAAGTTATGATAATGAAGTTTCGGCTTCTGTTTTCACAACGAGTAAAGAATTGTATTCATTACTCATGTACTATATATTTTTATTATGTACTTTTCGAAGTCATGTTTGTTACTCTTGCTGTGATCTTACTTTTTATTATATATTTGACATAGCGTTGAGGTATATATACGATTAGCTGCTCGGTTTCACCCGCGCGGTGATGGATGATGATGATGATGATGATGAATCCTAGATAGCCTGTGTTACTCAGGGTGAATGCAGCTTTCCAATAGTGTAAGAATTTTTGAAATCGGTCCTGTTACTTTTTGAGCCAATTTGTTACAAACATACTTGCATATAAATCTTTCCTCTTTGTAATATTAGTAAGTATAGATAAACAAGGTTGTTGATTATACTACTTAGGTATTATGCAGTGTGTAACAAAATGGTGTAGCAATACTGAAAGGTGTGTACTAAGTACTGTAATAAGTACTAAATCAGTATTCACAAAGCAAAGTATCTAAATTTATATCGATTATATATTTTTTCATACTAAGTAAAAAACTATCAGCTTTTTTTAGACAGCCCTATTAGGTGCATATTCTTGGAGTTTAATACGCTCTGCAATCGCCACGCCACCTATTCATTCATCTCCTTCACTCTACCCTACATGCGCCCTCTCCCCGCGCGCACCCCAACCCAGCCCCTTTTTCGGCCCCTTGTTTACCTAGTCTAGTGTTTTAGGGATGAATCTGCTTGAGTATTAGCAAAACCTTTGGTTAGGTACTCATAACGCGGAAGTTTACTACTTCTTGGGACGTGGTAGTTAGGTTCTGATTGAATGTAAGCTTCCGCGTGTGTGGTTTTAGTATTCCTACACCTTTTTGTTACACGCTGTATATAACGTTTCCGCGGATGCATCGGCCACGCACCTTACTCTCAGAGAGATAATTAATAATAATTATAATATAGGACAATGTCCACACAAGGTCTTCAGGTCCCAAACTAGGGAGGGCCCTTACTATGGGTTCTGATGTCTGATATACATACTTAAATACATATACAAACCCAGACACAGATCAAACAGACATGCTCATGCACACAAATGTTTGACCTGTCCGGGTATCGAACCCGGGACCAGCGGCTCAGAAGGCAGGTGTGCTACTAACTGAGCCCACCGGTCTGTCAATTATAATCCAATATCCAATGGGCTCGCACCCATGCAGTAATTTGTAGGGCATGCTATTGCGGCCAGTTCAGTCCTATATTATTCTAACATCAGAGTTTACACACCGTTCCAAGCCTACGTCATGACCTGGTTTATTCCTAAAACAACTTCTGCCGCACGGCCTGTCTCGTCATTTGAATGGTTCATTTTAATCTATACTATAATATTATAAAGAGTAAAGATGTGTATGTAAGTATGTTGTGTATTTGTATAAAGTCTTCTACAATTATTTCGAACAAAAAAAAATTTTTTGTATGGAACAAAAAGGATTTAGACAAAGTAAAACTATAAATATGGCAATTTATGATTTTTTGCAACGAGTAATGACAAAAGTTGATAAAAGAATACCAATATGCACCATATTCTGCGACATGACCCAAGCATTTGATTATGTTAGACATACCACTTTATTTCAAAAGCTTGAAGCTTATGGTATCAGAGGTAACGCTTTACAATTAATAAAGTCATATTTAGAGAACAGGCGGCAATATACACAAATAAATAGTATAAATGTCAAAACAAAAATTGAAGAAACCTATACATCTAACGAGCGTACCTCACACTTCGGCGTACCACAAGGAAGCGTGCTAGGACCGCTTCTATTCCTAGCATACATTAATGATCTTCCAAATGCCACCAATCAACCTATTGCACTCTTTGCAGACGATAGTGCCGTGACCATAGAATGTAGCAATATTGACTCATATAAAATTGACATTGATGTAACTCTCAGACATATTATTACATGGTTAAATAATAATAACTTAAAAATTAATTTGAATAAAACAAAAATAATTCACTTTAGACAACGCGATAATTATACTCAATCTGAACCAGACATCACATATGAAAATAATGAAATTGAAAAAGTTGACTCAATAAAATTTTTAGGTTTAACAATTGATAAAAAACTTAACTGGAGAGAACACATAGATAAATTATGTAAAAAACTAAATAGTCAAATCTATGCCCTATATAAAATCTCTACAATAGTTAATGCACAAGCTCTTTTAACTGCATACCATGGTCTTATCGCCTCAAACATTAGATACGGAATTATATTTTGGGGCAACTCTACTAATGTCAACAAAATATTTAAATGCCAAAAGCGAGCTATAAGAGCTATGTTTCGGCTTAAAATGACTGATACATGTGCACCTTATTTCAAAAAGTACAACTTATTGACAATTCCATCACTATACATTTATGAAACATCTATGTTCGTCAAAAATAATCCGGATTTATTCAATCAGCAAGCAGTAGATGTAGTTGTTAGAAAAAGACGTGACAACCATAAGATCTGGGTTCACGGCTCTAGAACAAAGTTGTTACGCACAAGTGTCTTCTGTATGTCTGCTTTTGTATATAATAAGCTGCCAAAATCATTAAGAAAATTACCTGTTACAGAATTTCAAAGAAAATTAAAAACTGTTTTAATAAATAAATGCTACTACACAAATAAAGAATTCTTGAATGACAAGAACATGACATTTTAATATTAAGAATAATTTTGTTATTTGGGTGACCTTATTTTATATAATTGATATGTTATTATTATTATTTATTATGAAATTCATTTTAATTTATTTTATTTTATGTGACATATTTTGTTTTAATTCATTGACAAATGATAATAATTGACACGCTTTGCTTTAATTAATTGTTTAAATTGTTGTATATAGTCATTACATTACATAATTATATAATTTTTTTTTTTGCTAATGAGAGAAATAAAATTGTAATTGTAATAATATCACATTGCACGCCTTATTAAGGCAGAATACATTGAAACTGTTTATTATTATTATTATGACATCTTTGTATACATGTATTTCATGCAATAAATAATTTGATTTGAAAAAAAAAAAAAAAAAAAAAAAAATGTTTGTAACGAATTGGCTCAAAAAGTACTGGACCGATTTCAAACATTCTTTCACCATTGGAAAGCTACATTGACCCTGAGAAACATAGGCTATATAAGGTTCATCATCATCATCATCATCCATCACTGCGCGGGTGAAACCGCGGAGTGCAGCTAGTAATTAATAATTAATCAACAGACATTGTTCGTGTCACAGTACACATGTTGTAACTAATGTTTATTGCTGATTAACGAGCAATTATATAATTAAATCGTCTATCAATCATATCCTTTGTTCCTGTTCCGGTTTTATAGATGCGTTCATTGCAAATTACAATGACGTCACAGTCATTGAATTACGAGATAATTGATAATCAGCTTGGGATAGGGGCATAACTAGATTGTATTTATAATTTCATTTCGTTCGGCAACATGTTTACGTACGAGCACGCATGCACGATTACATATTACGTGTCATCATACCGACTACATTATTACTTATCCTGATTGAATGATCGAATCATCAACGCTGAGCCTAATCCGGGCTAAAAGGCCACGAACTAGCATTGCATCCTTATTCTGCCGTGCGATTCTCTAAGACCAAACATCGTGCATCTTTGATAACATCCGTGAAACAAATGACTAGATGACAAGAAACGTTCGAAAGAACCTTATTTACAAGGGCGATATCTCATTAAGTATTTGACATCGGTGAACTCGTCGACGAGCGCATCGATGAATCAGAGAATCGCACGCATGTGGAATGCTCTGCCGGCGTACGTATTGACGATGTGACGATTCGGCTGCACTAATGGGCGTCGCTTCATGATTCCATATTCGCTTTCCATCAGACGAGAGGGAGTTACTTTGATGAACCATTATAAAAAAAAACATGATATTGTGGTAGTTGATGTTGTAAGCATCCAACAACAAAGATTTTTGAAAATTTTACTCCTGAGCGGTTGAATTCAATTTATTTCTATAGATTTGTATCGCATTAGATGAAGCGAGCGAAGCCGCTGGCGGGTCAGCGTTTGACTTATCATTTCTTAAGCATTTGAAAATACAAGTAGGTTAGTTAAAATAAACAAACAAGTAGAAATATTGTAGCCTAGAGGCTACAACCTAGTTTTCATGTTAGAACAGGAAAACTAGGTTGCCATACAATTACTTATAACCTTGAGCACCACATAATATGCATCTCTTTTCCTCTTCTCTCCTCTATTCCGGTGCAAAAAGAGCTTAATACTTTTATTTAATTTTTGAAGACACCTAAGGTAATAATTAATACTGCTTTCTAATATCCAACAATTCTGTCATTTATGTAAAGAATAACATGATAAAATAAAATAACTGATAAAATCGTTTATTTTTTCAGGTTCGAGCATGCTGGAGACCCTGAGGTACAACAGAGAAACTTTGAAGGGAGCTCACAGAAGAATCATAGACTTGGCGAACACCTTAGGGTTGTCGAACGCAACCATCTCCCTGATAGAAAGGAGGGTGGTTCAGGATAAATATGTACTTTTCGGAGGCATGTTTGTTACTCTTGCTGTGATCGTTCTCGTTATTATATATTTGACATAGCGTTGAGGTGTATATACGATAAACAAGGTTGTTGATTATACTACTTAGGTATTATACAGTGTGTAACAAAATGGTGTAGGAATACTGTTCTTATATACCGGGTTACTGTTAATCAATTAGCGTCCTGTTAAGGGCATATTCTGTAAACCAAAACAAACAACTTTTGTTCTAGAAGTTTTCTCAAAACTAAACAAATTTCCCAAAAAATGTTTTTCAAGTTTTTGTGATTCTCTCTTACACTTCATAACTCTACATCGCATCATATTCATTCATCTACGTGTAGCCATGCATGTAGTTAACAGGGCGTCGTTGCGAAACACAGCTACGATGACCTTGACTTGCGCGGGTGGCGCGCCGCCGCCAGCCGGGGTTTGTCGGCATTGCGCGCGCGCTTTTTACATAGTGTTAATTATGTTTAGACCGGTCAAATAAATAAATAAATATTCCACAACTATCACACAACGCCATCTAGTCCCAAGCTAAAAATAAATGGATTTATCAAGTTTTGTATGGAGAAAAAAAAAAACGAATTTTTGAAAGTCGTAGAACAAAAGATGTTTGTGTTGATGTACAGAATATGCTCTTAAAAGGATGCTAAGGCGTAATTAACGATTTATAAAGATTCTTTTATTTGTATCGCTATTTAAAAGGAGAGGTGTGCGCGCTCTCTACTGCCGAGTTCTATCCAGACGGAATGCAGAGTTGTAACTTCATATAATATTTTAGTCTGAGGGGTACAGTTCAGTGCCCCTCAGACTAAAATATTATATGAAACAATATAGTGTATATACGTTAAAAAGAGAAATAGTCTCATAGTATTTACGAGAGTGGGACGGTTTTATTTTGTAATACATCATATTCCAACACACCCCCTCAAAATAAATTTTCTTTTAAAAATAATAATGACCAAAAGTATTTACAGTACTAATGTCACACACCGTCTTTTAACTGAGAGTACAATACGAGGGACGGCTGAAAAGTTCTGAGCATAGGGTATTAAAACTTGAGTTCAAAATCTAAATTTAATTTATGTTTCAATATAGTCTCCCTCTACTTGAATGCACTTCTCACACCGCTTGTGAAGGTCACGTATCCCGCTAAAAAAAATATGTCGCGACTTGGCCTTCAAAAGCTCTTCTACGGGTGCCTTAATTTGTTCATCATCTCTTGAAATCTTCGCTCTCGAAGTTTGGCTCTATACAGGTCTCATATTACTCATATTCTCAGGTCTATAGGGAGTAATCTCGACAGAGCGAGAACTGAAGTTAGAGAAACAGTACGATATGACCTACAGATTTTTTGGGCAAAACCTCGTTGCAGGGCGAAAAGCTGTGTTCTATTCATTTCGAGATCCACTGCTTATCCTCACACGTTTTTGAGTTAGGCAGCGTTTGCGCAGCGGCAGGGTGGCGCTATGCTAGGGGCGGGAGCGGGACGGGCCGCGGGACAGTTCTGAAGGGCCTCAACTCCGGTCTTTAGTCTGGCGTTGTTGTTGTGGTGTTGGGGGGGGGGGGGGGGGTTAGATACCTCACTGCTCCCAGTCCAACACTTTTTGGGCTACCGTTTCAAACGCCGCCTTCGTTTCCGGAACGGACCCAGACGCAGTCGTCGAAACGCCATGTTATAACTTCTCGGTAACTTAAGATGATCACATTTCCACGGCAGTCCAACTTCGTAGCCTTTCTCTGTATTTTTCGTAGTATGTTCTACGATCTTCACCGCTCGTTGTTCCGCGGTCGCTCACATGTGGCTTGTGAGCGACTCCCAGGGCCTCGAAGCTGAAATGATGTTCGACCAGGTCTAGGGTTGCCAGATCATAATTTGATAAAGGAAGGCAGATGGGTCTAAAAAGGAGGATTTTCTATAAAAAAGGAGGACTTTAGCAATTAAACGATTTTTTTGTATTATTTTACTTTATTTTAATTATATATAGCTGAGCTGCCAATTTTTACAAGAAGTTCTTGGTTTTTCAACTAATAATTATGAAAATCTTCACATGTCATGTTTTTGAAGTTGTATTGAGTAAGAATTACAGATTTAACTGACTGCACACTAAGTCTGTTCCTCTCTTTGCTCCACTGAGTATTAATCAGTGAAAAAACTCTTTCCACGTTTGCGTTATGTGCACTTATACAGAATTAAAATTCGCAGATCTTGAGCAGTTCTGAGAAACATTCAATGTTTTTGGCACTTTTGAAGTAAATTGTCCACTGCTCGTGCAACTTCAAATCATAATATGTCTCATCATTATCTGATTTTGCTTTAAGAAATGAAATCAAGTTACAAAATTGATCATGTAGCTTAACATCGTCAATCTCAACACCTCTGATGCTCAAGAATTCAATGCATGAAACTAAATCATCATATTTTAGGTTTTCGTTCTCTTTCAGCAATGTCATCCACTCAAAACATTTGAAATCTTCTAAGGGCTTTATCCATTCCATCAAGTAATCTTCACAAGCCTTGTAAACACTGAAAAATTCGTTGGAAATGGACTCGGCCTCGTCATTATTGCGAAGCAGCTGACTTACGCTTAGTGGCAAAAATTGTTGTTTCTTCGATTTCGAAGCATATGAAGCACGGATTGAAGTATCTTTGAAATTTCCAGAACGGAATTATGTTCCTCTTCGATTTTTGCCAAATTTGCTTGGTAAATAGACATAAGAGAATGTGTAAACCATAAATATGCTTCTGAAGTTGTGTTTTCGAAAAAGGATTTTATTAGGTATGGTGTTGTTCTTTGGCTTAAGAAATACTCTTTCAATGCTGGATAGAGCTTCAAAATTCTTTCAACGCATGGAAACAGGCTAAGCCACCTTGTTTTACTATGCCTTAGCAAAGGCTGGTAATTGATTTCGACGTAGTCGCAAAACTCTTTTAGTGACTCTGTTCTCACTGTGTACACAGAAAAATAATTAAATATTTTTAATATTATTGACTCAATGTCCAGTTTCATCAAATCGACACCATTGCGAAGGCTGTTATGCATAATATGTGCAGGGCAGCCGACTCCTATAAGGTTTTCTTTCTCCAAACTTTCTTTTAGGCGCGTAAATACGTTTTGACCTGGGTTTCTGTCCACACCCCCAAAATTAACATTCGCATTATAGCCAATAAATGCCACACACTTTGGGGTTAATTGGTACGTATTAAGTGTTTCGTATATAAGATTCGCAATGGAAAGCGAAGTTTCGTTCGGTAAACTTTGTAAATCAAGAATTTTCGTTTAGATTCCATTTCCAGTCCAGTTGAAATATTGAATCAATATAGGAATAGTACATTGTTCACCGAGAGGAGAAAGTGACCGATTACCGTCGAGGGTGTCGTTTGACTTTAAAACACCCGAGATCGGGAATCGCACTTTCTCTCGAGTGATACATAGTGCTTTATACTACACCTACGAGGAAAATAAAAAACTAAATCTTTACTAATTGAAATTTATATTGAAATTGTTGCAGTTAGTGAAGCTTAATGTAACACTTTTTCCATTAATGTTTGAGATGTTTGCGATAATGTAGGAGGAATAACTGGCTGTGCTGTTGGCACTGCGCTCGTAGAAGGCTGTGGTGCCAAAGGGGCAACTGGCTGCTGAGGGGCATCTGGCATCGCCGCGCTCGTTGATGGTTGAGGAGATGAGTTTTGATGCACATTAATCGATCCCGATATTTGGTTATTTATTCGTGTTTTGTTTTCTACGGAATTCTCTATGTAGCTTTCTGCAACAGCGGACGATTTCCAACCACCGTGACGTTTTATTGTGGTTAAATCAGCACCAGTATTGGCAATAATAGTCGCTGAAGTTCTGCGAAAGCAGTGGCCAGTGTATTCTAGTGGATTGAGTAAATTAAGGTACGAAGCTATTTCTCTTGGCACAGTACTTATTTTGTTTTTCCCAATTACTTGTTTCGTACTTTTGTTTTTATATTGTAGTAAAAACCGATTGGTTTTGGGGTCACTGGGGCGAATTTCGTTATATTTCTTCACTATCTCATAAAATAAGCCCGATATAACAAATGATCGCTGAATTTTGGTTTTTGTGATAGGAATATTGACGATTATTCCATTTTCGAGGATTTCGATATCGTCTGTTGTCATATCCACAAGTTCTTGCGAACGACAGGCCCCATTTACTCCTAAAATCAAAATAACCTGTAAACAAAAATATCAAACATGAAAACCTAGTAGATTTCTACTCATAAATAGGTACGTAATAAATTTTAAACCAGTGCATTTTGTTCATTATCAACTTACCTTCATCAACAAATATTTGTCATCTGGAGCATTCTGCAAAAAGGAATAAACATCCTTTGTAGTAAGCACTTTTGATTTCTTACTACGGAATCCCTCCGACTTTCTTTTCAGAAATGCTGTAAGTTTTTTGTATTCTTGAATATTTATGTCGTTTTTTGTCAATATAGTACTTTTCAACATTGAGTACATAGACCATAACGTACTTGGTTTGTATTTTTGCGCTTTTTCACTGAAATAAGCTAGCAAAACAGTTTCAGAAAAAGATGCCGCATTTTTTTCACTTTTCCATTGCAAAAAATCGTCATAAGTTTTATTATATTTTTTAATTGATTTCTGTGGTAAAAGGTTATCAATCAGTATTTTTGCTGTTTCCTTCAACTGCGGCGGTGTTAAAAAATCTTCATCATCACTATCACTACTTATCACTTTGATAGTTTTATTTTACTTTTCTACGAAAACTGAATCCTCGAACAACACACAAATTGAAAATGGCGCCAATGGCGTCTGCAATTTTCACATGTTCTTTTTTCAAATTGTTTGACACCATCCAACACACAGCTAGTGACCAGTGTCATTTTGCGAACTTGGAGATAAAAACTCACTGTAAAAACTTTTTGGCTTTTGATATTTAGGTTACCAGCGCATAGTCTTACCCAAAATTAAAAAAGAAAAACCACGTAAGAAATGGATTTTCATACACTTTTCTCTCCCGCTCAGATGCGTTTTCTCGCCGCATATTTGTTCGATATGCAATGACGTACTTTCTACCGTAAATTTGATAAAGTATCAAGGTACTTTCCGAGCAGGTGTAGTATAAACAGTTTTTCTGCACCGTGGTTGCTGGCGTCTGTGGCAACAGAAAGACATGAAATGTTCCTCAAAGTTTCGATGATCGTCGTAATCGTATGTGGAGCAATAACTTGATTTATTATTATTATATTATAATATTGATTTATTAGCTTCCGTCTTAGTTTTTCCGCATTTAAGATTTTTCGCCGTTTCGGAATCAGCAAACATTTTTCTAGTCAAGCTCGCCGTACATTCCATAGAATTGTACGACTGATGATGCTTTACCGTATGGAAGGCTAGTGTTCCTTCTGCAGCATGGGTATTTTTGAGGGTCATTGAAGTAGAAGGTTGAAAATAGTTGGTTACCTTAGAAGAAGAACCTGCTGCTCGTATCATCTTCTTATGCTTTTCCGTAGCTACGTGCCTTTCTAAAGCAATAGTGCCCTTGTTGCCTACATCCACATGGCAGTCGCAAATAGAACATTCTACGAGTATTTGTTTCACTGCTCCCAGTACAACACTTTTTGGGCTGCCGTTTCAAACGCCGCCTTCGTTTCCGGAACGGACCCAGACGCAGTCGTCGAAACGCCATTTTATAATTTCTCGGTAACTTAAGATGATCACATTTCCACGGTAGTCCAACTTCGTAGCCATTCTCTGTCTTTTTCGTAGTATGTTCTACGATCTTCATCGCTCGTTGTTCCGCGTTGCTCACATGTGGCTTGTGAGCGACTCCCAGGGCCTCGATGCTGAAATGATGTTCGACCAGGTCGTGCAGGCGTTGGTACTGCTGCTCGTTCCGCTCACCGAGTACGGGGGTGTAGACGTATAACACGCCGTCCTGACTCTTAATCACTCCGCTTGGCACCGTTGTATTTGTTTACTGATTGTGTACGTTTATTTGTTTTTATTTTGTTACGTTGGCGTCATGTATGACCCAAACGAGCTGAGTGCGTGATGGAGCCGGTTGGTTCGGTTCGCCGACCTGACCACTAGTGTACCGGGCTGTGTTAATTCGTAACACACTTTGTCTCGTGGTAGGTTGCGCAGATCTTCATGCTCCAGCAGTACGTTCGGGATTGACTGCCGGAGTAACTTAATATCCTTTATCTACACTAATGTTGTAACATTCTACTTATGTTTCCAATACTTGACTTATAATTACTACTGTTATAGAACAGACAACAAAACATTCAATTTAAGCAATTTCACATGATGGTATAATATCCACATCGATATCGTAAAATCTCATTATAACATCAATAAAACGCGACCAATTAACGTGGCGAGCCTTATGTCAAAATCCTCATACAAGTTGTATAAAATTTTGATATTAGGCTGGCTTTTGAAAACAGTTGGGTTATACGTGAAAACTTCGTCGAAACTACTAAACTTACATACACAAAACTCTTTGGTAAGATCTTGTGCCAATTAAATAAAACAGAACAGCGCGCGCTCGCTCCTGATTGGCCCTGCGCGCGCAGCTGCATTTTAATGGCGGCAAGTTCACTGTGACAATAAATACGCGTGAATTTAATGTTTGTTTTGTTTTTAAAATACAAATTAAATGTTAAAAATGGATAGCGACGATGATATTTGTACGCCTCCGGATATTCTAGAATTGGCAACAAAAGTAACTCACAATCTTTTGCCAGAAAAATCTAGAAAATTATATGAAAAAGAATATAATAACTTTTTGGCATGGAAGACCGAAAAGAAAACTACATCATTTTCTGAAAATGTCATTCTTGCGTATCTCAAAGACCTCTCCGACAAATTCAAACCATCTTCTATGTGGGCTAAATATTCTATGCTCAAGTCCACACTTGAGTATCTACAACAATATTGATATCACGAAGTATTCAAAGGTCATAGCGTTCCTGAAACGCAGTTCAGAAGGACACAAGGAAAAAAAGTCCTTGACGTTTACATCAGGTCAAATAAAGATGTTCCTGGAAGATTCACCAGATATTTTGTATCTTTTTGAAAAGGTAAGTGTATTTTAGTTCTGTTATTTAATCTACCTAGTACTTACGTACTACACACGCAAGTTATCTAGACACTCCGTTTAAGCGCTTTGTGTATAAATTTGGTAGTATGTACCTACACTTTACTACTTCATAAATCATAGTTTTTGCCTTGGCTATGTACCTCAAGCTTATTATATCGTTTATTGTTACAGGTTGCACTAATCTTCGGCATAATGGGGGCATGCCGAAGGCAAGAGCTATACAACATCCAGTTCGATGAAGTCTCTAACATAGACGACAGTACAATCATGGTGAAAGTTTCGAAAACAAAAACGAAAATATATCGTTCTTTCGTTGTGACGGGCAACTGCTATGCCGTATGTAAAAAATACATGGAACTTCGACCCACCCCCTGTCGAAACCCTGCCTTTTTCTTGAGCTAAAGATCGGGGAAGTGCGTCGATCAAAGAATTGGTATTAATAAATTTGGTGCTCTGGGAAAAACTATGGCAAGTTTTTTGAATCTGCCTAACCCAGCGTTGTACACGGGGCATTGCTTCCGGCGCACCTCGGCGACCCTTCTCATAGATAGCGGTGGTGATTTGACCGCACTGAAACGACACGGGGGGTGGAAGTCTTCTACTGTGGCTGAAAGCTACATTGATGAGTCTTTAATGAATAAAATTCAAGTCTCAAATACGATCTTGAACAGTATAGAAAACAAGACGAATGAAGTAATTATAAATATTCCGACTCCGTCTACGAGCTCTACTGCTTGCCCCGCGACCGCTACAGCTGCTGGATCAATAATTAACATTAACTTTCAAAATTGTACCATCCAAAATTTGAACAATTATTATAAATAAACTATTGTCAGCTTTTACTCTTGTTGTTTGATTAATTGCATTAGTGAAGATAAAGTAGTGTATGCAACTGCATATAACACGGGTATTAAAACACTCGTTACTATTATGAAACTCGCTGCGCTCGTTTCATAAACTCACACTCGTGTTTTAATACCCTTCATTATATGACAGTTGCATAAACTACTATTACTGTGCGTGCTTTCAGTGGGCGTAGCACGTTATCGGCTCCTTTCAGTTGTACAGTGACGAGTTTGCTGTCCTTTTCTATTTACGACACTCGCGACATGTTGACCTCTTGCATGCATAATAGCAGTGACTGTCCCTCCGTACTGATGCTTCGCGCCAACCCTTCGTTAATGAGCGTGATGATAGCTCCCTCGTCAAGCAGGGCGTGCGTGTTGAATTCTTGCGGCCCGACGACTGTTACCGGGCACATTTTCAGTAGTACTGCCTTTTGTGTAGTGGCGTTAGTAGTTGCTACTGCCAGTATTGCTTCAGTACTATCGTGCGACACAGGTTTTGATGAGCCTGGTGTCGCATAGTGAGGTCGTTGGCATCGGTTCACCCCACATGCCTTGGCCTTGCAGTTCAGGCGTCGATATCTTCTCGTTATGCAATTGAAACACAACATGTTTTCGCGTATAAAATTATAATTTCTCAGCGTTGTTCGATAGGTAGCGCTTTGTATTTAGCGCACTCAGTTAAATTATGCGCCTTGTCGTAGCTCGGGCACTGTTCATTATGTTCTTCTTCGATGGAAACATTGTAGACGGCGTTCGACTTCCTTTTGGCTCCAGTAGCTATACCCCAGAGCTCGATCTGCCTCTCGCATAAGGCAGTGCGAGAGTACGATAATTTCGGGATCCGATGTACCTTCATTCTCACTAGTTGGCGAAGTTGTTGAGCTCAAGTGCTGATGGTGTGGATGGGAAGTGGCCTCCCGAAGCACTGTTCCAGCGTTCTCCATTATTGGCTCTGGATTGTGTGCTGTATCTATTATAGCAGCCACTAACTCCTTCGCTTCTTCTTTTAGACAGCTTCTCAGGCGTTGTAGATTTTCCGCAGGCGTCAGTTGATACACATTTTTAGTATCCCGGAAGGTGGCCCTGAACGATAGCCACTCGCTCGGGGCTCCGGAGTAGGCTGGTAAATCAGGGAACCTCACTCTGGGATCGTCACTTTCTCAATTGCTTCCGTCAATGCGTTGATGTTGCTTCGTGACCGTACGGGTGTGGTCGCCCTTGATTCTTTTCGCTTTCGGGTTCCCTTGCCCTACTCAACGCCTATACTGCAAGCTTCGTTGGTATTAATATCATCTGCAGTATTTGTAGCACAGTAATATTATCTTGATTTCATTTGTATGAGCTATGTAAATCTATCAATGCCTTTATATGATAGCATTTTATAATTTAAAAAATCGTCAGAATTTTATAATTTTATGGATTCAACTATGATTTCTCGAGTTCTCGACTTTTCTCGAGTTCTCTACTTTTCTCGAGCCTGATTTCCCGGCAGCAAAGCCCAACGATTTCCCGGGTACTCTCGGTTCGGGAATTCTTATACAGCAATAGCATTTAATATTGTTTATTTTATTGTCCATCGGCTTGGAGGTTTTATAAGGCTGCGATTTGGGTTCCGTTTTGTTTTACTATTTCCAGAAAAACCCTGAAGCACACCTTGGGATTGTGTGGTTACCGCCTGGAGAACTTTCAAGCTTGTGTCACCTCTTTCATTAATCAATTTTATTTCGTGATCAAGTAGTCTTGTTTTGACAAAAGTCAACGTCAGATTGTCTTAAGCCAATGTCTCTATTGCTGTGACGACCCCATCGTAACTGTTCGGTAGAGTCATGAAAAGATGTGTTATCTTATCTACTTCTTCTAAGGTTGCTCCAGCAGCAACTAACTCTATCAGAAAATTGTCGAATTGTTTAATTAAGGAATATTCCGCCTACAATTTCAAATTTAATAATTGTTTTCGCAAAGTTAGTTGAATCGCTATGCTTTTTTTTTCCTTTTTTTTTCTTCATTTGCCAGTACCAACAGAGAATCACACAAATATTCGTATCATGGTATTCTTAGCAATTCTTTGCTTGTTTTGCAAATCATTATCCATCACTGTAGGGGTTTCTTCATCCATTGTCTTGAGCACTCCAAGTTCACTCAATAAATTACGCGTTATTAGTTTCCACACACTACATTTGTCCCCGTCAAACGGTTTAATATTTCTTTTCAATTTGGAATGGTCCACGATAAACATTATTTCAATTAGTGTCCTTTTTATTGTAAAATCTAATTATTTATTAAGTCTTAATCACTGAGCCCATAACCTGTTTACCCAGATTTAGGGTGACCAATGAAAGACGTAGTTAACGATTTATAAAAAATGATTTATTTGTATCGTTATTAACAGGAGAGGTGTGTGCGCGCTCTCTACTACCGACTTCTATCCAGACGGAACGCAGAGTTGTAACTAGCTGAACTGTGCCCCTCAGACTTAAATATTATATGAAACAATAAGGGCTGTTATAGTGTGCATACGTTAGAAAGAGGAATACTCTCATGCTCCAGGACTAGGGTGGGATGGATTTATTTTGTCATACATATTCCAGCACGGAGTTCGTTGGGGACATTGCGCTCTGCCATTCCCACGCCACCTATTCATTCACCTTTGATCCCCCTACCCTGCATGCGCCTTCTCTCCGAGCCGTACCCCAGCACAGGCTCCGCTTAGGCACCTTGCTTACCCCTCTACGTTCTGGAGGTAATTACTGTCCTTTTTTGGTCTAGTTTTTCAGGAATAAACCTGCTAAAGTATTAGAAAAACTTTCGTTACTCTTGACGCGGAATTTTTACTACTTCCTGCGACTCCGTAGCTAGGTCCCAATTGAATGTGACCTTCTGCGTATATGGTTTTAGTATTACTATATATTTTTGTTACACGCTGTATACGTATATACTTCATCAATTGCAATGACGGTAACAAATATCACGCCCATGACAGTACCGCAAAGTTTTTAAAACATAAAACTTACCTAACTTTGCTATTGAGTGTCCCCAGATGAACCGACGTTATTCGCTTGCAGTTGACTGCGTATTACAGGTGCTAGATATATAATAGAAAAATATTAATTACAATAAACACCTTAGTTCATTTGCAAACAATGTTACTACTTTAGGTGCGGACCAATTCCAATTTTAAAATAATTCACGATGCATTACGTAAGGCTGAAAATTGCTTATCAGATTCGACGATGTAAGGCGTATTAGCTATGAATTACGTAAAAAAATTATAGTGTTATCGCGGAAAATTCAGAGTTTGGACGTAAAATTTTATTTTGGTGGATATGTTTAGGATTTTTTTTGCGGAAAGAAAGTAATGTTTATGATTTTGATTAACATTTTTTTCCTGTTCCTTTTTCCATAGTAGTTCCAAAGTATTTTTTTCATAGAAAATCGATCTCTTTCAGTACACTAAGGGCTTTACTTATAAACGCTGCTTAACTTTCAATGAAGTTATTTAGTTATGCCCAAAGTAAAATTGTTGTAACGTTGATTAAATTTATGCAGCGGTTTTATGTATGGCGGAAAATATTTAAAGATTCTGCCTTTTAATAATATCAGGATACCAGCGCCTTAATAATGTTTCGTATAAAATAGTATTTAAATAGAGAGGAATATAGTACAAGTGCATAAATCTAAAACTGTCGCGTTTCATCCGGGGTACCTACTTTTTTATTGCTTACACTCATTTAATGTAAGGATTTAATAGTATTTAACCCTCTGTGGCAACAAATATACACAATGCACTATTGTCAACGTATTGAACAGGTCAATGAAGTGTAACGTGAAGTTTTCCTTAGGCGCAAACCCCACATATCGAGCGTCGGGCGCAAACATGGCTTCTTATTCCATTCAAATTTCATACAAAACGCATGGAAATAAAGCGCAATATAGAACAAACGGTATGTCGTTGCTCGGACGTGCCATTTCGGCGCCTGCTCCTGATGGGCAGCTTCTTAATTGCGCTTTATTTCCATGCATTATGTATGACATTTGAATGGAATAGGAAGCCACCCGTGCCATGTTAACGCCCGACGCCTGATATGTGGGGTTTGCGCCTTAGCATTTGTAATGTATCGACCTATTTTATTTTTATTTGTTACTGGGGCCGTGTATACAATGTTATATACTCCTCTCCAGGTGAGGTTTCTTTTTCCAACAGTGGGAACTTAAGTGGCTGATTATGTTTTGTTATGTCATTTTTTATTGTTTTATTTGGTGCGTTAATTTATTATTTAGAATGTATGAATACATACTTATAAATATTATATATAATAAAGTGAAGTGGATACTGTAAATAATATCAAGGAAGGTTTTAGCGGATTCCTGTAAATACTGATAAAGAATCTTGTACATATCTGTTTAGATATCAAGATATTATTCTAAACGGACTATGGATTTTTAAATCTAACGTATTTATAACAATGATAATTTATAATTGCACTAGAGCCTCGATAATTCGAACACCCTAAATGTACAATAAAAATAAAATAATAAAATAAATTAAATTAAATTAAAAAAATTATAAATTTAATTATAAACACCTGTTCGGATGTACGAAGCGTCCAAATTATATGTAGTATGTACTTAGATGTATTTAAAAGGTATTTTTGAAATAAAATTATGATTTCTTATATATTAATTATTTAAAATTGTTACATATTCCATCAAAGGTCACACGGCCAGACACAATAGAAATTTCATTGTTATAATGACAGACTCTTGATAATGATAAATGTAATTAATTGAAGTTTATTAAAGGTATTTGGTACTAAGGGTAATAATGCCTATGACAGCGTGGCACTGCTAGTTACTCAAAAATGGCGGTTCGGGGGGTCGAAGGGGTCGTTCGGATTATAGAGGTATTCGGATAACCGGGAGTTTGGATTATCAAGGCTCTGCTGTACACGAGTACAAAATAATGTTATTATGCTTTCATAACGAAGTAAATACAATTTCTTAAATACAAGTACAATTTGAAAAATTTTATACTGACTTCCATTCTATTCAGTTATTGGAGTGTAACTCAAAAACTACTGGACCTAATTTGGGGAAACATACACGGGAAGCCAGCTCCAGCTTTCAAACAAAAAATAATTTTGAGAATAGGTTCATCAATCAAAAGTTATGAGGTAACAAACATAAAAAATCAGTCGAATGGAGTACCTCCTTTTGGAGTCGGTAGAAAAGTTGGATTATTGAATTATCATGAGGAGTTAAATACTGGTAAATTGTCAACGAAAACTCATTTGCAAAATTGCGTGTAGTTTGTGCAATTAGTACCACAGAATAGCTATTAAAAGTACATGTTCTCATGTTACAGATTAAGTATTTTGATCATTATAATAGGGTAATGTAAAAAAATTGCATAATGCTTGGGCCGTTGTTTGGAAACGTTCAAGCACCAATACGCCAATAAGAATTGTTAAAAACTAATGATTTAGAATTAATAAAAGTCGATTTCTATCGTCGATATATCTACTGACGGTTTACCCATTTAGTAATAGAAATATTACTTATGTTCCATACAAATTCTGTCAAATTTCTATATCTTTTAAGGCAAATCGTCGGTAGCTAGAATATGGAAACTGGACGTATGGTTGCCGGCGAAATTACATGCACATGAGTCTTGATAATTTAACGTCTCGGTTACGGACGCAGTGCAGTTTGTCTGAGGAAATGCATCAGTGCATCTATAGGCAGAGGTTACCACTTAACATTAGGTGGGCCTCGTGCTTGTACCGTTCACAAAAAAATGGTAATGGCTTAAAGCACGGGCAATAGGCAGCGACGAATGCCGAAGGTTTCCAAACACTCGTGGAGTATGCTGCAGTATTTTTGCATCACCTTGTATAATTTGGACCTAAAAGTTTTAGCTTTTAAAACCTACGTTGAACATTCCTAATTGTGTGCTTTATGCTCCCTATTCTGGTTACATTAAAAATAAATATGTAAATAAAATATTTGTAGTGTGTTTATGTAAAATATTAAAGTTTTATAATGTTTAAAGGTACATGTTTTCTTTTAAGCGCAATAGCGTTTTTGTAGCACTGGATCTTGGAACTTGATCAACCATAGTCGAGCGTAAACATGGAGTACCTATGTTTTAATGACAAAAAAGCACGTGCATCGCGGCGCAGACGGAGGCCAAAATAAACACTACGGACGGGCGGACACGCGGGGCGCGGGCATAACTGCCTCCCCGCTGCTCCTCGCCCCCGAGTCATTGTCGGCAAACGAACCAAACGTCGGTCGAATTATAATGTGTGCTCTACAGAATAAGTTGCCGCTGAACTTATGCCTGACCGAAGTTACGCTGTACGCTTTAACGCAATGTAATTTTGGCATGTGTCGTCATTGTAGGCGTCATCATGCTGAACTTCGGTCGCGTACCTTCGGCATGTGTTTAGACACTAAAGCTGCAAACACACATATCGGAGGTGGAAACATGCCGGACACGGTTTTTCTGTATTGTTCAAATTAGTATGAAAGACTGCACACACAATTACTTCACACCGCTCCGAATGTGTGCAGCTTTCATACAAATTCGAACAATACAGAAAAAACGTCTCTGGCACGCCTCCGCCTGCGGTGTCTGTGTATTTTCAGCTGCTTCAATAGATGCCGTTTTAGCTACTCATGATGAGATGAGGAGATAGTTCGTCACGGACGAGAAAGATTTGTTGTTCAGGAGATTAACAATCGAACCATAAGATAAGGACAAAACATTTATTATCTAAAAATCACTTGTCTCGTGTTTGCGGGTCACAGCAAGGTAGCTTTGGCTCAACATGTGGACAGGCAAAAGCCACGTCCTCTTCTTTCCTGGGCGCGCAAGGCTCCGTACCCTCAGACGGCCGACGCAAGCAATCATCGACTGAGGGTAGTCGCGGGTCGCGCGGATACTCCGCGAGTTTGGTAGCAGCGGGAGAGATATCCGGGACATCGCGACGTAGCTTCTTTACGCGCTCGTATGCTTCAGATGTCAGCTTCATATAATCTGGTACCTGCAACAGCATAATTAAAGCTAGATATGAATGCCTACTCCTTTTTGATTTCGATAATAAGCAGCAGAGTCCGCCTGAACACCAAACACCATCTTTTGTTTCGAATTAATTACAATCGCGGCTTTTTTCTGTGTGCTGTCTGATGTAAACAGTTCGATTTTCGAATAAACTCTCTTCACAATGCCCGTATCTACTCTGTACTAAGAGTTTTCCTACAACAAACGTCCCAAATCCAAATCACTTTAATCCCTTGGGAGTTTCATACAACATTACCTCCCTGGGGATGTAATGCCTTGCTTTCGAGATTCCGTGATATGCAAATTGACATTGTCGAGTAGGTTGTATGAAAACACCTTTGACAGTTATTAAACCGTCCAGCAGTAGTGTGTAAACATTAAAGTGTTTCGTTGTCGGGCAATATTTCTAGTGAAATTACAGTACATTTAACATCTTATATCTCAGGGTGATAAGCGCAGTGCATTGTTTAAAATTGTGAATGGCACTGTAACATCAAGCGAACTAAAACTGATATAAAAAAAGTACTTTGAGGTCTAGTTATCGACATCCATAAACATGATGTCAAAAGTAGTACTACGTAACTGTTGTATAGGTAAGTACGTAGGTACATTAGGTGGAGGATGTAATTACATTTTACAAAATCCAAAAACTAGCTAGTCATCTCGCCATGACACAGATCGGAGTGTTGTCTCTGCCGATAGTGGGCGCATAACAAGTCAATACAAAATCCAAGTGACGTTACGAGCGGTGCCCTCTAGTGTTAGAGTTCGGGACCAAACAGGTACACTGGATCGAAATAGTTCGATAATAGTAGATTATGCATCGAGGGAGTAAAACAGTGTCTTACTTCACGGGTGGTATATTGAACCCTGAATGTAACGGGGACTCTTGAGTTAATCCCTAAGCGCAGCGAGAGGATTAAAATCTAATTCCCGAGCGAAGCGAAGAAGTTCTATAGAGTTCCGAGTGAAGCGAGGGGTTAAAGCCGCCCAAGACGAAGACAGGCCTTATCCTCGAGGTGCATACGCTACTTTTCACACCTACTGCGAGACAGTAAAAACTCAGAGCATGAGCTTTAAAAAGGCAGTTATTTAGTTAAAACATAAAAATTATAATAGTTAATATTCAAATTGGACACATTTGCCCAGCTATGGAGGGACTGAGTAATATTTTTGGAGGGAAAATTTTATGGAAAACACTGTTTTTGCGGTTTTCGCATGGTTTGCGTTTTTTTTGCGGTCGACTTTTGCGGTTGTTAACTAATTTATAATTAGTACTCACCAGATGTAGACCACGATTTAGTTACTTTTGGAGCTCCCGATATTTCGGTACAGTTACATGCACCACACTCAAAATTATAACATTTTATGTAAGGTGTTAAAATAACACCAAACACCAGATCGCGGCACGTAACTTGAACCTAGAATGCGCAAAGGGGCCGTGCGTAACCCACAGCAACGCGGTGCACAACAGTCACGCTCCCTACAGAACAATCGCGCCTTTTTTCTGCGCCTTTACTGTATGTTGTCTCCGTACTAATTCCTACAAATAACGTTCCAGATTCAAATCACTTTACACCCATTGGAGTTTCATACAACATTACAGCCTCGGGGATGTAATGCTTTGCTTAACGTTGATATTGCGTGATATGTAATTGAACATTTTCGAGCAGGTGGTATGAAAATGTAATTATCGTACAACAATCAACACACAGAAACCCGGCCAAGTGCGAGTCGGACTCGCGCACGAAAGGTTCCGTTACATTAAAGTGAATATATAAGTATTAACTAAATATTTCAAGCGTTTACCTGTTGCCGTATCTAACAAAAACGAGCAAACACGTTTGTTCTATGGAATCTTCATTAAATATTTATTTTATTCTGTTTTTAGTAAGTATTTGTTGTTATAGCGGCAACAGAAATATACCATCTGTGAAAATTTCAACTTTCACGGTTCATGAGATATAGATATAGAACTAAATATTTCAAGCGTCTACTTGTTGCCGTATCGAACAAAAACGAGCAAACACGTTTGTTGTATGGAATCTTTATTAAATATTTATTTTATTCTGTTTTTAGTAGGTATTTGTTGTTATAGCGGCAACAGAAATATACCATCTGTGAATTTTAACTTTCACGGTTCATGAGATAGGTACAGCCTGGAGACAGACTGACAGCGGTGGCGTCTTAGTAGTAGGGTCCCGTTTTATACTTTGGCTATTGAGCCCTAAAAGCGGAAAAAATGAATAATGTTTCATGGTAAGTATTTCCATCATATCTATTTAAAAAAATACTGATATAACTGATAATGCCTTTCTCAAATAAACAAAAGCAGGTAAACACTAAAAAAATAACTATAACTTTTTAACCTAGAAACACATGGGTTTGTTGATTGAACCACCGGTTATAATATATAGTTTGTGTCTTACCCATAGACTCCATATTTGGCCAATAATAGTTTTCTAAGAAAATATACTACGATTCCACGAATTGCGTTGTGTATCGTTAAATTGTGCCACGCATTTTCACTTTACCACCGCTTGTAAACACGTCTGAATTTGGAATATGGTCTAAATATTTTAAAGTTAGATTAGTTGTTTGTAAGTAGCTATATATACGAGTACTTTCTTAAAACCGTTGAGATGCGAGTTGTCTGAGCATCAAGTAGTGGGTACCTACTCTGCTGGGCATTACGTTTTCGGTACCTACGGGTGCGAGAATTGTGATCATATAGTAAGTAGATATTATCTTAAATCGTAAAACTGTGCAGATCCATGATAACCTATGTTATTACCATAACGTGTTTAATGTAACTATCTTATCATACTACCTGCTCGACAATGTCCAATGACATATCACGCAATCTCGAAGCAAGGCATTATTACATCCTAAGGGAGGTAATGTTGTATATAACTCCCTAGGGATTAAAGTGATTTGGATTGGGAACGTTAAAATATGTAGTAAAAATCTTAGTATTTTTTTTCTTTTTATGTGTTCTGCCCGTGGTGTATGGTGTGTTATTATTATAATATAAACCCTCTTTATAATGCCCTTGTGCAATAAGTTGCCGTATTAATGAAAACATTCATCAATAACGTTGGTCGAATATTGTTGATCCCTTGACATCTTTGCACCTATACAGCCATCGGTGCATAATCTACTATTGCAGTCGACATGTATAAACCGATCCCAGCAGTTGTTGAGATTCCCAACCGTACCGTACCATCGTCCCAATTATTCCGCCCACCTAAGCGCTTGGGACGATTTCGTATGGATAGTCTATGTAGTTTATGAAGCTGAGCATGACCATAAGTAGATACAGCAGATAAGTACTTTACCTCTTTGCAGTCAACGCCGTAAGAACCGAGGTATCCCGGCAGTTGTGCACGATCCGTGCCGTCTTCCCCAGTATCTCCTCCCGCTTGCGCACTAGGGACAATTTCGTACGGACAAATATCTCCAGCGCGTCTTTCGGCACGCTCCTTGTAGCCCTGGATATAACAAACAAGTCAAATGTTAAATAATTGATTTAATAATTGAAAGTTACACAATTTACGTAAATTTTTGATGTCGTGTGTATTTTTGTGCACAAATTTTGGATGTTATTACATTCAAAAATTTGTTCAGATGAAGTAGGTAGGTACCTAGTCGATTTTTATGCATTGATGATCTGCTAATTTCAGAAGAATATTAAAATTACAGGCTTCTTATTAGGTAACTAACGTGAATTCACATGGCAAAGTATTGAAATTTGAATCGCTAATATTTTTTGCTTACAGAGTTAAAGAAATATTATCCCCATTATTTTTGGTCAGTTCTATAAGACATGCCTATTCTTGGAGTTCGTTGGGGTCAATGCGCTCTGCAATCCCCACGCCACCTATTCATTCACCTCCGTCCCTCTACCTTGCATGCGCCCTATCCCCACTCCGCACCCCAGCCCAGACCCCGCTTAGGGCTCTTGTTTACCTAGTCTACGTTCTGGAGGCCTTTGCCGTCGTTGGCTTAGTTTTTCAGAAATTAAGAAATCAAAGGTTTTCTAATACTCAAGCAGGTACACCTGCAGAAAAACTGGTTACCTACTCATAACTCGGCATATTTACTTACTTCTTGTGACGCAGTAGCTAAGCTACAATGCTTCTATAGTATACTTACACATAAAGGTGTAATATTACTACACCTTTATGTTACTCGCTGTATAGTAGAAAAATTACAGACAGTTAATATAATAGTATTTAGCTCATACTGGTTCCTTGTATCTTTCACAGAAGTCAGGGTCCTCTGTATAATGAGGTTGGAGGCCAAGAGGGTAGTCCGTTGGTCGAGTGCGGGTCTCCCGGTGCTCAGGCGTGGGTCCGGTGAAACACACCACCTTCTGGTGCTCGTCCTTAGCCGCGCCAGACTTCAGGATGCCCTTCAGTGGCATGACGTTGTCACTAGATTGTTTACTGCAAACATATGAAATACTGCATTATTACGGCTATAGTACGATTTATAGTGATACTAGATAGATAGATTTATTTATAACACTTTATTTTAGGTACACGTACACCATATAAACATTAACAATTAAAGTAAAACGTATTAAATATAACTATGTACCTTGTACAATGAGCGGTCTTATGGCTGATAAGCGATCTCTTCCAGACAACCACCCACCACAGATGGAACAGGATGTCCCGAAACTCATCAATAATCTAGGACCGGGCGAGAGGCCAAGGTATACCGGCCAGTTATAAAAAAAAATAATATCAATTTTATTCCAACATGGAGTGTCAAAGTTAACTGACAATAATTTTGTAAACCATAACTCGTCAAAGCTTAGTTTATTTTACTTAGTTAGCAATGTTTATTACTTTGATTTGTGGTTGCGATTAATGGCACTGTTAATTGAGATTAGGTACATTATTGATCCATTACATTATTACATTATTTCCAAAGCATATTCGCTTTCGCACCACACCTCGTGTATTCACAATTGCTTATTATTCCTCAATACCTTCATTGCTTCAACGTTAGGGTTAAGAATCAGAATGTAACTAAGGAGATATATTCTGAATACTATACAGCAGTCTAAGCACAGGCAGTTCAAGATAAACAAGGAGTTTGTATTGTGTATGTGTACATATGTTTATTTCTACATCAATTATTGGGAGTAGCTGGGGGCCTACTACCACCTTCTACGAAAGTATAATAAAACAGGAGCGTTTTGTAACAAGCTTAGAATACTACCACCGTAGGATAACTAATAAATTATCGATAAGTCTCAATAAAGACGAACGAAATATTATTTTTATCAAATCTATTCGAAAAGGGCTAGTTTGTTCCTTGTAAACGGACCAAAAATAGCTTTTTAATCCTTAGGGACTGAATTTGTAATGTGGATATTGTAAGTAAATATTCCAATCACCAAAGTAATCACTAACATTGTATGAACGCAAGTAGGTAACAGGCAGTAAAATAACCGCGCGGAGAATAAAATAAAAAAAGTTTGTGAAGTAAAAATACGCGCGAAATACATTCCGCCTTCGGTCGTATAGTAATTGCTTACTCAAATTTGAATTTTAGATATTACTTCATCAGTCGAACGACCCAGACACAATAGAAATTTCATTGTTATATTGACAATAGACTGGTGAGGGGTAATAACGTAGTTTTATAAAAAAATACTGTCGCTCTCAAGTAATGAGAAAACGTGCTATTTATATTAATAAGTTGCACTGAATTATTTTTTGAAGAGGGTGTTAAAAAGTTTTCACATCAGGGGCAACACTATTTTAAGGTCGAGAGATGTATACTTTATATTTTTTAAGATTCAGAGAAAACACTCTCCCCTTAAAAATTGTTGTTAGTTCCATAAGCATTAAATCTACTATTTAATACTAACGGCCTTACATAGGTATATATGTAAACGCTGCTTTATAAGTAAGCCCATATGTAGGTATATAACATTGGGACAGTAAAAAAAATGACATCTTAGAAGATGCGGGCAGTCATTTTTATTAGAATGACAGTTCTGGGGAGTGTGAAGTCATTTCGCACTAAGCTACCAAGCTTTAGGGCACGGTATTATATTACCGTGTTTGAGGCAAAGCTATATCCTTGGCCTTGCCGGGCCGACTTCTTCTCTAGCTCACTTTTTGATGTAGTATCTAGATGACATCACGAGATGCATAGTGAGACGTGATCGGCGGTCGCAGTGTAATGACAGCGGATTTTGTTTCATTAATGACGTTTACACACTAAAATAACCCCACACTAGGATCCATAACATCCAAGACACGCAACGAACATTGCTGCTTATGAAACGAAGATTTTCCCCCGACCAGGATCGATCCTCGGACTCCGCAATTGGACGAAGGCAGGCAGTTCTGTTTATATACCCCAGTTGCAAACAGATGTTGATTGAAATAAAAAAAATGCCGGCTCTATGTCAACAAATTACTAACATTTATGCTTACTGAGGTGCGTTCGTTTAGCTTATGAGGGCATTGGTGGCCTTGTAATGGATGGCTCTTGTGTTATAGCGTTCGTAAAGCTCAAAAACGTTAGTTTTGCCACTTTTGCCCACACCCTATTCGAACGCTCAACTGATCATAAGACCTAAATTCTTAAAATCCGTCAACCGAAACTTCGTAGTTAGTTTTTGGGAGTATATAAGATTGACTTATATCTTGGCTTACCTTTGGCGCACCATCCTCAAACTGTCGTCGTAGGAGATGCGATCCGTGGTCATGGGTGGAGAGGGAGGTTGCAGGGGAATGGCACTGCCCTCCACGACGTCGAGTGCCGTAAGGCAGCGCTCCATGACACTCGGCTCGGCCACAGCGGCTGAGCCTATCTTATTGAGCTGTGCTCGAGTCTCAGCTGTGTGCTCGTCGCGAACAGCACCCTACGACATACAGCATACATTATTTCAGTCTCAAATTGGTTCGTAGGAATGTAATATACCTATACCTAATAGGATTTCGATGAGGTTTGGTAGTTATAAAAGCATTATATTAACAAATAGGGTAGTTTTCATCATCATCATCCATCACCAAGCGGGTGAAATCGCGGGGTGCTACTATTAAGTGTGGTATACATATAATAAAACTGAAACGAGGGTCGCGTCAGTACATCTGCACTACACTATATATACAACGACTCAAGACACTGCAGAGATTGCAGTGTAGAGTTTACAGTGTAGAGTCTGTCTAGACTAATATTTAAAACTGTAAAACTGTTTTAATCGACTTCC
The DNA here is from genome assembly GCA_917880725.1 of Selenia dentaria. Lineage (NCBI taxonomy): Eukaryota > Metazoa > Arthropoda > Insecta > Lepidoptera > Geometridae > Selenia > Selenia dentaria. Next base: position 22,716,335 of record OU862879.1, read on the forward strand.
AGAAAAGTAGAAGGTTCTCAAATCAACGCGTATAGAGTAAAACCAGCTTAATAAGCATTTGTTACATTCATTTCTTTAAAGTACCTCGTTAGAAATGCCGATGACTGAACGAAAAGCATTAACACTCCAAAAAAAACTGAAGCTATTGAAAGTATGGGCAAAAATTGCAAAAATGCATTGATGCGATAAGTGTCTTATACGAGGGTCAAACTGAAAGTTCTTAGAACTGGCCACTTATAAACAATATAGGTAATAAAAAAATAATTCTATAATTTGAAAATAGAACTCTGCCAATATTACTGAGTATATACTTCATTCATTTGTCATTTGTTTTACGATTTGGCGGCAAATTGAAAATTGTCTGTGTCACGTCAACATGAATTTAACACGAGAAAATTTTCGTGCAATGATTTTTTATGACTTTCGATGTCATTTAAGTCAACAAGAAAGTTATGATAGACTACGATTGGCCTTTCACGATGAAGCCCCATCTCGTGCGACTGTTTACAACTGGTTTAATGAGTTTAAACGTGGTCGCACTAATCTCACTGATGAATTACGTGAGGGACGGCCTTCTACGGCGACGACTGAAGATAACATCTGTGTTGTGCGGCGTATGATAGAGACTGACAAAAGAGTGACCTATCAGCAGATTCGGACAAGCTTAGGCATCGGTATGAGTCAAGTGCACAAAATCAGTTTTTGATTTTCTAAGAAGTTTCAGTTTGACCCTCGTAACTGTATAAAGATCGAGTATATATACTCGTACTAGATATATATATATATATATATATATATATATATATACATATACAAGGTTACTGCTAATTAACTGGCGATACGCGACAGGCGTGATGGGTATCGATAACAAAAACTAAAAAAAATGAAAAAAAATTTTTTTTTTCATTTTAAAAAAAAAATTAAAAAAAATATTTTTTTTAAAAGTTTTTTTTCAACTTGTCTTTGAGTTATCAATGAGATAATAAGCGATACACAATACTGTATGGTGCTTAGAATCACTAACAAAACAATAAGAAAGAATAATCACTAAGTAAAAGCATCAGCTGTTTTGAATTAAAGACGCTCGCGCACCCACCCGCTCCGTTGCGATCGCTTAGTGATTGAAACGGCGGCCGCCGCTTGATATCGCTGGTTCGAAGTGCAGCGCGCCGCGGAGCAGCGGCGGCGATGTCGCATGTCAGTGTGCTCCGACGTCCATCCATCTTTTGTTTTAGCTACCTAATCTATCCATGAAATTTCATGTCCATCACCCGACATGTAGGTATCTACCTAACTTATTCATCATTAAACTTCTGTTGTCCCCAATAAATAATCTAATCACACCTTTTGTCAAACGACCACTTTTACACTAAAAATAAAACAATTTGACATAAAAATAACACTAGAAATAAAAGACACTAAAAATAAAACAAATTGTTTTATTTTTAGTGTAAAAGTGGTCGTTTGACAAAAGGTGTGATTAGATTATTTATTGGGGACAACAGAAGTTTAATGATGAATAAGTTAGGTAGATACCTACATGTCGGGATTGCCTTTGGCTTGTTATGAGCAGATAGGATGTAACGCTTACCAAGAGAGTGATGGACATGAAATTTCAAGGATAGATTAGGTAGCTAAAACAAAAGATGGATGGACGTCGGAGCACACTGACATGCGACATCGCCGCCGCTGCTCCGCGGCGCGCTGCACTTCGAACCAGCGATATCAAGCGGCGGCCGCCGTTTCAATCACTAAGCGATCGCAACGGAGCGGGTGGGTGCGCGAGCGTCTTTAATTCAAAACAGCTGATGCTTTTACTTAGTGATTATTCTTTTTTATTGTTTTGTTAGTGATTCTAAGCACCATACAGTATTGTGTATCGCTTATTATCTCATTGATAACTCAAAGACATATTGAAAAAAAAACTTTAAAAATATTTTTTTTTTAAATGAAAAAAAAAATTTTTTTTCATTTTTTTTAGTTTTTGTTATCGATACCCATCACGCCTGTCGCGTATCGCCAGTTAATTAGCAGTAACCTTGTATATAGTAAAATAAGATCCTTTTTATTTATTAATTTGTTACCTTAATTTAGTATTTTGAGCAAGGAAGCCATTAGACCACAACTAATAAGTTTTTATGCGTTGACGTGACGGAAGCGTGATGAACAGTCAAGTCATTCGCCTGATGGTAAGGGCTACGCCTACTCACGTGTCTATTCCTCACAGTGACATCGTAAGCAATCCACAGCTTGGTGGTAGAGCACTTGTAGAGCAATAATAGCCTGGCTAGCTACCACCATTAGGCCGATGCACTTGGAAATTATGTGTTTGTACACCCTGACAATAACTCCTCTGTCGCTGAAACTTTGCAGTCTGATAAAGTAATGTTCATATATTACGATTAAAATATTATCAAAAAAATACCTTGAAGGTAAACATGAAAATCGCTTCTGGCTCCCGGTGGTAAATTCCTCAGTCCAAAATTCCTTTACTGTACTTTCTGTTAGTTTATATGAATATGTCGAAGAGGCACAAACTAAAAAAAAACCTATTTGACATCATAACTTGTTCAAAAAAATTCCTCTGTCAAGTTTGATCTTTTTATTTCTTTAAATCTATAGCTTATTATAATCATCAAAATTATAAATTCCTATCACGCCACTATGGATTTGTTTTCATAAAGACAATTTTTTTTGATAATATGTTAATTGTAATCTATAAACATTGCTTTATCATACTGGGTTCATAGACCGTTTTGTCTCAAAAAACATGTTTCCCTACCGTCGTCGGGGGACGAAGACTTCCTCACCTTCAGTTCCTACGTCTCCTATGAACGTTTTCCAGTAACTATTCACGATTAAGGTAAGTAACTTAACCATAAGCCCTTAACCTAAGTCCTTACTGTCCCGTCTCAAAAATCCACCTTCAATTATTAGGTTCTTACACCTATGAAAATTGTGATGTTTTTATACTGGCCAGTGTGAATATCGATGTCTTTCATATTAGGTACTTAGAATTCCAACTTTTAATTGGAATTATTTATTATTTTAAAAGCTAGGTATGTTTTTTTATTCAGTATTTTTATTTGTCTTTCCTACCGTTCGATTTTTATTTGATGTCGCTGTTTCTGTGACTACGGAAAGATTTAAATTGCGTGTTATTTTCAACCCGGAGTTACGTTATGGCACCAAGGCACATACCTACGGCACAGATTACTGAATAAGAACAGATACTTCACTCAGTAGAAAATTTCCAATACCTATTACGATAATAGCGATACGATAATCAGACATACAGGCCAAACAGAGATGTTTGACTTGTATGGTTTGTAGGTATGTATGTTTGTGCGCGATAATCTCGCGTTTGGCTAAACCGATATCGATGCGGTTTTCAGAAAAGGATTTGTTACATTTAGGAGAACGTTTTAAAATAAGTATAATACTTCTTAGTTTGATGATGATCTTCGGAGATGTTCACTAGAAATGAAAAAAAAAGCCTTAAAAAAAGAGAACCGACTTCAAATAAAGCACTAAGCCGTAAGTTATTTTATTAACGAGTGTAACACTCTCACACAAAAATACATAAACACTGCAGTTTTCGAAAGTTTTCACGCGAAAAGTCGATGGCCTTCAAAATAAAAAAATATATCTAGTTCCTAGTTGTACATATCTAGGTGTATTGTACTACTACCAATTATCACGAATCAAATTTATTAAGATTAATTAATTTGATTCGTTTTCTCGCAACAAGTCACCTTACAACAGACGCGGCTTGTTCAAAGGTTTTCATCGGGCGTAAGAAAAAGAACTCTCGCTACACAGACTTAAAGCGCATTTTGATTCGTTACGAGCGCGTCAAGGACTTGTAGGCACATTTTTTGAAGGTCACGTCCGTGCTTTGCAATGTTTTATGAACATTATTGCAGTTGTTAGTTTAGCAGTTTATATTCGAATGTTTTCTTTCGAAGAGTGCATCTTCTGTACCTTGTACTATTAATTATTCTGTGGTATAACGTTTCTATGCAACAAAATTATGTAAATCTGTGTCTGAAAGGCAAGCTAATGCTTAGTATATACCTATTAAACTGTCAAATTCTAAGTGGATACCGGTGTCCGCACACCTACTGTCTTTTAATTATGTCTCTAATGACGGTATGTGAATGGAAAAAAATTTAAACGACAAAAACTAGTAATAATTTATCACTTACCTGGACAGGTAAATGGAAAAATGTTAGGTGTTTATCCCTTCTTTTGCTTGATTTACACCCATCTACAGCACATAAGGCACCACACGGCATCGTAATACGCGTACGAACGAACAGCACTATTAAAATTGAACGGCGTGCGCGCGCTTCGCTTGCGAAAACCGCACTGAATTTGAACCGCCGGCGGACCGAGACCGCTCGGCTGGGCGGTAGGCAGTTATAGCGCGCAAGTACATGGAGTGACGGAGGCCTGCCTACGGGACGTAATATCTACAACGTGTATGGACTAAGCGTTTGTAGCGGAGCTTGGCTTTGCAATCTTAACCGATGAACAATTTAAGCAACGCTTGCTGAGGACAGGAGTTGGTTCGGTGACCGCTAGTAGCAATATTCAACTGAGCGTTTCCGTGCTTTGGAGAGCATGTTAAGGCGTTAGTCCCGGTTGTTTGACTAAAGACAACAGTCGATAGGCTTTCGGGCGGCCTGAAATATTCGATAAAGTCGATAATTATGTGTTGGATACTAGTCTATCCACCAAGCCGCAATGGGCCCACGTGATGAATTATGGTCCAACTCCCCTCTCTGAAAGGAAGGCTCGAATCCCAGCAGTGGGAACGTAATGGGCTGATTGTGTAAGGTACCGAAAATGAATGCACGGGTGCGTTTATGATATGATAAAAAAACTGTAACGGTTCGCGAGTGTGAGTTTTTCGAGTTTTATATGAGGTTTTGTATGAGGATCGTCTTTTTTTGGCAGCCATCTTGTTTACCGTAAACCTTATCTCAATTTCTTCGGTTTTGCGGGTAAGGTTTCGGTAGTAGTAGTAAAAAGATAATTTGATTCGAGTGTTTTGTAGGTAATTAAGTCATTGGCTTAAGTCATTGGTAAAAATTCTGTGTCATGACAAAGCGCATAGCGTTTGAGTGGCAGTTCCTGATATTAAACCACCGTAAATCAACTTCACAATAAAAATTTAAAGCTTCAGTTAAATATTTTGCAAACTTTCTAGCTTGGAATTTTATAGTGTCATTAATGCTCCAGTTTCCAGTGAACATCCATTATAAAAATAATAACGGGGGAACTGTAGGATGTAATTACATCGTCACAGAATTAATACAGGAATACTGCGTCAAAAAAATTCATGCAAAATAGGTACTAAACTACCTATATCGGTGATGGTTAAATGTATTAAGTACTTCGGTATGTGTATTGTAACATTGACAAGTAGATAACCTAGCATAAGAATTATAAAGTTTATATCGGCTAGTTTTTATCACTAACCAGCTGCGCCTCTCGGTTACACCAGCGTGGTGATGTATAATGACGATGATGATGATGATGATGAAAAGTATTTTATGTCCTTACCCGAGATATGTCAAATCGAAAAACAGAAAAATCATAAAAAATAACGACTAGCTGGTGGTAGCTAGCCAGGTGACCATTGCTCTACAGGTGCTCTACTACCCTGCCGTGGATTTCCTACGATATCTAGGCATAACCCTTACCACCAGACGAACTTGGTGGTCTCGTCACTTAAAAGCATAAAACGCTATTTATTGTGGTCTAATGGTGGCCTAGCTTAAAATTTTAAATTAGCATCCGAAGCTGATATGAAATAGTTACTTACTATAAAATATACCAAATACCTACCTAAGTACCAAAAATTTTATGGTAACGAATATATGTATACATACAATATATACACACTAAACACATACGTAACTATTTCGTACTCGAATCTTTTTGAAACTACATATATTATAAACTATCACGTTAATGCACATGTTTGCAATTTTGCATTTTAAACATCCCCACTTGTTCTTGAAGTGATAATGCTTTTCGCTCAATCGTTGGCATTTTTTAACGAGGTATAATATATTAGTGCCTTAATATATTAGTGTATAGGCAGGCTGTAGTAGTACATACATTGTAGTCTCTACCGTGTAGAGGGTAGATGTATACTGATGCGACCATCTTCCAGTTTTAAGGTAATGTGTAGATGAAGCAGTTCGAAGCGGTTCGTGCAGCTGGAAGCCGGAATAGATGGAGAATCATCGTACGGGAGAGGCTAATGCCATGATGGGTCACGATCCCCAGCATTGGGGAATCGACGCAAGGACAGATATGTATACATGTAGATGGTTCCGTGTACCATGTATGTACTTATACGTACCTACTTCTACTTTTGCATAATCTTACAATTTTAATGTTTACTGTATTCTAGAAAGTTGGTCTGATATTAATTGGATATAATTATACTAGTTCATTGTAGACCCGCAATTGCACAACAAAATATGAGACCTCACTCTTAATTCTATAAATTATATTAAACTTTTATTAGTATTCAATGAAGGTAATGTTTTACAAAACCTACATAACTCTTTACTCCTAATAAGATATATACCTACCTATATATTACCTACTTTACAGTTTTGAACAATGTACGGGTATGTCAACGTTTTTTCATTATATCTTCTATTTCATTTACCTATCAAAAAGTTAATATAAGCTTATGTTGAATCTAATCTCATCATAATCTATATTTAATTATTCCTTATTATTGGTTTCTAATATGTAACATGTCTGTTTTTTAAATTATATTTTTCGCTTAGCTTTCTCAGTGTAAACATATTGATATACCGAGTGTGGTTACACTCGTGAGTCCCATGACTCTGTGGGCCTGAAGCGGAACGTGGCAACCACTGTCTTTCCATAACATAATCATGGTATCGGTAAACATTCGTGTCTCTTAAAATAGAGCTTTTCAATTGAAGAGGTTATTTAACTAATCTTATAGTTCAAGATCCGAGGGCGTGTGTCTGGCTGCTTACAATAATTATGGTATTAGTTCCCTGTTTATCATTTATAAAAATCAAGACTGAGATTGTAAGTAAAGTGACATTATTTGTAGTGTTTGTGTTTTTCGAAGTGTCTGGTAAAAATGACCGCCGCCGAAATGAGTCTGGCAGTATTCATTATTGATTTTTTAATATATTTTCTAAAACATATGTCAAAATCAGCACTGTGACTGAAATGTAAGTAATACTAACATTTTTATCTACCTTTAGCACCTGCTGCCTGTAAACTGGCCCGAGCTAGAATGTATGCATACACTCATAGTATGTACTAACTCTAAGTTATTCTAAACATTTTATTTCTGAGAAAATAAGTAACGTTAATGGGCCCTGGGATCTTGCTCTATTATATCTGGGCAGCTTTCAAACAACTCAGTGACTAACGGCCGTTTTTAATATTCTATATCTATCCACAGTTTACCTTACTACCGATAGAAATTTGACATAACGTCCATACAAATAGTGTCAAATATCTATCTCTAAGGTAAACCGACGATAGATAGATTATTGAAAACGGCCGTAAAAGTTCAATTGAACAAACGATTTCTAAATACCGTAAATATGAATAGAAAAGTTAAAACATGTGTACCCTGTGTGGGGGTTTTCAGAGAATTGTTAGTTTGAGAACTTTGATCATTTTACAATTTATTGGGTAAAAGTTTTGCCCTCCTACACATACCAATATGTAAACGTAATGAGTAGGTACACAGAGACTTCATCAATATTCGAAATCCGATATTTCTTTTGTTGTATACTCAATACTCATAGATGTGTAGAATATCACCATCCCACGGCACATCCATCAATTAATAGGTAATGCATCCTCCGCGTCGGTGTTGACACAAAAGCGAAGCTATACATCATTTTAAAAAGACGTTTCATACTGTTTTCTCTTATCATTTCCATTAAAAAATATTAATACGTAGGTACCTATAACAGTAGGTAGGTAGCTACAAAGGTTGGTACATTTCGAATGTAAACTTAATATTATTCAACGTTAGTAATGTGAGTTGTAGAAATATTACTCGGGACTGACTTGTGACTGACTGAGAGTTTATCGAGTGAAATATCAGGCTTATACTCAGTGTTGGTTGTCTATGTCTAATAGAGTCAGTGGTTGTGTGCCTTCAGGTCAGGCTACAATGTAAACTTGATAGGTCTTCGTGGGCTTTGTGTACTACGCAGAAGTCAACTGGCTGTAAAATTGTGTGTTAGCGTGGCTCTCGACATTTCCATAGAAGGCGGGAGGCAGTTCTTGAGCCTGATGTCGAATTATAGAAGAGACGTGATGTGCTGCCGTCGTGACGACTGAACTAGACAGATGTGCACGTTGGCCTTGGGCTGACATGGGGTAAGTATTTATTCGGGACTTGCTCTAGTAATCACTTGTTATTTCAAAATAAAAATATACAGTGGATAAGTACATATATATATATATATATATATATATATATAATATTAATAATAATATATCATAAGGGAAGTCGAGTGAGAAGTAACTGAGTAGTAGAGTGTAAATATCTCTAAAATCTGCAAAAATCCCGGTTACCCCGAAATATATCAATATATCATATACCTATGAACATAAATTTTATTATATAGTTTTTAATTAACTACTTGCTTATAGATATAACGTCCCCATACGACGGGTTATATAAGATTTAAAATGAAGTAAAGAGTTAAATTCGATGCTCGGATGGGTCGCATCAGTGGCCTAGATATCATGGTGTCTGACACGGATTGACGTAAGACGCAAGTTCGTATGCCGTCTGAGTATGTGCAATTTTTCTCTCTAAAATTGCAAAATATGAACTTAGATTCAATAACTATACTATTAATATTTAAATATGTGTACTTTGTTTATATGTGTGTGTGTGTACTACTACTTACCAACGTACTGACGCCAATAGAGCTCAGTTAGCGGCTGGTTTTTTAATCCTATATATCGGTTGAGATAGAAATATGTCACTACTCGTATGGAACTATAGTCTCTAGTAGAGTAAGCTAGCAGTAATAAATAAAAAAGCAGGTAGTCGGAAATAAATATACAAGTGTTTGTGACCACAGTCAAAACAAGTCTGTTTAAATGACGATGTAGTCAAAATTATATTCTGGCGACCTAGATTTTGTTCCTTTACCTGTAACTCGTCCTTCAAGTTGCCCTCCCTCATGTGGTAGTTACGGACGTTGTCAATAACTTCCTGTGGGAACTTCTCAGGGTTGGCGCTCATGTACCGATAGACGAAAAGGTCACATCCGATTATCCGGAACCGGTGCTTGAAAACTGGCACTATTGCCCCTGAAAAGTTATACCAAAATGTATAGAAGGAGACAATGATAAGCTCCGAAGTGTTATACTTACTAATACGATCGTACGTAATTCTAATGAGATCACAGACTCCAGCCTGTCATCTGTCTGACTACCACACGAGAAATATCTAACGAATGTTAAGGATGTATGAGATTGTGTTACGGAAAAATACTAGTGTTTTTTGTATGGGTTACGGAGCAAAGCACGAGGCCACCAGGTGATAAGTGGTAACCTCTGTCTATCAAAGATGTATTTCGTTATAAGTGACGAACTGCCCTGCGCCCGCATCACCCTGAGAATATAAGTTGTTAAGTCTCATGTGCCTGTGACTTCACCGGCAACCATGCAATTCGAACCGAAATACAATAATACGAACATTATTGCTTGGTGGTAAAAATAGTAACAGTACTTCCTTGGTTTCAAGTTATCTAGATGGGGACCGTAATATTTCATTCACTTATCTATTCTAATATTGAAAAGAGAAATGATTTGTGTTTTTTGTATGTAACGAATAAACTTAAAAACTACTAGACCGATTTCAAAAATTATTTTACCGTTAGAATGCTACATATCACTGAGTAACATATGCCATAGTATAATATTTAAAAAAAGTTATGGATCCGTATGAAAACTTCGATAATCTAACCCAAGGTGTGAAAAAATACAAAAAAGATTGCCTTGAGGATATTTTTATGTTTGACTATAGCTAAACCAATGATAATAATTAAATATGTATGAAATAATTATTAAACTATTGACAATAGAGCAAAGTCTAGTAGTCTAGAAGTCAATCTACAAAAAAGTACCTGTGCTACACTATTTTGTCTAACTGTTACAGTTATGTGACAATAGCTACTCTTCCTTGTTAAAATATGCAATATTAACACCGGTACAAACTATAGGCCACATTATTCGTATCTTGATGTTAATCCTAATCTACTACTCGGACAAAGGTAAAGCGATGATCGGCGCGCACGCGCACTCACCAAGTTCATGACGAATCTGAACTGAATCGGATACTATTTAGGCAGCACGCGACATTTCGCAGGAAATCTGAGCACTCAAAACGAAATAAAACTAAATGAGTCAACTCTCGAGAATACATAACATCAATAAGTATACAAGAGCAGAACGTTCTAATGCGTCCACTCAATATTTACATATAATGTTTTTCCCTAAAACTTGGGTAATTGGCTGATGGGAAAATATTTCTGTAAAATATCTTTAAAAACAATATTTTTTTATTATATTTTTATAAATATAGTTTAAAAGTTAAGATATGCACATACTTTATACCTAAAGCGCATATTTTAATTTACCTATGTATGTACCTTATTAGAAAGAACTAACTGTAGGTACAGGACAATAAAGTTTTGATAGTTTGTTTGTAATGGATAAGCGCAAAAACTACATAACCGGTTCACCAATAGAAAGCTATATTATGCTCGAGTAATATACGCTATATTTGAATCATAATCATCATCACCATCATCATCCATCACGCAAACTGCGGAGCGCAGCTAGTTATTTATACACAAGCGACTGCCCGCGACTTCGTTCGCTTAGTAGGCTCGGCCTTCGGCCTCTCCATAAGCTGCCATCTTTTTATCTATTGACTTCCAAAAAGGAGGAGTTAGGTACTCATAACTTTTGACTGGGTGAACCGATTCTCAAAATTGTTTTTAATTGTTTAAAAGCTGCTGTGCTTCCCGTGTAGCCATACCTTTACACTACTGGACCAAATTTAATCAAATTTGTTCCAGTAGTTTTTGAGTTACACTCCAATAACTGAATAGACTGGAAGTCGAAATTTTTCAAATTGTTCTTGTCATAAAGAACCTTCTCCTGACAATAATTAAGACAACGAAAAAAATTTTTGCCTCAAACAAAACAGGGCCCAAGTAGTGGATTATGACCCACATTTCTGTCCCTAGAACGAGGCCTAGTTTTAGCAGTAGAAACATAATAGGCTGATTATGCCACGCATATGTATTTAAATTGACTCCCAAAATAAATTACATCCCTTAAAATCATGCTACATACTAGCTGCATTCCACGGTTTCACCTGCGTGGTGATGAATGATGATGATGATGATGACTCAAAATACATAACCTAAGTTACTCAGAGATAAAGTAGCGTTCGGATGGTGAAAGAATGTTTGAAATCAGTCCAGCAGGTTTCGAGTTTGTTCGTTACAAATATACAATAATAAATCATTCCATTTTACAATATTAGTATACTTACATATCACGCTGTCTGTACCTGGTTCAAATAACTATTTATTGATGGAAAATAAAATCTATGTTTAAGTCACTTTTTAATATATTAGCTTCTCTCCGCGGTTTCACCCGCGCGGTGATGGATGATGATGATGAGAATGAATATTATATAGCCTATGTTACTCAGGGTGAATGTAGCTTTCCAATGGTGAAAGAATGTTTGAAATCGGTCCAGTACTTTTTGAGCCAATTCGTTACAAACATACTTACATACAAATCTTTCCTCTTTTATTAGTATAGATTACTGGGCCTGGGTAAGTAGTTCTTATGAGATGAATATTAATTATGAAGTCATTGAGCCTGTGCCATCAGTTCTTTTGAATTTATCACTGGCAATTAGGTGCTACTAGATAATCGTGATAAATAAGGCACGAACCATAGAGATCTATTCTGTGATCTTTGGCACGAAACGATTTACTTATCAAAGCTCTTTTTCACAAAAGATCTGGCTTAGTTATACAGTTCTGCAGTCACCAAACCAAAGATTTGATTAGCTATTACGACATAATTAAGAGAGTGAATTGTTGATGTAGGCTAGATTATTACATCCATTTAGATAAAGTAATTTGGTAAAAATTACTGTATAACTGTGTTACATTACTGTTACATTGAAATTTAACCATCAATAAACATTGTATTGACATTTGACAACGTAATCATTCTAGTGTTCACGGACGCATGTATTTGGGAGTAACTCATACAAGCAGTTTTATGTTCTTAACAAAAGCCTGCTGCAAAACATAAGTCTCCAAAGTTGGGATTGAAAGCGCATTGCGTACAAAACTTTCCCGTCCCTATACCAGGCTTTCGGGGCTATCTATTGTACCATCTGCTGGAGGATAACGGAGCACAAAACTTAATTTAACTATCGGCACAACTATATGTGCCTACGCTCGTATTTATACCTACTTACGTACGATATATCAATTTGTGACATACCAATTACTTAGTCAAAGTTGGTAAAGCATTCGTCTCTTAAAACTAGTGGTACCATATACCTACTAGTTTAATAGTCCTTCGCTAATTTATATTTCGCTATAAATGTGGCTAGTATCTCGTTACCACTTAACTTTTGGCTGGCCGGTTGGTAGATCCCTGCCTTCTAAGGGTTCGATCCCGGACAGGTTAGCATTTGTCTTCATGAACATGTCATTTGACCTGTGTCTGGGTGTGTATATGTAATATCAGTCATCAGGTTACCATAGTACTGTAGTATGTTTGGGATTCCAAGCCTTTGCGTGGTTACGATCCCATAAAAAATACCTAAAGAGTGCTCTGTGTCTCTTCTTCTTTGTTTATACAAGTGAATTCTATTTGAGGGTAACTTCCTATTTTTGTTTAATGTGGATACATAAATATTACTCTTTCTCAGATAATAATAGGTACAATAAGGGTAAACACTAAATATGTGGCCCGTATTATGCGAGATAATATATATTATATAGGTACATATAATATATATCTAACAATCCCTACGATGATTAGGGGACGTTGCCTGGCAAATCACTTTTTATAAACTTTTAGCCAGCAGTAGATATCTACGAAGAAATAATCGTAGGTAGATATGCGATTACTGTTCTTAGTTCATATAATATGTTGCTGTATGTATGATCATATCTTGAATTTTTCAAACACGTGCCACCTGACTGTCCCATATTCGTTGCACCAAACGAAGTATGTAGCACGTTGATGCTTTACAGTCGCGCTATCAGCTGCAGACGATTCTCTTCTATCCCAGTAAGTAGCACAGTTTCCTGAAGATTTTGCTATAAAACTATAAAAGCGCAAAAGCACCCACATTGATTGCTGTTCCAATGAGACTTAAGAACTCTGCGGGCATTTCGAGCTGAGTATCTACCTACAGTGCTGCGTACTAGATGGCACTGTTATAAATTACCGTATACAGGTGTGGTTTTTACCTCCCATACCTCCTATTACCCATAGAGTGCCTACGAGTTTACGTCGACAACAAAAGATTAACGGCCGTTTTCAATATTCTATCTTTTCATAGTTTTCTTTACTACCGATAGAAATTCGACATAACGTCCATACAAATAGTGTCAAATATCTATCTCTAGTAAGGTAAACCGACGATAGGTAGGTTATTGAGAACGGCCGTTAAGGATGATCACCACTTTTACTTACCAATGTAGAACCGATCTGGTGTGAAATACGTCGGGAAGTTGGGATCAGATTCCGGTGTTTGCAGTGACATCGAACTGAGGAACTGGCCCTCCCTTATGCCGGAATTGCGACGAGGCACCTCGCCAATCTTAACTTTACCATCGGATAAACTATATGACAAGATGAAACGGCGACCTTTGTCCTCCGGGTGGATCCAGTCCAGCTCACACTGATAGCGAAGCTTCTGTGGAAAGATGATTTACGAAATGGTTTATAAATGATGCATCAATGGTATTTTGATTTTGTGTCCCTCAGCAAAATCAGTTATAATACCGATTTCTTTTTGAGACAATGATAACCCGTAGATTCCGCCTATCACTTTTGCATTACCAATCTCACCCAGAGGCATTAAAGTTAGCATGTTATATGTGGCTTGAATTAAGTGTAGTTACAATAATATACTAAGTACCTATTCGCTTTTTTTTTTTGGTTCATCAAAGTGACTCACTCTCGCCTGATGGAAAGCGAAGATAAGCGATGACCATTAGTGCAGGCGTAAGCTGCCCTCCACCCCTATAGTGACCTGAAAACCTGCTTCAAACTGGACTTCGATTAAGAATGCAAGCATTACAGTGCGTATCGTATATTCAGTACAAACTATGAGTTATCTGTGCCACTATTGTACTAGATAAATGACAGTTTGTACTAAATATGTTAACGTTGCGATTACATTACTCAACAGATTTTCGTGCTCGGCCTACTGTTTAGCGGCAGGAATAGGTATAGTGGCAGGTGTTTACTTCTCTGGATGAACTCTTTCACAGAGAGCTTTACAACTATTGATTATATTACTACTGGCCAATGTATTCCCTTATGTTTTGTACATTTAAAAGTTACAGTGATGAGTTTAAGATTTTATTGTGACATATTTAGTTTTATAAAGCATTCGCTCGCGTATTCGTTCACGTGGAATAGGATTGTCGCGATATCTCGGTAACTACCCGTTGTATCAGAATGAACAGTAGCCTGTATCATCATCATCATTTCATCAAAAACCGTCCAGCCGTTTCAATGTGATAGAGTAACAAACATCCATGTTTCGAATCCAACCTTTTTCATTTATAATAATAATAGGATTAGAATTACGATTAATGATATAAAAAAAACAGAAAGGAAACTAGAGACAACTGTATCTTTCTAAAGAGGCTACACCAGCCCAATGTACAATTCGAAAGTGCCTTATTTCTGAAAGATAAGTAACAATGAGATTTTACGTATTATTTGCTTTATTAGCATGATGATTATTTACATTAACTCTAAGACTACTTTTAATCAATCATTAAATCATACCAATTGCAAGATATCCTGCTACCTTAGTCGTAACAACTGTTCAGTTATGCAAGCATTTTTTTATGAGAATTAGCTACATCATAATTATTTTATGTCTCATTTTTTTCTGTTTCTTAACTTGGCTCCATGACATTCTCATACTCCTAGTGTGTTGAATTTTTTAATAGATATATTTTATTTTCGCCACAAAACACCGGACGGAGGGCCGACTCAGCTTTTCTGTGATTTTCGCCAATTATATAGATATATAATATAATATCAGCTCACTCTGACTGTGCCAACTTTCTTATGATTAACAATATTTGACTTTGGTTACATCTGCTCTGAATATTCGCATAAATTGACAGATTTCTTTATAAATTCAAGCAGCATTGAGCAATTAAATAATGTAAGAATGTAAATTATGGCTATCAGAATAAGCAAATTAAGAATTTAGGGCCATGGAGAAGGACGCAGATCAGTCTCATATTAGCCAAAAATATATTATTTTTTATTTTTGATAGTTTGTGGTACGTATAGGTGTTTATAGCAGAAACTAAAGCAGTTGGAAGACTATCACAGTTTTACATAACACTCGTATAAACCGCACAAATAGCTATATAATGAACTCTTGCTGACCAGTTCTGGCTATTATCATTTTAAGTACCGATACAAATAAATTTTGTTGTTGTATCTAATCAATGAACCTTTTTCAAACTGTGTGATATCGTGAAAACTTGCACAGGTACTCACCAAAGTATAGGCAGTAGAATATACCTAAAATCATCCAAGAATATAAAACCATCTGCTGTTTTCAATGCCCTGCGGGCGTTTTTACAGACCGAAAGTAAACAGCTGTAATTGTTTCGTGTTAAATGCGTCTGAACATGAAGTCAAATCAAAGACTTATTTCCGCCTGCCAATAATTATACTTAATTATATATTTATTGTATGTGGTCAAGCTAGAGATCTAGCTAGAGAGCTGCCAATCCGTGCGCTGAGTAAAAAACCTGGTGTTGCAAGCAGCGGCCGTATTCCGCGAGCGAGCGCGCGCCTGTTAGCTTCAATCAGTTCATTATCCACTGCGGTATTAACCACACATATTGCAATTCCTGGAAAAGTAGGTTGATCTCTGCGAAATCTATTGTATTATTGGCCAAATATAGCGAATCGCGAGTCAACGATTTAAAACTTAACATTTGAATATTCATCAGTACACAAGCATTGTAAACTATTTACATGCAATATCGCGACCGGTGTTCAGTTACATAATACAAAAGTTGCAAACCGCCGCGAGCAATACTGTTTTTGCGCATATTGCTGCGAAACCGGCCCTGCCTCCTTTTCATATCTCCTTTGTTTCTTTGATCTGTGTAGTGAAGAGACGGATGAAGCAGTCAAGCAACTTGCTGGCAAAATTATACTACTCATAGAATGTCACTCAAACAACTCAGAAAGATCTATACTGGACATACATTTCTAAATAATTTGCCTAATTATACAAATTATTAGGTACAACGCTCTTTTGCTTTCACACTATAGGTACACTGCTTGAAGGAACAATAAGTTTGAGCAGCGACAGCCTCACGAAAGGTTCCCTGATAGGACTTACGGGTATATTGATCGACAGGTAATGAAGCGGTTAATAGGAAGCCAAGCATATCAGACTTTATCTGGCTCAAATATCAAAAGGTAGGCCAGTTTTTGACCAACAACCCTGAGAAAGAAAAGCAATAATAACTCTTGAATAAAATATAGTTAAGACAGAACCTAACAGATATCAACAAATAGTAAAATAGTTGCGAATAAACATTACGCTTCTTCATTTCTGTTTTACTTAGAAAACACTCAACATAGACGCCACCAAGACGGAAAATTAATTTCCAGTTTTTACGTTACAAGTGCGACAAGCTAAAATATTCTCATCATACAATTTACCTTACTTAAGGCTTGTTTACACAATGCAAGAACTTGAGTAGTTCACAAGAGCTACTATCATCATCATATATTTTTTCAAAGTTGTGCTGGAGCGCAATTATATTTGTCACAATATGTAAACCTACATGTATTATTTATATGCAACCAGGGAACTGAGTTGAAATGCAAAACGTTATAGCATAGACTACGCGAAACGTAGGTACGTATCGCTATAGCTGTGTGGATACTTACACAATCATTGTTAAGATCTTCAAGGTATGATCGTAAAGTTGTATTGATTTCATGGTCATTTCTTGAAGATATCTTAACACGCGTTGCTTGTTTAAATGGTCATAACGAATGAAGTCCTAGGTCGTTTTTTAGACCCTGGGTCAATTAACCCTAGCTGGGTGCATTATCGGCTGCTGCACGTGTTTCATTTTTGTTTCCTTGTATAACTTCCGAATAAAGCGATACAAATACCTGTTGAATCGAGGTAAACGTAGCTTATGTGTTAATCCTGGCCACAAGCTATCTCCATTAAATATTTCATCCAAATCCGTTGGGCCATTTCAGAGTGAAGAAAACATTTTCGTCAAGTCTCCGTCAAACGACTTTACCTAGCACAATAAATATTACATGACGATGCGAAAAAGTTTCTGTTTATGTAACACACTAAAATATATAATTTGACAGTAATTATCGGTAAAGGACAGCCCGCGATATTGATGTCGATCCAGTGTTGTAGATCGATGTATAAAAATCAGTTTATCGACGTGATAAGTTTATCGTGGATCCATACTTGCACTGGTGGGGTGGAAGTGTATTATACTCGTATTAGCAAGAGCTGCGGCAATCCTGGTAACTGGCCGCGTTAAATTGAAACCTACACTGTGGTGGTTTAACTTCTGTCGTTACGGTAGCTAACTCGTGCTGACATGTATCTAAGACAGATCGCTACAGACAAGGCGAATCGAGCTGCTGTCATGCGAATCCACTGGCACAGTAACTGTCTACTGTCTAGACAGCAACTCGCCCCGTGTAACTGGGTTTAAGTACAGTTAGAGCAAGAACCTGGATGATTTGTTTCCTCGAATCGTTGTCGCACAATTGCAACTTTAATTGAGAATCCAACAAAATGCAAACTCAAACATCATAGAATAATTTATATTCTTCGATGGCAGTAATTTACAAACTTCCAACTTTCCAACGGTGTGTTTTTGTATAAAGTTGAAATTAAAAATGTTGTTTTATATTCATTCTCTTCGTTTGACTTTCGCCTAACAGCGTTAAGTAAGAGAATACTCGAGGTACTTTCCAATTTAGGCAGTTAGCTCTGCTCTGGGTCCTGGTTAATAATAAATTATTAATTACAAAACCGTTTATTAGTGTTTTGACCCGTCGCTCATTATTGGATAACCAAAAGTTTTATTACTTCCTTTTAAGCGACTTTCATAAAAGGAGGAGGTTCTTTTGGTAGCGATTTACTTGTTCAAAAAACTAAACTAAACTACCGAACTAAAAATGTAGTATGGTTGTCTTTATTTTTAACAATAAAATCCAAAAACATTTAACACTTAGAATGACACTTCTAAAAATAGGATTATTTTATTAAATTTTGGGTTATTATAGATTTGTTTAGCGAGCACCAAGTTTCGTGACGACTAAAATATGCTCACAATTGAAGAGAAATGTCTAATTTTAGTGCTGTCATTCGGAAGTGTTATACTAATTTGGATTTTAGCCTAAACAAAAAAACCAGGTGCTGCCATAATTTAGAGATTTTTAGGAGAATGCTTAACCCGTCCGCATCAGCGCAAAAAATAACAATAGATTTATGAATGAAACTTAACTCGAATGAGTCTTGCTGATTCGGACAGATTAAAGAATCTACACCATAGTCGTATTCTTATATATTTTTCTTCAGTAGTTGCTTGCTGCATTTAGTAGAACAAAAACCAAAGCATGTAACAAGCCTGTGTGAGTTACTGTTTTTGTTTGATGTGTGTGTGATGATTCTGTTATTTGTTTGAAAGCTTAGTTCTTCTTATGTACTATTTAATTTTGACCAAGATCTAACCAGTAGTTTTTTTAGATAACAATTTAACATCGCGTCTTACTCTCGTATGTATAAACAAGTAAATACTTGTTGCTAAGTAATTTCTCAAGTAA
Organism: Selenia dentaria; assembly: GCA_917880725.1. Classification (NCBI taxonomy): domain Eukaryota; kingdom Metazoa; phylum Arthropoda; class Insecta; order Lepidoptera; family Geometridae; genus Selenia; species Selenia dentaria. Next base: position 22,735,529 of record OU862879.1, read on the forward strand.
GTAATTACTTGACGATAGAATACTTCGAAATAAAATCGAAAATAGTCGAGTCGTGACAGTTAATACTTAAGTAAATGCTTAAATAAGTAATGACATAACCCTATCAAAATTTTATGTATCTTTATACACTTGTATTAGATTGTTATCATGGGATTTTAATTCTTGCAGTATAATAGATCCTTCACAGATGCCGTAGCAATAACAATTTGCGAAAAAGTATTCGTATTGAAAGCGTCAACATTTCACCCTTTGGCGTTCAAACTATGAGCTATCTGTGTCACATTTGCCCTAGATACATGACAGTTTGTACTGTTTCACGTGAACGACACGTTACGTTACACTTACGCAGTTATTCGTGTAGGCCCACAGTTCAGACTGGTGAGCGAATGTAATTTTCTATAAAACTTCACTTTTGCAATAAGAACGAAAAATTGACGTGAGTTCCCATTGCGGATAGGAAATGGTGACTATTACTCGGCTAAGATATCTGGCCTTTGATAGTTCTCACTTCACGCAAACACTAATCTATAGAATAAAAATTAAAAATAATTTTACCAAAGTTTTTCTTTTACTTGTTTATAAACACGGCAGTTAAAATGTTGAGTGTCTTCAAAAATAAATTGGAAGCCAGTTACAAAATTTTCGAATTGTATATTATAATATACCTATTTAAATTCGGCCTTTTTATACATTCTATGACATAACGAGAGAGGCAAGTCCATGCTTGATTATGAAGCAAGACAACACATGTATGCCAGTTGCAGTGTTACCCAAAGCTCTAAGCTGAAGTTTTGTGGAGCATTACTCTACGCAGGGAAATCTGTTTTAAATCATCACAATCCATCCTAGTAATTTCTTCAGCGCCCTTCTAACCTAAATACTGTAGTGCTTGCACACCATGCCTAAACTTGAATATATGCCGTTGCTATGTTATAGCAACCAAGAGGACCTCCACAAGAGTCTTACCATATAGTCAACAAGCTGACCCACCAGCGGCTTCGCTCCCGTGGTCTCACGAGATACGGTAATTACAAATTTTTTATTATCCCACGGGAACTCTTTAATTTACCATGATCAAAAGTATCCATATATAGATTATAGTAAAGGGATATAAGCTACCACCATACGAAATTTAATTTAAATCTGTCCAGTCGTTTCGGAGATTAGCCCGTACAAACAGACAGATAAACATACAGAGAAACCAACAATTTCAACTTATTTTTCACTCCTTACATCTCCTGACTCGGTTTTTAGCATATTTTTCATTGTCCAGAAATGTTACCTCTACAGTTTATAATATGTAGTAGTTTTTACATCCCTAGTTTTACCCCCTTAAGTCATCCCTGACAAAAATATTGAAAGCATCACTATTCATTTTGAAATTACCTATCCAGTTATTAATTTTCATCACTGTAGCTCAAAAAACAAAGACTTTTTAAAAAAAAATATCCCCCGCTTCACTCCCTTAAGTCATCGCTGTCAATAAATATTGAAATCATCACTTTAAACTGTCCAAATGCTAATTTTCACCACTGTATGTTTGAAAACAAAAAACTTTCCATACAAACCACCACTATCCAAAAAAAAAATTGTCCAACATTTTTTATTTTGAATGACCTATCCAAATGCAAATTTTCACAACGATTAGTTCAAAAACAAAGGAGTTTCATACAAACGTTTTCACTCCTTTTGACCCCCTTAGTGGTAGAATGTCGAAAACCCATTGTAAGTACACCTCTACGCATCAAGGACAATACACCCTCCAAATTTCAGGTCTCTACGATCAGTGGTTTAGCCTGTGCGTTGTCTGTCAGTCAGTCAGTCAGGACATCTTTTATATATATAGAAGATTTCTCCGAGGGTTTCCTCGCCTCCCTCGAAAATAAACTCCGTTCTCACATGGAGTAGGTAGGTACATACTTGGGCCATCGTGGACAAGACCGCGTCATCTCTTACCATCCGAGAAAGTAATATCTAATAATACGAGTAAGCCTATTGCTAATTATAAAAGGCAATAGTAGATAATATCATCGTAGAGAGGTATCATCTTTTAAGTCTCTAATCTTTAAAGTCGCAGTTTCGCGCAGTGCCGTTATTAAAGTAGTGAATATTTTTCTACCGACTTCCAAAAAAAGGAGGAGGTACTCAATTCGACTGTATATTTTTATTTTAATTTCATCAAATTCGGTCCAGTAGTGTTTGAGATACGCTCCAATGGGTAAGGTCTTGAATCGAGTCGCCTGAATTTAGGGGGGAGGGGAGGAGGGGGGGTGGGGGGGAGGGAGGGGAACCCCCCCCCACCATTTTTCCCTGCCGGAATCGCGTAGTTTTTTTTAAATTTAATATCAAAGATCAATTTTTCTACTCTATTTAAACACTTTTACACTTAACTTTGGGGGAGGGGGAGTGGGTAGGAGGGGGGTTGGGGGCAGGGAACCCCCCCCTACCATTTCCCCCTGCCGGAACCGCGTAGTTTTCTTTAAAATTTAATATCAAAGATAATTTTGTCTACTCTACTAACACTTTTACACCTAAATTTAGGGGGGGGGGGGGAGAGAGGGGGGGGTCAGAGTTGGATTTGTCACTAATTTCGACCTAACCGGTCTGACTTGGACTCCGGGTGGGCTCCCGCCAGAAGCTCTAGCGGTCGCCCCTGAACGTTGCTTCGCCACATTCAGGACCTCCCTTGAGCTTCTGGCTCCCGCATTATTTATAAACACTCTAGGGGTAGTAGCCACAAGAATAGGTGGAGTCGGGGTGCTCTGTGTCGGTTTTCTGACTACTTTCAACCTAACCGGTCTGAGTTGGTCTCTGGGTGGGTAAGGGAGGAAAATAATTTTCCCATGAACCAAAAGTTTTATTGGTTGACTTGGCCAGATGCATGGGTTTACGATGCGTGCGACACAGTTTTTCAGTAGATATCATATCCTTGTCTTCAGCAAATTGCACACACTGTTCAGTGGATCCCAAGCATCGAATAACCTTAGCCAAATTCCACATATTCACAACTTCGTCCGTGTAGAAATGACGTCCAGCAGAGCGTCGGGATTCAGCTTCCGTCCCGGTAACCCCGGAACTTGTTGACGGCACGGGTTCTGTGCCTGAGGGCGCTTCTCTAGAAGCCATAGCTCGCCAAAAACGATCGGTGTCCAATAAGCCAGCAAAAGTCGTCCAAAGTAGCGATCCAACGGTGTCCAGTGAGTAAGCCAAGGTTGTACGGGGAAGAAATCCAATCGGTGTCCAAGAGAGAAGCCAAGTCGTCGAAAAATCGTAGAAAAAAACAGAGGAGCACATTCACGAAAACTCGAAAGCAACGGAATAATGCGAATCGTGTATGTCAAATCAACGTCACATACGTCAAACACCACAAACCTCAAAAATAGCGATCAAAACGTTTCGTTTCACGAACATAAACATAGCAGACGTTCAAATTTATGCAATATTTCCTGATATTGCGTTCCGTTTCACGCATCCGCATGTTTTTCGTGTGAAATTACAGAAACTTTAAATGTTAATTTAAAATACTTTCGCCTAACTCCGGCAGCCAAAATCGAATTGGGAGGGTCAAGACAAAGCCCCTTGACCATTCCACAGTAGCAGAATCCTCAAATTCAGGCGACTCGATTCAAGACCCGACCCAACGATTTTTCAAGTAATTGAATAATTTTTACTATTTGATGATTATTGATGTATCTGACGTATAATCTACCAATATTATCAATAAATTGTTCAGTTTGCCTGAACTGTTAAACAAGGTGCGTACTTCGCGCAAAATACATAAGGAAACCCTGAATATTTTGAAAGGGCTGATAAAATAAGAGTAAATTAACTACATATATATATGGTATAAAGGCTTCAGGGTCTGCTGACTTCATCATGACATAGGTCTGTGCTTACGGCTTAAGGTTTGATTGAATTCAGTACCTAACAACAAAATCTCGACTTCAAATACAGTTTGGATGCGTGTAATGAAGGGCGAATATAAAATCAAATATTTACCTGATGGTGCCGACCTTTTCAGTTTTATTTGCAGTCATGTTTGTTTTCTGTCATAAGTAAGAATAAGTTTTAGTGTTGTATCTTTTTAGATATACATATGTGTTATTTATTAATATTTGCCACCATAGGTTGATCATGAAGTTTGTGTAATCAAGAAGTAATGAAGTCTCAGCTAAGATTTTCAATTGGAGCGGTATTACGGCTTTTCGTTGAGCGGGTGACTTATACAGGCATTTTGATACTTACCTCAAGAACAATAGCAGTCTCCATGTTCATGCCTTCTTACATATTGGCTAGATCACAATTGTAATTTTAAAATAAACTTTTGTGAGGAGGATTAAAAAACATACTATAATTTGTAATGTAAATTGTGATCTCTGTGTCTACGCACTGATGTCCGTACAGGCGAGGTGATATAAGTACTTATGAAACCATTCTTTTTAATTTAATATTATATACTCTTGAAATGTTATTTTACGACCTTTATATCAATACCCCACTAGATTCGTTTCGGTAATATTTTTCACCATTGGAAATGTAACATGCCGGCTTTTGACAGACCATATCAAATGATTAATTCATTAACAGACTTTACGAACAAAGCAAAATCCAAGCGTAAGCAAAATGACAGTAAAATATGTATAAGTTAAGTTTTAAACTATATAGTATATACTCGTAGTTATAGCTAGCAAATAATACAAAACATGTTTGCGAACTATTTATAGCCCCAATCGATTTCATCCATCAGTCCTATATCCTCTCTTTGCTCGCAAGTTTTAATACACGTCATAACAAATTTTACGCTTTCCTACACAATGTTCCCATTTTCTTTGCATACTTCCGTATTTTGCTATTATTTAAAATTTTCATTTTTAAATTATAAGAGTTTATGAGTTTGTGTTAATTGCATATGCTGCAATGTTCGTGCTTCTTTATTCTTATGCTTCTTTCTTCGTTTTTTGCAAGTAGGCACCATATTAAAATCTATTTGTAATAGAGATCATGTTTTACTAAGTCTGAGTAAAGGCGTAATCTTACTTAAGTAATTATACTAAATCACACTATTGTTATAAATGCTAAAAGATTGGATGTATCGATGTTTGTTACTCAATCACGCAAAAACAGCTGGACTAAATTTAAAAGATCGATGAGGTACTGGATTAGCACATTGTACTTAAATTATCATTCGTCACCCCGCGAGTGAAACTGCTGGCGCAGCTAGTCATTCATTCAGTAAAAGTCAGTACTTAAATAAACTACTTACTAGATACTAAAAATCTATGTGTTCCTGCTTATATAATTTTTATATACTTGTTATGCTTCTGTTCCTATTTCCCAATTATTAGCATTATAGTATAGGTACCATTATTACTTTTTGTTAATTTGACGGTTTGTACCTTGCACGAATCTCTGTGGAATTTGGTGAGGTTTGTACATAAGGTATAAATAATAGCATAAAGAGAGCGGCATTTCTTCCGATTGGACGGTAACTTTCCGTAAATGCCCCCTCATTCACTAAACTTCATGGTCTTTAAACGACTCGTTACTAAAACGACCTGCCTCAAATCCATATTTTTTCTTGGATTTGTATCATTAAAAGAAATGTTCCTTCTTACCTTGTTTGCGTTGAGATTGTACTTAATGATGTCCTTGCGAGGAGGTTTGGGCACCAGACCAAAGCAGGACTGCAAGGAATCCTCGGGAGTACCAATACCAATATGTGGTGGGAATTTCTGTGAAAACAGTATTTTCGTATATTATCACGATCAGCTTTTAGAAAAAAAAGGAAATTAACCCTTATCGATGTGGTATTCACGACCGAACCAGAAGATATAGAATAATGTTTAGCGTGAAACGTACCTAAATAATGAGAAGCGCGTTTTTTATGCCAAGGCTTTCAATTATCCGGGTGTAAATATTTAACGTGTAATAATCATAGATGAGTCGCACCGTGTTCGCGAAATCGTAAAATTTGGCATAAATCTCAAACTTGAATATTATCTACTTATCAATAATAATTACCCAATAAAGTATAAAGTACCGAGTAATTACCCCAATGTTATATTTACTAAAGTGAAAATAATAGAAATTTACACGTTTATAATGTATATCAAATCTTCCTTGTAATAATAATGATAATTTACTTTATTTACAAACCCAGCAAGTACCTTGACTTGGCTCACGAGATTACCGCCATGGGGGATGTGGACTCAACGATCATAGTTCCGATAGTTGTTTCGGCAAACGGCCTTATAGCAAAGAGTCTCGACCAACATCTCAAGAGGCTCTCGCTTGATGGTCGGATCAAGGGTCAGATACAGAAGGCAGTACACACTAATAAGTTCATATCAATAGCCATGCCATTTTACCCATTTTTGTAATAGATATACCATGTTACCCTTCATCCAAAATGTCTGTTTTTTTATGCTACATTGTATTTTTATACCAAACGGGCCTCTAAGTGTTGGCTACAGCCTCACTTATGCCTATGTAAAGGACCGGGTGAAACCCGTGAAATTGTTTAAATAAAAATAATAATTTAATAATATTTTTACTGCAGGGGCTTTGCGGCGAGCCGTCGAGAGTACCATGTTACCCTTCATCCAAAACGTTTGTTTTTTATACTACTTCATATTTTTATACCAAACAGGCCTCTGTGTTGGCTACAGCCCCACTTATGCCTTTGTAAAGGGCTGGATGAAATCCGTTAAACAAATGCTATGTCATAATAATAACTTTACTAAAACATGACTTTGACTTTGACAGGATACTGGCGTAACTTGATGGGATTTGATTATTAATTGATGACTTAATTATATTTTTGAACAATGATGAAAATCATAAATGGTGCGAATATAAAAACTTTACGAGTTTAGAAATATAAAAAAATATCACAATCTAAGTATAAGATTATATAGAAATGAAAAAACTAAACCACGTGCTTACCTTGGGAAACTCTTTCTTCGTTTCTTGATGGACCTCGACGCGCGTAGGCTGATCTATGTTTAGCATAGCCCTGCGGCATAGACATAGAAAAACGTTAGAACTGACTTTATACTAGGCATCCATATATCTATATCACAATTAAGTATATAATGAATTCTATAGTTTCGAATGTGTGAGTAAGTTATTGTGTGCACTGCAACGGCCCAACGTATTAGAGTGAAATTTTGGAATGGCCTTTGACGGAACGCACTCCGCATGTCCCGCGTTTGTTATGCTGAAGCCTCTATACCCGAGGAAACTCATGGCCTTGGCTTTATCACGATTCCACTGCTTGTTCCCGAGAGATTACGAAAACTCCAAGTGTACAAGTCACTGGCAGTTTCTAATGATACATAAGCCTAGTCAGCATTCAGAACTTCAATACTTAAGCAGTCTAAAAATCGAATTCCTCGGATGAGGTATTGCATTGCTTACACACATTGCTGTTATAAAAAGGTGTAAAAAAATTGGAAAAGCTACAATATATCTTTGTTGCATTCACTATAATATATTTACGTTTCACAAGAAAAAAGTTGGCAGCATAGGCCACTTCTTCATATTTTCAAAATTTCTTTGTTAGTTTCGCAATAATTGACTCGCAATGTAAAACTGCATACATTGTGACCGGTCTTTTTCTGTGTGTTCTAACAAGCTGTATTTCATTGTAGTAAATGTAATCACCAAGAACTATCAGCAACTTTGTACGCAACATGTAACGCTTTTGTAATATTGGGAAAGCTATTATTTTAATTTAGTTTTTGGACAAATGCCATACCCATAATGCCTTTCTGCCGCCCACACTGACTGTTTTTAATGTTACAAAGAATATTATTCACGACTATCCGTGCTAGGGTTGCCAAATCTAGTAAATTACAAGTGAGGGATACATTGTCGTTATTATATACTAGGTAAGCGATTAAACAATGTCAAAGAAGTATAGAAAAGCTATACCTATATAGGTCTTGGTGGCCATGGTCTCGTAGGAGCTGCATAACCACATTCATAATACGGTACTGCAGCCGCGATCCTTACGTCACATGAGTGATCTTTGAGTTGTACCAGTCAGGTAAAACACCAGCAGGGCTATTAGCAGTTTTTTATTTATATGGCTTTTGCGGGGTTGTGCGATTTCGCCAATGTTGCGTGGATAAAGAGGGAAACAAACGATGGAGATTATTCGGTGTTGTAAGTATGGTCGGTAAGCAATTGAGACCATAAATTTTGCATCTGAGTGGGCTATTAGTATCTCAGTTGTTATCAAATGTTGATTGCAACCTTTAAAAATGGCGGCTCTTTGTCAGTTTTGACAGCTCCAGTAAGCAAAGATGTTAGTATAAGTTTATGACTGGAGCTGACAAAAGTGACATAAGACCGCTATTTTTTAAACATTTGATTGCAATTGATAAATATAATAGCCCTGCTGGTAGTAGGCATCTTCTGCAAGACTCCGTTTTTGTTGGTACCACCAGAAATTGTAAGTAGTGTGTAATCACTTCTGTGTCTAAGAGGTGAGAAGAGAAACAATTTAACTGACTAGCTGAATAAGAATATTGTGAATTGCACAACTTCACGCAAGACCACCGGACGCAAAGAAGACGTGGCGCGCACTGCCCCGGGAGCTCCTGCTATCGTACGATACGGATGACTCCGGGGATAAGTAGCGCGTCGAGACAATGTCAGCTATGAAAGCACAGAAAGTGCACCACATCCCCTGCGCAGAGTTGTTCACTAATGCAACCTGCGTAGGGTAATAGATACCGGGGGGTAGTTGCGCCCTGAGCTTCAGCAAGGGTAATGAGCTGATGCTTGAAACCCTCACCAGCCCAATGGGCTGAAGACATGCTTGACTGAATATTGTTTCAGTGTTGCCGAGCGCATGTGCATGTAAAATGTTTTCGAAGGTAAGAGTTAAATAAAATACTTCATTATCCAAATACTCGTAGATGTGTCTCACGTCTTCACGGGAGCATGTTTGATGATATAAAAGTAACTTGTATTATTCCATGTCATCATATTAAAATGTTGGAAATTATTTATAACAGTAATAAACATTCATCCATCCATTAACCCTTTGCGTACCAGAGACGTACATTTACGTCCGTTTCATTCATATATATTTTGTTTTAATTATCACGGTATATGAAGGATTAATTGGCAATATATGGCAATCGAATCACAAACGTTTGTCCTACTTGCAATAGAACTTGATACTCCTTTTAGTTCCTTGTGCTTAGCTTAAAATTTGAAAGCAGAGTAAAATCTAGGCGGACTTAATATTGTTTGGCAACCCGACAGCAAATAGAAGTCTCACAAGGCGAGGCAAGGTTGCACAAGTAGTACAAAATGAAAACCAATTCAAAATCAGTTCATCCATTTAAGAGCTATGGTGCCACAGTCACCGATGCACAGACTGTGTAATGAATAGTTTGTACCTATATGTCACTATTTGAGCCTCGGTCTGAGATAACTCTGATACAATAAGCACAATTATTAATACATACATCTCATATTCATAAAATATAGCGTCATAATACCTATATTATTTTCAATAATTGGTTAGATAGTGAAGAATTTAAAATGTTTTATAGATATTTAACAAAGTTCTTTGGGTCGGTGGGATCTAGGCGCATACGAAATATTCAGGGACTTGGCCACACGTTTGGTTGAAGCTCCAGGGGACCAGAATACTGGCTCATATTGTGCGCAAAAAATAGCCTAACTGTACGTGAGAATGCAGCCAGCATTCTGGGCACTTTTCATTCAACAAATGGTTTGCTAAATTTTTGAGTGTTTGTTAATCTTTGTCCATTATTTTTTGTTAATATACGTTATGTTTATTCACTTAGAATCTGTTAGACAAACACTACAAAATAACCCTTCAACAATGTTAAAAAAATATATAAGATACACATTTCTAATTAATTATATAGAAAAAATACATTTCTAAATGTCGCACCCGTTGGGTATGTATGTGCGATAATTCATTGTATAGTTTCAAAAAATATGGATATTTTTCGGGTTTCGTAGTTCAAAAGGTAAAAGGAACCCATGTAGGATCACTTTGTTTGTTCTTCAAGACCCTTTTTTTAGAAACGGTGTAGAGGTACCAAGTTGAAATTAATACCAAATACTCGGGTCTACGGTCTCTTCAAACTGAATGTGAATTTTGCTAGAAATTTCACCGACAACCATACCGATCAAACCAGAACACAGTAATGCGAACATTACTGATTCTTGATAGAAATAGGTATGGTGGCAGTGCTTCCCCGGACTTACTATTTCACAAAGAGTAAGTACAGCTTCAAAATCAAGATTCTAAGGGCCCTACCCTTTGACCTAGAATCTTGAATTTTGGCAAGAAGCAATGTCTACACTATAAGATGTCTATACTAATATTATAAAGAGGAAAGATTTGTATGTATGTTTGAAACGAGTTGGCTCAAAAAGTACTGGACCGATTTCAAAATTTTTTCATCATTGGAAAGCTACATTCACCCTGAGTAACATAGGCTATATAAGATTCATCATCATCATCATCATCCATTACCGCGTGGGTGAAACCGTGGAGAGCAGCTAGTATATATACCTATATAGTTATATTATATTAACGGGGTTTAATCGCGTTAGTAATAGTATTTATTTATCGATCGAAACGTCGAGGTAAATAAATACTATTACTAACGCGATTAAGCCCCGTTAATATAATATAACTATGTGTTCAAATCGCGAAAGTTTAAAAAATTACTATATACCTATAATTCTGTAAAACCGTAAATATATATGTAACCGTATATGTAGTTTACGGATCGGCAAAGTTAAGCATAAGTCTTTTAGTAAGAGCAATAATATAAGACGCTTTCTCCATGTACGGAACCCTCGGTACGCGATTCCAACTCGCACTTGCCGGTTTTTTATGTTATAGTATATAAATTTAACTGGACCCGTTAACATTATACCAGTTTAAAAAAAATCGTCTTCAACTTAAAGAAATGCACTATTTATACGTCTTTTGAAATAGAATCAATTGAGGATTATTTGTGTTTAAACCGCTTTAAAGTTTCACCTCGTTATGACCAAGCCAACCAAGCCAAGCGAGATCTCCTAGTCTACTGAAAAAAATGGTGCTTGAATGTTTATAAGATGATGACTTCAAAGTTATTCGGATCGGTCGATCGAGCTTATGCGAGTTTATACGAAATTAGGCCCTTTTTAAGTTTTTAGTCTTCTTACCTGTACTTCTCAGTTGAATCAGCAATTATGACCAATCGCCAAGCTTCTTGACGACCCTTAATTATATCACACGATATTTTCTTTTATCCGCAAATACATTTTCTAATGATTTGCTTGTTACAATTCTACGATGTGGTTACTTACATTGCATTGTACGAATAACATGTAGTCGATAATGTACTCGTAGTTTCTAAGATGTGTGCCATCACCACAACATCCAGAAAGATTTCTCAAGGATATGTAATGCCAAGTTTAATTAAATTAAATTAAGAAGTATTCGAAAACAGCAATACTACCTATGCAGATCAATAAGTAAATTTAACATTAGATCAAGTTAGTACATAAATTGAAAAGACTTAATGCATCAATACGAAAGTTATAAGATTTGTAAAAACAATTTTTACCCATTTTAGTGACCCTTGCTGCTTTAGGGATCGATTGTCGTTCACCATCAATAACGCTATTACCAAGATAGGCGTAACACTTTTCAGTTATTGGATTGTAACTCAAAAACCGCCTGACTGACTGAAATTTAAATGGAACCACTCTACCAAACAAAAAAAAAATTACAAAATCGGATTATTCTGTAAAAAGTTACGCGTGAACGTACATAAAAAATATACACGTCGCCTAAAAAACCTCCTTCTTTATCTGGAAGTAGGTTGAAAACTCATATTTTTTGGGCTCGATAAAGATCGTCGATAGATGGCGCTACGTTCCCATAGGTCGGTTACGAGATCAATTTTAATCCTCGGCTGGGTGTCACGGTAGCAAAGTTGTCATGCCCTACGACACAGTTTCGTATTCCGTTTGAGAATAAAATTATTCTCTATAAAATCGCAAAGTATACAAAGTTTTACCTACTATAACATTATAATATATTTCAAGTATCAAAGTAGGTAAATCTGCTTTAAAAGAAGCTTATAATATCTCCCAGGTTAAGAGTTGAACTGTTGCAGGTTCTTTATTCTTCTGTATATGACAACCTTAAAAGTAGACAGCGGAATAGGATAGTGACTGGCTCGAAATAGTTTTCTACCGACTCCCAAAAAGGAGGAAGTACTCAATTCGACTGAATGTTTTTTTATGTTTGTTACCTCATAACTTTCGATAGGGTGAACCGATTGTCAAAATTCTTGAATGAAAGCTGGTGCTTTCCGCGTGGTCCCATTTAAATTTCATCAAATTCGGTCCAGTAGTTTTTGAGTTACACTTCAATAACTGAATGGAAGTCTGTATAACATTTTTCAAATTTTACTTGTTTCTATAAATATAACTGGTGAAATGTTAGTTGACCGAGCGAGCGAAGCGTCTCTGCTATAACTGGCCCAATTTACTTTCATCTGTCCGTATGTTTGTTACTGATCAAGTGCTTTCCGAGATAATAGGTTGTAAAGTACTACTTTTTTATTCATATCTGGCGACACCTTCAGGGATTTGAAATATTGATAGCATCGTACATAGGTACTGTAGGTACAATATGATGCTATCAAGACTAGATAGCTTCACGGATGTGAAGTCTTTATGCACAAATCAACAAATTCATTGTCCGGTGTAAGTCACTTTCTAGTAATGCGTGGATGCATTACTAACACTTTTTAAGGTAATTGTGGAAGAAAACAACTCTTCACAATTTCGTACACTTTGTCTACACTCGTGCACCATTACGACAACTTAACGGTTAATATAATCCACTACTTTTAGACGGTAAAACTAGAAGAAACAAAATCTATGCAAAATTAGTCAATAAGCTATTGTAAAATGATTAATTCAATTGCAGCTTGACAGTCTCAAAGTTAATTGTCCACTAGCGACTGCCCGACACTTTGTTAGAGTAGTAGGCTCAGGCTTCGGCCTCACCATAACCTCCCTTCTTTTCTTGGTTTTTATTTCATAAGAACCTTCTCCTGACAATATTTAAAACAATATTTCCATCCGTCCTCAAGTTATAGGGTGACCAAGAGAGATAGGGGTTCATTTTTATATATATAGATATAGTATCTATGCATATAAATATAATATACCAACCTATATTGTACTTATATATAAAACTTCTTTCAATGGACCTCTACATAAACCTATTCATAAACTTAAGCACCTAAAATTATTTATCACGGCCTAAGACAATATTTTTGGTAAGTATCTACCTACTTGTTTCATGTTATTAACACATGTACAATTTGAAAAAAATTAATACCGACTTCCATTCTATTCAGTTATTGGACTGTAACTCAAAAAGTACTGAACCGAATATGATGAAATTTACCTAAATGGGACTACACGGAAAGCACCATATTTCAAACAAAAAAGAATTTTGAGAATCGATTCACCCAATCGAAAGTTATGAGGTAAGAAACATAAAAAAAAAACAGTCCAATTGAGTACCTCCTCCTTTTTGGAAGTCGGTAGTAAAGACGAACTAATACGCCAACATAGAAGCTTGTACCGTAACCGCTTGTACAGAAGGAGTACCTTGTATGAGACCACTTGGGCGAGTTTAAGTTGCTAGTCCTGAACATTATAGACAATGACAATGATGGCATACGGACACATCCGCTACAGTGGGAATTAGCCAGGTCAAACATTTTTGTTTCTTATATCTGTATTTGTTTCTAAAGTTGCTTTTTATTTTTCTTCTCTAGTGTAGGTACCATTGATGGTAATGCAATGTAGGTCGCTGTAGCAATACAACATGTAAGATAAATGTTATGATAAAATAATGCTTTATACTAAAACTATTTTTATCCAAAGTAAAATTTATGATAGTGTAAAATAAAACTGACTTTTACAATCGACCGAAGTACCTCAATAACCTTCAGGGTTGTTAAATACATTTTAATTAAATATTTTTTTGTCTTTGCCTTCGTACTTGTAGAGAACATTAAATATTTCCACTAAATAAGGTTAAGACAAACGAGAGCCGAGAAGGGTGCTAATTTGTGTAATGTGATGGCGTTAAGCTTGCCTTGCACTAACGAACTAAATATTTCACTGTCAAAACATAATAGAAAAGAGAGAAATAAAACTACGGATATCTTCAGCAAATTTCTCGCACAAACGCGTCTCTTATGTGTAGGGTTTATCTTTTGAGGTGTTTTTGGACTGTGGCAGGTATTTCCAAAAGGATGAAGATGTCTTAATTCGAAGAGCTTTCACCATCATGAAAAAACATACTTACCTAATTTGGAGACTTCCATAATCTCTACGGTTTGCAGACGTCTTGAATAACGTACATAATGTGCATTGTAATCAGACCAATGTTGCAGAACCCGACAGACAAAAATCAAATAATGAGCGTTCGTTGGTGTCCATTGCAGAACTGACCGACTCGATCTTTTTGGTGGACTTTCTCTGTCAACTTTGAATCTTACATCGAGTCCAAAGTTCAGCTGGCTGCAAAAAAGCCTAGACTCGAATTCATGCAAACATAACTTTACAAGAAGAAATTGCCGAATTTGTACAAATCAATACTCCGGACTTGTATACTATTTTGTACAAGTCCGGAGCTTGTATACAATAGTATATTGTTCCCACTCACTTTCAGATCGTTGGGAAATGAGCTAACAAGATTATTGACTTAAGACTTCAAAGCCTAGAATCGATAATACAGCTCTGAAACCTTTTGCATACTGGTTTAACTGATACTGAATAAATTTAGAAAATTGTACTACAGAATTGTATATAATAAAACCCCATATATATAAATATATAAAGTTATACTATAAACAAGTTCCATCATGACTACCTACTTCCGAAGAATAGAACCCTTTACCTAAGCCAGTCCCGTAAGGTACAATTTGGGAGTTAGTCGTATGCCTATCTACTTCCGAGGAATGGAACTCCTCACCGAAGTTCGTCACTTGAGGTACAATGTGGGAGTTATAAAGTAAAATGTGAAATAGTGTCAGTATCTTTTAAGCAAGCATAATTGACCGCATTGTCGCTGATCGTCAGGTGGTAAGCGCAATATCACAAAATTTGTAAAAAATATACGCCTCTAATTCTAAATAACGAAGTATTTAGCCACAAATTTACCTGATGGAAAGTGAATTCGGTGGACAGACGACCTGATAAAGGTCGCAGGACGACGTTGGAAGCAGGCCATCAGATCCTTTTGATAAATTATAAGGGAGGCCTATGTTAAGCAGTGGACGTTCTACGGCTGAGATGATGATAATGATTATGAAAAATGTGGGCTCTAGTATTAGTTATGCCATCTCTAGTAGAGAAAATGTTATTAAGTTGATGACTGGAGCAGACAAAAGTGACATATACCCGCGAATTTTTTTAAAATTCAATCAACATTTGATTGCAAAGGAAATACATAATAGCCCTGCTGGTACTTGCTTAGTAAATGTTCCTTGATATACTCTAGTAATAGTTTATTGTTCCCAAATGTCCAGTCTATACTAATATTACAAATAGGAAAGGTTTGTATAATTGGATTTTATTTTTATTTTATTTATGCATGTAACGAATAAACCTAGAAACTACTGAGCCGATTTTAAAAAATCCTTCGCCTTTTGAAAGCTACATTATCACTGAATAAGATTTGCTGTTTAATATTTTCAAAAAAAATTAGGGATAGTCTACATCTACACTATCTACATCAACATATCTACACTATAATGTTATAAAGAGGAAAGATTCGTTTGTTTGTTTGATATGAATAGGCTCCGAAACTACTGGACCAATGAGAAAAAATCTTTTACCATTAGTATCCTATATTTTCCCTGATGAACATAGGCTGTATAATATTTTCACTAAAATTAAGGATCAGTATGAAAACTTCGATAATGTAACCCACTTTACAGGGTTCACTATCGAAGTTGTAAGTGGAAAATATACCAAAAAAGTCCTTTTATGGCGTAAGCTGAGAAAACTATTGACCATTTTTTTTTAAAATTATAATGCTTTTGTTCACAAACATCAATGGGTCGGTGGCATTGTTTGCATATATTATATTTTAAACGTTTAATTTTTTCATAATTACTAAAAGAATACAGGAAGAACTTTTTTTTCTTACTGATCTAAACATACATCATACATTTGTGAAGGAATATTGACCATTTAGTCTATGGTATTGACAATATAGCAAAGTGACGTACCACAGTTTTATATAAAACGTCAATATCTATAAAGAAGTCCACATTACTATAATGTCTAACTATTACAGTTATGTCACAATAAATACTTGTTCACTGAAATATGCAATAGTCACAATCCAGGCCACATTATTCGTAGGTTCCTTGATATTAATTACTGATGGGCCGAATGTGGTTTAAGCCGAATACGAACTTCGGCCGAACATTCGGTATAAATGAAAAATTCGGCCGAAGTTCGGTTCAATTTCGCCGCGCTTTTTCATGTTGCGACTTGTGTAAACAGCACGGCCGTCGCTCGCTGCAAATGTCCCCCGCCCGCACTCCGCGCTACCCCGCGGGCCCTTTAGGCGGCCGGTCAGTTGTAAATACGTCACCAGCTCGTCACGTGCCATTGTTTATATTACGCAAATCAATTGTTTTAAAGTGGTTTAATAGTCCAAAATAATAAGTAAATTATTCCTTAATGTTGTAAAAATGAAAAATTTACCCAATTGGTGGTATACCTACGTTACTTAGAAGTATTATTTTTTTAAATTCATTTTACGAATTGTACTTTATTAATATATGACACTGTGTCAAAAGAATGCAAGCAAAGTTTATTTAATTTTTGTTATAGTAGATCTGTAACAAAATTTAAACAAACTTTGCATTCTTTTTAGACGGTTAAGGTGACCAATTTAATTTACGGCCGTTTTCAATATTCTATCTATCCACAATTTTCCCTACTACCGATAGAAATTTGACATAACGTTCATACAAATAGTGTCAAATATCTATCTCTAGTAAGGTAAACCGGCGATAGATAGATTATTGAATACGGCTGTTCGACTATTGAGGAGACCAATTTAATTTAGTATTTTTACTGTGTTTTACTACTTAATAGAGAATTCTAAGACTTGTTGAGAAGAGCAGTTTAATTTTGTTATTTAATTAAGAAACATATCTAAGGCAAATAAGTAAGGAGAGCAGTTAAATTTTGTTGTTTAATTAAGTAGGACAGATATCTAAGGCTGATTAGTAAGTCAATTTTGTGATTGCTAAGTAAGCAAAGATTTTTAAGACATTTGATGATTACTTTTCTTTCTTTATTCAAATAAATGACTATGAGTACCTATGTCACACTAATTTTATTTCACTGTTATTATTACAGATATGTTGTTTTAATTTATTTCTATTATGTATGATAGTGCAAGTGTAATAAAAAAATCGGTTGTTTTGCACCGAATGTTCGGCATATAAACCGAATTTCGGCCGAATGACGAAGTTCGATTCAACCTGCCGAAGTTCGGTTAAACCGAATGTTAAACGAATTTCGGCCCATCCCTAATATTAATCCTTATCTACTCTAATAATAAAGAGGAGTATATATGATCGTTTTTATTTGTAATGGATACACGTAAAACTACTAAACCGATTCAAACAATTCTTTCACGAGTTTAGAGCTACATTATGCCTGAGTAACATACGTTATATTTGAGTCATCCTCATCATCATCCATTACCACGTGGGTGAAACCGCGGAGCGCAGCTAGTAGATTATAAATTATAAGTTTTTTTTTTATATTTGCGATAAGTTAGCTTCGTAGGTAATAATATTGCTATAGTTAACGGAGAACGTTGCCAAATCTGTGTCATAGTAGGTGCTGGGAAAGCAATTAGGAGTTACTGCTCGACACGTTACACCAAATTATTGTCTGTGTCAGGGCGGATATGAGCTCTAATGTCAGTTATTAGGATTTGTTAGCTAGAAGGGTCGCAAAGGCAGTTCATTTTAACTCGCATTGTTAATAGATAACATTATAATTTTATTGTAGAATATTTAAAGCTACATTTTTGTCATACTGGAGTTCTACACTATTAAAACAGCAGTATGGAACGAATTATGATTAATAGAGAAATTAAACTGCTTTTAGGTTTAGGTACAGTTTATTTTGCATATAATTTATAAATATTAAACCCCGACGTTTCGAACACTTTTCGGTGACCATGGTCACTGGTAGGAGTTTACAGTTGTTTCATTTAACCCGTCCAGTGTCTAGTGTTTTCCGGTTTATTTCCGAACTAGCATAACAGTTCAAATAAAAAATACTACTCTTGAATAGTTTGACCAACTAAAAGCATGTTTATACCGGTGGAGTGTATTAATTAAATCTGATAAAATTAGTTACAAACTCGAGGCCTAAAAATGTGTATACCTACCTACACTTTGTGTATGCGCGATACATGGCTTAGCACTTTTTAAACGTACACATGGTGTACGCGCGACACGCGAGGGGTAATAATAATAATAAATAAATAATAACAAATTAAAATGTAAGTATAAGTATCGCAAGAGCCTAAGAAATAAATATATTGATGAATGATGAATATTAGGTACTCGTATTTACGAGTTTAAAACAATTTTGAATAGTTAAACTGGGTAATTGAAGTTATAAAATAGAGATAATAAATTCAATTTTACGTAGATACTTTATAGTACACATGATACACTATTTATAATTACTGTATTGTTCACCAAAAAAACTCTATGACATAGGAGCATGTCATTGATTGCTTAATGTAGCTAACGAGAAAAGAAATACGTTCGAATGGGGGTGAAACCGGCGGGACTGTTAGTATCTAATATTTTAGTAGTAATTAATGTACGTAGTTATGTACTCAATATTATTTTATTTACTAGTTTGTAAAGTGTGCGTTTTGAAGTGTTTCTCAGATTATAACCAAAAGATTGACTAAGGTAAAGGGTAACTTCTGTATTTGATAAACACCATAAACATTATTGAATTTTTGCACATAAATATAGCCACAATAATTTAAATATGCTGGGCCTCAAAAAAAGAGACGGTATGCATTAGGTACTTTTAAAAAATATTTAAGAAATTATTTTAATATAAAAGGTTTATTTATTAACATATAGGAAGAAGTAAAACCGAACTTACGTTCATACAGCTGTTATAGAAGTTTGACATGTTTAACAGGTCGTGGATTCAATACAAAATACTAAAATGTGTAAAAATTGCATATCTTTTAACGTAGCACAATATAGTGAAAATTGAAAAAAAAAATCAATTCCAAAAGAATCCAAAATATTTTTTCCTTCCTATATTTTAATGAAATAAAGTTGAATTTGTTTTTATTTTATAAGCATTTCTGAAATACTTTGATATTTGTGCCTTTTTTAAGAACAGATCCGCTTAACCGCTTACTTTGCGGCTCAGTATATTTTATTGAAAAAGTATGGTTTTGTATCTTCCTTCTCCCTATCACCTTTTACTAGGCGGAAATGTCAAAAAGGTATTTTTGATGTATCTTTGACCCATCATACTATTGTGTAGATAACTTATTAACCATTTAATCTCGGTCAACCGACAATAACACCAAACTATAGACAAAAATCTCGAACATGAGCCCAAATTAGCATATCCTAAAATAGAAATGCGGTTGCGTAAGGATCCCCGCATGACCTTAGATATTACCTACCCACGGAGAGTTTTTTAGAACGTGCCTGGAATTTTATAACATTTTCAACTTAGTCACAGTAGGCAAGGTAAACCGTCCCTGTAGGGATGGTATGAAATGTAATCCAATTTCGTAGGATGGACCTGTAATCGATAAATTCGTTTCAGAATTCTCACTTTGAATGCTCACCTTTACTTAAATATGTATATAAAATTCCCGAAATAGCGTTATCATACACATACTTACGAATACACATACACTTTTCTTAAATCCGCGGACACGCCCGCTTCCACACGCGGTCAAAACAAAGCTTCGAGTCCTATTCGGCTGAAATTTTGGCAGTAGTTGTCTTCAAGAATGTACTACACGATAGTGGCGCTATCGGGCGGTTAGGTTAAGTACTTATCGGACCACCGTCGTATAGAACTATTCACCACTATAGGATTCACTGTATCGCAGTATATAGATGTTGGAGACATACACAGTAACTTATGAAAAACATTAAAGATCCTTGGCACTGACCAGAAATTAAACCTAAGGACTCGGCGCTACGAAGGCGTGGTCACTGCCAACTTCGTTAATTGGGGTGTCACTCCTATGAAATTCCAAAACTATTAATATAAATTAATTAGATGTATATATAATTCTTACTCCACTGCTGCGCTGTCGTAATAACCATATTTTTAATCGTCTTCAAAAAAGAGGAGGTTACATATTCGACTGCATGAAGTATGTTCACTGATTTCTCCCCCAATTGTGAACTGATTCTCAAAATTCTTTTTTTTTTCTTATACTTCCGAGGTGGTCCCATTTAAATTTCATCAAATTTACACTAGTAGTTTTTGAGTTACGCTCCTATAATTGAAAAGTGTTTCGATTATTTTGATGATATCATCATTGACGGTGAATGACAATCGATCTCGTAATTAGCAAGAGTCACTAAAAAGTGTAATTTTTTTTTTACTGAAAAATGGAACCGACTTCAACACCAAAAAGTGTGAAATAACTTGTCGAAGTAGGTACCATGCGCACAATATTGTGCTAATAGGTACCTACTTTGGAACTGTCAAGGTACCGACTTCAACAAGTTATTTCACACTTTTTAGTGTTGAGTCGGTTCCATTTTTTTTGTAAAAAATATTAACGTTATTATTCTCCATCTATAAGATACCTAAGGTACTAACTTTACTGTAGGTACTGTATATAAAATTGTAGGCAGATTAGTAATCTAGTTTGCCTTCTATTGCATCACAATTAAAATACTCTGATGAACCGAAGGTAGTCGCTTCAGTTTGTGTAAATACGTGCGTTTGTGTGTGTACTCCTTACTAGCGACTTCTTCGTTATAGGCACTATAGGTACTGTACTGTACATGTACTCAACGTTACGTAATGAAATCCAGCTGGAGTCGCCCGTCGGCGGCCGCCCAGATAATCCTAATTTTATTTCGCTGCTTACGTCCGTAAACTAATAACCGTGTCGACGTATTAACCGTGGATGTTTCCAGAAGATAATTATCTTGAAGCAATGTATCAAAAAGTGTATAGAGATCACATATTAGCATATATGAATGAGTCGACTACGTTCCGACTGCTGGAACAAGAGCCTTCCTCTTACACCGAGAGGCTTTAGGTAATCCACCACTCGGGCCCAGTGCGGGTCAGTGAATAACACTAGCTTATTCACCGGCCAGCCCTAGTTTCAGTTCACCTCATGGCGGTAGACATGATCTAATGGCTTTTAACGTAATTGATCAAACATGAACGAAGGCGTCATGTGCTGACAAAGCACAAAATCATTCACTACAAGCTCTACATATAATTCATCCCTACAGAATGATTAGCAAAGAAGCGTTAAAAGCGCTTCAAAAAGTACGTAACTAATTAAATATTATGAAGTTAAATGTTTGGTCGAGTTTCGCAAATAGGCCGTGTGTTGAGTGATACTGCAATTATGTATGTACTCGTATTATATATACTGCAGGGCTGTTTTGTATCTCAGTTACAATCAAATGTTGATTGAAATTCTAAAAAAATTGCGTATTTATGTCACTTGTCAACTCCAGTCACATTTTTGTTTACTGGAGTTGTCAAAACTGACATAGAGCCGCCATTTTTCAAGATTTCAACAAATTTTTGATTGTGATACATAACTGCCCTGCTGATAAAGGCAGACCCACATTCGATCGAATGGCCCATGTTAGAATGTATTGACTGAATTAAGTATACTTCAAAATCGGTATCACGATTCAGTATCGACTGTTGTATAGCCTATACCTAAGTAGATTTCAAAACGAACACTTGATGGTTTAATGTACAGATTAAGAAATTGCCAATCAAAAACCTTGCGTAGTTGCTTGTATATACGTTCGCATTGCATTCAATTTAATAATCTAAAAAGGTTTTGGCATCATTAAAATAGGTGCATATGCTTAAAATTGTGTACACGTTATGGGCATGAAGTTTACTAGTGTTACAATATTAAACCGGAGCAGTAAGGATTTAGATTTGAAATCAGTTTTGTTTTTCTATTATAGGTACGTACATAGTATGTGCCTGCGACTTCGTCCGTCTGGGATACTTAACGTTATCGCGGTCCTTCAAGAAGTGCCCGTTTCATGGCCATATATGTCTATGTGTTAATCCTGGGTATAAGCTATTTATATTCAAATTTCATCCAAATACGTCGAGTCGTTACAGCTTAAAGAAGTAGCACACTAACCCACAAACTGTAACATTTTTATTGTTAGTGTGAAATCCTTCTATATTAATATTATTATTAACCGGCGGGCACCGAGTCACTGCCTTATGTTCACTACAAGCGCACCGACATATGAAGTTTAGTAAATTCTCAATATACATTAACAAAAATAATAGTTTCGCAGCAAACTGAGTCTCGTGTCTTTCATAAACAGGGTTCATTTGTTATGAAAAGAAGGATGACATGTCGTGATTTATGTTTTTGTGTACCTATAAGTACCAAGAAGCAGGAAAAGTATTTACGACAACAAATCAAATGTGAGGATATGAGTGATAACACAATAATATTATTGCTTGAGGACGTCTCCTTGCTCTCAATATTATTATATAGTAGGTAGGTACTCCATTAGAGTACCTATTATTATAATGTTTACAGCTAAAATATACCTAACATTATTTTGAATCAATTTTCTCATTTATATCTAAACCTTCTTTGCTTAGCTTAGCTAAGTTATTATTTTTATAGAAAACTTGTATAATCGTTCCAGAGCCTCAAGACACAGGCTTCTTGCCTAGTTTGAGACTCAAGTTATATTCTACTATGGAAACTATGGGACATATATTTACCTAGCTCTAGCTAGTATCCATAGTTAAGCTACATTTTATGTTAGGTACAAGTTAACACCTTCTCTTCACATCTGCCTTTGTTGTCCTGAATACGTACATACTTCAGTTATTCAAATTCGGTTCAGTAATTTTTGAGTTACACTCCAATAATAGAATGGAAGACGGCTTAAAATTTTTCAAATTGTCAAATTGTACTTGTTTTATCACATCTCCTGCTGCTACTTAGACCGCGCGGCCTCGAGTAAGTAGAACGACATCAAGACAAATAGGCGATAAATGTGGGAAGAGGCGACGCTTGCCGGCAATTATTACGTGAGCGCCGGCAGAGCGGTCGGGTTTGGAAGTTTTTAAATGTCATTGTTTTCTGTTGCGTAGGTATGCTACCAACAAAACGCAGATGCGATGTTTTGTGGCGATGTTGACATCCTTACAAGCGTCTCTCGTCACGCGGCAAATCTGCGTGTATCAACGCTAGTAGGGAAGACGTTCTACTTATAGGTATTTACTTACTTTGATTATGGTGTTTAGAGCTCTGTAAGCAAGTGAAATTACTGGGCAAATGAGAGAAAAAACCAATTTCCACAAAAAATATCCACAAATTGAAAAAAAATAGTAAGTTATTTAAGTACACCAATCCCATCAAGCTGTTCACTTTCAGTAAAACCTACCTGGCGTACCTAACCTAGCTGGCGTTGGTAACTAAATTTGATGCACTAGAACTCTACTCTTTCAAAATTGCCTCTCGAATAGGTATTTGCCGCGAGGGCAATATTTTAATAAAACATTTATGGATAAGTTTAGTGCAAAGTGGGTTTAAATAATTGTTTCGCTATTCATATACCTACAGCAGAGCATTTAATATTCAAGCATCGGTCATCCAATGGACCACTTACTGAACAGCTGACTATTTTAAATAATGGTTTTATTGCTGAATTGCCATTGAAATACAGTTTAGTGTAAGTATCCGAATAAATTAGTTTACACACGCCCCATATTATTAGTTCTTAGGTTTCAGTTTTTTAACTAAGGTAGATTTTTAAACCACAAAGGTTTAAAAAAGGCAAGGCAAAATTAGGCAAGCAAGTATTAACTTTAAGAACGTGATATTTACCATGTATTAAATTAATTTATTTTATGCGCACATGGCGCGTGTAACATGCGCCATGTACAAGAGTAAACTGGCGCAAAAAACTGTGTCGAAGTATCGAGAGCTCAAAAGAAATATAATACTTACATGGTAAATATACCTATTCTAAAGTTGTTCTTAGGTTACCTACAATAGATAAGCCGTGTGCGAATAATCACTTAACTAGAATATAATATGAAACCCTATTGTCGTTGGCACTCGAGCTGTCTGAAAACTCCGACGCTGCTAACTAGGTTATTGCTTTGCGCTAGGGCTGGCCACTAGCCTACACATAGAACGATAAACTGCTAAAATACTGAAAGAATGAGTAATAACTCTCATAAATTCAAGCGAAAAAAGTATATAAAATAGTAAAAGTAATAGTACTAGTACGTTAAAAAGTAATAGTACGTTAGAATCAGCAAATTATCGCATTAAAACGTCTATCTGAAATATACTATATAATATCCGTAAAATAAACAAATTAATATACAGCCGTGCGATTCTCTAAGAGCAAACATCGTTGCATCCTTGGACAACATCCGTGAAACAAATGACGAGATGACAAAAACGTTGGGAAAACAACCTTATGTACAAGGGCGATATCTCAAAGTATTTGACATCGGTGAGCTCGTCGACGAATCATTACAGAATCGCACAGCTGCTTTCACTTATGTATACTTCACTACCATCTAACCCGTATGTGTAGTAATAGGAACAAAGTGGGAGTAAATAGTTTTTCTGACCCACTTACCTATGGGATTCTGAGATACTTCATCTCTAGTAAGTAGATCTATTTGATGAAGTTATTTCACGACTTATTTTACATTATTTCGGTCAGATAAGTAACTTTAAAGAATTTATATAGTTGAATGTATGTACTTTGGAAACCCAGCATTGTACGTGTACACTGACAGGTTTCTGGTCGAAACTTCATCCGCGTTAGATAATGTTATGATATTATGATGTCTCAAAAAATACCCATTATTTGGGGTAGCCAATGTGTCAATCATGCCTATGTCACGTTGCAGCGTGAAAAGTAACATACTCTTTCACTCACATTCTTAATCACTCACAAACTTACGCATTTATAATATTAGTGTCATAAAATTCACATAAACGTCTAATAGGTTCTTACTTCTGAGTCGGTATTTTTGACGTGATAACGTCTTATAAATCGATGAACGCCGGCTGCACCCACGAAAAAGCATGACTTATAGTCACGTTACGTTACGCCTAAGCGTATGGTTTGTCTTATGAAGTTATCACGTAAAATTATCGTCCGTTAACCGACTTTACAGACCGTTTTTTTTTCTAAGTTACATTACTTGTAATATCTTCTGGTGAAGCTATCGCAGTCGCAGATCAGGAATCTCCTTCCGAGCACAAATATGGTCTCCCCCACGATAAGGTCCTTCGGGGCATAGTACTCCGTCACTTCTTCTTCAGTGGTCTCCAGAACCGTCGTAGGAAACGTCACTGAAAATAAAAATAAGTTTTACGAACACATAAACTTACCACTACGAAAATTAATCTCATCAGTAGCTACCTACATTTTCATTCATAAAACCCGTGTAAAGTTTCATAACAATAGATTTGAATTTAAGTCTTGAAGAGCACTAAACATAATACAAACACGCAAAGTGAATCTGAGCGTATGGCCTATGTGCCATGCCTATGCACAGTTTTGCAAGCAATTTGTTTCTTGCCATAATATTCAAAGTTTCAATCATCATAATAAAAACCAACGTTTCTTCAAGTCTTTGATATGAAACAAACTAAGCGAATTGGGCCACAATCCAATAACTTGCTCAACAAAGTATTTAGCCACTATTTTATGTAACCCAGTACGCAGCAGTAATTTTAACCACCCCTGTGCGTAGTCTCAGATTTATTCGTATAAATCTGGCCCGTTCTGCGACTTTAGCAGCTTTTTCATGCCTACCTACATAATTCCGGCGACAACAAAAACTTGGACATTTAGAGTTCCACAGCGGAATGATTATGGAGACGTCGCTTTCTTCAGTTGCAATAATTCATAATCTCTTTAGTAAAGAACTTCGAGACGGCACGGCCCGACAACTCTTCAAACTTTCACGGCTTAATCTTCTTAAAAGCGGCCTATTAATACAGAGTGACTACTTTGTTTATTCGCGTTCGAATCATGATTATCGAAATTAAACGTCAACGGTTTTAATTGTGTATAAACTGGGGCTCCTTGTGCAAAAAAGCCTTGGTTGGTTTGATACTGCAGTGCCAGATTTCTGCGCCAAGAAATAATGCGTAAACATTACTGAGAGTTTGAACTTTGGAACTGGTCATACTTCTAACATGAATTCCCAAGGAATTTTGCAATTTTATAGAGACAAATTCACATCCTCGGACGGGATTCGAACCCGCATCCATCTGTATCGGATGCCATGACCATCCGGCCGCCCGATCTAATTTTAAATCTCTATTTAATTTTAACCGTCGTACGGGTACGGAAAGATAGGTCTCGCTAGACAGGCGTTAGTGCTTTAAAAATCTTATTATAAAATAAAAAAAACGTAAGTAATATTGACGTTAGGGTGGAATAAATAAACATGCAGGAAGTTAAATTACTGATCGAATGAGACTCTAACTCTGAGAGAGAAGTGCAAGTCGGACTCGCGCACGAAGGGTTCCGTACTATCCTACTAATTTAATTAATTATTATAAACGCGAAAGTTTGTGAGTATAGATGTATAGATTTGTGGATCTTTGTTACTCTTTCATGCTCAACGGCGGGGGAAAATTTTATGTAATTTGGTATGGAGGTATATGAGGCGCTGGATTAACACATAGGATACTTTTCATCATCATCCATCACCACGGGGGTAAAAAGCGTAATATGCTTGGGCACAGCATAGACAAAACAATATGATCTCCGCCTACGTCAAGATCGTAATGATGACAGACAATAGAGTCATTTTTAGAGGGCATTACCCACAGTAGCTAAACTATTCATACATTGTCGAGCGAGTATCAGTTGAGCCGTTGGTAATACCCACTGCTCAACTTGATGTAGTTGAGAAGGATGACCCACTAATCAAAAAGTTGAGCAAAAATTTGTTGAGCTATTAGGCAATAAATGTTCAGTAATACAAACTATGTCCTACTGCTCAACTGCTCAATCAGTTCAGCAATCCGGTTGAGCAATGGGTAAGTCACGGTCGCTTTATGTTTCTTTAATTTCATAGCTTCCTCCCTATATTCAGACAAATTTAGTACATTTATTCTATGTTACAGATAAATGATTTTGTTTCAAATACGATAGTATGAGTACTTAGCGGCTGTGTTCAGCTCAGCTGGCCGTCTACAGGGATTCGCTAGGTGCACTCGTGCGCGCTAACGCCGACAAAGTGGAACATCGAAAAGCTATTTGAAAAGTTAAAAATGCGGAAACAGGGTATTTCGTTGTGATAATGGAAACGTAAAAGCCGTTTTAAAATTGATGAAAAATGGATAGATTATAGGAAAATATATAACGAATGATTCTATTGTCAGAATTAATTGTATTTTTTTTACACAAATGCCTGAAGAAGGGTTATGTTTTTGGGGGAAATGTATGCATGCAATGCATGCAGGTACCTAAGATTCGGAGGATTTTCCTGTTTACAAAGATTGATAGGAATCTTTAAATTTATCTAAGCCACGCGAATTACTTAAGATATTTATGATCTGTCTAGAAATCCAATAACTATGACATATGGAATACCTACAGGTAGGTTCCATAAGTTCATTAACAAGGGAGAATGAGTATGTTGCCGGTAACTTTTCTTAAATGTCATTTAATTTTTCGGTTCCAAAGAGTTT
The DNA here is from genome assembly GCA_917880725.1 of Selenia dentaria. Lineage (NCBI taxonomy): Eukaryota > Metazoa > Arthropoda > Insecta > Lepidoptera > Geometridae > Selenia > Selenia dentaria. The sequence continues at coordinate 22,763,595 of OU862879.1, forward strand.
GTAACTCATTCTCACTTTATAATTATTAAAACCTTACTTAAAATGCCATTCCAAATATAAATCCATCCCTGGCGGGAAAAACCCAATCGTTGATACTGTTTAATTTTCCTACATTTGTGTTGCTTAAGTTTTATTTGACGTTAGTGGTGGATTATTAACCGTTAAGTGTCCGTACTGGGGGGCTATTCTCTTAGCTATTGAACCGCGATATCGCAACTCAATTGCACGAAAATTGTCGTTTTTGACAGTTTTGGTATTCTGCTCGCTATTTAGGTTCGATTGCGGTCCAGCGGCTTGCGATCGATAGTTTTTAACATAAATGGTATTCTGTAAACTATTGAGTTGCGATTGCGTTGCTACCAACCTCTGTGTTGCTACAGTGGTATACATCTGTCTCAGAGTAATTGGCAAATAGAGTTGTCATTAGCGTATACCGGTAAGAGACAGAAATTCTACGAACCCAACCAATGTAAACCAATGTAATGTTAACTTAATAATAGTTAGAGCAAACAACTCAATGAATTAAAAAATTAAAATGCATTGGATTAACTTTATTTGAATAAATAAAATGTGTATAAACGTTTCTAAAAGTCAGGTGACCAAAAACGGAAGTAGCTGCGGAAATGATATCATAAGGGCAAAAACAAACGTGGTATGATAGTGTCGTGCCTTATCAACAGATTGAGAATCAAGGAAGTGAAGCAAGCATCTAATAGGTATTATTGCTTTAAAACTAAATAAATACTAGGTCAAAGGACAAACTGTCGATCCAGAAACACGGTTATAACCGCAACCGTAAATAATAAGTTTGTCATACATTTTTTTATATTGATTTAATATACCAAAGTTTACAATAATATATAATAGTCAAATCGTTAATTTTGTTATCACTGTTGTTACACATTTATGGATATAAGATTTTTTCTTATTATGAATGAAAAAGGATCTTGACATATACAGCGTGTAACAAAAAGGTGCAGTAATACTGAGAGGTGTGCATATGTACCTAGTCAGGATTCATATGGCGAAATATCAACATTTAAATCGCTAAATATTGTTGTCATACAGAGTGAAAAAAGTAATATCTGAAGTTTTTTGGACAGCCCTATTAGACATGCCTAGTTATTTCTTTGGGGTCATTGCACTCTGCAATCCCGACGGCACCTATTCGTTCACTTTCCCCCCTCTACTCTGCTTGGGCCCCTTAGTCCCCTTGTTTGTATAGGTTCTGGAGGTAATTACCGTCTTTGGTCTAATTATTCAAGAAGATGAACTTGCTTGAGTTTTAGAAAACCTTTGGTTACTCTATATTATGCTATATATTATATTAATATACTCTATACTATAATTCGGAATGTTGACTACTTCCTGGGACGCGGTAGTTAGCTCCCAATTGTATGCAAGCTACTACGTGTGTGGTTTTAGTATTACTAATTTACTACACCTTTTTGTTACACGCTGTATACAGATGAACAGACGGGCAACAAAGTGATCTGATAAGGGTTGATTTGTCTTTTTGAGCACAAAAGAAAATAAATTATAATAGTCATTGTTGGTTTTTTCCCGCCATCTGCATGCTCAAGCAAGCAACCTCCAAGCAAGTAAAACGAATTATAATCACAATACTGTTTGTTTTTGCCTTAGTGACGTCATACGACGTCTTGGCCGCCATTGAATAAAGTTTAAGCGCCAATTTTAAAAATTGAAATAAAAACTTCGTTTTTTTAGTTTAGAGTTCTTTAAAAAAATATGCTAGGTGTGTATTTCGGTGTCCTGATTAATTTCACGTACAATAAAAAGAAAGGTCAACAGCCCTATTTCTGAAGTATTCATGATGCCTAGAAAAACGTTACCTGGATTCATTTTACTTACCTACATAATTTGGGTGGTTAATGCTAAAACATTCGATTCTTTTCTTAGGCTAATTTACGTATATTATATTTCGTATTTTCTATACGTTGTTGCAGTCATGCAAGTCTTGATATTATAATCTATATTTATTTATATTATTTACATGGTAAAATTGAGGTCAAAATTGTGGACAAATAAAAGACAATAAATCAAATCAAATAAAAGGTTATGTTTTCGTTTTTAACAAATCTTGTATTCGATAACAATAAAATACTGTTTTTTATTGTAAACTCAGATTTCACTAGAACTACAAAAATCTCTTTCAACTGTTTGGCACACTTGCCAAGTAGGTATATTATTACTACTATGACAACTCTATTGATACTTACTCTGAGACATCGGTAGTTGACTTTTTTTGAGCCAAAGTCGACGTAGATTATTTCGTCTGTATGCTTCATAAAAGTATTAAAAAGATGGCGGGACAGAGCCCAATTATGGTTATCGTTGATTTTCCAATACCTAAAAGTGACGTGTGAAGTGAGTGGATTTAGACCGATAGCGATACTTTCAACGCCAGCAAAAGTGTTCGAATCGGCAGTGCAGCGTAGCATGCAGCAGCATATATCGCCTTATCTCTCAGATTTTCAGCATGGATTCCGACCGGCTCGCACACGACCAGCAACCTCTTGAACTCCATGACATGTAAGCTTCCAAACATAGACGCAGGGGTTCAGGTCGACGTCGCCTACTTCGATTTTAAATGGTCGATAATGACATCCTTTTGACGAAATTGGCGACGATTGGCTGCACTACCAAATTGCTACAGTTTTTTGCAAGCTACATGAAGGATAGGTCACAGTATGTCGAGTACGCAGGATGCAAATAGAAAGCTTATTTCGCGAAGACAGGTGTAAGTCAAGGTAGTAATCTGGGGCCGTTAGAATTCATCGTAATGATCAACGAAGTCGTTAAAGAGGCCCAATGCCTGTTGTTCGCGGACGACCTCAAGTTTATATTACCGAGTAAAGAGAGGGAAGATTGTGTACGACTGCAAAAAGACATTGATAGGGTAGTTGAGTGGGGCAGGAAGAACAAATTGTTGTTTACCGTGGACAAATGTTCTATAATAACTTTCAGTAGAGCAACTGCACCATTTAAATACGATTACAAGATTGATGACGCACAGTTGAAACGAGTGGAATCGGTGAGAGATCTAGGGGTTCGTCTAGACACGGAGATGAGGTTCAGAATACATGTTGTCAGTATTTGTAAAAAGGCGTACATAATTCTAGGATTCATTTTACGCCAAGCTAATGGTTTTACTAACCACAATTTATGGTGCACTAGTTAGAAGCCAGTTGGAGAGCGCGGCGTCAGTATGGGCTCTTCATGAAGAAAAATATAATCTGATGATGGAGCGCATTCAAAATAAGTGCGCTCGATACCTATACTGGGAAATATTCGGCGTCTACCCGTTCTATCCTCTGATGTACCCAACCTTGTTCGTTTTAGGCATGGTTGGATACAACAAGTTGGAAACTAGAAGGGACGTGGCGCGCGCTGGGTATGTGTTGAAGGTGTTCAGGGGAATAATGACCAATCCGATCATCTTACAAACGATGATGTTGTGTGTGCCAGACGGATATGTGGGACGGCGCAGGCGGCCACCACTATTTGTGGTGCCTCGCGGAAGAACCAACCTGCTCAACAAAGCACCACTCACAAAGACAATACAAGCACTTAACCAGGTGGCGGAGAAAATTGACATTTTCCATTGCTCACAGAACGAGTTCGTAAGGGCTACTCGTATTATGTTCAATTTATCATATTGTAAATAATAATTACAATTTTTCTTACTACTCTATTGCACTAGGATAAGCCTGTAATGATAGATGTATTGTTTTAATAATAAATAAATAAATTTTGTTTAATTTTTCTACTTTTGTGTTTTTTGTAGTGTTCGCTTGTAGTAGTGATGGATTATTAACCGTTAAATGCTCGTAATGTTGTATGAATGAAAAGTAACTAGAATCATGAGACGTTTGTGAGTTTTCCTCGTCATCCCCTCAGAAAGTCTTGGTAATGGAACCACTTCGTTACTAGAACGTAACTTAAACAGGACAGTGACTTGACGAAGGACTTATTTGTGTAACTGTGACTTGACTCTGACTACTTGAACAACGAGCTATGGAGTGGGCTATGCTCGGGGTTTCTCTACGTGATCGAATCAGAAATGAGGAGATCCGTAGACGAACTCTAAATGTCACCGACATAGCCCAAAAGATTAGCCAGTTAAAGTGGCAGTGGGCAGGCCACATAGCACGCAGAACAGATGGCCATTGGGGCGGGAAGGTTCTGAAGTGGAGACCATGGACAAGCAAGCGCAGCGTAGGTCATCCACTGACAAGGTGGACGACCTACGCTGCGGCTGACACAGGTAGCAGGACGACGTTGGATGCAGGCCGCTTCCAACCGGTCCTTATGGAAATTTCTGGGGGAGGCATATGTTCAGCAGTGGACGTCCTATGGCTGAGATGATGATGATGATGATGATGACTTGAATAATTATGTCACTTGATGCAACATTATGTATTTTAACATTAACATTATAAGTATTTAACTTCACTAATGGCAAATGTACAATCACGTGAGTCCAATTATAAAGTAAACAAAGAAGTATTAAAAACTCAGTTTCAGTGATATTTCGACAGTTTTATGATAGCAAAATAATTATTTAATGTATTTTTGGTTTAAAACCACTAGGTATATTGATGTTTAGAATGATGCTTGATTGTTACAAGTTTTCAATCTTATTTGAGTGGCAACTGGCAACATTCGCAAGCCGTAGTACGGCCATAGATATAATTGCAATTGAGAGCAACATATAACAGAATACCGAATTTGACATTAGAAGCAGTACAATCGCAGAAGCGTTGCAGTAGTGTGGCAATTGCTTAGTAGCTAAGAGAATAGCGGCCCTGGTGTACCGTAGTAATACGGACTGCCGGCGTCTTCGTTCGCTCGGCCTTTGGCCTCGCCATAACCTCCCGAAGTTATAGCGTAACCAGGAGAAATAGGGGTTCATTTTTATATACATAGATATAGATGATGCACCTTTTAAACATCATGTCGAAAAAGTTCTATATGTCAAACTATCTGATCATAATGTTATTCTAATGTATTATAAATTAAGCTCTAAGAAAAATAACGTATTTCAGATGGGTAATGTCCCATAACAATAGGGATTATTTCCAAGATCTCATTTGTAAAGATTTAGCCAGTTTAAATAAAGTGATAAATGCGACACATAATGCTAATGAGAAAATGAACATTTTTATGGATAATTTCAAATACTTATTATTACTATGTGGCCTTTCATTTAAAAGCATTCAAAATTATTCTAAATAAAAGGAGCAATATCTTGTCAATTATAGGTATAGAAATATCGAGAAATAATAAACAAAAACTAAAGATATTACAAAACCTTTATCCATGGGTAGCCAGAAAGAAGAACGATAAATTGAATGTTTTTTAAATTTTAGGGAAAGTAACAAAAAACTCAATAATGCATAGAAAATTCATGCGTCTACAAATCAAATTAAAATGACTTGTAAAATAGTAAAAGAACAACAAAAATGTTTTGATTATTTTTATTATAATATTGCAGGTAGACACTAAATTGTTAAAGAATTCATTTAGGTAAAAAACTAGCTGGTGCCCGCGAAATCGTCTGCGCAGGATTAGTACTTCGTGTAGCTTATTATCTTCTCCAAGGCCAATGGAATTCAATGAAAAAAAAAACACTGTCATTACATTTTTTCTTCACCCTTGACGATATTTGTGTTACATTTCATCACCCTTGACAATCATAGAGCACGTACAGTGTATCGAGCTTTCAAAAACAGAAACTGACACAAACTTTGACAGAACTGTCATCATTACGATCTCGTCGTAGACGGAGATCTTGTTATTTTGTCTATGCTGTGCCCAAGAATATTACGCATTTTCACACGCGTTGTGATAGATGATGGTGATGATGATGAAATGTAGCCTATGTGCTATTTCACTGCAATCTATCTCTGTGCCAAACTTCATCCAGATCCGTTCAGCCGTTCTGCTGTTAAGAGTAACAAACATCCATATATCCATCCATCCATCCAAACTTTCACATTTATATATGTTTGCCATTATTTTGGAAGATTTTAATGACGGTATTTCGCAGGGTATTTTTCCTAAAAGAAAATTGGTACAATAATCCCATTATAAAAAAAAAGAAAAAGCTATTGATATGACCCGTTCAGCGGTGTAGGCGTGGGTAACAAACAGGCAAGGAGACAGAGTATTAAATATTATTTTTCGAAATTAAAGGTACCCTAAGTTACTCCCTAAAACATGAGCTATCTGCCAGTGACCGTTTAAATCGGTCCAGCCGTTTCAGAGATTAGCCTGAATAAACAGACAGACAGACAGACGAACAAACAAAATTTAAAAAAAAAGTTTTTTTTTACCTTACATACTTTCATATGCATTTAGTAAAAAGCTGTTAATTAGGAATTACAAAGTACACTTCAATTTTATTTATCTGTATAGAATATTTTGAAAACTTCACCTATACTACAATTACTGGGAGTATATTCGATATTTTCCTCTGTAGTTGGCATAAAGTTTCCTCGTTCAGTTTTTATCGGTATTTTCACGCGGGCTCTAACAAGCGCCATTGTAACATCATTAGAGGTTTTTGTGCCTGCTCGTTTAACGTTACTTAGTCTCTCCTCTGTAAACCGAGCGAAGTTATTTTCTCTGTTAATATCCATCAGAAAAAATCGTGATAATCGTACGTGATGTATGATGTATTACGAACTAACGAGATCAGAAAATCGTTTTCCTGATAGTAGCCACCACGCCAATGTAGAAAAAACAATGATTATAATACAGTACTGTCGATCAGAGTTTTACTTTTATTTAATATCTTATAAAGAAATGTCTATGTCGTGGCGCGAACAGCCACCTTAAAGTCGGTTTACGGACGATAGTTTTACGCGATAAGTGTAACTAAGATAAATAAGACAAGCCGAACGCTTAAGCCCGATTTACATATGAATAAGAACATTAGCGAATTACCTAGGTAATTCTTCTATGGCTTTTTCATTTATCAGTCAGGTGACTGCGGCGAAGCCCAAAAGGAGGTATATTTAAGAGATTTTTAAGAGGTTATGTCTTGTATTTAACTATATCCATTCCTACGTCATCTCATTACTACTGCCTTACTAATTTTCTTATATGATGAGTACATCATTAAGATTCGTCTATAATGGGCGAGTTAATAAAATGGCGGATTTTATATACGCTTTAATGTGCCGACTAATTATTTATGTAGATTGAGTAGTTAAACTTTTAGTTTGTTTATAGTTATAATTTTACTATCATAGTGTCTGCACCCCGCTGTTACACCCGCGTGGTGATGGATGATGAATTCGATGATGATGATGAAAAGCGCCTCATCTGTCTACTTCGACATACCAAATTTTATTAAAATCCATTGAGTAATTTTTTGTGAAAGAGATCAACCATTCATAATCCATTGATACAAAGTTTCGCGTTTATAATATTAGTAGGATGCCTATAATGTTTGATCGTTACTGCACTTGTTGGTCAGTGATAATGCGGTTAAATACGATATCGCACTAGACCAAGGACTCTGATAGGTAGTACCTTACTAGAAAAATGCAATTTGAATTTACAAGGTTGTACTTGGTTTGTACTCCACTGTGGGCCTAGCACGAATACAGGTTGTCCCGAAACTCAACGATAACCTGGTACCGGGCGAGAGGCCAAGGTATACAAGGTATGAATAAATGTATTTTCTTTATTTCTTTCTTTCTTTCATACCAGTTATCAGAAAAATAAGAAAAATAAACTTTTTTTTCCAACAAGGAATGTGAAAGTTACTGACTGACTATAATTTTCTAAACCATAACTCGTCAAAACATAATTTATTTTACTTAGAATGTTTATTACTTTGATTTTTTTGCGATTGGTAGCACTGTGATTTGAGATGACATTATTAAAAAAATCATTGTAAAAAGGTTTTGACCTTTTCGAAAAATGTCTATGTACGAGTATTATCGCTTGGCTAAGTGACATATAATTTTTTAGTAACTGGTATACTTTGGGCTTTCGTCTGGTACCAGGTAATCGTTGAGTTTTGGGACACCCGATATACTGCAAAAAAATTTAAACGGGAATACTTAACATCTTTAAAACAACATCTTTGTATGTATATACTTATAACTGAACCAGATCGACATCTGTACTTTGAAGATATTTGATTTTTTTGAAGGGCACTCTATCATAAATTATAATAATCAGTCCACTATGTTCCCACTGCTGCGACTCGAGCTTTCCTCTACGCGGGCCCAGCCTGGCTTGATGGATATGCTAGTGGCCAACCCATGTAGAAGTTTTTGAGGCCGCCTGAATGCCTTCGACATAGTCTAACGACTGTTGTCCTAAGACTAACAACCGGGACCGACGGTTTAACGAAGCACGAAAGCGCTCAGTTTAATAATACCAAGCAAGTGTTGCTAAGCTAAAGTTGTTGATGGGTTAAGATCGCCAAGTCAAGCTCCGCTACGAGCATTTCTTCAGGAACTATATAATCTACATTAAAGCCAAAACTTTTTTATTTTCGACTGTCTGTCTATCTTTTGGTTTGTCTGTCTGTATCTTGGCCACGCATTACGCTGAAACTTCTAAATGAATTCAAATAAAACTTGGCTTGATTTGGGTCCATACTACAAGGTAGGACAAAGGATACTTTTTATCCCGAAATTCAGCATGAGGGGGGGAGAGGGGTTAAAATTCAAAATGCGTAGGTACTTAATAGTAGTTCAGTCAGTAACGCGTAGTCCGATTTTATTCATTATTCTTATTAGAAAAGAGGTTTAAATTTTGTCCTGTAAATATTTGAAGAATATTGATCAGTTTTGTAGTTCGGAAATTACAGACATCACCCTCATTGTTTGGTCCAAATAATTCGGAATGCACAGGACCATTTAACTGGCTCATCTTAAGCTGCCGTTTGTACTATATCGTAAGTCAGGAGAAGATGAAAGTCAAATTGTGCTACTAATTTTTGTTAGAAAGCAGATACTTTGAAGATTGTCCCGTAAATTATTTCATTTAAAGTCATCCATTTTGTGGTACCGAAATAACAGACATCACAACCTCCGGTGTTGGGTCCAAATAAATTGAAAACTGGAATGTATATTGCATATAACTTTGAACGTACAGCTCAGCGTAAGCTGGCGTTTGCACTTTATCGGCTTAATGGATAGGCCTATTGTCAAAGTCAGACCACTCCAAAGGAGTTAGGTATTGCCAGACGATCATTATACGAGTAGGTACATCATATATGACGACTATGAACGACAACATAACTTGAAGCTAAGAATGTATAGGAGACTTCGATTTAATACAAGTCTCATCTAAAGCTGGCGTAAGATTAGTAGCGCACTTTGTAGTGTACTCGTATATATGCCAATACCTACTCCATAGATCATCACGTTAAAATAATATATATATTATTTTAACGTGACGATTATTTTGATGTAATTTTAAATTACGTCAAAATAATTAAAATTACTAATTTTACACGCGACTTTTTTTCCGCTAATTTATTTCAATATTTTTTCCTTAAGAAGCATTTCCGTTATTATGGTTTTATGTGGCCCTGTGGTCCGTATCATAAAGTTATATTTTGGAAAGATCTGTGTACATTAGATTTTTTTATGAAATCCAATTTTTTTCTTGCAGTTTATTATGATTACCTTAATATCTTAAAAATATATGTCATATAACTTCGTGATTCCGCCTCATGTAGACCACGCGAGCGAAGTCGTGCGAGGGTCAGCTAGTTATAAATATGAAAGTATTATGAATATAAATACATTATACAGTTTTTATTAAAATAATATAGGTTATTAATTAGTAACCTATTAATTAGTAGCCTAATAACGAATAAACGACAAGCCGACAAACACTTTCTCTCACTTATATAATAAATATTGTTATGGATAAAGGATTTAATCAATTCAATTGTAGATAGGTACATAAGTTCTTGTTCTTAGCTTTGAAATGACATGTGTAATTCTTACCAGGTTTCTCTTTCCATTTTTTCGGCAACTTAGTTTTCTTGAGAAGCATCGGGAACGGATCTTTCCCTCCTCTGCCGTCATGAATTTCCTATGGAAAATAAAATAAAATTTTCTGTATTTTGGTATGAAATTTTGTTTAGTGGCATTTATACCGCCTTATTAAAAACGTGGACTAAAGATCAAAAGTTTAAGCAAACTTTCTATATGAAATTCCGCTAAACCATAGTTTAAACGTGGGGCTATATTAAGTATAAGGCAGATAGAATATCGTATTAGCCGTATAGTCCCGGATTTAAGATGAGACGGATCCTTGTCTATTCAATTGCAAGCTATAAAGCCCAAATAAGGAAAAAAAACATACCAATTGAACAGCATGCCACTATTCAATACAATATGAGTGGAATGCTATATATTATATTAGTTAGGCTCAACAAGGGCTCTTTGCCGTCTTATTAACCGAGAAGGGTATACTACCAATTATAGCATATCCAAAAAGGGCTAGGTCAGGCGGCCGTAGAATGGAAACCAAAGCTTTATACAATACTAGCTGCACTCCGCGGTTTACACGGTGATGATGATGATGACGATGATGAAAAGTACTCTGTCATTTCCCGGGATCTATCTCTATGCGGATTTTTTTACGATCCGTTCAGCCGTTTAGGCGTGCTACGCTATAGTAGCAAACAGACAGAGAGGCAGCGATACTGTCAGGGTTACAAACGTTTTTATAATATTAAGTATGGATGTGTGCGTTCTTTGTGTTCGTCTTGAATGTTAGTGTGGGGTTCTTGATATGTTAACTTGTCTCGTGGCGCAGCGTACGTCACCGCAGGTTTATATGTGCGCCCTTATTCTTCCATATGCATGTTCTGTCTGCCTACTGGATGGGTGAATAAAAGTATTATATTTCGGTGATCACCATTACCATTCTTCAATAAGCAGCATTACGTATAAATCAAAACTTTACGTTGTCTAGGTGGGCTGAAGTGCGGACACTCGTTACAACGGCAGTAGGGCAACTGAGCGCATAGCGCGACTTTTGCTAATATAATAAAATGCGGTCACGTTGCATGTATTGAGCCCCTACATTAGTGTTATAATTACACTTACATGTGTAACTATATCTTTATCATTTTAAAAGCACAAAACACATGTATTTTAATTTAAAAATTATATATTGGACTGTTTACAAAACGCTTAAAACTTTTCGCTCCTGCAAAAAGATACAAACCCACCCGCCGCCGTATTTAGTTTTCATCGACTTCACATAGGTGGGATAATGATCATGATAATGGTAGGCAGATGATCACTATTGAATATTTGAAAGCGTCAGCCAATATGGGTGACGATGGCCTTTTATTGAGGCCTAGTAATTGGAATGCCCGTTGGGCGCCGGCTCCCATTGGTGCTCCAATAAATATTCATTATTCTCAATTTGCGAGTCTCGCTCTTGTTTTCGAATTAGAACACGAAACTCTCGAGGAAATTTGACCTACATCAATTATTTTACAGTTACCTTTATTACGAAATGTTTGCATTTATAACGACTTTCACACAGGTATTGTTTTGTATATGTACTTTATGAGATTATCATCAAATCTTACCCTAAACGGCTATAGTCAGTTTAGGGTAAGATTTGTTAATGTACCTACTATCAGCTGTATCGCTTGGTGATGTAAGGTACAACATTAATAGGTGCCTTAATAAAACAGCTCCCTTAGTAAAGTTGGTATAGATCGCGGAACATAACTTGAATCAAAATGGCGGTCGTCCGCGTAGGTACAATTATGGACAAAAGTGATAGACAAATACTCCACTGTCGTTAAAAATGAAACACAAGTTGAAGTTTGAATAGAACAGTTATATAAATTGCTACGTGACATCTGTGTGACCTGAAGAATCCAATTCAGAATCACTGCTATCAGAATCTCCAACTCGTATCCCTACCATCATTTTATCGATGACGTGGTCGCTTTTGACGTAATTTTCTTAGATTTTTATTGACCTTGTCGCACAGCATTTTCCAGTCACATGGTCCTATTGAATTTACATTTTTGTTCACTAATTCTATAACACGAGGCACACACCACCGTTGATGTATAACGTGGGTGTATAATGTGGAATATATGCGTTATTTTTTTCGTTTTTATGATCACACATATTTTGACAGATGTATAAATGTCGAAGAACTGAATCCTTTGTGCACGATTGTACTCGAGGGCCACGCGGAACGTGCGCGGGCAGTGAGGGGTGGAGTATGATTGTTTGGGTGCAAGGGTCGCTGCGTTGCTATGGTTACGCACGGGCCTTATGGTTACCTTGCGCCGCACCTCACACCTCACTTCGATTGAGACCCAAAAAACGTGTTCTGCGCATTCGAGGTCATAGTTCAACTTATATGCCGCAATCTATAGCGACCCTGCCTTCGAAGTGAGGGTATCGGATTCGATCCCTGTCCGGGGCAGATATTTATTTCATGATCATTCTCGGCTTTCGATGATGTGATGGGTTATTTCGTGTTTTCTGCGACCCAGGTTGTATGTAGGGCTGTTCAAAAAATTGTTAATGAAATGAAAAATAGTTATTATATAAAAAAGTTCAATTTACAGCTTTTAAAAATATCCCCCTCCAATTCCAATGCACTTATGCATTCAGGTGAACCATCATTTCAAAATATTTAAAAAAGTCTTGAGATCGAAAAATAACCGCTAAAATTCTTCGGCGGCCTCGTCTGCAGTGGTAAATTTTCGCCCACGAAGCATTTACTTTAGCGTGGGAAATTAAAAAAAAACGCATGGAGCTAAATCTGGGTTGTACGGATGGGGTAGGTACGGGAGATGGGGGCTCCGACCTCGAACATCTTTTGTGGGCAAATCGCCTATTGAAACACCCATTGCATGGATTGCTGCTTCGTGTGTGGATCGTAGCTATATATTCACGACTCGTCAGTTGGCAGAATACGTTTTGCGAAGTTCCTCCTTCCAACTTTTCTAACATTTGCACCAATCAACACGATGGCATTTTTGCTCATCAGTGAGAGAATGAGGTATCTATCGTGAAGCAAGCTTCCTAACTTTAAGGTGTTCATGCAGGATGGTGGAAACTGCTTGTGATCTAATGTTTAGTTCAGCTTGGATCTCTCGATGTTTGTTCCTTGCAGGCTAGCCCTCGTTTATAATCATAGAAAAACATAGCACGAAAAGCTTCCCGCAAGACGTCCATTGTTGAAAACAAAAGAAGAGTGGCAAATAATCTTTAACCGTAAGTAAATAAAAAAAACTACACGTATGTGGGCAATGATTTTTACAAAGGAGGTTTGTGTTGAAATGAACCGTCAATTCAAAATAGTTTCATGAATGAAGAGGTTGTATTTATTCTATGGCTATCAATTTTCGGAACAACATTGGTACACCTGCATAGGTGGATGCAAAACGTAATAATTTACGTTCTGAATGCACCTATACCTTGACATGGCGGTAAGGGTACTTTCTGATGTCCGCTTGGCTAGCTACCACCGATGTTATGTGTCTTTGACTCCAAGCCCTTGACTCGTTCGAGTGACGGATGTTTTGAGTAATATTTAACGATATGGATATTAGATTATAGATAGATAGGTAGTATTAAAACGTGGACTAAATACAGTCCCGACAGGTAAACCTTGGTTTAATAAAAAACTGACATTCCCTTAAACCCCGGTTTAAACTCGGAACATCATTAGTCTACTATTTATAATAAGGCGGTATATCTTTTAGTTAGAGTAATAATTTTCTGTGTTTTCGTACAGAACCCTCAGTGCGCTTGGCAGGTATTTTCCTTTGAAAGTGGACTTGTAGTATCTCGCAGCTTCTTTGGAGTACATTGTGAATCAATTTATTTTGGAATGCGGTGCTTTAAAGGTAGATTATTTTGTAAAAACTATGACGTAATAATTGACGTTCAAGAGACCGGTTTTGTATTGGATTTAACTCCAAACTGAACTTTGCTTTTAATTAAGCGAACGTGGGTCGAGTTAAGCTATTATTAATTATTTTACAAAACGCTTTTCGGGCAATATTTGTGCCAACGCTGAGTAGGCAAACGCTACTGGACAACTGAAATGCCAAATCACCTATATTATTACGCAGCAAATAACACACATAGAGATACATTACTCATCTAAAGTCTATTTTAGTACAGTTTGAGAATGTTCTCTTTTTCTCTCTCTCTCTCTCTCTCTCTTTAGGGGGGGGGGGGTCGAAGCGGCACTCCTCTCCCCTCGCCGTTTTAGTTTGTTTAAATTTTACAAGAGAGATCTTTACAATGTAGGTACTGTCTTTTAATAAAAATTCCTAAAACCCTGAGATTCCTTGCGATTTGCAAGGATAAATACGATCGCAATCCTGAGAAAAGTCCAGGAAACATCCTGAGATCTCAGGATCTGAGATATGGTAACCTTAGTCGCAACAGTTAAATGAACCTTACTATAAACTATTTTATAGTGGCTCAAAGATTTTTTGGCAGTTTATTATTTGAAACAGATTATGTTACCGGTATTTCCTGATTCTCGAGCAGAGCTGTAGCCGGTATGTAAGTTAGTATGCATTTCACTAAGTATGAAGTAAATGAAAAGTCTGGCTAAGAAATGAAAGTAAGATTTCAGTTTTTAGAACATAAACCTTAACCGGTTCTATCGGCCAACTAACATTTATTTCGTTATATTTAAATTATAAACGATGTAGAAATAGTTTTCAACGAAATAAAAAACTTATATCATCCCATATGGAAGTTGTAAATGTTCTACAGTACGGGTTCTGGCGACCCGCGATGTGTCGCACTCAAGGTAAACAATAACATTTCATTTTGCTGTCAATGTACAAAACTATAAATCCTTACTAAACTTTATTTATCTTTGTATATTAACGACTATACTATAGATGTGCTTTCAGGAAAATTTTTGTTGTGTGCGTCGGTTGGAGAGTCGGTGGCCAAAGAGTAATTAGTTGATATTCAGAAAGAATACGTGTAGCTTAATACAATTATAATAAGTCACCTTGTCGATAAACGTTATTCCAAAACCTTGAATAATTTTCTTATTCAATAAAAGTTCACCTGTAACTACGAAATTACTTAATACAAACTGAAAAATAGGTGAAATGGGCGGATACCTTTACAGCGATGGTGTCATCTTGAAGAAAGTAAAGCAACTTGTAGTCTTCCAATTCTCCGTTCTCAGCATCGCGATTGTCCCAAACCACATTGAACCTAGAAATATAAAGTACACATTGAAAATATATACATACCTACTA
The DNA here is from genome assembly GCA_917880725.1 of Selenia dentaria. NCBI lineage: Eukaryota > Metazoa > Arthropoda > Insecta > Lepidoptera > Geometridae > Selenia > Selenia dentaria. The sequence continues at coordinate 22,778,887 of OU862879.1, forward strand.
CATACACTAGATAAACTAGCACACACATACTCGTACCTCACTGCACTATTGACAGTGTCATACCAGTTGGCATGGATACAGTTTGATTCCTAGATTCTCGGCCGCAAGACCAAGATCCGCAAATATGAGTGAGAAAATTATGACGTGAACGGTTGGTAGCGAGCACCACCAACTACTACTAATATGTGAATTAAATATCCTCAAGGTATCAACTCTACATGACTTTGTTTAGCATCAAAAGGACTGTATTTATAAGTAAAAACTAAAGGTATCCTACTAATCCTACTAATATTATAAACGCGAAAGTTTGTGAGTATGGATGTATGGATGTGTGAGTGTTTGTTACTCTTTCACGAACAAACGTCGGCGCTAATTTTGATGAAATTTGGTATGGAGGTAGATGAGGTGCTGCACTAACACATAGAATACTTTTCATCATTATCATCATCCATCACCACGGGGTGAAAAAGCGTAATATACTTGGGCACAGCATAGACAAAATAAGACCCCGGCCTACGGTTAAGATCGTAATGATGACAGATGTGTCAAAGTTTGTGTCAATTTCTGATAGCTAAGTCAAAAGCATCATTTTGACAGCTTGACGCACTAGACGTGCTCAGCGACCGTCAAGGGTGATGAAATTTAATCACAGTTTTTTCCATGGTGATACTTACATTTGTATTTTGTATGTACGTAGGTATACCTACTGTATTTTATTATTAATAGTGTTTATTGATTGATTTAATAAGTATTAAAATTTCCTCATAAAGATAAATCATAAAGATAGATATGGCTTTGGAGAATATAATAAGCTATTCAAAGTACTAATCCTGCGCAGACGACCTCGCGGGCATCAGCTAGTAAATTAAAATTATTTTATTATAATTTATTTATTATTAAAATTGTTTCTTAACAAATTAAACTTTCTAAAATTGATTTTTGGATTAAAAATCAAATGAAACAATCTCCAGCTTTTTTCTAGCGCTGAATCCAAGAAATGTAGCAATCTCTAGCTTCTTTATAGCTAAGACACAATATACCTTATATGTTGTATGTCATGAATGTACGGCATAGAGCTACAAGCAAATGCTTTGGCTTTAACGATGCTTTTAAAGATTTATTTATAGGTACATCAATTTATTTTGCCTTAATTCGCCTTTCAATAACAACCGTTTACTACAGATAACGGTTAAACGGTAGTAAGTAGAGCTTGTTATGTCTCGATTCCCACCAAAGTTTAAAGCAGCACGCAAGCATATTATTTTAGGCCTAATTAAAGGGCATTAACCATCACTTGCTAACTGATAATGTCAATAACAAAGTATGGAGAATAGGAGAGGTATATCATGTATTTCCATCCATCTATTCATTGTTGTTTTGGATTGATCGAATTAAATTAGACAATTTTCGGTTGAGAAATCAAACCAAGTAAAATAAGCCACTGAAGGCATAGGCCACATTACATGGTATGACAGAACAGCATTGATATCAAAAACTATAAAACTCAGTAAAAACCGAGTAAGTACTAATAGTATTAAAGTGAATATTCGACTCGTAAAAGCACTGGTCTTTTATACGACCAAGGGCTGAAACGCTCATATCATCCACTTGATGAATAGCACTACGCCAGAACATAGCAGTTGCAATGCCGACCAGAGCTAATAGAACTGAAGTTTTGGTTGGATTTGCGTGAGCAAGTCGCCTACTCCTCTCCTTGCGGCGAAGCGTCTTCAACGCTTGCCTTAGGCGGTGCGCCCTCTGCGCCCGCATCTGGCTGAGTGCCATCTGCGCTCGCCACCCGTCCGGTGACGTTGTAAATGCCGATAGAGGCAAACAGCATTAGTACGTTCGGTAAAAAAAAATATTTGCAGCACTGCGCTTGTCAGCCCTATATAGGTAGTCTCTTTTGCACAGCAATTTCACTTACTAGAGTACATTTAGTCTTGTGTATCCCATTAATGATTCGCGGCAGTAAAATATCTGGCATTGTGATGCGCACCAACCAAAACGACTTCTGGCACAACATACACTAAGCACCTAGAATGGTTTTAATAGTTTTCATAATAAATCGTTTTCATAATAATGTTATTTATAATAATATGGGACAAACATCCACACAAAGGTCTTCAGATCCCAAACTAGGCAGAGCCTGTACTGATGATTGTTAAACATTTGATATTAAATACTTATATACATATAAACACCCAGACACAGATCAAACAGACATGTTCATGCACACAAATGTTTGACCTGTCCGGGGATCGAACCCGGGACCAGCGGCTCAGAAGGCAGGGGTCCTACCAACTGCGCCAACAGACCTGTCAATGTTATATATGCTATAATGTTATAGTTATTAACTATCCTCGCAGTTTATATCAGAGTGTACATACATGGAAACTTATTTTTTCGGCACCCTATTGCTATAATTTGAAAAATCAACAATCTAATCTTTGATATACGATAGGACTAGTATCTGTAATGAAGTATCTAAGAACCAAGAATTTAAAACAAAATACATATATTCATAGTACTTAAATGCCGCATGTGTGTGGATTGTGTACTAATATTATACAGGTAAGTATACAGACTGACTGGTTGAACACTTTACATAAACAAGGACATGATAATTCATGGTCACATGAAACGTTTAAAAAAATAAAATTAAAAAAATACCGTTAAACTACAGAGGAAACCTTCATTCTATGAATGTGCTATAACTCGAAAATTATGGACACCGTCCGAACGGGGTTAATGACCCAAAGCGCCGCGCCGCGTTCAAAGGAATCAAGCTGCGTCCGAACGGGGTTAATGACCCAAAGGGCCGCGCCGCCCGCGCCGCGTTCACAGGAATCAAAGGATGCCGCGATCGTCGGCCGCCCGCCCGGCCGCGCCGCGCCGGTGTAAACAAACAAGCGCCGCGAGTGACCATGTTTATTGTTTTGAGTAGACAATTAAAGTTAAATTAGGTAAATATTAGGCACCTATTTTTTTTTCTTAATTAGAACGAGAATCGAGTACTGAGCACTATATATCAATATGTAAAGTGTTCAACCAGTCACCCTGTATAAGTATCATAATTTTAAACACATCAAAGCATTTTGATGAGGGTTTTAAGGTAAAGGAAGAAGGTGGCGTACGGTATACACGTGGAGCACGGAACGTAATTGAGTAATCAATATACGAACACAGCTTAACGAAATCCAAGCTTGGCGAATCAGGAGGCCTACTCCCAAAAACTATACGAAGTTTCTTTAGGCGGATTTAGCGTTTTCTACTGTAAAAGTCAAATAGAACAAATACAGTCCAACATGATGAAATTTTATGACACGTTTATAACATATAATGTTTTATGTTAATATGGTAATGATATATAAAATCTTAATATCATAATGTTAAACTAATTTGTAAAAGTTTCATTGTTTTTGGGAGTAGGCCTCCAGACTTGGGAAGTAACACACACCAGTAAGCAAACACTTGGGGAGTCATCTTCTACGAGAGTTATTTCATCGATACAAGCTACATTCCCAACTCCATAAAGATGGTCCAGAGTCACACAGGCTTCTAGGCACCGTAGACAAGCAATTAATCTTGGAATATTCTCGTATATCGCAAGCAAAATACAGAAAAGGACAAAAATAAAAAGCGTCAGGCAGACGGGTGTCCCGGCGGTGGTGCCGCCGCGGAGCCGCCAGTGATTTATTAACATCACGGGACAACGGTCGTGTTTATTATTATGACCGGAGATAAGATAACAAGACGTTTATAAATGATTCACATGCGACTGCATTGCTTTGGTATATATTCAAATTAACATGTTCATTCTAAATATAAATTAATAATATCTACGCGTAATTTGATGTGGAATGCCGTAGTGTTCGTGCTAAGCGTAATGATTCATATGAGTATCTATATATTTATATGAATTAAGCCAGATGTACGCCGAATAGTCAAACACGGTAAATTTTGAATGGCGAGATTCGCGACCGAAAAGCAATATATTGGCATCTAGTCTAGTCTTGGGCGTCTTTTCCATATAATCGTATACCGTTTTCGCTCTGGATCTTATTAGTGCTATTTTGTGTCTTAGTATTTTTAGTGTAACGTAGATATTGACCACTACCATTCGTGAGTTATCTAAGGGCATCAAGGGCTTATCATGGGCAACACATTGTTTACTTAGCTCTACATTTATCTAAATAAATCTATATCTATACAAACAAACCCCTATTTTTCCTGGTCACGCTATAACTTGCGAACGGCTTTACCGATTTCGCTTACTCTTTTTTTATTGTGTAAATTATCGCCAGGAAAAGATTCTAATGAAAAAAAAACTAAGAAAAGGTGGGAGGTTACGGCAAGACCGAAGGCAGAGCCTACTACGCGAACGAAATTGCGGGCAGTCGCTAGTTACTAATAATAATCCAAAATATTATTTCTATATTTTGTGCCATATGCAATACCATGATGTATGCAATGAGCATGGGAAAATCGTGCATGTGATAATTTTGCCCAACAATAAGTTTCAAGTAACTAAGTACATTTCATAATAAATAGCAAAAGGCAATAAAACGATTAAAGCCGCGTTACCGCGAGCAGTAAAGTTGAGCAGTAAACATGGAGCAGATGGGCTGGCGACTGTGGCCTGGAAGCAGCTTGGGTATGCGGGATGCCAGTAGGGATCCTAGTCAGAAATGATACAACGAACGAAATAAGACAATGGCAGATCAAAAATTAATGATGTGCGTACTCTAAACGCTCCCATTTTTATAACGGGGTTGTGTTTTGTTTTTAATCTCTTGTACACCGATTCCAGGAAACCTACAGATTTCAGTGTTGTAACAAAACAACACAAAAGTGTCAGATGGTTTCTTATGTTTTCGTGATTACTTTACTTTGAAATTCAACAAATAACTAAATAAACTAACAAAAATCGCGTAAACTTTTAAGTAATTTTAATTTCGACGTTTCGAAAACTTTTTACTCATCATGGTCGCAGGTAGACTGGGTGGATGTTGTCTGTTATAAAAGTTATGAATTTAATTTTGCCTTCCGTCTAAGATTAATTTTTTTTCTGCTTAAGATTGAGGTGAAAATCGATTTTTGCGATATTATCGCTGTTCTTCATTCCGGCTCAGTATTACGTTTTTGACAGGTGAGATCTGTCACCCATTCGTCATGGGTTGAAATCGCGCTCACGTTGCTCACGGCATGGCTGAGAGTGCAGTATATAGTGATACGCTTCTTACAAGCTGTTTAACGAGTCGATATGGATATGGACACAATATAATAACATTTCATGGTGTTTTGAACGTTTAAAACAAGTCATAAAACCGGAAATTTGTTTAGCCGGAACGAAGAAGAGTAACACATGCACACATAATCGAACTGTTATACTTGACAGAACTGCTCACAGTGATTTCAGTTCCGAGGCGTGGTCGTTGAAATCGTAAAATAGTGTCCTTGGTGACGTAATCCATGACGTCACGTCTTGGGTCTACGTTTACGCGCTTTCCTTGATTTGGAATGACGATCACAGCGCTAAAATCGATTTTTACGTCCATCGGAAAACAGAGTTAGATTGTATTCAACGACCAGTCAGCGCAAGCGTTGACATGATAGAATTTTTTGTTGTAAGGTACTCTTGTGGTTGTACATTTAGCATTCCTATAAAGTTAAATATATAATTGTGTCCTGTCTAAGTCACGTTACAGTAAAGCGCTGGATGCATACCTAATTAGGGTTAACGAGGAAAGCACAAAAACCAAATTTCATGATTATGTCACGATCTAGTAAAGCGGTGGATGCATAATTAGGATTGACGAGGAAAACACGAAAACCAAATTTCATGAAAGCGGTGGATGCATAATAAGATTTATTCCTATTAGAATAGGTCAGAAAGAGGAGTTAGTTTATCTAATACCTTAAACGAACAATACTTGTTATATGTATACCTATACATATTTTGAATCTCAGAAACGGCTCTAGCGATTTTCATGTAATTTGAAGAGAAAAAGTAACGTCGTTTTATCCGTGTTTTCAGGCAATTTCAAAACTGCTACAACACACCGATATACCGACACAGCAACTCTAAAGCTATACTTGACAATAGATGACGTTGTTAAGCAACACCAAGCCAAAACCAGGTCAGGTATCTTAAAAAAATAAACTAAGTAAGGCTCGGCTATCCAATTATGTACTTTTTTTGTATTCAACAACCACTGAGAGATATAGTTGCCAAAGCCACGAATATGTATAAATGTAAGCTAGGCACAGGCGAGCCGTAGCCCTCCTCATAGAAATCAAGAAAAGCCGTTAGTCGTTAGTTTATAAGTTCTACTTTATAAGTAGCTATGAAAACCGCTATGTTCCGTAAAAATTACATTCCGTGTGTTGTGTTTGAAAAAGGGTAACATTCTTTACTGTTTCTGGAATGTTCAGCTGAAAATGCGGTAAGGCGCCAGCGCTGCGGTCGGCGCCTTACCACGGTTCGACATAGATACACAAAGTATAGCTCTTATTTCCCGCTGAAATACTCCTGTAAATCTTACATAGTTTTTGCGTTCGTTAATAATAAACTTTTGTCAATACTTGAACAGAATTTATTAGTTAATCTAAAAGTTAGTGTAACAGAGGCTACGAACTGTATCGTAACTTTATTATGATATAATTTCAACATAATAATTTATTTTGTATAAGAGAACACTGTTTATATAAGTATGTATATGTTATATACATACCTGTTATACCTATATCTATACAAATAAATATAGACAGCTCATAACAGCTTTTCACTAAATGCATATGAAAGTATATGTCTGTCAGTTTGTACCGGCTAATCTCTAAAACGGCTGGACCGATTTTTACAAGATTTTTATTGACAGATAACTGATGTTATAACGAGAAACTTATAGGCTACTTTTATTTTAGAAATAAATAATATAAAACTCTGTGTCTCTGTCTGTTTTTACTTCACCACGCCTATACGTCTGAACGGCAAATTAAGCAAGGTTGTACCGACATTATATCCCGGGTAAGCACATATGATACTTTTTATCAACATAATCCCATCCCCATGCAGGTAAAACCGCGGAGCGCAGCTAGTTAAAAACAATCCAATTAACCAATCGAAGTATGATACTATTTAAAATAACTGAAACCTGCACAATATACACATAGGTACATATTGCACTCAATAGAAAAAATAATGAACACAACTCCGAAACATATATTTATCCAATTCTGTTTCTATTTTAAGTAATATCAATTAAATAAATCATCAAAACAATCAATAGGTAAAAGCAAGAGCTTAATAGCTTTTTAGAACGGAAAAGATTCCGTTCTAAAAAGCTATCCTATTAATTATTAATTAATATTATAAACGTGAAAGTTTGTATGTATGGATGTATGGATGTTTGTTACTCTTTCACGCACAAACGGGGGGGCTAATGTTGATGAAATTTGGTATGGGGGTAGATGAGGCGCTGGATTAACACATAGGATACTTTTCATCATCATCATCATCATCATCCATCACCACGCGGGTGAAACCGCGGGGCGCAGCTAGTTAAATTATAAACAGAATTTTGCTCAGTTAATTAGTTTTTGATTTACTTTAGATGTGTAGTCACAGAATAAATAATAGTACTTTTCTGTCCCGCACGCTTCGTACGCCTTCTGGTCCTTTCTGCGCCTGTCAAATTTTAATGCCCATTTCAACAAACTTCCACTACAATAAATAAATACGGGGTCGACGTAGCCAAAGAGAATAAATACTGCTCATTTACAAGGTGAAGTCAAGGTTTGTTCGTAACTCAATTTTCGATTACATTATTAGGTTGAGGTACTTCATTCCAGGAATTTTCCTTTCCATTTCCTTCAATACTCAAAGCGAGAATCATTATATTGCGTTATAAGTGCCTACGTAAAGTTCCCTCTCTATTCGACAAGCGGTCTCCGGACCGAAGCCGCCTTTTATGATCCATAAACAGAGGCTATATCATTCCAGGGATTTTTATTCTAAGTAGGTATGCCATAAATATCAAGTTCTTTATAATGAAAATATGGAAACCCACTTACGCATTCTATTGCCTATACATACATTATTAAAGTATGTGGACAAACGTTATCGTCTGCCAGGAAAATTTTAAATGAGGTTACAATTTGACTACCAAATGTCTCGCTCCTAGATTACCTAAGTTAGTAGGTACCTCCACTTTTCTACTGCTTACTTATATAAAAAAACACATACATAACAATGTTTTAGGTGAAGTTAAGCTCAAGTTTAATAATAAGAATAACAATTTATGCATGAACGTAATCATTTAATTTTCTTAAAAACTCATCCAACTGATCAAAATTCTGTGTTTGACCCAGAATGCCAAAGATTTAATTATTGTACCTTGTTATTCTATTTCAATATATTTTACCTCATTGGATTGTTATATATATAACTACAATATATAACTGTAGTGTATAATGCTACCGGATCAGATATAATGTGAATACGAGGAAAGGCAATTGGGAAAGGCGACAGACGTTCGAAAGGTCGGCTTGAGGATTCGATTTCGGTTGATAAGGAAACTCAATAGCCTATTAAGTTACGCACAAAGAAAAAGACCCTTACATAATTATGATGACCCAGTTGTGATTGCCAGCTCTAGCGTTACTAGACCACCTCTATGCTTTTAACGTAGCCAAATGACTGTTTTTCTAAGACAATCAGCACCGTCAGTTTCAGGTGTCCACCGATAGATGGAAGTGCTCAGACAACGTTTAACAGTAACGAATGGTTAGCCCGTTACGAGCCGTTTTTCCAATATCGCCTCATGCATGGATCCAAACATCTTCCTCGTGACAGTTTTGTGAGAAGCATGCATGTTTCAGTGCGCCAAACGTGTGATATAATATAACGCATTCCTTGCCATCGTCATCACAGGGAGATCCACCTTGTGGAACTGGGTTACTATTATATTAAGATAACATGTTCATACCGACATATTTGTTTGGAATAAACAAAATGTATTCGAAAATATATTAATGTGATGGCTGATGATGATGATGAATCAAATATAGCGTATTTTACTCAGGCATAACTTTCTACTAGTTAAAGAATTGTTTGCACCGATTATGTAGTTTCTTCGTTTATCCGATATAAACTATCAAATCTTTCCCATTTATTATTATTGTAGATAAAGATTAATACCAAGTTACGTAGTTGGCCTAGTTTGTACTGGGGTTATGTTGCATACTTTTACACGGAAAAGTAGTTATTGTGACATAACTGTAATAGTTAGACTGATGATATTGCATACTTTTTTGTGGACATTGATGTCTTCTATAAAACTGTATTACATTACTTTGCTCTATTGTCAATAGTTTCCGCAGTAAACGCGATATATATGTTTGTTGTATATATGTATGTGTAAGTATGTTTTTTGGTATTTTTTTCTCACCTTGGCTTACATTATTGAAGTTTTCATACGGATTCCTAACTTTTTTTTAAATATTGTATAACCTATTGCTACTCGGTGATAATGTAACTTACTAAAGGCAAAATATATTTTGTTTTTTTTTAATTTAGTAGTTTTTTATTTTTTTCGTTACATAAAAAAATACAAATCTTTCCTTTTAGATATTTAGTTAGATAGTTATATCTATATATATACATAAATGAACCGCTATTTCTACTGGTCACGCTATACTTATCGACTTGAAAACGGATGGAAAAATTTTGCTAATATTTTTTTGATGTGTTAATTATTATCAGGAAAAGGTTCTTATGAAAGAAATGTCGCGGGCGGTCGCTAGTATTGTATAAAATATAGATCTAAATAGATACAAGCACAAAAGACGTACACCATTTCAAACACAAAACAAAAGAACTCGAAAACCAAACAATCTAAAACTGGCAAACTTTTTGGAAAAAAGTTAACGTCCATTCCGAACGTCGTCGGTCGCGTCAGTTTAAAAGCTTTCAGCACAAAGGGATTGAGCGTACGCGTCCACTGACGTCATTGTTAACAGTTGAGGGCATGTTACCATGATTGGATCACTGAATTGTTAAATGGAAGATTGAAAAATAAACTTTAATAGATAACTGGAAGCATGTAGGTATTTTACTAAAATATTTACACATACAAACACGTATATATAATATTTACACATAAACAAACACATATACAAAAACAATATAATATTTATACATATACAAACGTTTGGGTAGCTGAAGGTTTGTTACTCAATCACGTCAGAAAGGCTGAATGGTATTGAATGAAATTTGGTATGTAGATAGACGGGACCCTGGAATTATACATAGGGTGTTTTTCATCATCATTCATCTATCAGTACGCGAGTGAAAACGCGGGGCGCAGCCGAAGATAAGTATCTATAGTAAGATAAGTTAGTTAATAATTTTCAGCTAAAATTGCAACAAGGTACCCAAGGTATATTCCGTGATTAGAGAAAATCCCTAAGGACTGTAAATACCAGTATTAGTTATACTTACGCAAATTTGAAAGCTTAATTAAAATAACAATGGGATCTATCCATTGTAATAAGTTGGTTTCAAAGGCTCGGCTGGGGCTGTAAGCGGTACAAAGAGTACGTAATTAAAGTCGGCAATTAACATGGAGGTAATTCTTAGTGAGCATCCAGCATCGCTACCTTGGCCGGCGGCAGTTTGCCCCCATCCCCCCTTACGGCCCGGTCAGTTTACGCTAGCCCTCTCATCTGTCCCACCTGTACAATTATTATCAAATCTGCTTGGAGAAATACGAACATATTATGTTTAAATAGTTAGATTATACACGAAAGTTTATGTACTTAGCACAGATTAAAAATGAATAAATAATATGAGCCGAGTGTAGATTGTAAACACAACATGTGTTGGTGGAAGGTGGCGGGTCGCCATCTTCCCTCAAATATGGTTGAGGAAGGCGATGGCTGCCACATGCGTCAACTCGTGAACGGGTGCTGTCTGCGGAGACCGATCTGCTCTGAATGCTGATGCAAACGCTCTGAATGCTGATGCAAACTTAGAAACGATAAAACGTTTAGCCCTTAATTAAGTAGTTCAACATAAAAATCCTATGTCCTCTAATTAAGTATATATACTCTTTTTTAATTGTATTTAGATTCGATAAATTTGCAAAAAAACCTAAAAATGGCATGGACCGTGGAGTCTGTGTAGGCGAGTAATATAATTAATAAAAAACTACATATATTTTGATTTTATGGTAACATGAGTAAATAAAAGGAACAGAGTCAAAGATTCTTACGTACGTGCAAAATTGATACCTATTTGGTAGGGCTGTCACAATAGGTGAAGACAAATTAAACAAAACTTTTGTTTAATAGTATATTTATTCAGTTTAATTAAAATCTTTACAATTGACTAGCTCTAATAATTTACTTTTTATATTTTTTCATTATGTATTGTTTCTTTAATAGTATGGTAAATTCTGAATCGAACATAAAGATTTTTTATGTAATGTAACGGGAACACTCACATGGTATATCAAATTTAAAATCTTTAATTTGTTTGAGTATTTTGTTGCCAACATTGACAATATTTATTTCAAGAAATATTCGCGAAACTTTTATGATCATACTAATATAGCTGTTGAGGAGTTCCTTCACGAGGAGACTATCCTGGCAGCAGCGTCAGGTTAAATGTATCATATTATTCCATTGTCAATGAATTTAGCGTATACAAAATTTCAGCTCCAATCAGACATCGGGATGTGGTTCAAATCTTACTTGCAACATTTGGACTTAACACACATACCTACTAAATACCACCACCAACCCACCCACGTATCTACAAATGTTTAGTAAAAGTATTAAAAAACAATAAAAAGGAAAAAATACACCATGTACCTAGTACCTACCCTCTTCTTATTAAAAAAATGATCATACAATAAAATAAAGGTACTTAAAACAGTAATCAAATATTAACTTACCTCTTGTACTCTTTAAGAGTTATAATAATATATATTTAAATTTTTTCTAGTATTTTTCATACACATAGTACAATAAACAACCACTATGAATAATAAAATACCACGTTTTTACATTAAAATGACCCTGGAGATTGTCCACTGGCTGTGCCCGCGTAAACCGGTTTTATGAGTATCGCTGCGTACGCGACAAGCTGCCAGTGGTTACGCACACATGCCCGCGTAGGGCAACCGATTCGCGCGGTTGAATGAAGCTTTGCCTCTGCTCCGTTTATTTACTCATGTGATATGTATAATCATTTTAAAATAATCAGGAAAATATTTAAAGGTAATTAGGTAAGGGATGTAGAATTGAGTGGGCAGTACAGAGATTTGGTTGCAAAAATGTGGTTTAAGAAAATGCTGTTGTACAGGTATATGTTTACGTTTAATTTGTAAAAAAAATGAAGATGAAATGGTTATATTTTTTTCGTTTACAATAATTTATCATTGTTACCCATCTTCGTAGGGTTATCACGCGGTTATTGCAAATAAAAAACCATGCAATTGTCGGAGTTCCGTAATGAGTACCGACGGACGGATAGAAGGACAGACGGACGGACAGATATTACTGTGACTCTTTTTAGAATATTTTGTTACAGACATTAAAATATACTTAGTTTATAAAATTATGTTAACAATTTCTATATAATTAAGTAAGTAGGTACAGATAAACCAATCAAAAAATGAACGGCCTCCACAGCGGTTACGCTCACAAGAACATGCATCAAGACGCAACAGGCACGTGCAGGTAAGTGCCTAACCAATAACTAGATGCCACAGGAAAGAAATCGTAAGGATCGGTTTACTCGTATATAGACTGAGTAGGTGCTAAGAAAGTGAACTCTACTACACTTGACTACATTTTCCTAGATTGTGAACCAAAACTTCACCACAACGACATGAAGTTTTTTTCTTAAATAGGTACAATAACATGACAAAAAATTTCATGCGTAAGTGAGCTATCAATCGTATAAGCGCGGCTATCAGCTGCAGCGTAGTCACTAAGCTTCAAAGGCGTGAGACGTGGGCGCGCGACGTACTTACCTACCCACCCATGCGCCGCCTACTTATGGATTATGGAGCATGGATGGCGGACAAAACAAAGTAGTTGATATTGTTGATTTCGTAATATGTTTTTTTTTGTCTTATACCTTCAATAAACAGCCTTATAACCAAACTAATAAGGACGTGACTTATATTACACATAAAACGTAATACCCTACCACAGCATAAAAACCATACAGTACCAACACCTTTGGTGTCACGCGAAAAGCCGCTTTTATGTAGGTATGCGGCATTTCTGTAGGGTTGTCACTACACTACAATATTTCTTTTTGTATGTTCAATATTTGTGTAAGTGTATGTAGAGTGCAAGGAATAAAGTAAATAATATAGGACAATATATACGATGAGTTTAATTATAATCAAATACAAAAAAATATAAAATTAGCTAGGTTAGTATAAATATATACCTCAAAATATATGTCATATTTAAAATTGGCACCCCGAAAACCATGGAAACGATACCCATGTTGATTTTATTTAAAAAAACGCATCCACCGTCTTAAATCTCGAAATATATTGTCTAATATCATAGGCCTCAGAGAAAACAAAAATAAACATTTTGTCTGAGTAATAGGTACCCCAAAAAAAATTCTAAACAAACAATAGCCTCGATTATGCTTAATTAACAAATATTGCTGTGCTAATATTATTGATTTCATTTCAAAAATGATACACAGTAGGTATACTCTTAGGGTTATTTGCATCAACGTTCTTAAACATGTTTAGGTATATCGTAATTAAACATTATACCTCATGGTACCTAATTGTGTATTAAGTTTGTACAATTTAAACATGCTTAAGAATTATGGCGCAAAAAAATATAAGTAAATAATGCCTATATGTGCATACACAAAATAACCACATACAGAAAGTGCACTCACTCAGATTTTTTCAAGATGGTTATTTATTTATTCGTTTACAGTCACGTCATAACCAGATATTATTGTCCGCATTTCACTTAAATAGATTATACCGAAACAAGAAAACACAATTTAGCACCGTAAAAAAAAACTTACCTTTCTTCAGTGAGTGGAAACTGATGAAATTTCAAATTTTTATCTATACGAGATGATGGCATGCAGTCTCTCACAGCACAAGTAGTATGAACCATTATAAATGATTTCAACTCAAACGAAACACTTCTAACAATCAAAGTAAAAAGCGTTAACCCCGACATGTCCCAAACGAGTGTATGGCAGTTTGGGCTCGCTACCGTGCCCCTCGCACCTCGCAAACCCTGCACGATCTAGACCGCTCTGTCTAGACGTGTCCGTTGGACGACTGTAAGTTACATAGGCTGTGAACCTACCCTATATATCCTTTTAATATTATAAACGCAAAAGTTTGTGTGTATGTATGTATTGATGTTTGTTACTCTTTAACGCTCAAAAGGCTGGGCTAATCTTGATTAAATTTGGTATGGAAGTAGATGAGGCGCTGGATTCACACATATTATACTTTTCATCATCATCATCGTCCATCACCACGCGGGAGAAACCGCGAGGCGCAACTAGTACTTGCATATACGCCGCAGGTATTCACAACTATTAAACAGGTTTCACATGCGAATATACCATGAGCACATGTCCATGGCATAAAAGTTAAAAAAACACAAGTAAGTACATACATACACATTTAAGTATATAAAGAGTAGGACTTTAATTAAGCAGATAGCCTTGCAATATAACGTTGCGGTTTCTATTTCAGATTGTCATGAGCGGGCAGCTTCAATTTTCCACTGTTTACTTGTGGACGAGAAGGGGGAATTGCCCGCTATGGGCGCGGAGGAAGGGGGGTGGAAATAGGTTTCCGAGGTAATGGCTCCATCCTGCAAATACTTTAAGGTGCTGTTCACACTGAACATGCAAACAGCCGCTGGGTACCGAGCGCTCAATATTGAAACCTGAAAGGGACGTCTACGCTAAGTACTATTGAGTTCACACTTCATATACCTACTCGTTATATACGTGTTAAAAATAAAAACAAATTACTTATACACCTGCTTATCCGCATGGTCATATTCAATTTACTATTTAAATTTTAACTTCGAACCTGCATGATCCATCAATCTATTGTCTAAAGAACTTTCGATACCAAATAGAGATTAACTTTTATATAGGTATGTATAGATATATAATGTACCAACGGCAAGCGTTTGAAAAGAAAATTAAGAAACTTTGCCACGAAAATGTTGACTTTGCAAATACTGGAATGATTTCTGTCAAACTGGTATTGGTTAGAGTTAAATAAATTGAAATAAATCTTCATCATCTAAAATTTTATTACTTTATTAATTCTCTTCTTATATCCTTCTTATGCCTTCTTCTACCTTACGAAAAAAACTTTAAATGGCGTCATTTAGTGCGCACAGCAAATTTGTTACGCGCCGTACTAAATGACGTTGTTTTAATTTAGGCAGCTTTTACAAGTAAGGCCGTTAATCTCCATTCAAAGAGAAATACGTTTTTCAAATTAGCACATAAGCTTTTTTTTAATACGGAGAAATATTCCTGTACACACTACGCACGGCTGCAGCTAGCTTCTAAATAAAACAGCAAACACATAAAATGTTTATCGGTTGGTAGTTATATAATATAATAATTTTAGAATTTGGATCAATTCGTAATGGCCACATTTTTAAGTTCTAGGCTTTTATATAGATAATTTGATATGAAATTTTACTTAACCTTTTGGGCACGAGAATGCAGAACCAAAAGTAAAGTTTAAACTTAAAAAGTAAAACTAAAATATGCGGATGAACTGGCAGGTACGAGTAGATTAGAGTATTAAAGGAATAATCCACTGGGAGGCATTAGTATGCCAGAAGACAAATCTAAGTTGTTCAAATGTGTCTCAAGAGAGGGCAGTGCAAACTTAGTTGGATACTGCACCAAGTCTGATTGAGTTTCTAGCACAAAGTTTGTAGACTACGCTCTAGTTTCAATTGTATAGATAAGTTTCAACTTACCTGTAATTGAAGGCCAGCAGGGCTATAATGTCTCTCAGATGCTAACAAATGTTGATTGAAATCTTGAATAATGGCGGTTCTACGTTAGTTTTGACAATTCCAGTAAGCAAAAATCAAAATCATTTAGTGAGTTTGACTGGAGCTGACAAAAGTGACATAGAGCCGCCATTTCTTCGAATTAAATCAACATTTGTTAGCAACTGAGATCATAATAGTACTACAGGATGGCGTTGATAGTGTTTATATATATATATATATATATATATATATATATATATATATATATATATATCTACTTACCATTATTGAATCATGCCAAACGGTTCTATAAAATCCAATAAGTGATATGAGAGAGGATTAAATTATAATGTATTTAAATCACTTTAACACCTAAAATCAATATCAATGAACAATTTAGTTCAGTTTATTTGTTGTATATCACTTATTTAGTCATAATGAGCAATTATATCGAATGACGATATAATTCTTATCCACTATAGACCTCGCAGGAAAAAGTTTACTGGGTAGGTACCTAAGCATTCATAGTACATAAAACCTTTTTTTTTAAATTAACCCATAAATATACCAAAAAAAGAGGATTATGGTTACCACAGATTATAACCTTAGTGAGGTCACTGGTGAAAAGTTGTGGGGACCATTCTCCGGCTTGCACTACCCCACATGTCATGTCTGGGGTGACCTTGCTCACCAAGGTCATCCCTTCACAGGCGCTGAGGCCCGGTTAAGCTCAATCCGGACCTACCGCTGGGGCGAGATGGTGAGTGCTAGCGCGACCAAATCTCGCCTCACCTTAGCGGAGGACTGCTCATGGAGGGGTTTTAGGGGGGCTCAGACCCACCCACCCCCTTCCGTCACCCCCGTGGCGGATGTGCACAGCATTTACCCCCATCAAAAAAAGATTAATCACCTAATACTTATACTCATAACATAATCATCCCGTTATGTTCCCACTGCTGGGACTCGAGCCTTCCTCTCAGAGAGAGGAGTTGGGCCATAATGGATAGGCTAGTGGCCAACCCATGTCGAAGTTTTCAGGGCGCCCGAAGGTCTCCCACATAGCCTAATGACTGTTGTCCTTAGAAAAACAAGCGGGACCGACGGTTTAACGTGCCCTCCGAAGCACAGAAGCGCTTAGTTGAAAAATGTCACAGCGGTCACCCATCCAACTTCTAACCGCAGACAGCGTTGCTTAACATTGTTAATCGGTCCAGATCGCCAAGTCAAGCTCCAGTGCGAGCGCAATGACGATGACCCTGCCGTAGAAGCAAGGGTCCCCGTTTTGATCCCTGAGCGGGGCAAATATTTGTGTGGAGAGCAGATTATTTGTTCTCTGATCTTAAATGTATGTGATGTGTTACTGTGTACGTCCATATCTCCTGCGACACAGGGAATCTTAATATATGCATGTTGTTTTGTTGTATTATGGGTTTGTAACTGCTTAGAATATAACAAAAGTTACTAACCTCGTATTGTAGTGCCAAAACCTCGCACAAAGCCAATTTCGGGAAGATGTGGCTTAATCTGGGAACAATGGGGCTAATTGGGCAGGTACGAATATTCGTTAGTTGGCAGTCTGCAGGTTTCCGTCAAATTACGCGGGCACGGGATTATTCGAGCACATCGACCGATACCGTTGTTTGCTCGTGGGGATTGTCGGAGTTAGCTCAATCTATTTCGGCTCTTATTAATCGAATGAAATTAACAATAGCGAGCTGAATCTAGTTTGATAGCATGTTACACCATAACATTATTCGATTACAAATCAAATTATGACAAGCTGAATTCTTATCATCATCAAACCCGGCTAGAGTATCTGCAAAAACAGAATGAGTGCATCCTTGGTTCCTTTCGCGTGCGTATGCTAATTTACTATTTTAATGCTAGTTATTTAAACAACTGATAAAACAGGTACTGATTTACTGTTTTATAATTTTATCGAGTCGAAGTTTGCACTTGACAGTTGCGTGACGGAGAGATAAGGGATTGGGCTGCCGTATAAAAAGCTGAATGTTTATCATCGTAACGTAACGACTTTAATAATTATGCCGTAACGCCATGTCGGTACTCTTTGCGGACAGGTTACAATTCAAGATCGAAAATGTAATCAAAGGGCATAACAACGCAAACAGCAACCTTGGACGTACCAAGTCCAAGATTTTTCTTAAGATCTTTGGTCAGGGATTTAATAGTTTTAAATCCGTGGACTTTGTAAAATAATAAACTTTCAAATTCAAATAATATTTTTAAACTAGATAAGCTTACGGGAGTGTGAAATATCTTTTATAAAACTAACTTTTTAAATCAAAGGACGTGAAAGCTTCGCATCGCAACACGTCCTCACAAAAAGACCTGCGTTAGAATTCAGCCTGAAACTTACAGCTAAAGAGGCGACACGGGCTATTCAGTAACGATATTCGGAGAAATTGTGCACCAGACTGCACATTCCTTACATCGTTATATTTGTGCTATAGACGAGCACATGACTAGCTTGCGTTATATTATATTGGTTCGATAATTAATGGAATATTTTTGTATGAGCATAGATAGGTACCTAACGAACAAAGGGGGTTTGGATTTTTAGTTTTGGTTAGGGCCACTGCCAGGGTTATAAACATGTTTTTAGATACATGTTACTTGTGTTTCCCGATTTTTAATTATATTTATTATTTATTGTGTAAGTTGTATCATAATAGTTGTTATTGTTGGACTTTAAAATTACTGTTTTTTGTTGTAATTTTATAATACAGTATATTTTTTTAATGAAATGTGATTAAAGTGAACTTAGGCTTTGTCAATATCACGATCGCCAAACATGTTGCACTGAAGATTCTGGAGAAGCCTTCCAGAGCACAACGCGTAAGGTCACCTTCGATTAATATAAAAATATTGTAAAAGGACAGAAGTATGTATGAGATATATATATATGGTTACCAAAAGGAATAAATAGAAAATTATAAATAGCGAATAAACATTAGAAATAAATGCTTAGACGTGAGCGGATACAGAGCGAATGGATATAATTACTCGTATCTCAGGGTGCCAAGCGCTGACAGTGCCACACAAGCTTCAGGTAAATTATTTGGCTGGTATTGCAACAGTCACTGTTAGATATGGTGCCTACTTTCAGACTTTTCTGGGTCATCACTTGAGAGTAAAAAAAAATATATTCGTTAAATTTTAGGATTCAATGTGTAGTTGAAATCTATGTGGGAAAATATGTACGCCGCGCCGTGGCACTTAAGGATGAATTTCTATCATCAAAGACATAATTATAACTCGTCCTAGTAATTAACTTGCACATATTTTAAATATTATAATTATTATTCTGAATCGCTAGTCCTGGTTTCGATTCGGGCCGATGCACATTTTATTTCATCTGTGTCTGGGTATGTATATGTATATTAGTAAGTACAGGCTCTGCCTAGTTTCGGACTTGAAGACCTTTTGTGGATGTTGTCCCATATTATAATTATTATAAAATATGCAGCAATATTTATTAGTATATCCCTTCAAGGGTCGATTTCATTATAACAATGAAATTTCTATTGTCTGGCCGTGCGACCTTTGATGCATTATTTAAAGAACAAATTATACAACAGTATGTTTATAGAACGTGTTCCATAGCCAACGCATTCTAGGCGCTTCTATTTTTTTAAAGTAAATTAAAGTTATTATGTTAATTGTATTTTTTATATTATAATAATGAATTATTTAGTAATAAACTTTGTATTAGCATATTTACATGTGTTTCCTGCAGATACCAAAGTAAGTAAATATATTTAAGTAGAACGTCTTCCCTACTAGCGTTGATTCACGCAGGTTTGGCGCGAGACGCGTGTAGGGATGTCAACATCGCAACAAAACAAGTACACTTCGCATCTATGTTTTGTTGGTAGCATATCTAAGCAAAAAGAAAACAATGATTTAAAAACTGCCAACCCCAACCGCTCTGCCAGCACTCACGTAATAATTGCCGACAAGCATCCTCCGCCCCACCCACCGCCTCTTCCCACTTTTATCGCCTATTTATCACGATGACGTTCTACTTACTCGGGGCCGCGCGGTCAAACTACTTTACAATACCCTGTACCTAGACCACGCTCCCTGCGAAATTAATTACTTCTAAACCATCTTTTACTTATTTTCTATCGTTGATACTCCGTTTATAGAATTATATAGCGCTGGCTGTATTTTTTTTTATTATGAATATTATGCCTCAATAATCTACTTTGATGTATGATATGGTTTTTTCTCTCTTGATTTAGTTACTATTTTGGCTTACTGTTTTAGCCCCGCAGTAGTATTCATACGCAGACCGTATTGGTCCTCTACATTCATTATTTTTCATCACGTGGGTGAAACCGTAAGGCAGGCTGAAAGACAGTCGATAATATAGAGAGCACTTACGTTAGTACTTTTCCATCGTACTCCAAGAAACGTCGCAGCCTGTCGTCATGAGCATTTCTCTTCACTGGTGGCGGCACGTTCTTCCATCTCTCCTTCTCCGTGTATGCGTCCACAGGCAACTTCTCATCTTTCGACACCTCTATGCCTTGGGACTCCAACCATTCCTGTGATAATAAATAACGTTGTAGCACTTGTGGCTGAAGTTCTCGTGACACATACTAAACTATAATTAAGCGGCAAAACTTTCATGTTAGGGATCGAATATGCTCGAAACCAAGATCGACGTATTCGATCCCTGAAGTATGTGTTCTGCTGGTTAATTATTATTTAAACTTAGTAGATAGCTGTTTTCAAATTTAGACTGCAGGGGGTTCCACACCACACAAATATAGCGACTAAGATCTACATTTAAGTATCTTTCGTAAAGTAAACTTATTTTTTGAGAATCATTTTAAAAATAATCAGCATCAAATCACAATAACAGTAAAGTAAAATCGCATTCACTTTCGTAAAAAGATATTTTCATAAAATTTTTATATATGAGTTGTATTTGTATTATATTGATGATATCGTCATTGACAGCCGGTTCCGTAATTAGCGTGGTCACTAAAAACCGTGAAATTTGTTTTTACCAATAAATGGGACCGACTTCAACACCAAAAAGTGTGAAATAATTTGTCGAAGTCGGTACCATGTTCACAATATTGTGATAATATGTATCTTATATACTATACTTTTGAACTATCATGGTACCGATTTCAACAAGTTACCTATATCACACTTTTTGGTGTTAAAGTCGGTTTAATTTTTTGCAAAAAATATATTTTTAAATAGAAATCGTCCGTCAGGTTCCAATTTCGTAAGATCACTTCTTTTTTCCGTATTTTTAATGGTTATCCCACCCGTCGGATTACAGAAGCGTGCGCCTGATGGCAAGTTGTGCCTTCAGCGCTTGACAGCTGCAGTGCCTTCCAAAGCTTACAACTGTAGCCTTGCGCACCACTGCACTGCGGTCGTCACACTGAGACTCTGGTTTTATAGTTTCTTTCGCCCATGAATTTCACTGGCTACTATTATTCCCACCCTATTAACTGGTAGAATATCTGGCACTGCGGTGGTAAGGGCTACCACCTAGTAAGTCAGGGTTTCTCGCCTTTTTACGACTCGGAATCCCCCCTGAAAGAACGTTATTCTTTAATTTGTATACTTTGATTTTGTTTTAGTCATAACACCATTGTTAAATGAACAAGAAAACGTGTAGAATTATTTGACAAATGAAATTGTAATTGATCTCTATAAATAATGCGCGTACTATGCACCTATGCTCAGCCCCGGATCTACGGCTTTTTCGAACCGGGGCAGAAAGTTTTAGCATACAAAAATACATATGTTCTTAGAATTTCAGAACTCTAGGGTGTCTATTTGTTCTGTACTTACTCTAAGTTCATCGCAAAGAATGCACCATAAGTGTCGGGAAGTTGGAGACCGCCTCCAACATGGCTTGACGGCTATTATCACAACACGAAAACAACCTAGATTGATGGATTAACGTATCGATCATACGAATGAAAGTGCTTGATTGGAAATGTCACTATAGAGTTATCCAATAGTCAAAGTCAAAGCCAAAATCATTTATTCAATTTAGGCATCAAAGACGCACTTGAACGTCAATTTTTCATTATAATGTACTTTAAAGACTCTACCGCCGCGTTCCAAAATATATAGAGCCAACTGAGAAGAAATGGCAAGAAATTCGGGGCCATTCTTTTTATACAGATGTTTACAATGCTATTATATATTATTATGTATTACAAATATTACATTTTATGGGTGGCAGAGTGACAGCTTGCCAGAAGTGGAGTATTCCAAGCATTTTTATCTTCTATATAATGTCGGACTTTTTTAATAAGCTTTTTTATTAAAACGTTTTTTTTTACAGTCAACTTGAATTTGCCCTCTGTGAGCTCAGTTATGTGTTTTGGGATTTTATTGTAAAAACGCACACAATTTCTTAGGAATGACTTATTAGTCTTAGCAAGTCTAAAATAAGTAACCGAAAAACTATCTAGCAAAACCCAGTTGAAGAATTTAGAATATTTTTTTAACCTCCGCGCGCTGAAAACCACTAAACCAAAAAAATATTACCAAACCAAGATGTGAGGACTTAATCTTTTCACAGCCTAGATCAATTTTTTTTTCTTACTGCACTCAAGGTTAAAAATGGAGGAACTTGCAGTTTTTGGCAATCACTTCAAAAATGACTTATTTCTAAACTATTTATTCATTTTATGTCAAATAAAAAGTAATACACGGAATAAACTATGTTTTACATTATTATCCTGCATTTTTTTGTATGTTTTATACTATAACATATTGAATTTCTAGTCCTAAGTTACGAAATCATTAGGTATGTGTATTGTTTGATATAAGGTACGAAAAGATACGAACTTCTTTAGAATTGTTAGTGATATTGGATAAGTTTTTACTTTATAATGATAAATATAACACATATCTACCTTCTTATATTTTTTTCAGGTCCTTATAGCTTTTTTTCAATATAGATGTGGTCTCTTACACCTACCTAAACTCAGGCGCAAAAAGCGCGGGAAACTCAGTAATTTAGCATCCACTTCAAAAATGCCAATAATTTCCCAACTACTTGTTCATTTTACGTTAAGTAAAAAGTAATAGACGGTATAAACTATGTTTCACATTACTATACTATACTATTTGTTTGTTTTGTGAAATAACATATTGAATTTCTAGCGTTAGGTTATGTTTACGAAAAACCGTTACGTTCCATGTTTGAATATCGTGTTTGAGAATATAGTGAAACTTCATAATTTATTATGATAAAAAAACACATATCTAACCTTTTTATCATTTTCCCGCTTTAATCACTTTTTTTAAATTTATTTGACACAATTGTTTTTGCACACTCACCCACTCCACATGCCTCGAGTTTCGACGGTAAAGGCCGACTTTGAGCATTTTTTAATAAAAAAAAATCACTTGAATTGAAAAAGTAAAACAACAAGAACATAATGCAAAACAAACCACTTAACCGCAAGGACAAATTAGTTCAGATAATGAGTTTATGGCATGACACTGTATACAATATTATGCGGATGGATAGCGGGTCGGAAGCAATGTCGGCGATCAAGCTAGTGAGTTATCCATCTGGCACCTGGGCATTTTGGTTTCTAGCGAATGAAAAACAAAGTCTAGACTGCCAGTGACCTTCCCGAAAGAATTCCAAAGGAAAATAGCTACTTATATATTTTTTTCGGGTTTGCCCGTTTTTGAGCTAATTCGACTAGATCTCATTACAAGTCAATGTTCTATCAATTTAGTAAGGATCTGAATATTATCTAGGGGCTCTCATGAGCCTCCGTGGCGCAAATGGTTAGCGCGTTCGGCTGTTAACCGAAAGGTTGGTGGTTCGAGCCCACCCGGGGGCGTTTTTTTGGAAATATATAGTATAATAATGAATCTATTTAAATTCTGTTTGCCAAAGATCTACTATTGTCTATTTGGGAGGCAATATAATAATTTGGGCTTTGTGTTACTTTTATCGTGCTTTAAATTCATTCGGTCTTGAAAGAATCTCGCATTATGACACTAAAATAAATACAAAGTTGTAAAGCTGTATTCTTCAGGCGATGAATACGATGGAGCACCATAAAAATAACTTTGCATAATTTAAATCCTTTTAAGAATAAGGCAAGAGCTCGTTCCACCATCTATAACAAAAGCCATGAACGTTGCAGTTTTGTGTAGGTAGGTACCCATAGTAAATACGAATAAATACTAGGTAGGTAGATATTTAACCTTATGTATAAAATAATGCTCTCCGCGGTTGATGATAATGATGAATCTTATATAGCCTATGTTACTCAGGGTGAATGTATACATTTACATTTAAAACAAAAATTCTTTAACCATTAGCTATAGCTTTCCAAAGCTTAAAAAATTTTTGAAATCGGTCCAGTACTTTTTGAGCCAATTCGTTACAAATATATTTACATAAGTACAAATCTTTCCTCTTTATTAAATAAGTATAGATAATAACATATAAAATAAATGTTGTTCGTTGGTAAGCGTAAATCGAGAACGGCTAGACAGCGTTGAGTGTTTTTTGTTTGAAAATTTCGTTACGTGTTTTTTTATTATAATCAAGTACCGTACAAAACTTAACAATTTTGCAAGCTACTTAGTGCATATAATGACTAAGCTTAACCATGGCTTGTACCTAAATTTTGCAATTTAGAGATATAAAGACTATAAATTATTGTAAAATTAGAAAAGTTAACCGAAAAATTGGTAAATTGGTTGTATGCATTTGATCGGGTAAAAATTAAAAGAAAGTGCTGTTTCTATGAGAATTGAGCAGGACAACATCGGTCAGGTCAGCTAGTTACTGAATAAATAATCATTTAGATAGGCACCTAGGTTCCTGATTTATATACTCAGTGAGTAGATACAGTAAAATTCAGAAGTTATTATTGATAATATAACATTTTGTGGAAAATCATGCTTAACATGTATTATCAATAACCGAGTGGAGTGACGTGCATTGTGTTATGAATAATATCGGGTGCTATTATGCTAAAAGCACAATTTCCGTAATATCAGGCCCGCATGGGAGCGCGTTGCTATGAGCCGATGAGTAGGAATAGGCGCCTTCAGTTGCTCGATGCGATATACCATCAACGGAAAACAATACAAATTAAACCTGAACCTTTAAATATAAAAAGTTTGTTTATAAATTTCTTTAAGTATTCTTTAAGTATTAATCGCCGTAAATCAAACTGGCATACAAAAATAACATACCTAAATACCTAGGTATATTCTACTTACATATACTTTTACTTAATTAAATATACATATACCGAAATCCGTGCAGTTGTTTTTAAGTTATGCGTGAGCATACAGACAGTCGGACATTTTTATCAAAATAGTCATGTTCTTGTTCAGTAGGTAATTTTACGTCTTCTGACCCATTTTTTTTTTAGCCTAGTTCTGACTTCTTGGCCTCTACTCCTTTAATATAAGTATAGATATTAGGTCCAATTCAGATTCTTATTTCTCAACAACTACTTGAATTTTTATATTACAAAATAATTAAAGTGGATTCAGCCGCATAAACAATACGGTGCCCACCGACGCGAAACGCTCACATCGAAAAATACCACGTCGTGAAGTTGTTAACATTCACACAATAACTAACGGAACGGAACTCGTTTAATATTCATTTTATTTGTAACTCGTGCAGTGACAGCGCGTATACCCAGCCACTGAGCCGGCCGATCCACCTTCTGACGAATTTTGTGTTGTGTATTAACATTAATTGTGCAAAATGGCCCCATTAACTCTAGATAGTCTGCTCGTGCAAACGTACATCGTTCACTCGGCTATCCTAGCTCTCAAACTATTGGCGCTAACTTCACTGACTGCCGCTAACCGTGTCCTACGCGGTGTGTTTGCCAACCCAGAGGACGCTGTATTATCGAGAGGCAGAGTGAAGTTCGACGAACCTGTCATCGAGAGAATTCGACGCGCTCACCTCAATGATTTAGAAAATATTCCGGCCTTTTGGGTGTTGGGTTTTCTTTACCTGACGACGAGCCCTGTGACGGCTTGGGCCACACTGCTGTTCCGTGCATTTACTCTCGGTCGGATTATTCATACTATTGTGTATGCAGTCATTCCTATGCCTCAGCCGGCCAGATTCTTCGCATTTTCTGTTCCTTATATCGTTAATATCTACATGGGTGCACAAATTGTAATGCATTACGTATCTGCTTTGTAGAGACTTTGTTATTATGTAAGTTGTGTTTGTGACTTATAGGTATGTTTTGTAGGTACAAATTTAAGGTTATTTGGTGTTCCTTAGAGTTTAATTATTTGCTTAATTTTACTTGGTTGGTAATTAAATATATTTTGAATACACAAAATGTGCTTATTCATTTTAAAGATAATACAGGACGATAAGATAAGGTAACCTGTTAAATATCTCCGCTTGAGTTCGAAACGATTTAAAATAAACTGATAAGGAACTTTATTTTTTATGATAGTAAATAGATATATTTTTAATATAATATTGAGTACTGTTCTTTATCCTCCTACATGTTGTTAAAGCTGACTAAGGAATAAGATGGCAATAAGATCGTCTTTTTACATAAGGCCTGGCGAAAATGTGTGATTGACGCATGGCGATATTTGTATTATACCGGTGTGATGATGAATAATGACGATGATGAAAAGTATCCTTTGTATCAATATGATCAAGCGCTTAATCTACCTCGATACAAAATTGGTCCTGTCGTTTGAGCGTGAAGAAGAAACAAACATATAAACACACTCACAAACTTTCGGCTTTATAATAGTTCTTACATAATAAGAAAATGGCGTTTTGTCGAACTTGCCACTTTGGTCTCAAATATCTGGCGTTTCGCTCGGAATTCCAAATTCAAATTTAGGCTTGAGAAAATTCAGGACAACGCTAGACCTCGCACTGCACGACAGACGGTCGCTAAATTAGAGGAGTTGCGTTTGGAATGTCTCCGACACCCACCATACTTCCTAGACCATTCACCATGAGATGGCTACTTTTAAAAAAAATATCAATTCAAATGGGGCTGTCCAAACCACCTTCAAAGATTTTATTGATCGCTTCCACAGTTTTACCAGCAATGGAATCAATTAACTAACTATAAACTGGCGAAAGTGCACTTTGAATGATTAAATACTTATGTATATTTTTCGTTTTTTTTTTCAGTTATATAAACTCCAATTTCATATTATGTGACCTAATATTAGTGTGATGCATGATTCAAATTTGTTTGTCATGGTTACGGCCTAAATGCATGTCTAAAAGCGGTTTTGTCCGTCTATTTGATATCTTTTTACAGTGTTCAAGAACACACCATAGGACTAAAAGCAGCAATTTTTCATGTAGCGGCTTATAACATTTATAGATAATTTATCTTAGCCGTGTATGATGTAGAAAGGTATATAGGAGCGGGCTTGGGTAAAAGGCCTATCACAATATCAATATTTTCTTGTAAGAATTTCATATAACTTAAACTTTTGATACAATTAATATGAGTCAGATATTTTGCCATACGCACAATTTTGTTACTCTGTATAGACACTGAAGTATTACTATTAAACTAAAAGTCAAACACATATAAGTATATGAGTGGCCGCGACATTTGCTCAATTTAGCTACGAATACAAAATAGCAACAATGTTCCATGAGAATCTTCACACCGCGACTCAGGATTTTGTTATGAGACTGTTACGCCATCTAGTATGAACGCAATGAACAAACTATTGTTTTCATTGTCTGAAAAGACGCATAAAACGACTTTTTATAGCAATGAAACCTAGCTAGATCGATTTATAGCCCCCCCAATTCTCCAACGTACAAAAATTCATGAAAATCGATGAAACAGTGTTTTAAGCAAGAATGGCTCGTTTAAAGTATTAGATATATGTACATTATATATATAGGTATATAAATATACTTATATATAAATTCAGTAATATCTAACATGTTTCATAAAACACCTTGTAACATAATAAAATATAAATCTGAAACTATGTATACATATATAATTTCACAGTTTGAACGTTTATTATTTTTGCCGGAACGGTTCAATCATGATGATGAAATTTGGAATGAAGATATGTTATAGCCAGGATTATTACATACATAGTTTTAACCCCTGACACTCCCAAAGGGCATATAAGGACAGTTTCCCAGGTAACCACTATAATCTTATTCCACGCGGACGAAGTTGTGGCATAAGCTAGTATTTTATATTAAAAATAAATACCCGTATCAAATTATCATCATATATAAGTTGTTGCTTCGTTTTACAATCAGATTCCTAACTGTCAAGCTCGTCCTATGGGAAGGGTCATTGCTACACATACTGATACAAATCTGATTCTGGTAGGTTTTTTATTATTTTATTCCATTTGTGGTTCCATGTAACTTGTTTAGCTAAGGATATTTATAGTTATGATAAAACAAAGCTGAGGCAACTTTATACATTCGAATGAAACCTGCCATTCAGATTTTGCTGTGTAATAGTGACTCATTCTGATAATGTTTGTGACTCCACGGTATATATTATTAACACGTAATCTCATGAGGACCATTCAGTTGTTAGACTTGGAGTGGACGACTCCGTTTTGTAGCTTTTAACAGTAACCGATACAGTTTTTGTTACATCATGGCGCTAACATTGACGGACCCCCTCGTGCAAACGTACATCTTCTACTCCGCTGTGCTAGCTGTGAAACTTCTAGCTTTGTCAGTACTCACTGGGATGACGCGTAAAGCCAAGAAAGTTGTTTCCAATCCGGAAGATGAAAAAGCAGGTTTCGGAAAAGTGAATTTCGGGGATCCCGATGTCGAACGAGTGCGAAGAGCACACCTCAACGACTTGGAAAACATTCCTGCCTTTTGGATCATCGGTGCGCTGTATTTAACAACTAATCCAATTGCTGCGTGGGCCACTTTGTTATTCCGTGTCTTTGCCTTCGCAAGGATAGCCCACACGTTCGTGTACGCCGTGGTTCCCTTGCCGCAACCCTCTAGAGGTCTCTCCTGGTTTGTTGCTTATGTTATCAACGTGTACATGGGCTTACAAGTTATATTGTATTATATTAGTGCCATGTAAATTATTGTAAGATAATTAAATGTATTTTTTGTTATAAAACTAACGTGGTTTTCACTCATTTTTAATTGGGAATACGGGATTACTCATGTAATATTTATCGGATAGGCCCGACTATAGTTACGACCACATTCGGTGGTATTTTTCAAGGAGTGTTCGGGACGCCCGCGTCGATGACGTCTCGCTTAGCAGTGTATGTTTTTTTTGTACGTAAATGTATTTTTATATTTTATTATCCATGGTTTTGACCCTTCAAGTTTCGTTCACGTTTTTATATTAAATAAGGCATGCCTTATTTAGTTGGTTAGAATTTCTGCAACCAACTGAAAGTGCAGGTGTTGCTCAAAAAGAGAGTCGTATATAAGTGGAATCGTTACAAAATCATATAAAAAAATAGGAATACCTACTTAAGAACGTGGTCGCCCTTCTAGGAACATTATCCTAAAACGTAAACAAAAAATGAGGGGGCATTTATTATTTATTAGTTCATACATTGAGATGCCACAAAATAAGATGAACTATTAGCAAGTATTGTCAACCTTTAGAACCTTTAGAAAAAACATGAAAATACGTACATTATAATTGACAGCTAGCTTAACAATATACTCGTATGTAGTTTATAGAGATAATTTAACAAACTTTAATAGAGCTTTGTACGTGACATTTAATTGGTTATCAAGTTTACCTTGTAGATAGTTACTAAGAAATCTAAGAATCATACGTATTCATCATGATTTGCTAAACCCAAATTTATCTAACTATAGCAAGTTTTATGACAGAGAGTACACCAAATTATTTCTAAGTAAATTGGAGAACCAATAAGCCCTTCCTTTTCTGGACCGCTACTAAGTGATAAAAAACACTTTTCAGTTATTGGAGTGTAGCTCAAACAGCTGGACCGAATCTGATGAATTTGTAAAGGACCACCTCGAAAGTATACTCTACCAAACAAAAAAAAACATCAAAATCGGTTCATAAACGACTAAGTTATCAGCGAACACACATAAAAAAAAATATACTGTTAAATTGAGAAACCACCTCCTTTTTTGAAGTTAGTTAATAAATTACAGTACTTTTATGAAGTAATTCCTATAATGCTTGAGTTTCGTGCATCGTCGATACTCATTGCGTTACTACCACATGAAAATCGTGGATAGTGGCCATGCTATCACAGTATATATAGATAGTTAGATTAGATACTCGTAGCATACACAAGCCAACCATGCGAGAACTCGTATGCATAGATAACGAATGAACAACAACAAACCTGCCTGTCATCGTGATACTACGTATCGTATTATTAGCTCACTTAGCTCACTATCTCAACCACACCATTCCCATTCAGTACAGCCGTGGCTAGGCGACTCGAGAGCACCGCTGTTCACTTAACGCGCGATAAATCATGGCGTTGTTGTTATCACAGCCGGCTGTGCAGTCGTACATCGTGTACTCTGGCATTCTAGCGTTGAAAGTACTAGGAACTGCGCTTTTGACATCTAAAGCAAGATACGCAAAGAAAGTATTTGCTAATCCTGAAGACGCCAAAGCGGGGAAAGGGAAAATAAAGTTCGACGACCCGGATGTGGAGAGAGTAAGGCGAGCGCACCTCAACGATTTGGAGAACATTCCACCTTTCTGGATTTTGGGTGTGCTGTACCTGACTACGAATCCTGAGGCCGCGTTGGCCACGTTGCTGTTCAGAGTTTTCACAGCTGGTCGTATACTGCATACCATAGTGTACGCTGTGACGCCACTGCCCCAACCTTCGCGGGCGATCGCCTTCGGAATTCCTTACATTATAAATATATATATGGGAGTTAAAGTTGTGATGCACTACTACACTGCTTTGTAAACGATACATGTTTAATTAGTAATATAAAAAAATCAATGTATGTAGATATACCTACTTATTGTGATTTTAAAATTTAACCAATGTTTGGGGTTAGTTCAAAGGTGTAACTCGTGTGTTATGATGTATATCATATATGTGATAAAATGTTTGATTTAAAGGTATGGAAGGGGAATTTAATTAGGAATGTGTGTTGTCAAAACAACGATTATAATAATTTTACATTATTAAATGTGAACTCTTGATAAAGAAACTAAGTACTTTGATGTTCGATCGTCGTTGTTTTAATTTTAATAAATATCTAGCTTTGGCCCGCCGTTTCTCTCGAGTGATGATAAATTATGATCATGAAAAGTGGTTTATGTTCTCCTATTCTTTTCCGGAACTTAAGGTGTAAAATTTTGGTGAATATCTGACTAGTCGTGAAAAAGTACCAAAGAGACAGGCAGAGTTAATTTCAAATTTATAATATCTATTAAAACTGATTAATACTGACTATTTAAAAGTGAATATAATAGCGACACATTTTTTTGAAAAAAAGTTCCTTTGATACACTTTATTTAGTCAATAATAAATCACACTAATATTATAAAAGCGTTTGTGTTTGAGTATGTGAGTGAAGGGAGTGAGAATGAGTGAGGGTGTTTGTTTAGTACTTCTTAATACTGAAATGGATCCACGGTTTTTAATTAAATTTAGAATGAAGATAGCTTACACAAAAGATTAAAACGTTGGCTACCTACTTACTTTTTAATTTTTTCTCGATTCAACCGGTAGTTCCCAATGCAACGCTATAACCTTAATCTACGTGGAGGACGAAGCCGCGAACAGATTCAGATTCAGAAACTAGTACCTATCTTATTTATATTAGGAATACCTACAATTAGTAACTTAAGTATGCATTACTATATCATTGGTAGTATTAGTTACATAGGTACCAGAGCAGATGCCGTAGCACAAACAATTTCCGAAAAAGTATTCGTATGGTAAACGTCAACATGTCACGCTTGGGCATATAAACTATGAGTTTTCTGTGTCACAGTTGCCCTAGATTAATAACCGTTTGTAGGGATTTTACGTCAACGACACGTTACGTTACACTTACCCAGTTATTCGTGCTAGGCCTACTGTAGTTGATTACATAATGGTGAAGTACTGTGTGACCTTTGATAACTGACCTTTGCCTTGTTTGGCTTAATAAAATATTATGAAACTATTCATTAACACTATGTTATTTTTTACCGTGTATTATCATGAAGGCTAACACAGTTACGATTAAAAGATAATACGATAAAACTTATAAAAAAGTCGGTACAATGCAACTGTTCTGCTATGGTTCTAAACAAATTAAAGTACACACCTACACAGTTACGTTCCGACAGCTGGGACTTCCTCGTGTGCCTTTCAAGTAAAGGCTATAGTTGAAAGTAAAGGCGTTTATGCACCGTGCAGAGCCAGTGAGGCTTGATGGATATGCTATAGTTGTCAGCCCTAGTGTCTAAGTATAAGCATCATGACTAAAATAACAACCGCGACTGTCATCTTAATATGAATTCCGAGGCACAGAAAGAAGCGCTCAGTAAGCATTGCCACAAGCGGTTACTCGTCCAAGTGGTGACCGCGACGTCTGCGACAGAGGATACTAAGGGCGGTATTCCAAAGACGCTCATCAGTTACAAATCTAGGCTTAAATACAGATTGAGTACTATTCGTACGGCATTTACTGTCAAACCTCCACTCAAGTCAAGATTCACAACTTGAGCGCTTTTTTGGAATACTGGCCTTAGCACCTGTCCTACGTCGCGGTCACGACTTGGACGAGTAAACGCTTGTGGCAATGTTTACTGACCGCTTCTTTCTGTGCCTCGGAATTCAACGGTTGTTTGGCGCTTGAACTTCGTCACTAGGGCTTCGTTATTGGCCTTGTTGATCAAATTGATTTGAATATAGATTTCCACAAAGTAACACCTAAATCAATAAATTATCTTGTTGATTACTTGAGCGCCACAAGCATATAGTAAAACTGCTTTGCTTATACTATGTCACAGGTCAAAATCCGTTTTTTTCGTCCCAAATACCGAAGATATTCATGAATATTTCAGACAACTATATCAATGAGTTTCAAATAATATATACACAATGATTTTTAGCATTTTTACTTCAAGTTCAAGTCATAGCTATAATGTTAAGTCTATTACAACTTTTGCCTATTTTGCATGTGAAAATTTAAGAATTATGTTCTTAATTCTTATACGGAAGAATGCCTCTGTTCAGGAAACAATACAACAATAAACACTGGGAACGTTTTCATTAAACTATATCATACATAGATGATAGATTTGAATTATTTATTAATTTCTATAACACACAAGTCATTTGGTGTACCTGCGACGATGAGCACTAAAATGTGATCAAAACTTCGATATTTAATTATCAAAAGTTTAAGAAATCATTGTGATCATTTTTATTTTACACTGTATAATGTTGGTACCCACCACATGTTATAAAGGTAGGTTTATATCAGATCAATCAGCCTATTGCTGGAATTATAATAGACGTCTCCAATTCCGTCACTGAACACGATCTTTGGCCTTTCCTTGGAATCGAATTGTTACCACACCACAGCTTATGCCTGTAGTCGCTTCACATATATTTACTAGCTGTGCTCCGTGGCTTTACCCGCGTGGTGACGGATGATGATGAATAAAAAATGGCGTATGTTACTCAGGCAAAATTCAGGCAGCTTTCCACTGGAGAAACAATCGATTCAGTAGATTTTGCATTTATCCATTACATACAAACAAACAAACAATCAAATATTTCCTCTTTATTATTAGAGTAGACAAGGTAAGATACGATACAAAGGTACGAATATGGTGGCCTATAGGTAGTTTGTACCGGTAATATTGCATATTTTAAAATGTGTTAGTACCAAATTTTTGTGACATAACGTTATAGTTAGACTGGTAGTGCTGGATTTTTGTAGTTATTGATGTCTTCTATGAAACTGTGGTACATTACTTTGCTATATTATAAATAGTTTCCCCAGATACAATTACATATTTAAACATGAAAAACTATTTTCTCATAAATGGTATGTAATGGGGGTTGGCTTTAGAATCGTGACCCCTGAATTTGGTGAAACAAAAACTGTGGGTGGGTTGAAGGGGTTTGTATAAAGCGTATTTACAACATTTTAGCTGCCGGAGACACGCCAAAATAGTCTAAATAGTTTTTTAAAGTTTCAATAAAACACCGTAATTTTGATAGTGACAGGTGACATAAATGACATTAATGCGTAAAACGAAACGTTTCTAGGTAACTTTTAGCCTTTTTTGACATGTACGTTGTATGTAAGTTCTTGAAACGGAACGCAAACATCGAAGATAGCGTAATGTCACTGTCGGAATACTCGCGTCATTCCGTTACTTCCGAGTGTACGTGAATGTTTTCTCCTGTTTTTCTGCGCTTTCTTTTGATATCTCAACGACTTTGCTACGATTTTGGACTCCGATTTTGCTGCTTTACTGTACGACACCTGCTTGCTCACTGGACACTGCGATTGCCTTTGGAAGATTTGATAACCGGTACCAGCTCGACGTGCTCATTAGTCATCGCGATGGCGTCTCCTGTGCCTGGACCTTCATCAAGGGCGGACTTTGTAGATGACGGACCCGTTTCGGACCGGCATTTGTACACGGAGGAAGTTGTACAAATGTGGAGCCTACCCAAAGTTGTGCGCGAATTGGGAACCATTGACCAGTGTCTAAAATTCGCTGAAGAAAACAACATGGTGCAACGCCAAAAAATGTGCCGCACGCATCGCACCCCTATGCGTTTATCGAAAACAAACAAATCGTTTGGGGCTTGGGTGTGCACCAAAGGCCAGTGCAAACAAAAAGGGAAAATATGCCAAAACACTGGGACATTTTTTGAAAATGGCAAGATCGACATAAGACATGTATTTTATCTCATATATGCATTTGCCCACAAATGGACTTTTGACTCGGCAAGAAACGAAGACCCTCTAAAAGAAGAGAAACAACAGTGCCTGAGTACTTCAACATTAAGTGATTGGTACAACTACTGTCAATTATGTCTATAAAATATAAGTTCTAAAAATAACAAATTGTTTTTCAATTTTAATTATCAGACCCATACTAGTAGGAATGTGTGCACAATAGTATATTAGTACCTAATGAATTGGCAATGTCACTTGTCTGTGACAAACCTATAGGTTAGGTTAGGTTTGAACTGTGACCCACCAGGCGCGAGCCGAGCGAGCGTAGCGAGCGTGCCGCGAAAGCGGCCGGCGAGCGCTTCATCAAACTACTTTTGTTCCAAATTTGTGCACAATAGTATATCAGTAGCTATCTAATGAATTGGCAAAGTCACTTGTCTGTGACATACCTATAGGTTAGTTATAGTTAGTTAGAATAGGTCGAAGTCAGTGACAGAACCGACTCATAGCACCCCGATTTCAAGCAGTCTTGAAGTTACGTACAAAATTTTAAATGAAGTGACGAATGAACCTTTATCAATATCATTAAGTACAGGTGGGTACACTTATTTACGTAGGTGCTTACCTACAATAGACGAACAAATTAAAACCACAGTTAGAGCGTTTTTTTTAAAACGCCTAATTTATTATTAAACTACTAGTCACTACTACTACTTGCAAGCATTACGCTTCGCCATACCAGTTGCAGTTCCCTCCAGAGCAAGGTAATGTTATATTACCGTGTCCACAGCTTCACGCAACCCACATATGTTAATGTCGAAAACTTGCTTGAACACATCGTTCTTAATTATTTGTCTAGCCTTATTACTATTTGAATATAGTTAAATTTTTAGTTTAAACATAATTTTAACATAGTAAATAAATTAAATTTATAAACAAGACAGTTAGCGATTTTAATCTATATTATTCATATTCCCGCTTACTTAATAATGTGGCTATATTATATTATAACTACTTATTTTTAAGAAGAATCACAAAACTACGCATGATATGATTTACAGCTTTATTTATAAACAAGCAAAAGTAATTACTTAAGGAAAAGTTATAACTTAAGCAACGGTTTTGATTCTATAGACTAGTATTTGCCTATGCGTTTTTTACTAATGCGGCTGTTAGTTAAATAATACAATTTGAAACCTAAATCGTTCTTAATTTTATGACCTCATTTGTGTCAATGTACGATTTTTAGGATCGTGCTAAGGGGAACCTAAAGGGCATGATAGATTTGAATAAATTAGACATCATTGCATTGCATAGTTTGCATACGTCTTAGCCACGCCAGTGAGAATTTATTAGTCAAAAATCCAATAAATATGACCGCTGTACGCCAGCATATATAAATATATTGAAACAAAATATGAGCAAAACCTACCTGGATATAACTCAGATATATAAATGTGGGATTTATAAATAAAAATAGGAACTACTCTAAAAACTTATTAATATGATGAACATGAGCGTTAATACAAAAAATTAAGTTATCAAGTTATTTGAGAGCCTAACTGCCGTATATTTATAGACAAGTATAAGTAATTACTTCCGCAAAAGTAATTACTTAAGCAACGATTTTAATTCTATAGACTAGTATTTGCCTGAAGTTAGAACTATCAAAGGCTAGAATTCGTTTCCGAGTAATAGTCACCATTTCCTTTACTTAAGCAATGAGAAAACGTCAATTTTTCGTTCATTAATACAACTTCTCCTACTGTCCAGTAAGTAAGTACTTACTGGACAGTAGGTCATCCTCTTTAGATCTGCTTAGAAAAAAAAACATAGTAACAGGCATAGATTAGAGTTTAGCCATCATAACATGGTTAGAGGAGGGAGGCTCCAAATATATATCTATCTCTCTTTTTGGTATAACATTTTATGAGATAGATATATTTTTGGAGCCCTAAACAGTGATTTTATAGTTTGTGACACTTAACGCGAAGCAGAAAAAGTATGCACGATGCATTTTGTACTTAGTAATGTTGTCGAAGTATAGTGTGGGATTTTATGTTTGTATTTAGTAATTTCAGTTTATAAATCATGTTGGATTAAACTTTCCACTATAAATTAACATGGAGATTCGAAAACAATAATTTAATTTTTTACTAAAACATTCATGTAATGTAAAAATAGAACAATGTTCAAAACTAAACGCAAACTTTTTAGTAAAAAAAAGACTGGCGGGATTTCACATTCAATTGCGACAATTGTGTTTTAATTACCGCGTGAACATAGATAATCCCAAAAAAAATAGTTCAAGCGAATCTGATTCGTAAATAGATGGTTCCTCCTGATTCAAAAGCTGAGGCCAAATTATCATAAAACAATTTACTTCCTCCAAAATCCAAATATGAAAACTTATGAAAAATTTATGAAGTCGAAGGCAGAAAAACAATACAACAGTTGGTCTGAAAATGCCATTTTTGATAACAGCATTATAATACAAGCCTCAACCAGTAGGAAAGCCATCCTGGCCTCGTATATAACCGGACCTTACCTGCGGTTCGGTCCGGTTAACTCATACTTGGCCAGTGGGCCGAGCACGAATATTTGCTTCAGTGTAACGCTAACGTATCGTTGTCGTATACAGTACAAACTGTCATTTATCTAGTACAACTGGGGCACAGATAACTCATAGTTTGTACTGTATAGGACAACAATACGATAACGTTACACTTTAGCAAATATTCGTGCTCGGGACACAGGAAGGCTTATTTACTGGATTCTGCAGTAATGTACTATTATGTCAAATTAATACCTTAAAAGATTTCCTTCGACATAACTTTAATAGTCCGACATTTGTAATTGTATTGCAGACATTTTTATTGACATGAAGTCTTCTATAAAAAAGTATTAATCACTATATTAATACACACATCAAAAGTTTCCGCTGCATAGTGATAAGTATATGGATTTTTTGGTATTATTTTCATACCTTGGATTACATTCTCGAAGTTTTCATGAGGATCCCAAAATTTTTTCAAAGATCCTCTATCCTATGTTCATCAGGGATAATGTAGGATTCAAATGGTGAAAGAATTTTTTAAATCGGTCATGTAGTTCCAGAGAATATTCAATTCAAACAAACAAATTTCACCTCTGCATAATATTAGTGTGATAGTGTAGATGTAGATGTGAGGGCGACTAACAAATTTGCTATAATAATGTAATATTAGGACCAACAAAATGTCTCCGTGTTATAATTTTAATTAAACATCCTGTTAAAATCATATTAATAATTATGCGAATCAAAAATTATCCAGATTTTTTTGTTATCCCAATTTTTTCTTTCAAGAGGTTTGTCTGATGTTTATATAGGCGTTTTCAAAGAGACTTCTCTTCTTGGTATTATTCATCATCATCTCAGCCGTTCACTGCTGAACATACGCCTCCCCTATGATTTTCCAAAAGGACCGGTTGGAAGCGGCCTGCATCCAACGTCGTCCTGCGACCTTTATCAGGTCGTCTGTCCACCGTGTCGGTGGACGACCTACGCTGCGCTTGCCGGTCCGTGGTTTTTACCAGAACTTTTCAGCCCCATCGGCTATCTGTTCTGCGTGCTATGTGCCCTGCCCACTGCCACTATAACTGGCTAATCTTCTGGGCTATGTCGGTGACTTTCGTTCTTCTACGGATCACCTCATTTCTGATTCGATCGCGTAGATAAACCCCGAGCATAGCCCTCTCTATAGCTCGTTGTGCGACTTTGAGCTTAGTTATGAGGCCCATAGTAAAAGACCACGTTTGACTCTTGGTATTATTGCTTGATGAAAATTTAATTAAGAAGCAACATATTTTCTCCAAACAAAAGCATGCAAATTTGGAATATATTGTAGTTATAGAACAATAATTTGTACATACATATTATTATTAGGATGACAGGTACATGTTGACTTAATTTGCACTATTTCGCTGCTAAATAATAATTTTATTCACGATGCAGAATTCTAAAATATGGTAATATTATTCATACGAAAGTATTTAATTCTTCAGTGTATCAATCAAACGCCAGAACAAATGACTACACGATGATAGAATATTTATCAGACTATTATATACCTACATTATTTCCAATGATAGGTACATTACTACTACCTACTTCAGATTTTCGCAGTCAGAGTTTTGAGGTCGCGGAAAGCAATTGAAGAGCATACAGTAAATACGTGTCCTACTTTATACAGCCAATGTGGGTTATATCCAGGACTCTGTTCCTTCAGCTATAAACACATTTATTTAAGCCCCACGACCTCCCTTTGGGCTTTATTCGAAAAGCCATTTCAAGGTTTTACGGCACCCATTCGCAATAGTATTATTGCTGTGTTATTGCAAAGGAACAGTGTGAATTTTAAAATAATAAGTACATTTCTTTGCTATAGATATAGACCTACATTATTATATTACAAATATAAGACACAAACCTATCTTACCTAGGTGCGTAAAGCGTTGATTAGCTAAGTAACTATACTTATTAGCGCATAGCTATATGGATTTTTCAAATATAATTAAATCATAGTCATAATAATGAAGATCCATATTTTAGCCAGTGTTATAAAATAGTATTCGAACGGTACCTACTTAAATATTAGCTTTAGCCTATTGCAAATAATTATTTATAAGTAAATCTTGAAATTAGTAATTTCTAGTAACTGTCTACAGCACGTGCCTGATATTTTACATATACCTCCTGTTATGTGAGGGAATCGTAAATCGTTTGAATATAATATACTAATCGTCTATGCCAAATAGTTCCATAATACTATCTAGTTCCATACTAGTTCCGTGTTTGAGAATATTTAGTACGTACCTACATACAAACATAATTATAGTGTAGCACCGGGATTCCCTGTCTTGGAAAGACTATTTATATCAGGTTACAAAATGGCACTAGTATAGTAGGTACCTATATACCTACCTATTATATCGTTGATCCCATTGTTAACCTAGCCAAACGTCAATCTCACCTATGAGCATAAAAACAAACGGAAATCAACCGCAAATACACTTTTATTGTTTCAATCAACAAACCTACTTAGTACATTTAATCTCAATGGTTTCAATTGATGATTTCCGTTGTCGAAATGTTGCCGTTGATTACAGAACCACGAAACCCCTACCAAGCGTGTTCAGAGACGCGCTTGGTCCCCGAGGGTGACTTTTTAGGAATACCTAATTCTCATCATTAATGTGAGAGACTGTAGTTATCTACACTACACTATACCTACCCACTTATATCAAATCAATGAAGTCAGATTCGGACAAAATGTAGGTAATCTACCAAAGTACCTATATATCATTTTCATTGTATATAGGTAGGTAAATTAACAAGTACCTACAATTTAAAAAATGTAATATTGACTTCCATTCTATTCAGTTATTGTAACAGAGAGTGTATCTCAAAAACTACTGGACCGAATTTGATGAAATTGGACACGGAAAGCAACAGCTTTCAAACAAAAAAAATATTTTGAGAATCGGTTCAACCAGTCGAAAGTTATGAGGTAACAAACATAAAAAAAATACAGTCGAATTGAGTAACCCCTCCTGTTTTTAGAAATCGGTAGAAAATATTAATTAAGTAAATAAATAAACATTCTTTCTCGTTTCTTACAGTCAGTTAAAAAGGTACAGTTATAGGTACTCACCTAATACTTATACCTAGTAGCTATTATCATTATAACAAAATATACAGCATACCTACCTAGTTAAAGGATAAAATAAAGTCCATAAAATTACAAGCGAAGAAACCGCTTCTGTCCGTAACTCCGTAGTCTGTAATGACCAGCCGACTGCGACGACCTTGTGCCAAAGAATAAATGATAGTAGCCATGCGCAAACACAAACTTAATAACCTAAAAATAGGACGCCATTGCCGGGTTCACGTGTTCTCTTCGCTTTTTGTGCCACACAACGCTTCTTATTTCTTATTCAAGCACTTAGGTAAGTTTTTGTAATTTATTACCCCACCGTAAGTAGGTAGGTACTAAATGTTGAATCAAATGTTTTATAGCCTATTTACATCATTACAATACAGACTCCGTTATACGAGGGTGCATCATTTAGAAATTGCAATCTACGTTAATATATTAAAAAATACAATACATCTCATTTTCTTGCATGCGAATTTACATATCCTATAGCTTTGAGTAGTGCCGTCATGGCAACATATTATTATTATAGTTCGTAAGGTAAGGTAGCTGAAATCATATGGTTTCTAACTGTCTACAGTCAGGTTTTAGCGTTGGAAAGAGACAAAACAGTCTGATAGGTTATTGACCGTCCATCAACGTGAAGTCAGTAACAAAACATAACGTGCTTGTATTGTAACCTTGTGATTTGTTTGTATAGGAATAATAGGTATTAGAGCGAGGTAATGTACTTATATATTATTAATTCTTACTGTTGATTAAATACGATTTCTCGTAATATGGCGTCGTACCTAATTACCCGTCTAAAAATAGATGCGAGCTAAGTATACAAAAGTCAAAGTTACGTACAAAATTTTAAATGAAGTGACGAATGAACCTTTATTATCAGTAAGTACAGGTGGGTACACTTATTTACGTAGGTACTTACCTACAATAGACGAACAAATTAAAACCACAGTAAGAGCGTTTTTTTTAAAACGCCTAATTTATTATTAAACTACTAGTCACTACTACTACTTGCAAGCGTTACGCTTCGCCATACCAGTTGCAGCGCCCTCCAGAGCAAGGTAATGTTATATTACCGTGTCCACACTTCACGCAACCCACATGTTAATGTCGAAAACTTGCTTGAACACATCGTTCTTAATTATTTGTCTAGCCTTATTACTATTTGAATACAGTTAAATTTTTAGTTTAAACATAATTTTAACATAGTAAATAAATTAAATTTATAAACAAGACAGTTAGCGATTTTTTTAATCTATATTATTCATATTCCCGCTTACTTAATAGTGTGGCTATATTATATTATAACTACTTATTTTTAAAAAGAATCTCAAAACTACGCATGACATGATTTACAGCTTTATTTATAAACAAGCAAAAGTAATTACATAGGGAAAAGTTATAACTTAAGCAACGGTTTTGATTCTATAGACTAGTATTTGCTTATGAGTTTTTTACTAATACGGCTGTTAGTTTAATTAATACAATTTGAAACCTAAATCGTTCTTAATTATATGACCTCATTTGTGTCTCAATGTACGATTTTTAGGATCGTGCTAAGGGGAACCTAAAAGGCATGATAGATTTGAATAAATTAGACATCATTGCAATGCATAGTTTGCATACGTCTTAGCCACGCCAGTGAGAATTTCAAAATCAGTCAAAAATCCAATAAATATGACCGCTGTACGCCAGCATATATAAATATATTGAAACAAAATATGAGCAAAACCTACCTGGATGTAACTCAGATATATAAATGTGGGATTTATAAATAAAAATAGGAACTACTCTAAAACTTATTAATATGATGAACATGAGCGTTAATACAAAAAATTAAGTTATCAAGTTATTTGAGAGCCTAACTGCCGTATATTTATAGATTAAGTAATTAGTTCCACAAAAGTAACTACTTAAGCAACGATTTTAATTCTATAGACTATTATTTGCCTGAAGTTAGAACTATCAAAGGCTAGAATTCGTTTCCGAGTAATAGTCACCATTTCCTTTACTTAAGCAATGAGAAAACGTCAATTTTTCGTTCGATAAATACAACTTCGCTTTTGCAATAAGTATGTCATTTTTAAATGACATTCGCACACAAGTCTTAACTGACAACGACCTAATATAAGTGTAATAAGATACATTCAATTTTGATAGGGTTATGTCATTACTTATTTAGCATTTACTTTAGTTATAACGTTCGTTGCTCGACTACAGAATAAGATTTTGTTAAAGTATTATATCGTCAAGTAAT
Source organism: Selenia dentaria (assembly GCA_917880725.1). Lineage (NCBI taxonomy): Eukaryota > Metazoa > Arthropoda > Insecta > Lepidoptera > Geometridae > Selenia > Selenia dentaria. Next base: position 22,821,809 of record OU862879.1, read on the forward strand.
TACTTCATCAAGAAATTACTTGTATATAAATACGAATGTAAGAACCGAACCTCACCACAGCAGTGGCAGTGTCAGTGTCAAGCAGTTTTTACTTTCAATGCCTTCGTCACCACGTGATGTCGGTTCTTCATTCTCTTTCAATATGTATTTTTTTTATATTTGTTAGGAGTCAGTTTTTTATCTATTTTCATACCACCTGCTCGAAAATGTCCAATTACATATTACGCAATATCAACGTACAGCAAGGCATTACATCCCCGGGGACGTAATTTTATATGAGACTGCCTTGGGTGTAAAGTAATTTGGATTTGGAACGTTAGTTGCAGGAAAATTCTGAGTACGGAGACAGCATACAGAAAAAAAAAGGTGCTATTGTACTATAAGCAGTGCGTTCGAATAGCCCTAAGTTGGCGAAAATAACGCTACAACGCTCCCAAGGGCGTTCGAATTGGGAATCTATGGGTAAAAATGTCGTTCATGGCTCTTTTTGTTCAGCGCTCAAAAAGCTAAAAAAGAGTTATTTTTGCCACCAAAATTGAGCTCTACGAACGTTTTAACAAAAGAACCTACAATAGCAACGCCACCAATGCCCTCATTGCTAAACGAGCGCACTTATGGAGTGTGATTGTTGTGCGCAGAGTTGCTATGGGTTAAGCACGGCCCGTCTCTGCGCATTCAAGGTCATATACTTGAAGTTACGTGCCGCGATCTGGTGTTTGGTGTTGTTTAACTTTCATAAAATATTATTATTTTCAACGTGGTGCATGTAACTGTACCGAAATATCGGGTGCTCCAAAAGCAACTAAATCGTGGTCTACATCTCGTGAGTACTAATTATAACTTAGTTAACAACCGTGAAAGTCTAAAACAGTGTTTTCCATAAAATGTTCCTTCCAAAGTGTCTGTCCCTCTATGACGGGTCAAATGTGTCCAATTTGAATATTAACTATTAATGTAATTTCCTTTTAACTAAATAACTACTATTTTAAAGCTTTGAGTTTTTATTGTCTCGCAGTATGTATGAAAAGTAGAGTATGCACCTAGAGGATAAAGCCTGTCTTCGTCTTGGGCGACTTTAAACCCTCGTTTCACTCAGGACTTTACATAACTCTCTCGCTTCGTGACGTAAGACACTGCTTTACTCCCTCTACTATTAAATCATAGCTTTAAACTAGTCTTAGTTAACTTTAGCCTTCTTTTCAGCATACCTAATACGTATGTTGGAAAATCTACGTTAAGGCTATGATTTTTTTACAATTACTTATATTTAATATGATAATAAACCTTGAGTAGTTACATACAACAATTTGAGGTAATAATTTATTACTAATTAATGATTTTTTTAAACAATAAACGTGAATTTAACGGCATTTTATTTAGGTATAATAAACGTCGTGGTACATGGAAGCAGTAATATAAAATAGTAATTACAATATGAACTTAGTACGTATAAGGCGGATTATCTTATTTTTACCTAAGCAATCACTATTTTATGATAGAGCCAAAATAAATGCCATTATTATATACCATAAGATGTCACAGTAAGTAACACCATGTAACACCTATGAGGATAAGAATAAGAGAAAGAGGAGAGTAAGACTTACCCTCGTATAGAGATCGCAGGATACCGTGTGAAACACCTTGCCATACATGCAAATGTCTTTGCCGTTGTCCAAGTCTTTCCAATGCCAGTACTCGCCCAGGTCGTTCTTTGGTATTTTCCCTCTTTTCACTAGCCTCCCTTGCCACAAACCGGAGTTCTGGAAAAAAAATAGAGCAGAGTAAGACATTTTGTAAACGAATCTTAAAGGTACCACCAAAAGTGACGTATCCAACCAAAGTTTTTACCCCGACGTAAAAAGAGAGGTATTTGTGTATTGTATGTGGTTTCATGGCTGCATAGCTCCCAAACGTATAGACCTACGAGTATTTTGATGCAGCTTTTTTATTTGAAAGCTGATCTAATCGATTTTAGCCCATAATTTATGAAGACCTGTTCAGGCGTATGAATATTATCAAGATTATTATAAGATATTTAAGTTCCAACTCAAATATCTCTTATCATCTCATAATCTAACTCGATATAGCTCATTTTCTAATTTACCAAAGGGTCTTATCAACTTCCACAAGTCCGATTGACCGGAGCTAACTGATTTATGTTTGAAGTTTTAATTACTATCCCAAGTATACATACCTAAGTACCTACATGTATGAGTATCACCTCTCAAATCAAGATTATTAATTGTTTTATTATTAATCACTTACGTTTACACCTAAGGCTGCTTTCTGATTTGGCGGTACGGCATCGTTATTTTATACGTTACTGCAAGTTTACAAACGTCAGCCAGATCTCTTCGCTAGGCGGTATTCTGTCAGTAGCTTTCGCTATAAAACAAATCGGTAAAGAAATACCGTGTTCACTTTACTGCACCGATACCGTACCGCCAAATCAGAAAGCGGTTATAACTGTTGAAGTTATTGAGCTGTAAAGGATTAGGGCGGACAGACAGACATACTTAACGATCTTCTAAGAATTCCTTTTTTAGTATGTACTACGGAAGCCTATAAAAGAAGGAAGTTCTCAAACCAATGCATAGATGGCGTGAAAAAGCCCAACAATGGCTATCGCTGATTTTGTTTAATTTTCTTACATAATATGTGTTTCTTCGAGTTTTGATATGTGATAGTGGTGGATTATTTACCGTCGACTGTTCGTAATGGTGAACGAGTGTAGGCAAAATAAACAGATAAATAAAACGTTGTTATGTGTTTCCTCGTCATTCGCTTTAGAAAGTTTTAGTAATGCATCCACCGCATTACTAGAACGTGACTTAGACAGGACAGTGATTTAATGACATCCTAATATATAGTAATTTTTAAACTTTCGCGATTTGAACACATAGTTATATTATATTAACGGGGCTTAATCGCGTTAGTAATAGTATTTATTTACCTCGACGTTTCCTATCCTAATATATGTGACTTTGTTGCAAGCATGTTTTTAAAAATTTGTAAATATTTGTAATCTAACATCTATTGAGATCTAGTATTAAAATTACTCAGATTTTAAGCTTTAACCGATAAAGTTGCAGCCAAGGCAAGGGACACCACCAAGATTAAGATATTTGACTAAAATCTTTGTAGGAAAGTTTACTTTTCTTATTTCATCGCATTATCGATGGAGGTCTGAGTGTTCAACTCGAGGCTGGCTATCAATTAAAGCACGATAGTTTAAATAATGCGTGAATTTCATTTCATTCGATCTTTAGGCTCACGAGCTAGCTAAAATATATCGAGGGTAACAGCTAAGCACTTGTGTATAACCATGTTCACATATCACATTCTACTTAATATTAACTTACACCCTTACGCATTCTTCAACATTAGTTTCATTCATAAATATTTTTTTTTAAGCGTAAGGATTGCCGAGTCAACTTTTAGATACCTAATGATTTATTTTATAATATCCTTCGCCATAGCTATCACATAACTCGATTGAGGTTGCAATAGGCTCACCGCCCAATAAGATAATTTTCGCCCCTTGTTAAGAGAAGAAAACATGATGCCATATATATATATACAGACTGACTGGTTGAACACTTTACATAAACAAGGACATGATAATTCATGGTCACATGAAACGTTTAAAAAAATAAAATTAAAAAAATACCGTTAAACTACAGAGGAAACCTTCATTCTATGAATGTGCTATAACTCGAAAATTATGGACACCGTCCGAACGGGGTTAATGACCCAAAGCGCCGCGCCGCGTTCAAAGGAATCAAGCTGCGTCCGAACGGGGTTAATGACCCAAAGGGCCGCGCCACCCGCGCCGCCAAGGATGCCGCGAATGCCGCGATCGTCGGCCGCCCGCCCGGCCGCGCCGCGCTTTTATTACTACACGCGCGCCGCGAGTGACCATGTTTATTGTTTTGAGTAGACAATTAAAGTTAAATTAGGTAAATATTAGGCACCTATTTTTTTTTCTTAATTAGAACGAGAATCGAGTACTGAGCACTATATATCAATATGTAAAGTGTTCAACCAGTCACCCTGTATATATATTGTTTTATAAAAAAGTATACCGAGCTAAGCCGTTGGAAGATAAAACAAAACGGGTCGTTCTTAGAAAAGTTTTAAATAACAAAGCAGAGAAATCCATTTAATGAGCACTATATCAGTCTACGAAGCACGTAATTACGTGAAGAATGAGAAATAAGACGATTAAATAAAGCTCGGAGCTCCCACTACAAACTTAAAGCTCTACATTCTATTGCAGTGATACAATAGGTACTTTTTAATGCTTTAAGCTTGAACGTGCATTCGTAATGGCGTTGGGCGGATATACATGGACTGCTCGAGCAGTTAGCCAGTGATCAACATACACGGACCGCTCTTGCAGTCATAGTCAACAGTTTGAATCTACCGATGATAACACCTGGATCAGTTGGTATTAACTGCTCAATAAGTCATAATTGCAATTCAGGGGCAGGAAGCGCGCTCGACATGGCATGAAGAGCGCGGGCGGAGGTAACTACGCGAGAGCAGTCGAGAGCTCGACCAACCGCCAAGCCCTCGAAGCTTTTGCTACTGCTCGAGCGGTTTCGTGTGTGTGTACGTAGAAGACTGTAGTTCACTGTGCAGTCGCAGCTTAAAGCTGTCCATGCTGACTGCTTGACCGCCCGTGTATCTGGGGCTTCAGAGGTACTTAGTTGCCTAAGTATCGCGAAATCCCATGAATTAAAGGAATTGAACTATAGTGGGAGTAAAAAGTCATTGTAGTTCCATTATGGAAATAGCAATAGAACTAATGCGAGTGAGTATATATGATTAAGAGCACTCCTTCCTTCAAGATTTTACGTCACTACCCTCCGGTGTTAAATTCTAGATCAAAATTTAAACAAAGGGAATACGATATTAAACCACATACGTCGCAATTTCTGGAATTGTAGTATGTTTTCCATGAAAACTATTGTATTATTGGTCAAATATAGTGACTGGCGAGTCTACGTGTTCTTCATAAAATAATTTAAATTGAGTATTGAATATTAACGTGACAATTGATGGTTTAAATTTGCATGCTACAACATATTTATCTAGTCTCAAACAACATGCAGGAGTTTACAGACAGCCAAAAAGATTCTTTTTATTTCTCTACTGTCAATACTGAATATATCCTTTGCCAGATAAACAGAACACTCAGATATTGATCGTGGCAGTGGAGTTCTATTAAAGGGCCGAATGACGTGCAGATAATTTATTCAATACCTGGCGCATTGAAAAGTTCATGATAAATGATCTGCCTAACTGAAACCCATCATAATTTAATTAATAATTAATTCAGTTACGGCGGCACATGTCTAAAAATAAATATTGCGGTATCCATGCCGTACACAGTTAGGTATATGCAATTTAATTGTAAAGTATCGACAATATAGACATATAATAATGTAAATAACATTCGAAATGTTCAAAATACTAGCGGGATAGTTACCATGTATATTTTCTATGAGTTTCCGATATCTCGGCACTGTTGCAAGCGCCATTATCACGGATGAAATGTTCATTAGTAATTTGAACATTCCGAATGTTTCTGGCCATCATAGTTTAAAAACTTCTAATAATGTGAGGGTTTAAGATATAATATCTTAATATGAATATCCTTTAAGAACAATTTCACAGGATAATATCCTTCTAAATTCAAAATAACGGTTTCATCTCTATATGAAATCGCACCATAACCTATTCCACGCCGCAATCGATATAATTTGAGTGCCCTACTTGTTTCTGTTACCGAAATATGTATTATTGCAAGCTAATTGCTGGTCGTGGCACTCCACTGCGCTCTCCACCCCCGAGACAATGGTCTTTGATTCCCATTCGACCAGATTTTACCGTACTAGTCCTCCTCAAAGTCTTTAAACACTAACACAGAAGTGCTTGCTCAGAACTGCTGTGAAGGCGGAGTTTCTGCGGGGGAACACAGACGAGCGAGAGGCTAAAAGAAACGGTATTGCTTAAATTTGAATATAAATTTACATAATTACAAAGGGTCAAATGAGAAATGACAGAAGAGGAGTACTCCAAGCATTGTCTTTCAAATAATGTCTTACTTCATAATATATTTTTAACACTGAAGTATTTATGCAGCTAACATTGATATTCACTCCGCGAGGTCGGTTATTCTTTTCAAGGCTTTATAGTAGAAAAGTTAAACGCTTAAAGTTGCATCAGAAGTACTGTGACGCTTTGAAGTTGGTAGGTACTTAGTTCATTTAAATGTATACATTATTTAGTAGTGTTTTTCAGTAGTCATATACATATATAATAAAAAACACATAAAGTCAAACATAAGACCTCCTCCTTTTTTAACTAGGTTAAATAAATTTTACTATGAGAATAATTCAAAATTATTTCGACCCTTATTAAATTATATAAGTAAGTATAATGTATATACAGGAGTTCCCAAAAAATTGTTTCAAGCGGAAGTCTAGAAATAGAACACCCCCATGTATATCTTATAGTTTTCGAGTTCCATCACGAATTCCCTTTTTGGCCAATGTATTGGCTTCCTCCAATGATGTTATATCTAATATAAACGGAGGGCTTTCTCACTGTTTGACACTATAGTTTTGGTAAGTTTTCATAGCTCATTAAGTTGTCAAAAGGTAGACCTTTGTTCAATCACCATATTTTCCATATTTCAGTAGCCATAAAATATATCACTAGATAATAGTAATTGGACTAAACACCGCTAATTTCTTTGAATTTTGGAAATTTGAAGTTTTTTTAGCGCAGTTTGAAATGATTTAAACAATGCCATACAATTAGTTATAATAGTTGAACCAGCTGGTTATATATAGCGACTCAATATTAGCGGCGCCCTGTGGTTTCCCACGTAGTGATGGATGATGAGTGTTCTTTCCCGACGTATCAAATCGAAAAATGCAAAAATCATAAAAATTGTTCCATCCGAGTTATAAATGGTGAAACTAACATGACTTTGTTTAATATATATATATAGATTGACTTCATCATGACGAATAAAAGGCACATATTTAGAGATGTCTCCGTGATCAACAGGTTCAATACCGGTAGCGATCACCGACTTGTTCGAGGCTCTCTGAATATCAACTTCATGGCGCAACGTGTCCGTCTGATGAAGTCCAGGCTCCGACCAACACTGCTCCAAACCATTGCAGGATCTGAAACATTCCAGTTAAACCTGGAGAACCAATTCGCTGCCGTGGAAACCACCACAGACGTAAACCAGTACCTCGAAAATGTGACTCGGGTCCTCAGGGAAGAAGGTACGAGATTTTGTTACATGCAGCGTAAGGGCAAGAAGTCCAAGCTTTCAGAAAAGACTTTGGGGCTAATGAAGGAACGACGTGAAAACCCATCCATCACTTCGTCAGAAAAGTGGACTCTTAACCAAGAGATCAACAAGAACGTACGACACGATCTACGGTGCTTCAATACTCTTTCGATCGAAAGAGCGATCGAGCAGAATCTGGGGTCAAAGGTGTTCGTACAATCTCTTGGAAGAAGCCACCTGACGAAGTTGACCACAGCTAGTGGAGAAGTCGTTGCTTCGAAGCCGGCAGTACTTTCGGAAGTGGAGGACTTTTATGGCCGATTATGCGCATCGCATGCATCTCGACCTGATCCCGAAAATGATCCTAGAGCCACGTTAACACGCCATTTCACCGAAGACTTGCCAGAATTCAGTATTGGCGAAATCGAGATCGCTATTGGACAGCTTAAAATTGGAAAAGCCCCTGGAGAGGATGGCGTTACAACAGAGCTACTAAAAGCAGGAGGTAAACCCGTACTGAGGGAGCTCCAGAAGCTTTTTAACGCTGTCCTGTTCGAAGGGAGAACTCCAGAGGCGTGGAGTAGGAGTGTGGTCGTCCTGTTCTTCAAAAAGGGAGATAAGACCCTGCTGAAGAACTATCGACCCATATCCCTTCTAAGCCACGTCTATAAGCTGTTTTCAAGGGTGATAACGAACCGTCTTGCGCGTAGACTCGACGAATTCCAACCACCGGAACAGGCTGGGTTTCGGAGCGGATACGGCACCATAGACCACATTCACACAGTGCGGCAGATTATACAGAAGACCGAAGAGTATAATCAGCCCCTGTGTCTAGCATTCGTGGACTATGAGAAGGCCTTTGACTCGGTTGAAATCTGGTCTGTTCTGGAGTCCCTGCAGCGTTGCCAGATAGATTGGCGATACATCCAAGTGATGAGATGTCTTTACGAAACCGCCACCATGTCCGTCCAAGTACAGAATCAGCAAACAAGTCCCATACCGTTGCATCGAGGAGTGAGACAAGGGGACGTTATTTCCCCGAAATTGTTTTCAAATGCAATGGAGGATATGTTCAAGACGCTGAACTGGAAAGGACGTGGCATTAATATCAACGGTGAATACATCTCTCACTTGCGATTTGCTGACGATATCGTCATCGTGACAGAGACGCTGCAGGACCTGCAACAGATGCTGAATGACCTGGCTGACTCTTCTATACGCATCGGCCTACGGATGAACTTGGACAAAACCAAGGTCATGTTCAACGAACATGTTCTACCGGAACCGATTGCGAGTATAGTTCCGAGGTTTTCATTTAAATATCATCAAATTCAGTCAATCAGTTATTGAGTTACACTCCGATAACTGAAAAGTGTTCCACCTATGTTGTTGATTTGATGAAATCATCATTGGCAGTGAATGGTAATCGATCCCGTAAGTAGTAAGGGTCACTAAAAATGGTGAAAAAATAATTATTACCAAAAACTTTAACCGACTCCAACACCAAAAAGTGTGAAATAACATGAAGAAGTCGGTAGCATGCGCATAATATTGTTATAATAGCTACCTACTTTTGAACTATCATGGTACCGACTTCGACAAGTTATTTCATACATTTCGGTGTTAAAGTCGGTTCCATTTATTTTGAATAAAATTTTAATTATTCATTTCCGCATATGGTGGTCGATATAAACAAGATGGGGATCCTTGGGAATGATAACGACATGAGAACAGTCGTTTTTACTTTTTTGCAATGCCATAGTCGTGAAGTTAAACCACTGAGTGACATTTCTTATAGGGCAACTGAAGAAGACCTAGTACATCAACAGCTAATTTACGAATATTCTGTACATAATACAAAGTAATTTTGTGTGCTAGTTACATCATCTAGCTCGGCTCGAGTCGTAACTCACTGTGCACCGCAAACAATGCGCTGCGCTGCCGGCGACTCGCATTCATACGAAGACAATAAATGCGTGCTCATTTGCCAGCTTCGAGTTAGGTACTCTCGCCATACGAACCACCACCCATAGCGAGTCATGGAAATTCAGAATACTGACATACATACACATAAAATCATTCCTCGAGGTCTACATTCTCTTTCTGCTTATATCGACTTTAAATAATATGCCTCAAAAATGCCTCGATTATATACGAAAAATATCTACTTATAGGGCTTTTTTACCAAGCGACAATTTGCATAGCATGTGAGAACATGTGAGTATGGACGTGAAACTTTTTGTCCATGAAGTATTTCTGCGTTAGCAGAGACAATAAGACGCCCGCCATGTTGCAATACATTTTGCAACGTGGTTCGTGGAGGCGTGAAAACGCGCGTCACCAACTGCGTTTAAAACTTTTGAAAGTTACGCGTCTTCCTGCCAATTATGTCAATAGTTTAGTGTAATGTAATTTCAGGCATAAAAAGTATCCTGTATATTAATTATTCCAAGACTATATGTTTTCTACACAAATTTAATTAATTAAATGTTGTTGTATTACACTGAAACGGCTCACCCGAATTTGATTGAAATTTGTAATACTAATAATTTCGATATCTTACTAAGCATCAACACATACTCGTATACCTATATATAGGCTATTATGCTGAATGAAAAACATCATTTTGTATATCTATTATAAGATCGGGTTAAACCGTAGGAAGCAAATAATAAAACACAATTACTCATACTTATTTATCCCTTGTACTCGTAATGTCAAGCGCAGTCATGAATAATCTTATAAACGGTAAATGAAACTGGCGGGCAACCATTTTTACATCTTTCAAATGTAAAATTCTACCGTTGGGCAAGTGAGTAGCAAGTCCGCTTTTATTTCATAATTATGCTTTTGATTGTATATTATTTATTGTATATTATGCATCATTTAATTAAGAATGTGACAATATTCTTATATTATTTAACTAAATGCCAAGCGAGAGTAGTTCGCGATCAACTTGTTAAGTCTAGTAATAGTCCAGTCAGATTAGGCGATATTTTGCGAAATAGTGGAAATAATCCGTGCCAGTGGGTTTTTTATTTTATTATGGTTTAATATGCTTTAAGAATCATGCCTAACTCAATTCCTACGAAACTTCCGGAAGAGGGTTAAACTTTGAAACTGCATAACTTCATTCAGGAAAGAGTGGCGATCGCTATATTTTTATACTATACTTAAAGTATTTTAATCTACCTAAGTACTAAGTATTTTTCACCTAACTTTTAAAAACAGGAATATTTTATTAAGTCGGGTGTATTTTTTTATGTTTAATTACGAAAAAAAATTGCAGAGTAGTCCGATTTTAATCATTCTTTTTTGTTTGGTAGAGGATACGTCTGAGGTAGTGCCATATACATGTTATCAAACTCAGTCTTAACGATTTTTGAGTTACAATCTAATAACTGAAAGGTTATTTTTCAATGTAAATGAAATACTTTTCAAGCTCTAATTTGATCTTTCTAGAAACACTTTCCAGTACTTCTACTTTGTCACATCACCTATCTCGTTACATCGCCTATCTCGATGATGTCAATTACGATATCATCGCGGTAGGTGAAACACTTTTCAGTTATTGGATTGTAACTCAAAAACCGATTGTCTGGACTACGTTGGACGTATACTCCAAACAAAAAATAATTACACACACACACACACACTTACACACAAATACTACAGTAAAAAGTTATAATGTGTCTGTAATTTAAGGAAGAATGGCAAACCTCTGTGTGTTTTGGGTACCCTACGAGAAGGACCCACGAGAAAAGAAACCATGCAAAACCAATAGTCCTTAGTAAGACTAAGATATTATAAAATTGTAGCATATTTTTTTAAGTTGGGGTTTTTATTAGCATAATATTTTTTCTAGGTTAGGTTAGATAGGCAGAATTCGTTAGCTTAAAATACTGAATGGGTTTTTCAAAAGAAATGTATCGTAATAGAGAAACGGGTGCTTGGCATTAGGTATTGTTGTCGTAGATATGGATGCAACTACATATATTTTTTGTGATAAAATGATAAAACTTACTTGAGAAATGATGTACAACACGTACGAATCCAACAACAAAGGAAAAACTATTGGTGTCACTTTGTCATGTCACACTCTTTTGGCAGAATATACGTAGTATCAAGAAAGTTGTATACTACTTCTTCATAGCTTTATTAAATTTACTAGACTCCCATGCCCTGTTTATCAGTTTCCATCCAATCCCCTTTACTTAACTTCTTACCAAGCTCTCATATATCATCCTGATATTCGTCTGAACTCTGGTATTGATAAAGATTCGGTCAACCCCGTGGGTTATTCAGTGAATTTATATATTCGCAGTTTTTAGGATGGCACATTTTTTTCACTGATGCTTCCAAATTATCCGATGAATGTGTTGTTGGGGCAGCAGTTTGGTTTCCTTCTTCCAAAATTTTTTTGAGTTTTAAATGTCCTTCTCATGCTTTAGTCTTTTCAGCGAAGCTCTTGCTGTCTTGGAAGCGATTCGTTACATAAAGTCTCACAAGCTAAACAATTCCATAGTTTTCTCTGATTCTAAAAGTTGCCTTCAATCCATTTTATCCAACCCCTTCCGCTGTTCTTCTCGCTTCTCCCTAATTCTTCAGATAAAACAATGTCTATTTGAGTGCCACAGTATGGGTTTAAAGGTTGTTCTTGCTTGGATTCCTGGTCATTCTGGAATTCCAGGTAATGACACTGCGGATTCATGTGCCAAGGCTGCTTTAAATATTGGTTCTCTAGAACATTTCAAGCTATATTCTCACGATCTCTCCCTTCTCCCTAAAACTCATCTACATGATTCTTGGTCCAAATACTGGGAATCAACAAAAGTTCTAAAAGGAAAGTATTATGGCGACATTCAACCGTTTCTTCCCAAAATTCCTTGGTTTTTCAAATTTCGCAAATTCAGCAAAGTCACTAACTACATCGACGGTCTGCCGCCTCCGGCTGGGTTATGCTTGTACCCCCGTTCACTTGGCTAAACTGAGGATTCGGGATAGTTCGTTATGCGAATGTGGCTTAGATGAAGGAGACTATGATCATATTTTCATTAGCTGTCCAAAATTAAAATATTCACTGTATGATATTCTTCCACAAAAAATATCCCGTCCTATTTCATTCAAATCTCTTCTGTCCCTTACTTTTTCTTCTTTAATTAACTGTATATTATGTAATTACATTAGTAGAAATAAAATAAAATTATAATATATTCCTTAATATTTATTTTATAAATGTATGAATTTTTATTAGTATTATTTTTATTATAAATGACATGATATTTTTGTTTTGAATTTTGTTCTTATTTATGTTGTGTTTGTGTGTTTTAGAGTAATCACTGGAGTGGAACAGTTTGTTTGATTCTCTCTTCTAATCACCGGCCATATTCTAAAACTTTACTTTAATTTCTCCTACAGTTTATGAAACTATCATGTAACAGATACTGGCAAAGTTGCGACACTCAAACAAGTCGCAGGGGCCATACACAAAGAATCTAATCTAAGTTGTATACTATCCTATAGTCTATGAACTGAATAGCGTTTCGTTATTGCCCACAAGCATCTTCTACGTAATAATTTTATTGTTTTACATTTAGGTTTTCTCATTATTCCAAACTGCTAATTAAATACAAATAAATGAATTATTTGCATCTACTAATAATAAATAAATTTGGCATAGTTTCATTCTCTGTGGTTTTCATTCTCAGTGGGTACCCAGATGACCAATCTCCTTTACAAAGCTATATAATAAATATAACTTTTTATTGTAAAACCGTGCTTTTCAAGGAAGATACTGCCTTTTGTACCACAGTTATAACTAAAACAAAAGGCAGAGTACTACGAGTAACACCATATGTACCTACTTCAATTTTGCAATAAAAATACGAGTATTTGTATTTGTAATATGTTTTTAACTTTAAAGCCACCTAGTAATTATATCGGAGATGTATTTAAAGGCGTGGTACCTGGGGATATGGATAAGGACGTGATATTAAGAGCACGCTGGACTTTCCCGAAAAGATCGTCAAAGAAGTATTCTAAACATCCACGTTTCACCAGTTAAGTTATATCTTAAGTTATATCGTAAGATATCGTACCATATTGGCAAGTTTACGTTCAGTTTAACTTTTAGGTGCTTTTAACAACAATCTGTATTTAGTAGGGAACAGAACACTGAATTTTCAATCGACTTCCAAAAGAAGAAGGTTCTTAAGTAACGCGTATATATATTTTTAATGTATGACCACGCATATTTTTATACAGAGTAGTCCGATTTTGATATTTTTTTTAGTAGAGTAGTTTAGTAGAGTCTGGTAGAATATACTTCCGAGATGGACTCAAGTGAAATTCGGTCATTTTTATACACATTAGTTCGATTTAGATATTTTTTTAGTAGAGTAGTTAAGTAGAGTCTGGTAGAGTATACTTCCGAGATGGACTCAAGTGAAATTCGGTCATTTTTATACACAGTAGTTCGATTTTGATATTTTTTTAGTAGAGTAGTTTAGTAGAGTCTGGTAGAGTATACTTCCGAGATGGACTCCACTTTTGGTTATTTTTAGACAGAGTAGTCCGATTTTGATATTTTTAGTAGAGTAGTTTAGTAGAGTCTGGTAGAGTATACTTCCGAGATGGACTCTAGTGAAATTCGGTCATTTTTATACACAGTAGTTCGATTTTGATATTTTTTTTAGTAGAGTAGTTAAGTAGAGTCTGATAGAGTATACTTCCGAGATGGACTCAAGTGAAATTCGGTCATTTTTATACACAGTAGTTCGATTTTGATATTTTTTTAGTAGAGTAGTTTAGTAGAGTCTGGTAGAGTATACTTCAGAGATGGACTCCACTTTTGGTTATTTTTATACACAGTAGTTCGATTTTGATATTTTTTTTAGTAGAGTAGTTAAGTAGAGTCTGATAGAGTATACTTCCGAGATGGACTCAAGTGAAATTCGGTCATTTTTATACACAGTAGTTCGATTTTGATATTTTTTTTAGTAGAGTAGTTAAGTAGAGTCTGATAGAGTATACTTCCGAGATGGACTCAAGTGAAATTCGGTCATTTTTATACACAGTAGTTCGATTTTGATATTTTTTTTAGTAGAGTAGTTAAGTAGAGTCTGATAGAGTATACTTCCGAGATGGACTCAAGTGAAATTCGGTCATTTTTATACACAGTAGTTCGATTTTGATATTTTTTTAATAGAGTAGTTTAGTAGAGTCTGGTAGAGTATACTTCCGAGATGGACTCCACTTTTGGTTATTTTTATACACAGTAGTCCGATTTTGATATTTTTAGTAGAGTAGTTAAGTAGAGTCTGGTAGAGTATACTTCCAAGATGGACTCAAGTGAAATTCGGTCATTTTTATACACAGTAGTTCGATTTTGATATTTTTTTAGTAGAGTAGTTAAGTAGAGTCTGGTAGAGTATACTTCCAAGATGGACTCAAGTGAAATTCGGTCATTTTTATACACAATAGTTCGATTTTGATATTTTTTTAGTAGAGTAGTTAAGTAGAGTCTGGTAGAGTATACTTCCAAGATGGACTCAAGTGAAATTCGGTAATTTTTATACAGAGTAGTCCGATTTTGATATTTTTTTTAGTAGTGTGATTTAATAGAGTGTAGAGTATACTTCCGAGATGGTCCCAAGTGAAATTTGGTCAAGCGGTGTTTGAGTTACAGTTACTCAAATAACTGAAAAGTGTTTCGCCTATCTTGATATCTTTATTGACGGCGAATGACAATCGATCCCGTAAGTAGCAAAGGTAACTAAAAGGGTGAAAGGTCTACTGGGTTGTACAAGGTTACGAAGTAAAAATTTTTTGTTACCCAAGAATGGAACAGCCTTCAACCTAAAAATTGTGAAGTAACTTGTTGAAGTTGCTACCATGACAGTTCAAAAGTACCTATTATCACAATATTGTGCGCATGGTACCTACAATATATATTAGCTCAGCGTTTTGGTCCCTTTGTGAGGGCTAATGTATACAATACAATGCTTAAATAGAGTAATATAAAATTAAAATCGATAACATATTTATATTATATTAACGGGGCTTAATCGCGTTAGTAATAGTATTTATTTACCTCGACGTTTCGATCAAGTTGCATTGATCGTGGTCACGAGCGGACTGAAGAGGCGGGTGTCACTGTCTTGAAGTATGGAGATACTTTTTAATATACCCCCAACAGTTGTTATAAAAAGTCATTGTCCCGACACACAACACTAACGATATCGACAGATTTTTCTGAGGATAAATCGCGACGGGAACACTTTTTAATCACTGGATTCCATGTTGCCGCCAGTTTGAAACCATCCTCCCGGTTGAAGTTACGGTGTTTTTTAATCTCAACCGCTTCACGTACCATTCTCGAGTAATAGTGACGCTCCGTAGAGAGGATTTTGGGGTCGTGAAGTTCAATCCAGTGATTAGGTCCTGACTCGAGCAGATGTTCAGCGATCGCAGATTTATTTATGTGGCGGTTCTTTACAGCTGCAATATGACTCGTTCAGCAATGGTTCGCTTAGTTTGTCCAATATACGAACTACCGCAGCTGCAATCAATTCTGTACACACCCGGTGTTTGGAATGGTATCTTGTCCTTGGGTGACCTGACACATCCTGCCAACTTATATAAGGGTTTAAAAACAGTCTTTATGGAGAATTGCCGTAGTATTGCTCCAACCTTATCTGTTATCCCTTTCACATACGGTAAGAATGCCGGCTGTCTCTCGACTTCTACTCTGTTTCTTTTAAATCTGCGAGATGAACGCACTTCTCTACTTACTTTATAGCCGTTTCGTTTTAAAACCTCCTGAACATGCGTTATTTCAGAAGCTAGATGTTCAGGGTCACAGAGATCCTGAGCTCTGTTTAATAGGGACCTGGCTACTGACTGTAAGTGACGAGGGTGGTGATGAGATGTGGCGTTCAAATATCTGTCAGTGTGTGTGGGCTTCCTGAAAACAGAATGTCCTAACGAGCCATCTGGTTTTGCCATCATTTTCACGTCCAGGAAGGGCAAGCTTCTCTTCACCTCGAGTTCGTAAGTGAACTTTATGTTTGGATGGAGTTCAAATGGTCCAAAAATTGTTCTACGCTTAGTTCATTACCTCTCATGACGCAAAACACATCGTCCACGTATCGTTTCCACACCTTAACCGGCGCTGAATGTAGATCAGTGAGCTCTTCAATATGCTCCATCCAGATGTTAGCCATTACTGGTGCCACAGGACTGCCCATAGCAACACCATCCACCTGGAGGTAATGTCGGGTGCGGTATAAGAAGTAATTACCTTCTAAGCAGTTTTCAAGTAGAACTATGTAATTTTCTGAGAGGTGATTTTGCAACTTGATCGAAACGTCGAGGTAAATAAATACTATTACTAACGCGATTAAGCCCCGTTAATATAATATAAATGTATTCAAATCGCGAAAGTTAAAAATTACTAAAATCGATAAGTAAAGCAAAACAGATAATACAAAAATGGTTATCATCTCTGAGCTATGACAGTACCGAAGACATACTTTAAATTAAAACATAACTGTTTTTTTGTATTGTCTACAGTATACGTATATATTTTGTGTAGTTAATATATATACCCCCTCACCAGTCGATTGTCAATATAACAATGAAATTTCTATTGTGTCTGGGTCGTTCGACTGATGAAGTAATATATATAATTTATATATTTTTTGATTATTATTTAGATACTCATTCACTTTTTGTTATAAGTACATTATTTGTCATCTATAATCATAGACTAAGGTGTCAATAATTATATATTTTGTATATAGATAATCTTAAATGGATCTTCACAATGCAGGCTTGCCTAGTGTGAAGATCACAATTACCGTTAGAAGTTTTTTTAGCTTTCTCAGCGTTAGGTAATCTTACTTATATATAAGTAACATTTAGAATCTAAGTTATGGTAATGTACATTGCCTTACATCTAATGCTACAAATAAAAATATTTTTCATTTTCATTTTTTCATACTTGGATAAGTTATTTCACACTAAAGTTATATGATTATTAACGGGATATTTACCGTGGTAAGGTTGTGGAATGAGCTCCCGATATTTCGGCGCAGTTACATGCACCATGTTCACGCGAAGACTGCTTCTTAAGGAAGACTGAGTTAATGAACAACCGTGATAGTTTAAAACAGTGTTTTATTTCACACTTTTTTGAAGTCAGTTCCATTTTTAGGTACTCAGAAGATCACTGCGGTACCTACTTATCCCATGACGTATAAGTGCCTAGTAGTATTATTTCAGTGCGGTCCCAATCAAGCCATAATCGATATAAGCGCGATAACAGTCGGTCCCTTTCACCGTGAGCGTGATTACGATGGCCCACGCTACGTCATCGATGACGTCTTAACTGCCGCCATATTGACGATTACATGAACCATGCTCTACACCATAATCGTCGTGAGCGTTCTGTCAAAAGTGACAGGTGTTTGTTTATTTCTACAAGGTATTTACTGGTGTCCCTTGTTTTTGATGTAAAAGTTGTAAAAGTCGGTCCATCCATTCCATTATTTATTTTTAATCCACACACCACATAGTTAACCTTCACACTATGCACGTTATTTTTATGCATTTGTTTTTCGCGCGCAAATGGTTGTTCATTATTGCAACAACTCTGGTCCGATTTATCAACACGCTTACAGGGCCACGAGCTGTCAAAATTCGATATTTGTCTTGGACCGGCGGCCATATTGTCTATCTTTACGTAGAATGGTAATGGGCTTCATTTTGATATTTGAATCCCATTCAAAGGGCAAAATCCTGCAACCTCATTGGCTAGAACCATCAATGGGAATGAGAATGAAGTGACATTTCATTCTCATTCAAGTTATACAATAAGGTGGAGGCTTTGGTAGACGATACCACTGTGAGCAAAAATATCGCGATACGGACCGTAGTGTTTATTCTGAGGTGTAGGTAACTTAAATTCACTTGATAAACTTATTGGTATATAGATTAATTAATCGTTAATCGAAATACTGAAAACACAGGTCGAAATGTTACAAATTTCGATTCAAAGGTATAACAGAATAGGAGAAATGCTAAGTTACAATATGTATCAAAATACCTACTTTTAATTGGCAATTAAATCTTAAAATAGCCCACACAACTAAAATAACCTTCGTTCGCCTGTAAGCTCGTTCAGCAGCATACTATTTCTAATTTTATATTCCGTAAATACACAAAAACGTGTAATTTAAAATAACTCTGTAATAGTCGCATTGAACTAGGTCCGTACTTCCTTAAATTTGCCCTTAGGACTCCAGTATTAATTTATAGCTGGATTTAAAAGGTAATTTCAGCAGGAACAAAGGGCTAAAGGGAATCCAGATCGATGGCGGCTTAGCGAGTTACCCATTTATTGTAACCCTGAGGCCAAGTATAAGCCAGTAATTGCGATCTTGTTTGAACACAGTCCAATAAGATGAGTAAGTATACATTTAGATAGCTAAGTATAAGGAGAACCTCGAGTCCTATGTGTGTCTATACACACCGGTGTGAAGTCTAACGCGACTTTGGCAGCAATGTCGGTTCTAGTAGATTTACCTATTTTTAACCGACTTCAAGAAAAGGGGAGGTTTTTCGGTTCGACCGTATTTTTTATGTGTGTTCGCGCGTAACTTCGTCGTTTATGCACTGATTTTGATGACTCTAGTTTTGTTTGATAGAGTATACTTCCGTGGTGGTTCCATATAAATATCTATATATTCATCGAATTCGGTCAAGCAGTTGTTGAAGTTGTTACACTCCAAAAACTGAAGTGTTGATTTATCTTGATGATATCAACATTGACGTAAATACGCTACGGGATACATCGTCACCGAGTTAACTAAAAAGGTGAAGTTATTTCATACTTTTGTAGATGTAGTTAGGTTCTATTTTTTGATAAAAAATTTGCTATATTCATATATGCGAAGCATATTATATTAATTTAGTACAGTTACAGAAGTGTAAATGCTAAGAGTAGAACGAGCTAGCTAGTCCAACTAAGTATAATAATATAAATGCGAAAGTGTGTGAGCGAGCAAATGAGTGAGTGAGTTTACCACAGTTTATACTGTGGTGAACTCTAATTCGAAATGGGGATATCTTAGCCTTGATTTACACCTAAGATATAAATTTTTGTTACGGAAATATATTTCTACGCGATATTAATTTTAAACATGGGTTCAGCAACAGAGTGTAGCGTTAATAAGCAAATATAGGCACTCTTTTTTTTATAAGTATCCCTAAAAGTACTCAAGAAAAATTGAGAATCCTGCATTTGTCTCCGCAGACAAAAAATAAGTAGAGGCAGAGTAAAACTAAAACGCCGAAATACCGCGAGCGGCAAACCCATGTATGTAGTGGAACGGAGTACAGACAGAAAAACACTAATATTAAGAAATTCAAAACAGTGACATGACACTGGACCTAGTGAATTAAGTGCTACTGAAAAGGATTATTAATTGTAAGTGATTGAGTTGGGTGAGCACCCGGTCGAAGAATCATCATCATGTAAGCCGTAGGACGTCCACTGCTAAACATAGGTCTCCCCACAAATTTCCAAAAGAACCAGTCGCTTCACACTGGTGGACGCCTGCATCCGACGTCTTCCTGCGACCTTTATTAGGTAGTCTGTCTATCTTGCCGGTCCGTTCTCTCCACTCCAAAACTTTTGGCTCCATTGACCGGCTATTCTACGGGCTAGGTGCCCTGCCCACTGCCACTTCAACTGGCTTATGTTCTGGGCTATATCGGTGACATTCGTTCGTCGGCATCTCTGACATACCAAAGACCTCATTTCTGATTCGATAACGTAGAAAAACTCGGAGCATATGCCCTCTCCATAGCTCGTTATGGCACATTGAGCTTCCTAAGTCTATAGAGACCACATTTCAGTGCCCTTAGCCATCACTGGTGACACACATTGGTGAAAGCCTTTTCTTGTCTTGAGGCACTGACAGCACTGAGGTATTTTTTACGCTCCTAGTGTTTACCATTGTATATATACCATGCATATAATTCCGTAACATGGATCCCCTGGGGGATTCAAGTAGTGAGTGTAGATCACAAACATTCAAGTAAGATCACTAAGTCAAACACATTAGCTTTAAATTTTAAAGAAAACCTTATTTCACTTGCGATCATGCCCATCTGTATCAAGCAGAACTTTTACAAGCTGCAAGAATCCTCTGAGAAAAAAATGTAGCGACTAAATAAAAGACGGTGACGATTTTTTTGTCTGTAATTGAACTCATACGGGTGTACATTTGCAATTTAATTAAGTTAATACATAAATTTGCATCAAATGTGATTTTTGTTGAACTAGTCGTAGTACAAAACACACAAACACATTCATTTCATCATTTTGTATGAATACTTTGCCTGTAAGTCTACACTCGTGCAAAATTACGAACACAACGGTTAATAAAAATAACTAACTACTAACGACTAAAGCGCTTTAAAGTGCCTTAACGATCGCTGCGGCGCTCTAGTAAGTGTTGCGACCTGCGCCCGCATCATATGTCGAGTTGGGAACAAACGGCTCTTGTGCCAAACCTATAGACGACAAAACTCGAAGCAACACAACTCTAGGAAAATTAGTTAAAATCAACGATTGCATTTGTTAGGGTTTTTCATATTTCGGTCGAATGTTTTTCCCACAATCCTAGTCAAGGTGGTCAAGGTCCAAACATGGCTTAATGTCACATACGATTATTAGCATTTTAACATATTTTTTTATTTAAATATGATTTATATAGATACATAATAAACATGACTGTTTAATGCAACCGTGAGAATTACATGTCACCGTTTATCCCACTAATCACACTAATATTATAAATGTGAAAGTTTAGATGGATGGATGTTTGTTACTCTTTTACGCTCAAACGGCTCAACCAATTTTTATGAGTTTTGGTATGGAGCTAGATGAGGCGCTGCATTAACACATATAATACTTTTTATATAATCTCATTCGGTAATATTCTAATTATTAAATGAAATACAGACTTTTATTGGCATATTTTGTTTACATACACCTTTAAAAAAATTAAAAAATTAAATTAAGGCATTATTCTCCTAACAAAACAATGCTTTAAAACAATGTTTTAATTATTAAAGTACAAGTCCCGACCAAGGAGGTTTCAATTCAATTTAGTACATATTATCTGTGGTGAGCGCGCTACGCGCGCAACGCGATTGTTCCGAACCAATAGACCAATAACAGACTTTTTCCACTGATATTGGCAAAATTGTGGTTACGCCGCACAAGCCATACAAATAAGAAGAAGAAGAAGACTTTTTCCATTTTTTTCCATTTGCGCTATTTCGTACATACGAATTTGAGTAATATTTTGTTGGATAAAACTTTAGTAGCAAAAATGTCATGAGATTAAATAAAGTAGTGTATGCAACTGCATATAATTAGGTATTAAAGCACTCGTCTTACAAAAAATCGTCTAAACATCTTATTTAGAAACTCGCCTGCGGCTCGTTTCAAAACTACACTCATGTTTTCATCATCATCATCATCATTATCAGCCGGAAGACGTCCACTGCTGAACATAGGCCTCCCCCATAGAACGCCACTTGGACCGGCTACTCGCTTCCTGCATCCAGCGATTCCCCGCGGTTTTTATGAGGTCGTCGGTCCACCTAGCGGGTGGCCGGCCTACACTACGCCTTCCGGTGCGTGGTCGCCACTCGAGAACCTTTCTTCCCCATCGGTTATCAGTTCTGCGAGCGATGTGGCCTGCCCATTGCCACTTCAACTTGCTAATTTTGAGAGCTATGTCGGTGACCTTAGTTCTCCTACGGATCTCCTCATTTCGGATCTTATCACGCAGGGAAACCCCAAGCATAGCCCTCTCCATTGCTCGTTGAGCGACTTCAAGCTTGTTAATGAGGCCCACAGTAAGGGACCACGTCTCAGTGCCATAAGTCATCACTGGCAACACACACTGGTTGAAAACCTTGGTTTTCAGGCTCTGAGGTATTGGGGACGAAAAGATGGATCGAAGCTTCCCGAACGCTGCCCATCCGAGCCGGATTCTTCGTGCGACCTCCTTGTCGAAGTTGGACCTACCTAATTGGACAGTCTGTCCCAGGTAGACGTACTCGTCTACAACTTCGAGTGTATCGTTTCCAACAATTACCGGTATAGGTGGAACATGGACATTGGACATGATTTTCGTCTTATCCATGTTCATCTTAAGACCAACCTGTTGGGAAACTCTACTGAGGTCGTTGAGCATGGTGCCGATATCCTCGAGCGACTCCACCATTATAACTATATCATCGGCAAAACGAAGGTTAGTGATGTATTCGCCATTAATGTTGATGCCACATCCTTTCCAGTCCAAAAGTTTGAAAACATCCTCCAATGCGTTAGTGAACAGTTTCGGAGAGATGACGTCTCCCTGTCCTCACACCTCTCTGCAATGGAATTTGTTCCGTACTCTGGTCCTGTAATCGGACTGACATAGTGGCCTTGCTGTATAAACACTTCAACGCTTCGATATACCTATAGTCAATTTGGCATCGCTGCAAGGACTGCAGTATGGCCCACTTCTCGATAGAATCAAAGGCTTTCTCGTAATCCACAAACGCTAGACACAGTGGCTGATTATACTCTTCGGTCTTTTTTTTTTTTTTTTTTTTTTTTATACCGAACTGGGTAGCACTTGACCACTATCTCACCTGATGCTAAGTGATGATGCGATCGATGATGGAGCGCGCTTACCCAGAAGATACCTATGCACTCGTGTTTTGAAGACCCCCATATCGTACTTAACCGGAAACACCGACTCAGGGAGGGTGTTCCATTCCCGAGCGGTTCGTATGATAAACGAAGAAGTAAATCGCTTCGTCCGGGTAAATGGAATATCCACCATAAAGCGGTGGCGCTTCTGAGTATCTCTGGATGTCCGATTATAGAATGGGGATGGCGGAATCAAATTGTGAAGTTCCATTGCACACTCACCGAAATGTATCCGATAAAAAACCGATAAACAAGCGACTTTGCGGCGATGCTCGAGACTCTGGAGTCTCTTGCGTACTAGGTGGTCGTCGTTAATGAGTCTCTTGGCTCTCCTCTCAATAGCTTCCAGTGTCTCCAGCTGGTATTTGGCAGAACCATCCCAAAGGTGAGAACAGTACTCCACACACGACCGGACTTGGGCTTGATAAAGATTAAGCAACTGTCCCGGTGTGAAGTATTGTCTCACCTTAGCCAAAACACCAAGCTTTTTTGAGGCAAGCTGGGCTTTGGACTCAATGTAGGAGCCGAAATTGAGAGTTGGTGTTAATGAGATGCCAAGAAGCTCGAAATGGTTATTTATCGGCACGGACACATCCCTGAAAGTAGGAGCCAGCTGAAAAGGGCTCCGTTTGGCGGAGAAAAGACACGCCTGGGTTTTAGCAGCATTGAACTTAACTAGATTGGCATCGCCCCAATCGGAGACTGCCTGCAAAGAAAAGTTCAAGCGCTGAACCATCGCTTCCCTATGAGACTGGATTTGTAATGCACTGGTTCGTGCGTTAGATGTGTAACTCTCCACAACGGTGCTGTCATCTGCGTAACCAAAAATACCGGGTTTCAGCAGGTCATTAATATGCAGCAGAAAAAGTGTTGCGGAGAGTACTGATCCTTGGGGGACTCCGGCATTTATAGCCAATTGGGCGGAAGAACAGCCATTGATGACTACTCGAATCGACCGATCCCTCAAAAAATCTGAAATCCAGACACACAAACCAGTGGGAAGGCCGTATGAAGGAAGCTTGCTAATGAGGCTATCGTGCCAGACCCTGTCAAAAGCCTTCGAGATATCGAGAGAGACAGCAAGCGCCTCTCCGTGGTTCTCGATGGCTGAGTTCCAGATGTGAGTGGCATACGCTAGAAGATCCCCAGTAGACCGGTTTCGGCGAAATCCGTATTGTCGGTCACTGAGGAGATCGTTCACTTCTAGGTATGCCAGGAGCCTGTGGTTCAGTACACGTTCCATTGTCTTACATAGTACGGAAGTGACTGAAATAGGCCTGTAATTAGCAGGGTCTGCGCGACTACCTTTTTTGGGCACGGGCTGCACGTTTGCAAGCTTCCAGGACTTTGGCACTTGACCAGTCGTCATAGGCAAGCGAAAGAGGCGAGTCAATACAGGAGTCAACTCTGGCGCACACATCCTCAAGACTACAGCTGGTATACCGTCTGGACCACTAGCTTTGTTCACGTCTAGATTGCGCAACGCTTTGCGGACTTCAGACTGTCGAATGCGGATTTCTGACATTACCGTCCCGCAATTTGGCAGACTAGAAGGTACAGCATTACCAGCATCTAGACGTGAAGACTCTGCAAACAGAGTGGCAAATAAATTTGCTTTCTCTTCAGCAGTATGCGCTAGTGAGCCGTCGGGTTTCAGCAGTGGAGGCAGTGAGGGAC
Organism: Selenia dentaria; assembly: GCA_917880725.1. Lineage (NCBI taxonomy): Eukaryota > Metazoa > Arthropoda > Insecta > Lepidoptera > Geometridae > Selenia > Selenia dentaria. Next base: position 22,846,588 of record OU862879.1, read on the forward strand.
GGCAGAAGTTCTCTTCGATCGACCTCGCCAGGGACCAGAACGCTTTGCTACCCGAAGGGTAAGAAGCAAGTTTGTTCCCTGTCCGGCGTATGTGGTCGAAGCGAGCCATCTTGAGGGCCTTTTTGCAGGACTTGGCGGCAAGGTTAAATGCTTTCTTCTTCTCACGTACATCTCTAGATTTGCGGGTTCGAGCATCAGCCCAGGCTAAGTAGGCCTCATGTTTTGACGCTTCTGCATCTCCACATTTGGCATTAAACCATGGTCGAGCTTTGCTGGACAGCGAGATGTCAGAAAATGGAATAAAATATTCCATACCCTGTCGTAACACTTCTGTCACAGCATCCGCGCAAGCTGAGGAATCGCTAGAAGAAAAACAAACCCTCCACCAAGGATAAGACGAGAAAAAATTACGCATCTCATCCCAATCTGCTAACTTGTATCGCCACACCCGCCGGGTGCCTTTTGGGCTGGGATCGGGCGGGGAGTAGACCGACACAGACTTCACCAGACAGTGGTCGGAGCTACCCAAGGGTGATGAAACCGACACCGAGTAGCGGTCTGGATCTGTTGTCAGCAGAAGGTCCAAGCAGTTGGCTGTGTGGCCATCAACATCTGGAATCCTTGTAGCTCCTTGGACCAGCTGGGTGAGGTCTAGCGTCAAGGCAAGCTTACGCATCTCTCGACCAGCGTGGTCTGTGCTCTGGTATGGGTATAGCCAGTCTTGATGGTGGGCGTTGAAATCCCCCAGAAGCACTAATTGAGCAGAAGGATACCTCTGTTGGGCCACGTCAGCTGCCTCACTGAGGTAGTTTGTGAGCCTGGTTGTCTCCTCATCTCCGCTGTGCGAACGATAGACACTAGCATAAAGTATCTTCTCCATGCCGTTGTCCACCAGAACCCACATGACGGAAAATTTGGGGTCTTCAAGGTTACGGAGACGTCGATAACAAATGTCATCGCGAGCATACATACAAACTCCTGCTCTGGCCCTAAAGCTATGTTCAAGAAAGTAGCCCGGGTAGGCAAGGTATGCAGCGTCAGCTGGGCATTTGATCTGCGTCTCCGTGAGGAACAGAATATGCAGTTTTGCGGTCTCAAGATGGTGGTGGACTGAGTCGATATTGGAGTGCAAGCCTCGAATGTTTGAGAGGTGCACTTGAAGAGAGAGGACGTGCTTCCGCTGTTGGACCTTTATTCTGTATTTGTTGCCTTTCATTTTATGGGGAGTGAAGATAGGTAAAGGGAAACGGAAGTGGAAACGAGGCGCATATTATCAACCCGTGACACAAATTAGGCTTTTCCACCCTATGGAAACCAATCCTGGAGACCGCGGGGACGCCCGAGCCCCCCCAGAGGTGTCCATCGGGACCTCTCGTCTGGTCGCCAACCAGCACGATGGCGCACCTCCAGGATTTTTCGCGAGATGGCGAGGCAGCCTTTCATGAGTGGCTGGCTCACTACTTGGGCCCCCAACTATCTGCGGTCGGCCAGCGGAGAACCGTGCCTCGGATCCCGCTGCTCTCCAAGATTGGCTGCCAGGTAAATTTACCCTCAATGTATCACGATCAGCTATAGTAATAAGCGCAACTGTTTCCGACCCGTTTCCCATAATGGCTTCACCAAACATCATGCCGTAACGCTACCGCTTGGCGGCATGGCTTTGTCTGGTGGGTGGTAACACACCGCGGCCTAAGCCTACCACCTGAAAAAAGTACTGCTCTTTTGGCGCCACCCAGGGGACACGTGTAGAACATCGAGGGCTAAATCCTACGGACGCGAGCAGTTTAGTCTTCTGTATAATCTGCCGTAGTGTATGAATGTGGTCTACGGTGCTAAAGCCTCTTCGGAAACCGGCTTGTTCAGGAGGCTGGAACTCATCAAACCTGCGTGCGAGACGGTTCGTGATGACTCTCGAAAACAGCTTGTACACGTGGCTCAAGAGCGATATGGGCCTATAATTCTTCAATAAGGTTTCATCACCTTTTTTGAAGAACAGCACCACCACGCTCTTGTGCCACGTTTCCGGTGTTTTGCCTTCGAAGATGACAGAATTGAATAATTTCTGGAGGACTAAAAGTATCGGTCTACCACCCGCTCTCAGAAGTTCAGTCGTAATTCCGTCCTCTCCTGGCGCCTTGTTGTTCTTAAGCTGTTTGAGAGCCATTCTAATCTCGTACAGGCTGATGTCCGGGATGTCTTCGGTATAGTGTCGGACTAACTTTGCTCTGGTGTCCTGAGCTGCTTCAGTAACGGGTTCGCGCGTCGAGGTATATAACTGTCGATAGAAGCTCTCAATCTCTCTCAGAATCTCAGGCTTGGATGAAACGATACTGCCATTTTCGGTCTTCAGTTTTGTCATTTGGCTTTGCCCAATAGACGAATCTTTTGCAAACACTTTAGAGTCCTGGTTCCGCTCAATTGCTGCCGTAATACGCGCAGTATTATAAGCACGCAAGTCGTGTCGCATGGACTTCCAAATTCGTCTATTGAGTTTACCGTAATCCGACATATCAACTGCGGACTGCAGTCTCATTTCGCTCCGTTCTGCCAGTTATATTACTTAGTTTCAGAGTTTCTTTTGAGAGTTTTTGAGCTTTCCTGCGGCGTTTGGTCTCACAGAATTCGGACCCAACCGCTTGGACAGTTTCCACCAACCCGTTGTTCAACTCATCCACTGTGTCGCATTCAGCTAAGCACTGAAAACGGTTTTGAAGTTCAAGTTGAAACTTTTCGGGGTTTTGGATTTGGGCACGATTAGGTCGGAGCGTAGACTTCACCAGACGTGACCTCTCAAGCTTGACATTGATATTCAATGCGCCTCTTACGATGCGGTGATCGCTGCCGGTTTTTACCTTGCTGATCACAGAGACGTCATTGAATATGCGCTTATTGGTCGTCATGATGAAGTCTATCTCGTTCGTAGTGGAACCGTCGGGACTCATCCACGTCCACTTCCTGGATGGCCGCTTCATGTAGAAGGAGTTCATCATAAAGAGTCCCTCCTTCTCCATGAAGTCAGCCAGCCTCTGTCCCCTCGAGTTCCGCTGCCCGTATCCAAATGGCCCTACTCTCAACTCATCACGTTTCCTTGTGCCTAGCTTTGCGTTGAAGTCTCCCATTACAACAGTGTAGTAGGTTTTAGAAGTATGCATGGCCCTGGATATATCCTCGTACATACTTTCTACTTCATTGTCCGAGTGTGCCGAGGTCGGTGCGTATACCTGTATAACCTTCAGCGAATACCGTTTGGTTATTCTGAGTATAAGGAACGCTACCCTAGCCGACACACTATCGACTTTCACTACGTTGTTAACGAGAGACTTGCGGACGAGGAACCCGACACCACCCTGGGATTTTTGGTCTCCCTCCCGGTGGAAGAACAAGTTGCCGGAATTTAGAATTATCGTGTCCTGTCCCTGTCTTCGGACTTCAGATAATCCCATGACATCCCAGCGTAACTTGAGCGTCTCTTCCTCCAATTCGACCATCTTTTCGTCGGTCCTGAGCGTGCGTGTATTGTATGTTGCCAGGGCCAGGGGTCGTTTTTGGGATTGGTAGCCGGATCTCTGCCGGAGATTCTTGGCACCCCCTGCTCCACCGTTACAATGGCCGCTACCGTAGCCACGGATAACAGAGCTGCCGGGAACTGGGGGCCGTGGTTTAATGTTAATTGTCATGGGGGGGGATTTGCCTTAATGCACCACGCTTGGCAGGCGTCTTGGTGATCGCAGTGGATGTTGACGCAGACTGCGGGAAATGCTGCCCATTTCCCGGATATTCCCTTAGCCGCCTCTTACGGCACCCACGGGAAAAGTTAGGGGGGGTACAATTCGTAGCCGGTACCACCACGGCCACTCATGTTTTAATACCCTCTATTATATGACAGTTGCATAAACTACTATTATTATCATCATCCATCATATTATAAACGCGAAAGTTTTTATGTTTGGATGTACAGATGTTTGTTACTCTATCACATAAAACCTACTGAATGTATGACTTTTAATTAATTTTAATAATTTTAAATAACTGAATTTTAATGAAATTTGTTATGTAGATAGATGAAGCGCTGACATAACAGATTGGATACTTTTACATCATTATCATCATCGTCATCGTTATATATCATCACACGGGCGTAATCGCGGAGCGCAGCTAGTAACAAAATAATTGAATCGTTTTAAGGAACACTCGATTATTTATGTGTGCCTTATTCGCACATCCATTTAAGATATTTCATAGCTAAAGAACCACAATATATTTTGTATCCCAACGGTACTTTTCCTTTCCTCGTAGTGATCCATCTTAAAGCGAGTCTTATTCTGATTTGCTGCCGTATCTCGTGCCAAGTTCTTTACTAATTCATTACATCCCACAACATAAGCAGACGTTATCGTTCGTGCAATGTAGGCCTTACACTGCGGCTGTTATTTCTCATCTTAGCTCGTCGAAACTTTTCTGAAGTAGGTAAATGATAGTATAATATCCTAACGTCTAGCGTCAGAATAAAAGTTTTATTTATTTACTAGCTGCAATCAAAAATATCAAAATTGGCCCAGCCGTTTGAGCATGAAAGAGCAACAAACATTAATGCATCCATCCATCTAAACTTTCACATTTATAATATTAGTGGGATTAGGCTTCTCAAGGGTAATTACATCACATTTTATGCTAGGATACATGTAAGTATATATTATTCGCTAAGGCATGTTTTCACCAACATTTTAGGTAACACTTAAGCCAAGTTAGGTGACCTTTTGGTACTACTAAGTGTAACCTAACAGTCTTAGGTATTACCTAAAATCTTGGTGAAAACGGGCATTAATGTATTACCTATTTAAAAGAAACACCGCATGCACTATTAACATTAAAAAGGAGTAGGAAACAGAGATTTAAGATATGCAAATATTAATAACTTAGTAGTCATTACAAAATTAGAAGATAATATACTTAAGTAATTTAAGTAGAAGAGTCAAAGAGAGTTGTTTGAAGTTTGAAGAACCTACTAACTACATACAATTTGTTCCATACACACACACCGTAATGCTACCGTGTTGGTAGTGTAACACCCAAATTTCACATGCACAAGAAGATGAATTGCGACTCCGTCAGGAATGTAAAGTTGTCATGGCATGTAGATATGTTTTAGGTTAATTTTATAAGGGGCGAACCTTTGAAGATTTTATCTCTTCTTTCAATTTTATATTATAAGTTTGATGTGTCTCTGTGTGTGTCTGTCTGTGGCTTCGTAGCTCCCGAACAGAGTAACCAATTTGATTTTGATTTTTGTTTAATAGGTAAAATATTCGGCAAGTTCTTAGTATGTTCTTAGCAAGTTTGATGTAGGTAAATCGGTCCAAGTCGCCGCCACTAAATAGCGGATTACATATTTTTCACAACTCCCTCAATATAGGTATCAAATAAAAGAGCTTGACTAGTAGAATATGAAACATTTCACAACAAATCCAAGATGATTGCCACCACAAAATGGCGAAATACATTGTTTATTTCACAAAACCCTCAATACGGGTATTTCATACTATTTTTATTATTTTGTATTAAGGATTTTTTAATTTAATTTCACTTGTGTATCTTACTTACATCGATATGGAAGTAGAATAATCAAACAGTCCAATCCTTAACCGATAGACTCGAGCTACCAATAATGCTATTGTTTAATGGACTACGCGGCCTACTATACAAAAGATTTCATGGGACTGGTGGGCAATTTAAAGAGCATCTTGCAACCTATACCATATTTTAAAAAAGCATTTTGTATTTTCACTGGTCGTTCGTTTCTTTCCTCAATCTTAACCATGAAATCATCGCAGAATTTTTCTACATCTATTTGGAAGTAAGTACGTTTTTACCATACTACGACGTACGTTAACACACAAGACAACATTATATTTTTAAGCCGTCGTATCTTCACTGGTTATGAGTTTTATCAATGTAACGACCAACCGAATGCTGAAAACAATTACGATATACATTTGTCAGGTTCATTCTCACCCTCGCAGACAGTTATCTAGAAGTACATCTGCAGTCTAGCTCGCTAAAGCCTCGGGGCCTTTTCACTGCCCATTCTAAGTGCAGTTCGCTACAGCGTGCAAACAATATGAAGGTCTGATTCCATTATGTTCTGCCACATGCTCCTATTATAAAAGTATGTAATGTTCTCGTTTCTAGAATTTTATTGTCGTCGCTTTAAATCTATTTTATTATACCTACATTGCGTGCAGTCATATTGTAAATCTTCTATAGTCCGACTTTTTAGTCTTGGACAATAGTTTGAGTGTTTATTTCAAACTCAAGAGTCAAACGAAATATACTTTTACAAGAATGAAAATGAAAAGCGTTAATAATAAATTCGCATAGTAGCGTGCGATCCTAAAAAACCCAATTATACACTAATAATCCTCTATTTAAATAGTAGAAATACAGTGATATGAAATTTCCAAAACTGACATATGTACACGCCTTATGAAAAAAAACTGTTGGCCGAGCACGAAAATCTGTTTAAGTACGAGTATAACGTAATCGCATGGTTAACGTATTAAGCACAAACTGTCATTTGTCTAGTACAATAGTGGCACAGATAACTCATAGTTTGTACTGAATACGTAAACGATACGATAAGGTTACACTTAAGCAGATTTTCGTGCTCGGCCCACTGTAGCCACATATTTTACTCTTTTTTACTATTTAGGTCCATATTTTATCGTTTGAACTTTGTTTTCTGGATTCTTAACTTGTGAACTATACGGAATTTAATCAGATTCCCGTCTCGACGACGGAGGGGAAATTTTTTAATATTGTGAAGCACACAGATTATCTGTAAACTGATTTACAATTTACTACAGAAGCTTCAGTGCCCTGCAGTATTTTCCGATAGTATTTTGCATAATAATTCCGATTCATTTACCAAGGCAAATGTAAGCCAGCGTATTTTAAATAGAAGGCACAGATGGTTTTCAAATACTGGCAATGAGGTTTGCTAGTTTGATCTTTGATCGAGCCATTTGGCAAAAAGATTTAGCTTCATGGCTTATAACTATTTAAAGATAAAATCAAAGATGAATATATTTAACCAATTTAGGCCCGTGTTCACCAACACATGTTTAAACTGTAAACGGACGTTTAATTCTTAAATGACCGTTTAGCAATATTTTTCTGTTCACCAAGCAGTAACCATTGATTAAGTTTCGTAATCGGATGTTTAAGTTAAACGATGTCTGCGACCTTGTTTAACCATTGGTTATTGTTTATTTACGTGAAAATGTCAGATGCTCTGAATTATATCTTTGAAGAAGATAACGTGTTAGGTAGATGATTTCGTAGATATTGAGCGAATTTTACGCGCACCCCGTGTTTTCCAAAGTGGATACAATTAAGTATTTAGAAGAAACGGACGTAAAAGCATTCGTTACAAGATTTCGTTTATACAAACATAGTGCCTTGGAATTATTTGATTTAATTGATGAAAGTTGTAATATAATATCATCCATAATCACTTCAATAAAACTCACTTGAATTTTTAATATCAATTACCACAAAATAACTCTGACGCCAACAAAACAAACACAAAGAACTTCGAATCGAACTTTGATATTACCATAAAAAAGGTGCTGAATTAGAAATATATACAACTTGTGAACATACCATTGACTTGTCACGCATTACATTTTGTAGTATATTAATAATACCTTACCATATTTGAATGTAGCTCGGGTAAATGTAGATGATACAAGACACGCTACCATCTTTTCAAAGTAGTATTATACTATTCTTTCATTTACGACTCATTCGTCCAAAAACGCTCGATTACTTAAACGTTCGCTTTAAAAAGATGGTGAACACAAAAAAAAACGAGACATGTTTAAACAACTGTTTAAGTTTAAGGGAGCGATTAGGTAATCAATGGTTAAGTTCTAGTTGGTGAACTCCAGCCTTAGAATTTTAAGGCCCGGTTTCATAGACGCCCGTTATATATACAGGATGGGAAAAATCAATGGGCCCAGACGAGAAACTAGAACAGCAAAATAAGGCACACAGGTATGATAATCAAACTATATCGTCCGATCTCGGTAGATTAGCTGACACATTATTTGACAGCAGTTTGACACGGCTCCAAGCTAATCGTTCGTTCAGAAACCCAAATTATGAGATAACTGGGTGCCGTACGTAGTTTTGTATAACTCTGTGTGGACACACGCTTTTGCCAATTATTTTTCCACTGCCGCATACGCTCGAATGCTCTTGACTTCGATTTATTACTCATAACTTGTGGTCGTGCGCGATATGGTGCAGATAGTAATTTTGCGGTAGAAATGCGATGCTACGCAGCGTTTGCCTAAAATATATCATTAATACTCATAGAGCTCCGTTTTGCCACTAGGATATGATACGCTAATATACAAACATTATAAGTTATAGTAAGTAGGCAGTATCATAAGTATTTACCTTGACTCTCGGCTCCATAACTGTGAAGGTGTCGTCTTCAAGAAAGTAAACGAGATTCACGATCCGCACACGATACTTCTCATCGGGGTTGTCAAAGACAGGTTGCTTGAAAAACGCAGTGAAGTTGAGACATCTCTTGTCGTAATGGACCCAGTGTGGGACCACAGCAGGCAGAGCTGGTTGCTTCACGCGGCCATATGTCAATGAAGGATCGTAACTGCAAACGTAATTAATATTGTAACTCAAATTAAGGAATCAATCTAATCGTCTATTTATAAAACGTATAAATCGTAGTTACAATTTCTGAAGATACTCTCGTATGTAGCTTTCTAATTATTTCCTTCAAACACAGAAAAAAGGTCAACACCAAATTCATTTGCTTATATGTATAAATTTGTAAAACAACCCTATACCGAAAAACTTTAGTAGATACTCTAATACCTACCACATTTTTAGTTCATTTATAGATAGAGTACACAGAACTGTATTGATTCAATTCCAGAAAATAATATAAGGTTGATAAATTGAATGCCTGTTTCATTAGATCTAAGAGCCGATGGACCACTGACCCTGAGCAGGTAGCAAAAGCTTGAACTTTGGAGATCGTAATGTACTGTAGAGTGCTATCAGCCTAGAAACATCGATACAATCAATCCACATACTTGGGGTCCCAAGAAATAACCCGAAGCGTTAGTGACTCGATAGTTTGAGATGGCAGTTTGCCAAACAATCGTACTATGGAAGTTTAGTTCACATGTTTTTGGTTTGTTGGCTCGCAACAAGGTCGCTTTCTCCTCAGTGCGGGGCATCGGGACAACGCTCCTTCTTGACGACGTAGGTACTCAGATATATTATCGGGAGAATATCTAATCATCATAAATATTCATAAAGTCGTTATCGTCCGTGAGAGATAAACATAATTTTAATATGCAATGATTATGCAAATATGGCAGGCTATTAAGTGTCATGGTGAATAGTAGGTAAAAAATATAAACGATAACGAATGGTATTTATATTTACATAACTTGTATAGGATTATTTTGTGTTATATGGAGTTAAATAGAAACTAAAATGTTGGCATAACTAGACTTAAATTCTTTGCTTTGCTTCTGCTTATTGCAATTCTGTCCATCCAATGTCCGTTCCATGTTAGTGAAAACTTTTTGGAGGTTGTATACATATAATAAGAATATGATCGGTGAGTCATAGGGAGAGTCCACTAGATTGGCATAGTTACTTACTTGACGGAATCATCAGGAAGTGCGAAAGCATTGCTGTCAACATCGGTGTCAGTTCCCCCCGGGCCACGTATTACGGTATCTGGGAACCGGTGCCCTTGATAATACCGTAGTGAACTTCTCATGTGAAACTGGGTCTTCGTTGGGTCCGCAAACGATAATCCTGGCAATTTCGGTAGTCCCCACGCCATTTTCTACTCAAAGAAATATTGAAGTAAGTAGTTAAAACTTACAAGACACAGTTTCAAATGAGGCTTTTGAGTGCTAACAATTATATAGAGCGCTACCTGAAGTTTTTCTCACTGGGAGCAAAGAGTTTGCCAACAAAGAATGGAATTGCTTTCCCGTTAAGATTTGTACTTCGGCATTCAGGTTTGCTTTATTTAGCTGGTTTATTTAACTTGCAAATTGATATTTAGTTTTAAATATTGATATTTTTCGTCGCTCACTATACATGTATGACGAGCTAGATGGGTCGACACGCGTTTTCTGTCCCATAGAAAATGAAACACTTTCAATTTTTCTCGAAATATCCCGAGCATATATCGACCAACACCATATAATTTTGATTTAAAGATAGAAATAGAAGGATTATAGATATATCTATAATAGATATATTTACTCCGTGATTGGACAGAATTGAGGAAAATAACATGAGGAATAACAGGATGCGAATAGTAAGAGGTGAGGCAGCCTGAATTGCTAGACTTCTTATGTAAGACACCGTCTTGTTCGGTATCACCAACCATAGTGCCAGATAATCTGCCACGGAGCAAAAGTGCGCGAGCATCACTGTAGTATAGTTTGAAGGGCATTGTAGCAAGTAAAAATGCTAGGCGAATGAGACTCAAAAACCAATATCTCGAAGTAACGAGCAAAGTGCAGGTGAAGTGCTTCTATCAGGCATAGGACTTGTCAGCATCGTCACTTGGTATGCAAAAAAATACAATTTCAAAACATCTTATAAAACATAAATCTGAAAGAGCTTTGAAGCTCCCTAATGCACTCGGGCATGTATGCATGAGCACGGGACAAGATAAACGGATCGTGCGAGCATTACCTAGGCAGATGTATCATAAGTACCTTCACACTGATATAAATGCGAAACCATTCTGTTTCGATGCATGGATAGATAGATGGATGTTTTTACTCTTTCATGCCTAAACTATACATTTGTAAAATAATATAAAATAATATAGTAATATAAATCTATTGAAATATATAATTACATAATAAAACTTCTTCATATCATATCATCATATTATATTATCATTGACGGTGAATGACAATCGATCCCGTAAGTAGCAAAGGTCACAAAAAATGGTGAATTTTTTTTAACAGAAATTGAACCGACTTCAATACTAAAAAGTCGGTACTATGCGCACAATAATGTTATAGAAATTTTGCCTGCAATAATATTTAGAGACTTTTATTATGAACATGTATTAATTTAACACCTGATTAATTACTATTTAATTCATATAATTGTAATAGTATATCTCTTTTTTTCTTTTTTACTTTACTTGGATTTTATGATTAATTATGTAGTAGCGTTTGTTGTTTTACGGTTGGTGAGTTGTCGTTGTGCTGTTATGACGTCACCCACTGGGTCCATCGGAAGACCAGCGTTGGTTAGTAACCAGCATATGCTGAGATGGGTCCATTTTGAGACAGGTACCATTTAGTTAGCGTGTACCTTATTATTTTACACACAGCAACACGTACTCGTAGGTACGTGTTTTTTTATTTACCTTTTTGTTTATTGTTTGTCTTTTCACTGGTTTTTATAATTCCGTGCTTGCCTTGTCTTGTACATGTTAATTTAGTGTCACTTAGTCTTAAATAAATATAATTTCATTTCATTTCATTTCATTTCAATATTTTGATAATAAAAGGTACTTACCTTATCTTTTATTTCACACTTTTTAGTATTGAAATCGGTTCCATTTTTGGTATTTTTTTTTATTATTAGATAAGGAATAAACGTGCTACAGTTTATTCCCAATATATTATATAACCTGTATATTTATTATCTAGCTTTCGATGAAATATGAATACTAACACTGGTACCTACCAGTGTTAAGAAATGAAAAGTTAAAAAATATGTAACAACAGAATAGGTGTAGGTATTGCCTTCAGCGACGTTGTTGTGTTGAAACTATGTATGATAAATGCGAAACTTTGTTGGTGTGTGATTTTGTTGGTTCGTCCTTCTTGCACGATGCAGTGGATCGATAAGTTTTTGTTCATACATATATAGCAAATTGATCTACTTTAAACATTTTCGTGAAATCAGTTCTACAATATCATCAATCCAAATAAACATCATTATACCAAATATACATTAACATACATTTCCATTAATAAGATTACCTAGTGCAATATTTTGCGTTTATAGTGTGCAAATATCTAACAAACAAAGACAGTTATATATGCAGTAAAATTACCTACCTTCTGGTTGAATGAGATTGGAATACGGTTGGGTGACGAGCACAGTGCAGTGTCACACGATTTTATTAGTGCTACTAGGCACTGCAATACTGCCTTAGCACCGGCATATGTGGTGTTCGGAATATTTTATTTAATCAACAATTCTCATTTGTTACAAAATCTACATACTCACAATATAGATCTATAATCCAGGTATACTATTTCACTATAATATATTTATTTGTATAATGATTTGATTATTAAAAATATGTCAATAGCCATCACAAATAAATTAGACGAATGACAGCGGGATTGATGCGAATCAAAGAGAAACAAACATCTTTTGAAGCAACCGTATCTTAGCAACAAAACGGTTGCCATAGAAAAAAGTGTATCCTAGGAATACATACTTTAACGTCAATGAAAAATTACTAAGCTGGTATTCCACCAGTCAAATATAGTTGTCCAAAGTACCTACGTTTGAACAAATACATTGGATGACTTATACAATTTACTAACAAGACCGATATTTTTATCAAAGTTGACATTTCAATCAAAACAGCTGAAATAAAATTATGTGTACAACTCCAATCACGAAAGTGTTGTTAAATGCTTAGGAATGCAATTTAAGTATTTATGATACGAGGAACAAATACAACAAAATAAATCAACGTTTAGACGCTGCAGCAACTACAGCAGGACGAATTTATGAAACATTTGAAGTTCAGCGTACTGAACAATACTCGAAGAAAACAAACAATTTAGATAGGTATTTTTACTACGCAAGTTGCAAAAAAATCTTAGACAAATATATTTGACGAGTAGAATGGAAATCAGTCAAAGAAGCTATGATCAAATGTTGGATATCGAAATTGAACAAAGAAATTTGACGAGTGGAATATCAACCTTAAGCCTTACTTTGGAAACAACGTAATCTCCATGGTTACTCACAATGTATCTAGAATAGGACGGGAATAGGATTCTCTATGGTAGCTTATTTACCAAGGAAATTGTGACAGTAATATTTACATATTGTTGTTTACCTATAAGCTAGCCAACACCATTAGTATTTATAGTAAGATATTCTTTGATTATTAATATATATACAGGTCAGTCATAGACTAAAATATATTGAGGTCAGTGACATACAGCAATGCTAGTAAAATGATTGTGAAATTGAGGTATTTATTATATCTCATATGACACTTTCTAGTGATAATCATAGAGTAAATTATATATTATGTAGAGGGATAATAACCGTACAGATAGTGCAATCCACGAAGACGCGCCCCACCAATTTTTGGTTTAGGGGATCGCGAGGTGCGGGGAGTTTGCTCCGAGCGTCAGTCGCGAGCCGTCAGCGGTTCGATGCGCACAAGTAGTGCACCTTATGTTGCGAAAATCCAGACTCGTCACGGAAGTTGCTCTACTTTATATTTTTTTTAAATGTCGAGAAAATCTCAGCGTGTTGTACTTAAAAGCCAGGTATGTAAATGATTGTTTAGAAGTTTGTAGTTACTAAAACACATAAAAAGGAAAGTAATTTAATTTTGAAAATAGCAAATTTTACTAAAAGAAGACTTCATTTCATCTTTAAAAATAAGGTAAACTATTTAATGTTTTTTTTTAAATTTTAGGCTTGAGAAATTATTTCTAAAGTTTATGATTTTATGAAAAAAGAAGCAAGTAAAAATTATGCAGAACAACTCACTGATGCGCGATGGAGAACCGCACAGGCTGTTGGAGTATCTGATAGCACAGTGACTAGAATTCTACGCGAAAGAAAGGAATATACTAATACAATGAACCAAACTACAGTACCTGCCATGGAATCGAATATAAATATGGAGACGGATGCGATAGTTCCTATAGTCCCAAGTGCGGAGCGTACAACAGAGTCGACTCCGGAAGCGGATATTGAGTCTGAAAATGAAGCGAGTACGTCGCATTCGAATTTAGTAGGCAGAAGTGCTTCTATTTTTACATCACCCATGAAGAAGAGAAGGGTAAGACCATGAAAAATTAATTTAGACGAATTTGATATTGGTGTAGTCCGAAGAACTATCCAAAACTATCATATAGAACATCGTCAATTTCCAACATTATCACGACTTAATATTGTTTTGAAAAACCGTATACAATTTGATGGATGTATAACAACCCTAAGAACATTGTTACATAAACTTGGTTATAAATGGAGAAAAACTGATAATAACAGGAAAGTGCTAACCGAAAAACATGATATTCAAATGTTAAGATTGAAATATTTAAAACAGGTAAAGTCTTTTCGTAATGCAGGTAGACCTATAGTATACACAGATGAATCATATATTCATACCAACCTCGTGCAAAAAAAATCTTGGGCTGAAAAAGGTTCTAAAACACCAATAAAACAAAATTTAACAAAAGGAGTGCGCATAATTATAGTACATGGCGGAAGTGCAGAGGGCTTCGTACCAAATGCGTTGTTGACATACAGAGCAGAGATCAAATCCAGAGGTTACCACGACAACATGAACACAGAAAATTACTTAAAGTGGCTAAAGGAGAAACTAATACCAAATCTCCCAAATGATGCCGTGGTAGTCTTGGATAATGCAGCCTATCACAATACTAGTTCGGAAAAAATACCAACATCCAACTCCAACAAATTAGACACGCAGACTTGGCTGAATGCAAAAAATATCCATTTTGAACCAAGCTACAATAAACCTGAACTTTATGACCTTATAATAAAAAACAAAGAAAACTTCCGCAAGTACAAAGTTGACGAATTATTGAAAGAAAATGGATTCGCAGTGCTTCGGCTGCCTCCTTATCATCCAGATTAAAACCCAATCGAAAACATTTGGGGTATTGTAAAAAACGACGTTGCTAGCCGCAATATCAATCAAAATTACACTTCGATTATGTCCATTTTAAATGAAGCATTTGATCGAGTAAATAAAGATGTCTGGTTCAATACTTGTCAGCACGTGGAAAAAATAGAAGACGAATACATGAGACACTGTGATGATCTTGATTTTAGTTTGATTATAAATGTCGTTGATACATCAGACTCTGAATCAGATATTTCTGAAACGAGTGATTGACGATTTTCATTTCTCAATAAAGTTCAATAAAACTTTTTCACGTATTTTATTTTTGTCTAGAATTACGCCCTATTATAAAAATGGTAATAATTAATATTGTTACCATTTATATGGTAATAATTAATGTATAACCCTTTCCTTACAGTCGGGTAAAAAAAAATTGAAGTAGAGCATCTTTGACTTTGACCATGACGCTCTCTCCTGATTAGTCTATTCATTGTAGTGCGTGTGCATTCATAGGTAATTAGTGTGTACCGATAACACTCAAACATTGACGGAAGCTTGCACACATATACTATAAACGGTTAGGAGGAATAGTGGGGCGCGTCTTCGTGGATTGCACTATCTGTACAAGGTGTACATCGATTAGCTGTCAAAAGTCGATTTAAGTCACTGTTGGGCGTTGTGGTACGCAAATATGCGCAATACCAATGCTACTTATCGACTATCTTGGTATATATCAAAGGACTACTGAACCTAGTTAGACACGTTAGCCAATAGCATGCATTTACTAAGAGCATTTTTATAATAATAATAATAATGCACATAAAATATCAATATTAATGACACACACACTAATAAATAAATGTGAAGGTTATTTCATGTATCGATGTGTGTTATTCAATCACGCAAAATCGCCTGAACGGATTTGGATGAAATTTAGAGTTAAGATCATTTGTAACGTTTAACCAAAGGGATCGCTTTGATCTTATTCCACGCGAACAAAGGCACGAAGGGACAAGATTTGGATGGATGTTTCTAACTCAATCGCGTAAAAATAGCCTAGTTGTTTTAGACGAAATTTAAAATGTGGATAGATGAACCACTGAACTTCGTGTCTCGTGATCGAACATTGTTAGCAATTTACTTATGGTGGTGCACGTAATAAACGAATGCGAAATTGGATGTTCTAGATTATTTATATTTGTCTGTTGCATCACCACAGCAGCAAGCTAGGCGATCAATCGAGCCTGTTCATTTATACAAACATCACCTACCTGTAAATGCTTATAGAGGTCGTAGCTCAAACAATTTACGAAAAAGTATTCGTATCGTAAGCATCACCGCGTCACGCTTCGGCGTGTAAACTATGAGTTACCTGTGTCACAGCTGCCCTATATACTTGACAGTTTTACTGTGTCACGTGAACGACACGTTACTTAACACTTACGCAATTATTCGTGCTAAGCCCACTGTTCCTCCGTTATCATGACGTACTACAGTGCCTGTGCTACGGTGAAAATTGGTAATTAGAAAAAAAAGAATTTCTTCCTGGATTTGAATTAAATAAATTTTACTTTATTTTATAACCGCTTAATACAATTTTAGTCTATCATTCAAATGAAATAGTAGTTTATATATAAAAAATGTTTTTTTTTCTAACATCTTATATCGAATATCTTACATTTATATATATATATATAAGCGGGTTGGCGGGTTGGGTATTTATACCCAATTATCCAACCCGCTTACTTTGCGGCCCAGTAATGGTAAGTTTATGGTAAGCACTATTGCAAATGGTAAGTACAATCCATCACATTTGCAGTGTACTATGATCATCACCCACGGACATTGGTTTTAGAACTTATTAAACTTTTGCGAATCAAATACGTAGGTAAAAGTAACTTTTTCGCGCATGATTTCGCGGTCGATGCAACTCGATCGATACGTCGAGGTTAGTCAAAATTATGTTTCGATAATAATTGGTTTTAGATTCTCATTTTCACAGTAATTTCACTTGCTACAGCGCCCTTAACACCCTATAACAGTGATGTTTATGCTTCGCGGCAGAATATCTGGCACTGCGGTGGTACCAACCCAGACAAGAGACCAACCACCTAGTAAAGTCGGATATCCTTACCTCTTACGATTCTTACCTCTTACGATACTGACGACAGAGGAAATAGCGTTGTGTACCATTACTGTGAAAGGTAATTACAAAATCGATAGGTGTCCTTGAACAGGACTATGAAATCCGCATATTTTATACTACTCAGTTACATTCCCAAAGTTAATTAAGTAATAATTAAGTTCCTGTAACAACTCACCACTACATCGTTGATGTAGTCTTAGTGATGCAGCATATTTATCTCCGAAGATAAATAAATCTACAATATATCATATAAATATGCTTTTTAAAACTACGCCGTCTGAAAAAAATTATACCCATTTTCCCCTCTCGTATGGCAGCAAAACTTTTCCAGGTAATTTTAGGAGAAAAAATTGGTAAGGGTATATTCGAGCACACTATAATAACTATAGTAATGGAGCTCGCTGGAGCGCCGGAGTCAGACATTGATTAATGTTGGCGCGGTGTACCGTTAGAGCCTTCATCAAAATGTCGAACTGCAGCCCTGGGTAGCTTCGTAATGCTTTTAAGTCTTGTTCTTTATTATTCTCAGAAAATATTTGGCGTGATTTCCCTGGCTTATCAATCCGAGACACTTCCATAACCTCCTATTGATGGTAGCAAACAACGACTAAGTGAAAACTGTGCCGATCAGCATGTTACTACTCACGTCGATGTATTGCTGCACATTAGATACATAAAGCGTTTAATAATAACCTAAAAGCTACAAGCTGCGTACGGCTGTAGTATGGAACAACTTGCCAGCGTCTATATTTCCTGACATATACAATCTGGGAGTCTTCAAATACAGAGTGAATAGGTACCTTTTAGGCAAGCATGTACCTCCGTCGACCGCGTCATCACTTTCCATCAGGTGAGACTGTGGTCAAATGCTTGTTTATTAAAATTTAAAAAAAAGCTACAAAAGAGGAGGAGCCAAGCAGGCAGACCTTACAAAATTATATGTTTTATACTGTTATTAATACGCAGTATTCCTGTTGGAATACAGTAAGAGGTAGGATAAGGATGAGGATCCTAGATTATTAAGCTTATTTTACCCAATCCTAGTGTTACGAAATCGTATGGCAACAATACTAAGATTTTAGAACAATATACAAGTCTTTAACGAAATATTACTAAGGAAGACGATAATTTTGTCACGCCAGCGTATAGTGCCAGAAGTATCACCCAAAGCTGTACTGCAGTTTGATGGTACCGCCTTAGTTTTTAATGAACAAAATTTGGTCTACAATCTAATCACCCAGTTATTTTACTTGCCTACATACATTTACTTCAACCTAAAACCAGTTTTGCTCGCGTGTAGGTACTTACTGCTTACCAATGTGGAGTAGATCCCATAAAACGAGTGTGGGGAGCCGAAGGATACGGCGCACCAAACGCTGGAAGTATGTGCTGCATGAAACCCGCAGCGGCACACGCTTTCAGCGAAAATAGGCGGAGATCTCTCGCTGCCCAGCATAGAGATCACCACGCTCGGCAGGGAGAGATCTCCACAGGCGGTGGCCACCTTCTGAGAAGCGGTGATGGCGCAACAGGAGGCCACGGAGCGGGTCAGGGAGAATTATGTTCGAGCTAACCCGCTTCGACGCAGACGGACGGGGGAATGGAGGGGGCAGTTCGCACGCCTCCTCCTTAGTGGGGTTCCTGGTGGAGAGACGGGGGACTCTTCACTGGCTTGCACGGCCCTACACGTCTAGGGGGTGGCCTCCACTTGGTGAGCAAGGTCACCCCTTCAAGGGCACTGAGGCCGGTTAAGATCAATCCGGACCTACCACTGGAGCGAAATGGTAAATTCTAGCGGGACCCCCTCGCGCCTTTGAGGAGGACTGCTCACGGGGTTTTATAGGGTCTGAGCCCCACACGCCCCCGTCCGGCCCCCCGTGGCGGAATAGAAGTGCAGAGCATTTCACACCCTCAAAAAAAAGATCCCATAATAAGAAAGCCCAATAACCCTACTACCTCATGGACATAATTGGACATGCCATACTCTCACAACGTTTGCTAGATATACTTCACCTACTAATTACTTACTGAACACTATTGCTACTAACACAAAGCTATAAGTTTTTAAACTATCATGGTCACAAACATAAGAGATATTCAAATTTTCAACGGGATAATTACCATGTATATTTTCTATGAGTTTCCGATATTTCGGCACTTTTGCAAACGCCATGATCACGGATGAACTGAGGAACTGCGGGTGGGTGTATGTTTACAAGCAGACGAAACGGTCTACCCTCTTCCGTATTGTACGCACTGTTAGTTTTTGTATTATCTCGACACACAACACTAACCGTATCAGCTCGAACTTTGGGACTATTCGCGAGATATCGAGCTGATACAGTTAGTATTGTGTGTTGAGATAATACAAAAACTAACAGTGCGAACAATAGTAGTGGTGCCTCGCATAACAAACGAGTACGCAAGAGGGTAGACCGTTTCGTCTGCTCGTAAACATTCACCCACCCGTAATTCCTTAGTTCATCCATGATCATGGCGCTTGTAACAGTGCTGAAATATCGGAAACTCATAGAAAACATACATGGTAACTATCCCGTTGATAATTTGAATAACACAAAGCTGCGTTGTTTTCACGACAATCCCTTTATGTGTTTATTTAAACGACACCTTCATAATATGAAGTAAACAAACACTAAACAAATACCTTAATGCAAATACAAAACTCAGCGAAATGAGGTTAAGCTCGTAATAACAGAACAAGTCAATCTCGTAACTACGTGCCGACAAAAGTAAATTGCAGTCGACAAACCGAGCTAGTTCGCCGGAATCGAATAACAGCTCCTCCCACGATTTATTTCAGCCGTTTCCTCTTTAAATACCAGCCAATGTATTTTTAGCTAACTCTAATGAACTCAATTTTATTTTTAGATATCGGAATGGCATTTTTGCTGAAGTACGCGTCAAAAGGTACCCGATTTATCGGGTTTCGTCGACGAGGGTTTACTACGTCACCGCCTATTATTTTCTCGGAGGAGGTACTTCAAGCGAAATCAGCCGGAAAACCGCTGGTTGCGTTGGAATCTACAATAATCACTCACGGAATGCCGTATCCGCAAAATTTACAGACAGCTATACATGTTGAAAACATCATTAGACAACGAGTAAGTAAAGGAAATATTATATATTATAAGAAAATAAAATATTCCACTCTAAAGAAAATATACAAATAATGAGAGGTATAAAATACAGTTGCACCTGGACAAAATATAAAATACGAATGGCTGGTTAGCTGGTAGCGACCCTTCTAAACGCCGGTCTCGGTTTCGATTCTCAGACAGGTCTAAAATATCTGTGCATGGACATGTCTGTTTGGGCTGTGCATGGGTGTGTATATGTATATAAGTATATATATCAGTTATCAGCTTACCATCGTGTAGGCTCTATCTAGTTTGAAACATAAAGATCTTGTGTGGACGTGAAACTGTTTTTGAACCTATATTAACACGTTGATGAACACAATCGCTTGGTAAAACTAACTATGCTAATAGTAGCTTATTTCTAGTGGTGAAACGAATAAGTCAGTTGATCAAGCCCCACGCATGCTCGAATAGCCCACAGTGTGTCACCTCGAGGCATAGATTTTCCAAACGGCTAATATGAAAATAATAATAATATTGCGGCGGTAATACTTTACATCATACAAAACTTCAAACAGCACTTTGAATATCTGATTATCTTGGAGAAGTAATAAAACTTATCCTACTCCACTACCTATAGATTGCTACGATTTTCGTAGACACGTAGAAATGCTACGAAAGTCGTGGAACAAACAAAATGCAGGAGTATTTTCCACAAAATAGATTTGTCTCTCTTCAGATCTCGTGTAATCGTATTTGTACAGAGTTGTTTTGCAAAAGCTGATACAGATAGGAGTGCTGGAAATAACAATCAAAGAGCTACGTACGTATATAGTAAATGCGTACAATACAAACATGACCTACTTACTCACTTTAGCTCACTTTTTTTAGGAATAGCTACAATTTTTTACGAATACAACTGTATTATAAGTGACTAGCTGCACTCCACTTTCGTAATGAACTATGAAAATGATGATGATGATGATGATGAAAAGTACTATGTTCCACTTTAACACACAGACACAGAGTTACTTTCGTATTATATTATTATCACAATAGTACAGTATTTTAATTATTAATGTGAAAGTTTGTGAGTATATGATATTTTGGGGATTGTGGGTATATATAGATGTTATTTGTTAGCTAGTCAGATTTGAGTGAAATTTTGAATAGAAATAGCTTATCTCGATACGATCTTTCGGATTAACATATAGATATACTTTTACGCTGAAAAATGGTTCCTTTAGGCCTGGTACGAAAATTTTCGTAAGTATAATATAATCTGTTTCTCTATATTCTGTCTGTGGTAAAGGCGATGGGTGACCGAAATCCTGGCGTCTACTTTGCCATCCAGCCAATGCAATGCCGCCAGTGTTTTGTCCACTTTTCCCCCCACCATAGAGCTTATAGATTAGTTTTTATTTTTAATTTTATTTATCAAAATATGTATAAAATTCTATTTTAAATACCTTGTAATATTTGTGCCACAGTTGTACTAGATTAATGATCGTTTGTATTGTTAACGACAACGATACTATTCATCATCTTCATAATCATCTCAGCCGTGGGACGTCCATTGCTGAACATATGCCTCCCTATGATTTACCAAAAGGACCGGTTGGAAGCGTTTAAACTATTACGTTAGACTAACGCATATTTTCATGTAAGGCCCACAGTGGTTAGTCATTTTATACACGGGTGGACACGCGAGGGTTGCTAGGTGGATTATATAATATATACTTTACTATATACTAATTGTGTAATGTTTTGTTAACATTAAATTGCAGTCACCTTATTGTTATTCGATGTGCACAGTGGAAACACAGCTAGTATAATGTAGGTTATTATAATGAATCGCATTTCCTTCCAGGGTGCAGTGCCGGCGACAATAGCAATCCTCAAAGGCCAGCTTACGGTGGGCCTCACGGAGGATCAGCTTCAATACCTAGCTCAGGCTAAAGGCGTGGTGAAGGCTTCGAGACGAGACCTGGCTCCTGTGATGGCTGCCAAACTGGACGGAGCCACGACTGTGGCTGGCACGATCATTGCCGCTGAACTTGCTGATATACCCATCTTTGTCACTGGTGGCATAGGTAGGTACCGTGTTTAGGTATCATATGATGTAAGAAGCATAACATTCATCCTTTAAACATCAACTAAGTAATGCTTTCATAGTACTGCTTGGAGGCAGTATACATATATACTGGACTACTGGTATTCACCAAAACGAGTGGTGGAACGCATCAATACTAATTGGTAAGTACCAAAGTCTTGCCGAAGACCCCTATTCGTATATTACATGATTGGTACCTTCCAGAGACCAATTTACTATCCATACAATATACAGCATGTAACAAAAATGTGTAGTAACACTAAAAGATGCGCATATGTGCTAGTCATGCACATAGCATAGTGTACTGTATGCCCAAACCTGTAAGTATATTATACTAGCTGCGCCCCGCGGTTTCACCCGCGTGGTGATGGATGATGATGATGATGATGATGAAAAGTATCCTATGTGTTAATCCAGCGCCTCATCTACCCCCATACCAAATTTCATCAACATTAGCCCCCCCGTTTGTGCGTGAAAGAGTAACAAACATCCATACATCCATACATACAAACTTTCACGTTTATAATATTAATAGGATTAATCACTATTATTTTTTGATCAGTAATAAAGATACTTCCAAACGATTTGGTCGTTTTACCTATAGAACTCCCCTCAAGGAACCTTACATGGATCCTGGATCCATGTAAGTATCAAGTATCAAAATCAAAATTAAAATCGCTTATAATTTTTTTCAAAGTTAAAAAACAATATACGATTTTTTGGACAGCCCTATTTTACATGCCTATTCCTGAAGTTCGCTAGGATCAATGCACTCTGCAACCCTTACACCACCTATTCATTTACCTCCGTCCCCCTGCCCTGCATGCGCCCTCTCCCCGCGCTGACAATTAGGTTCCTTGTTTACCTAGTCTTTGTTCTGGAGGTAATTGCCGTCTTTGGCCTAGTTTTTTAGGGATGAACCTGCTTAAGTTACAGAAAAACTCTGTTACTCACAACTTGGATTTTTTACTACTTCCTGAGACGCTCGTTAGGTCCCATTATGCAAGCTTTTGCGTGTGTAGTTTTCATATTACTACACTTTTTTGTTACAAGTATAAAATACTTGAATAAACCAGACATTCCCCGCTGCACTACCAAGCGGCACGTTACTACTGGTAGTGCAAAAGGTAGTTTTTATTCCCCACTGCACTACCAGCTGGTAGTGTCGTGGGAAATTTAGAATCTGCATAAATTGCCGTTCTTCGCTGCACTACCAAACATAATTTCATCAATATTCAACTCGTTTATAGGGTTCCGTGTTGATGTTTGTTTCACGCTATTGTTTTATTATACTGTAGCATCTCAAAGAAGATTGTGAAGTGACAGCTGTCAAAATGACAGATGATGTCATATTTTACGATTCATTATGAAGTCACCATAAAGACTGTGCTAAATTTATCTAACGACTCCAGACTTTTCTCCATTATGTATTAGCTAGTCGCCAGTCTAGATTGCCTAAATATCACCCAAGGTTTTATGTAACTACCCTATGAGGCACGAAAATACTCAGCCGTGCGATTCTCTAATGATTCGTCGACGAGCTCACCGATGTCAAATACTTTTATGAAATATCGCCCTTGAACATAAGGTTGTTTTTCCAACGTTTCTTGTCATCTCGTCATTTGTTTCACGGATGTTGTCAAAGATGCAACGATGTTTGCTCTTCGAGAATCGCACGTATGTAAAAGCCACTACCATATACTCATTTACTTGAACCAAAACAGTACAGTATGAAGCACAATTACACCTAATTGATCTACTATAAACAGGTAGTGCAATGCTACAAGATTGCCATTATTTAAAATACGTATTTAAAAGTTTAGTACTGAAGAGAAAATACAAAACACCAAGAAAAATATAGGAAATATAAACAAGAATCCAAAAGGGCAACAACGAACTACACACGTAGATAACGAATTACAAATCCTCAGTTCCCATCACACACTATCAAATTTTCGCCAAGGAAAAATATAACATTCATAAATAACCATATCATCTTGGGAAAAGAGATAACAACAGTAACCAGATATGCCGTATTACGTAAAATAATAAACCTTTTCAGCAGAGTTCCCCAAGGCGTGAGATTGCTTTATGCATCAAATATTCAAAGGAAAACCAGTGCAATCCCAAGAGCCGTTCTACCATCATATCTTTTTAGGGTTCCATAATGACTAGGAACCCACAACTTCACCTTTCTTTATCTCTTGACCTATTTGTCTGTAATAATAATAATAATAATTGCCCCTTTTGTCACCATTGATGGTGGCTCTTATGGGGGGCCCGTTTAGTGGGTGGCAAGTCACCACCTGCCTAAATATTTTAAGATGAGACTGAAATTGGCAGGTGCCGTAGTCTCGTCCATAGCCCACTATCTCCCGTACCACTAATAAGTACATATCAATAGCCATGCCCATTTTACCCATTTTTGTAATAGATATACCATGTAACCATCCATCCAAAATGTTTCTGTTTTTATACTACATTGTATTTTTATACCAAACGGGCCTCTAAGTGTTGGCTGCGGGGCCCCACTTATGCCTATGTAAAGGACCGGGTGAAACCCGTGAAATATGTCAAATAAAAGGAATAATAATAAATCGTTTATTTCATTTCTGAGCATTTTACAAAATGAGGTGGGGACTACCTTTTAGGTATAGTGAAATACCTGTGCCAGGTAGACCCGCTCTTCCTCATCTTAAAAATATGAAGTATACATATTAATAGTTTAATATTTAAGTAACGATTTATACAGAAACAATCTTCTTATAACTAACAACCTAAGAACTAACAAAATAAACCAAAGGTATATAGGTACCTACTAAAACATTGACTAATTTTGGAAGCCATTTAGTTAGTTAGTAGTATATTTAATGTTTTTTTTTACCAAAGCACCTGTTTATTTAAAGTATTTGTTTACAAGCTAAATCTATTTAAACATTAATTTTACATAACAATACAAATATTTTGTGGGTATAGTTTAAGTTAGATATATGTGTATAGATAAAAAAAATTGAAGGTAAGCACGTAAATACGTAATTTGTATGTAATCACATACAAGTTCAGTGTGTAAGCGCAAACTGTAAGTCTGTATGTAGTCAGTTGTTTATGACAGAGTACTTTTAAGACTCTTGCTCGTAAAGTGACTCTTATTGCAATGTGTTTAATATATATTGTCATAAAAACTTCCTTGAGGACTATTAATTAAATAGTAAACCGGCAAACACTCACGTCTATCATCTAGCCTTTATTACTGTGTTTGAGCAGTACTGATGCTCATCATCAAGGAGAGCGTGGTCTAGCAGCGAGGGCCGATAGACGCGTACTGCGGGCTGCAGCTCGCGCGGAGTTTAGTTTAGTTAGTTTAGTGTAGGTTATAAATTATGCGTAGCCTTTACTTACATTGAAATTGTTTTTATTATTTTTTGTTTTATATTTTGTTTGTTTTTATTATTTACATAAATTACACAAGTTTTAGGTTTATATCGCAGCTTATGAAACACTCGTATCTTGACACTTCATTACTAATGCTTAAAATTTCTATATTTTTTTTAAATCAGTATATTGCTATTGAATTCTAAAATAAAATATGGAATATAAGTTTTCTCCTCGACATTAATCGATCCATTTCCTAGATAGTTATACTTATCGTGTGGTCGCGTGCTGCAATTCAAGCTTTCAAGATAGGCTTAAAAGTAATATTTATTTAATAATAAATTGTTTCCTTGACGTCTTCATTTTCGGTAACTTTCAGTTGTTAGTATACTGAACACTAGTTCATGTCTGACCAGTCTACAGGCCGTAGCACAAACAATTTGAGAAAAAGTATTCGTATCGTAAGCGTCAACGTGTCACGCTTCCACGTACAAACTATGAGTTATCTGTGGCACAGTTGCCCTAGATAAGTGACGATGTGTACTGTTTTACGTGAACGATACGTTACGTTACGATACACCTACGCAGTTATCCGTGCTAGTCGCACTGCCGTGCGATTCTCTAAGAGAAAACATTGTTGCATCTTTGACAAAATCCGTGAAACAAATGACGAGATGACAAGAAACGTTGGAAAATCAACCGTGTGTACAAGGGCGATATCTCATAAAGTATTTGACATCGGTGAGCTCGTCGACGAATAATTAGAGAACCTCACGGCTGGTCAGTAGGAAAATTTGCGTAAGTGTAACGTAATCGTATCCTTCACGTGAAACAGTACAAACTATGAGTTATCTGTACCAAAGTCAGATAAGTTGTACTGTATACGCCATTGATAAGGTTACGTTATATTACGGATTTGTTTCGTCCTAGGCCCACTGACACGCATTAGACCAATATTCGCATTACTCGGTGTAGAACAAGCGAGCTACATCCAAGATGCCAAAGCTTGTCGATGAAATTATCAGACTTTACGCCATAATGCCAGAAATAAGTATATAAGGAGTTACCTATTCTTACCGTAATGCTCTACACAGCTCTGAAATGCGCTTATCGCCTCTCGCCCTTACAAAATAGTTACTAAATCTATATTTATTTAAATTGTTCCATAATTATTTAAATTGCTACAATGTTATTGACAGGCCGGTTGGCGCAGTTGGTAGCACCCCTGCCTTCTGAGCCGCTGGTCCCGGGTTCGATCCCCGGACAGGTCAAACATTTGTGTGCATGAACATGTCTGTTTGATCTGTGTCTGGGTGTGTATATCTATATAAGTATGTATATCAGTCATCAGGTTACCATAGTACAGGCTATGCCTAGTTTGGGACCTGAAGGCCTTTGTGTGGATGTTGTCCCATTTATTAATGTATTATATTATATATTATTATTATTTCCTCCATAACACAGTAATGCTAACATACTGTCGTATCGATTCAAATATCAAGCATAAGATTTTAAAATATGTACAGTAATGGCCTGTACTTTTAGGTTACGTAAAAGAAAACTCAGTTTTTCGTATAATCCAAGGTAGCGTTCAAGAGGATAACGTTTTTAAGAATTCCAATAACAACACTGGGAGCTTGTTTCAAACAGCTATTAAATTTTCACGTCATTCTGAGAGGAAATTGAATGTTACATCATTTATATATTATCTTGTGGTTACTCTCAATACAATATAATTAATTTAACGTTTGTTCTGTTCTACAAATGTACTTATTTGGTCTTTACTGCTATATATATTTTAGTTGATTGAAAATTACAATAATTGTATGTGGAGTGTGTCCTGATGTGGTGAACCGTGAAACGTTTACGTATAGGTAGGTACCCATACTTACGACTAAAGGATAGTATGACAATAGGTGTACTCCATTGAAGTATGACAGCGAAATGTAGTTGTTTATGGACCTCTTCAGAACTTTCCGGGGGTATTAAGCCTTTTGGTATTTATCTAATATGCTCAAACTACATGTAATATTTATTTCCCTGTCGCTTGAAACTAAATTAACGTTTTGAGTGATACGTCTGTCGTTCCAATGGGGCGGACAGCACGTGGGAAGCACCTTGAGGACGTAACATTACGTAATTATGAAGATGCACAGTAACTAACTACGAGTAGGTACTAATACCTATAGATAATCAGTTGTTGTCATACCTTGTTTTATATATTGGTTTCTTACAACAATTATTAAATTTTAATTATTGATATAGTTATGTAAATGTTACAGTATTCGCAAATTTATAAATAACTATTTTTAGTATTCGTTAAAAACCACTTCGTTGTATTGTACGCTGAGCCAGTCAAAGCGGAAATATTAGATTATGCACCGAGGGAGTAAAGCGGTGCCTTACGTCACGGGCGGCATCGAAGACCACGGGAACTCAAGAGTTAATCCCTGAGCGCAGCGAGGGTTCTTAAATTTAGTTCCCAAGCGGAGCGGATTATGTATAATAATTTTTATAATTCCTTTATGTTTTAAAAAATATATTTTGATTGGTTCAAATAATATTATTTTTTATGACATTTTATTAATAAATATAAATTTGGAGCGAGGGAGTCCTGAGTGAAGCGAGGGATTCAAGCCGCAACATAAAACACATAGGTAGGTATTTAGTTGAAAGTAATATGAATTAAAATTTAATATTAATATTAGATGCAGTTGTCCAGTTATGGATGCTCAAAGTAGTATTTTTGAGTCAACGTGTACGTGATGAAATACTGTAAGTGAAGAAAGAAAAACACCGTCATTTGTTTCACATTCATTACAATCGCGCCTCTTTTCTTTTTCTTTTTTGACTGCTGTCTATGGAGGCTAGTTCGATTATCTAATAAACTCTATGTTCGTATCTATGCTAAGAGTTGCTATAAATTTTAACATTACTTTCTCTCTTATAAATGTGCGGCGGGGAAAGTTGTATGGAATTTCATTTCTGCCCTCCGTAGCGGGGGTTCTCCGTAGTAGTAGCGTCCATTTCTGCCCTGCTAGCGTGCTTTTCTTTTTTAGCAGCGAACATAAAAATAATACAAACGTCATATTTTAAATAGGTTATATATCCAAGAAATAGAAAATAGAGGTGGGAAATATTTTATTGTACTCGATTTTCAATGAAAGGAGAATAGCAACTTTTTACTGCACTACGGAAAAAAAACATGTATTTGCGGGCATTTCTTATATATTGTTAAATTTTCTATTTTACTAAATTGATTATTTAAAAATTTAAAACGCTTTTTATTATTATTAAATTACCCAAAATGTCATCTGATAGTGATAGTGACGATTTTATAATGTTGAAGGACCAGAAAAAAGATGTATTTAATTTGTTACAAAACGCTCCAGACAACAATTAATTACATATAAAGGTAACTATTTTATTTTCCTCGTAGGTGTAGTATAAAGCACTATGTATCACTCGAGAGTAAATTCTATTTATTCCCTCAGTGTACAATGTACTATTCTAGAGAATGTCACATTACATATTACGTCATGCAACCCTGACCGAAAGTACATACTTTGGGTAGTAATACTGTACCGGATTTCATTACAGCCTGTCGGGTAATATTGTGGTTTGAATATCGAACCGCACAAATTTGTATGAAATGCTTACCAAAGAGTTCCTTTTTTATTTGTAAGTGGGCTACGACCTTCAAACTGTATACGTATCAAGAGAGATTTTTATTCAAGGAGTGAATGCGTCACATTAAGCCAGTCATTAAGCCACTGTCCTGTCTAAGTCACGTTTTAGTAAAGCGTTTGTAGCATTACCAAAGCTGTCTAGGACGATACGATACAATCTGTTCGTGGTTTTTTATTTCGTTTTGCTTTGGTCACACATCATCTTTTTGCTGTCAAAAAGATGATGTGTGACCAAAGCAAATAAAAATCTAACGGCCTTATTAGTAAACTTGGCTTACACCCGGAGTAGTTAAAACATCTATCTGTCAATTTTTCGCTTGCAGTAAATGTCACGCGTGAAAGCAAGACAAAGCATGTTACGCCTAATATAGGTTTACTCAACGTTTATTAATAAAGGCCCATAGGTATATAAAAGTTTAACAGATTTGTTTGATCCATTAACATCGTATACAGCGTGTAACAAAAAGGTGTACTAATAGTAAATGGTGTGTATATGTACATAGTCAGGAATCACATGGCTAAATATCAACATTTCAATCGCTTACAATTTCTTCAAACACAGTTAATAAATTATTATGAGATTTTTTACAGCCCTATTATATTGCACATGAATATTCGCGGTGTTCATAAAGGTCAATACGCTGTGGGATCCCCACGCCACCTATTCATTAACCTCTATCCCCCTACCCTGCATGTGTTTTTTCCCCGCGACGCGCCTCAGCCCAGGTCCTGCTTAGGCACCTTATATACATAGTCTACGTTCTGGCGATCATTGCCGTAATTGGCCTAGTTTTTTAACCTTTAAACCTGGCTTGAGTTTTAAAAAAAAATTGGTTACTCATAACTCGGAATTTTGACTACTTCCTGGGACGCAGTAGTCAGGTCCTAATTATTGTATGCAAGCTTTTACGTGTATGGTTTTATTATTATTTCAACTTTTTATTACACAATGTATAGTTTTACTTGAATTTATAATTAAAAAGTCTCAGAATTATCCTACATCTTAGACCGCTCATTGTATATATACAGGGTATTTGGTAGAGGGAACGACAAACCAAATGAGCGTGTTCGGGGAATGCCCACTTGGAGAATACAAGTTGGCCAAAAAAAATCCCCGACGCCCCAATTTTTTTAAACTTTTTATTGTGAATTTTCTCGTTTTCTCCAATATTGTCAAAGTCAAAGTCAAAGTCAAAATCATTTATTCAATTTAGGCATCAAAGACGCACTTATGAACGTCAATTTTTCATTATAATGTACTTTAAAGACTACCGCCGCGTTCCAAAATATATAGAGCCTACCGAGAAGAAGCGGCAAGAAACTCGGGGCCATTCTTTTTATACAGATGTTTTTACAATGTTTTTACTTAGGTACTACAAATATTAGCTCCAGTGTGTTGCCTTACAAAAGAGAACATAATAATGGTATCAGTAGGGCAAGACACGCTACACTTTGACATCTTAGTACACGAGTAGATAGATCCTGGAGTGATCAGTCCCAAGCTGTTTTATCCTCCAAGTAATCCGAAATTTTGTAATAACCTTTTTGACAGAGTTTAGTTTTAATAGTAATTTTAAACTTATTAATAGGCAAATCTCGGATAACATTGGGAACTTTGTTATAGAATCGTATACATTGTCCCATAAAAGAATGACTTATTCTGTGGAGACGCGTTACATGTACGGATAGCTTGTGCTTATTTCGCGTGTTGATGGAATGAGCATCACTCCTTTTATCAAAACTGCTAATGTTTTTCTTTACATACATTAGATTTTCATAGATAAACTGAGAGACAACAGTTAGAATGTTTATGTCTTTAAACTTCTGTCTAAGGGAAACTCTGGGAGCTAAACTGTAGATCGCTCGTATAGCCCTTTTTTGCAGTATAAAAATGGAATTAATATCTGCAGAACATCCCCAGAGCAGTATGCCATAAGTCATAACGCTATGGAAATAACTAAAATAAACTATTCTAGCTGTGTCTACATCAGTTAATAGTCTAATTTTTTTAACAGCATAAGCCGCTGAACTGAGCCTACTAGATTTTTTTTTTATGTGGGGACCCCATTGCAATTTAGCGTCTATAGTAATTCCAAAAAAGACCGTTGACTCCACAAGGTCCAACCCTGTTCCATTCAATTGTATATCGGATTCTACTTGTCTCACATTTGGTGTCGAGAACTTTATACAATTAGTTTTCTTCTCATTGAGGAGAAGATTATTTGTATTGAACCAATTCACAACTTTAGCTAATACATTGTTAACATCGTCATAGTTTAATAACTGCCTTTTAATTTTAAATAACACTGAAGTGTCATCTGCAAACAATACAATCTCGTGATTCTTGTCTACATAATAAGGTAAGTCATTAATATAGATTAAAAACAAGAACGGCCCTAGTATTGAACCTTGTGGAACGCCCATTGAGATTATAGAGCCGGGCGATTTTTTACCATTTATGTCAACCCTTTGAATTCTATCATTTAAATATGAAGTCAAAAGGTTGAGAGCCATGTTCCTAATACCGTAGTGTTGTAATTTCCTGACAAGTATATCATGTCGGACGCAGTCATATGCCTTAGATAAGTCACAAAAAACACCTAAGGCATCTTGAGACTTCTCCCAGGCATCAAACACATCTTTTATAAGTTCTATACCTGCGTCTATAGTAGAGCGATTCTTTCTGAACCCAAATTGATTCTTATGGAAAATTTTGTTTGCACTAAAATGAGTTTCTAATTGATGTAATATATTTTTTTCGAAAATCTTACTTAGCGTAGGTAGTACAGAAATAGGCCGAAAATTTATTGGATCAGTAGTACTACCAGATTTGAATAAAGGAACCACTTTACTGTGCTTCATTAGGTCAGGAAATACACCACTTGCAACACAACTATTAAACACAGCTGCTAGATTGGGTGCAATGACATCTATAATTGAAGAAACGGTCTTCATAGAAAGACCCCATAGGTCTGCCGTTTTATAGCATCTAGACTTTTGAAACTGCTTACAATATCTTTGCAATTAACTATTGAAAATTTAAAAGTTGTGTCACATTCAGTTACACTTTGTTTAAGTAAGATCTCAGCAGAGATGGAGGAAGATTTTAGAGTTTTGGTTGTTAAAGAAGGAATATTAGTGAAGAAATTCTCAAACTCGGCCGCTACCTCCAAATCTGCTCTTACATCTTTATTATTAATTTTTAAATGAAAGTCTCGATTACGCACTGTATTCCTACCAGTTTCACTGTTTATAATGTTCCACGTCATTTTTATTTTATTAACAGAATTTTTGATCTTATTTCTTAAATAAATAGATTTAGCTGAGGAACAGGTTCGTTTAAATAACTTAGAATAACGTTTGGCATATTCCAAAAATACAGGATTATGATTATACGATTTTTCATGGTACAATTCATAATATAACTTTTGCCTACTTTTATTAATTTTAACTTCTATTCTTCTACTAATTTAACTTTGGTACAAACACTTTGCCAAATTCATCACTGATAAGATGGAACAGTGACTTATATGATATATTTGGGTCATTGTGACTGGGCAACTCTGGCACTTTCCGGGATATATTACTTCTTAACAATTCTAGGCGGCTTGCATTTATTGGAACAAAGCTAACATATTTGCTTTGGGGTTTGTTAGTTTTTCTTGGAAACACTGCAGTTGACCACAGTGGTCTGATTCTAGATTATTTATAATGAAATTTTTAATAGGTTTGAGATTAGTCTGTGCAGGTGAAACTTGTGGCTGTTATCCTAGTAGGTTCCAAGAAAATATTGTACATATTATAAGATGTAAACAGTAACAAAAATGTATCCACTACCTGATTATTTTCTAGCAAATTAATATTAAAGTCTCCACAGATAATCATTGATTTATTTGTATTAGATAGCTTAATTAATGTTTCCTCCATGCACTTTTCAAAATCACCATATGGTGAGCATGGAGGTCTGTATACACATAGAACAAGGAACTGCTCAAACTCAATACAGGCCATTTCTATTACTCGTTCAACAGATAGGCTCACAATATCTTTTCGTTCTTTGAGTTTTATATTTTTATTTGTAATAATTAAAGAACCACCACGTATAGATTTTTCTCTGTTGAAGGAGCTAGCAACTTGATGATTATTAAAATTAAATAAGAGTTGGTTCTTTTTAAGCCAGTGTTCAGTAATACAAAGAATATCTATTTTGCTGTCATCTATAAACAATTCCAGTTCCAACTCTTTGCCCATCATACCTTGAATGTTCTGATGAACAATATTGATTGATTTAATGCAAGAGGTTGTCTCTATTGTCTTAGGCACTAATTTAAATTATTTACAATGTCATTAGTAGCCAAGCAATTGGCTGAATTAAAAATGTCAAATTGCTCAATAGAAGCATTGTCAATACTATTGGATTGCTCAATAGAAGCAACCTTGTTAGCCAAATTTTTGGCTGCAATATCAAATAAATATGATAGCGACACAGCTATCTATCTTCTATAATAATTAGAAAGATAGTAATTATCTTTTGTCAAGAAGATTTTTTTTATATAATTATTAATGTCAATTAAATTAAATTTATTTCCATAAAAATTATTATTACATATAGTGTATAATGTTAAATTAAGCTTATATCTAATATCATTTTCCACCTGTGGCAAACTATTACTATAGGGAAATGTAAACATTATGACATTATCTACTGTAAGATTAGATAGACGGTTGTTGAAATCAACATCCGGTCTAAAACATACTTTACAAATGTTATGGTGGTAAATAGGTACAATATCGGAGAAAAAGGGAAAAATCACAAAAAAAAGTTAAACATATTTGGGGGGTCGGGGATTTTTTTTGGCCAACTTGTATTCTCCAAGTGGTCCCCCGAACACGCTCATTTGGTTTGTCGGTCCCTCTACCAAACACCCTATATAAATAAGGTATCGTTGTATTTGTCTTAACTACACAAGTCACGTGAGGTAAACATTTCGTATGTAAAGAAATTCAATATGGCGGCAGTAAACCACCATAATGCGATTTCAAGGAAAGAAAACATGGTTTTAATTCATACATACAATAAAGTAGTTTTCTTTAAAGTTTAATGTTTTTATAGTAATCTTTAGTAATTGTGATTACTATATTTGATCTGTTTATTATGCATCTGGCATTGAAACATATAACGTAATACCCAATCGCCCGCCTAAAAGTTTTAACGAGAGGTTTCTAGAAAATTAGCAGCCTGACAACTTTGGATGGTATGTTAGAATCACAGAAATCTAGATCGGTAGGGCTAAAATGTATTTCAGTTGCTAATAAGTGTTAATTGAAATCGAAAAAAAATGGCGGCTCTATGTCAATTTTGTCAGCTCCAGTCATCAACTTACTAACATTTTTGTTTATATACTGGAGTTGTAAAAAGAGCCGCCATTTTCAAGATTTCAATAAACATTTGTTAGCAACTGAGATACATAATAGCACTGCTGTGGTTAGAATGTAGTACAGGCATGCATTAAACGAAATAGCGCGCTTCATGAGTTGCGGTCACCAGTAACCAGCGCAGCGTGAGAATGTCGATGAATTTTAGCAATATCAACGCTGTTCTGATTGAATTTGTCGCTGGCCTGCAGCGCTTTCAATTAGCGGAACCCGATGCCGACCGCCTGAAGCTTTACGTATATATAAAGTATATACTGCGTGGCGGACGATCTAATGATTCGATTTTGAACCTTTAAACGATCATCTATGCTACGTTCTATGTAAGCAATTTCTAAAACGCGTCCACGCGTTTGTTGAAATGATCAATAGGGCTTCTTGCTTACCTTTCTACTATAAAAGTTATTTATTATATAATGTGTAATACAGTGTGAAGTTATTATTAGTGATATTGTAGATACTCTTATTACTAGCTGATGATTTAACCTGTGAAGGGATTGCTTAGGTGATGGTTGCTTGTTTCGACCCTGTTTGTTTGTTCAGCCCAGGTTTTTTAAAGAATAAGGCTACGGTAACCCCTGCCTTATTCTTATTCGTTTTGGGGGCAATGAGGCGTGCACAGACGTCCCGGTGTTTTGTGCAACTCCTGCCTGTCTTAAGACTCGACTGAAAGGGACTCTAAAAGCTCAGATATAGTTGGGTTATAACTATCTCATCAACGAACTCGAACGCCATCATGATGTGGCAATTGATGCCGTGCCATCTTCATGGCAGAAGAAGGAGATGCGAAATGCTCTCAGAGACGAGCCAAAGGGTAATATGTCAGGATTGTCCCGGTTTGTTATTCAGGAGAACCTGGGGCCATCTGTAATACAACGAGGAAGGCCACACAGGGGGGCTCCCCATAGTGTATCTGATAAAATTCCCCCCCAACCCCAACCAAAAAAGGTGGGTTGCTCATAACTGATCAGCAATAGATTTTGCTGCGGTCAGTATATGGTTAAGAGACCGCTACTGCTATTTTGAACGTATTAAAGAGGACACATGAAGCCACTAGTCCCGGTTGCTATCTTATGACAACAGTCGTTACGATAAGGCGAAGCGACCATTGGTCTGAAGATTCTGACACTAAGGCTGGCCACTAGCCGCAATGGTGGTTTATTACTAGGCTTGCAATAACATTCAGGAATCAATACGGGAGGTTTTAGATAAAACAAATAATAAAGTCGAAATCAAAGTTTTTATTCGAAGTAATAGTATTTTTATGTCAATCGGCCACGAGACGAGTCTGACGCGCACCTAATGTTGAGTCTCACGCCCATGACATGTCATTTAACCCTTTGCGTACCAGAGACGTAAATTTACGTGCGTTCATTCATAAATCTTTTGTTTTAATTATCATGGTATAAAATGTTAAACTAAGTACAAGAGTTTAAAATCTTGCATGGTAATGAACGAGTACTGCAGCACTCGTCACCCCGAGATATAAGATGTTAAATCTCGTGCCCTGCAATTTCGGTAGAAACATTGCAATGTTTGCACACTACTGCTTCAGGGTTGCATAACTATCTTGAGCACATTGCTATACAAGGGTTTACTATCTACTATTCTTTATTCCATGACAGGGACACAAAATAACTAATAGTAGACAAGGGCTGAAGTTCCCCTGACGGAGCAGCAGAAGCAAATAATTAAAAACATTATATTTTAATGCAATATTGACCATAGAACCTAATAGTCATAATATTGTAGAAACAGGAGACAGGTGACAGGCCGGTTGGCGCAGTTGGTAGCACCCCTGCCTTCCGAGCCGCTGGTCCTGGGTTCGATCCCCGGACAGGTCAAATATTTGTGTGCATGAACATGTCTGTTTGATCTGTGTCTGGGTGTGTATACGAGTATGTATATAAGTATGTATATCAGTTATCAGGTTACCATAGTACAGGCTATGCCTAGTTTGGGACCTGAAGGCCTATGTGTGGATGTTGTCCCATATTATATTATTATAAAAACGTGACATTTTATTTTGATGGCAAAAACTTAATCTATCAGAATCTAAATGTTGAGCTAAGAGCTAAACTTTGATCATTATAGTAATTATCACCTGGAGATATGGACTGTTTTGTTTTGTCGTAGGTATTGCATGCCACAAATGGTTAATATGTTGGACTATTAGTTATTATAACATCATTGTATCATGTATATGTATCATCTTGAATTACTTTTACTAGTTAACTTCTTGCACTTTTTTAACATCAAAATTTATTAACACTATGTGAGCCATCTTTTGTAGCCTGAGATAAAAATTAAAGCTAAAACTGAGAATATGCCATAGGATTTCCGTCCACTATATGACATTCAGTGTTTTCTGAGTATATGCGGTTATATATGAAAAGACAGACGTACTCTTATTGAGATAGAAAACTATCGCAAGTTATGTTCATAATTACGCTTTAAAACCGGCTAGGACTCGCGTAATATTTACCGGGTAACATTTAATATTTATCAATGTCACTTTCAGTGTCACTGTACGGTAAAAAACGGTAGTGACAGTGACACTGAAAGCGACATTGACATAAGTGACAGTTCGGACGGAAAAAATCTGACAGACACAGCGCGACCGTCGCAGCGCCAGTTACGTGCTGTGGCCCGCGCTCGGCGCTGTGCACAAGAGTGACTCCCAGAAGAAGAACTTCAAATAAGTTCGAAACTGGTCGGAGAATATTTCCGGTAAATATTACGCGAGTCCTAGCCGGTTTTAAAGCGTAATTACGTACTCTTATGTATATATAAATGTAATTCTTTTTTATTTTTTAATCTGCCATCGGCTTATGCCATAATCAGATACGTTTGAGGATGGTTTATGTTAGTGCTATTCCAGTAAATGACACCATAATATGGAAAGCGACTCAATCTCGAGTGTACAAAGTCAGAATGTGCCATCGTTTTAGGCATTTTACATTTTCTTTGTCATCTAATAGGTTTTTGGCGAGGTCATTAGTGTGCTTGTTCAGTCACTCTTTGTATTTGAAGCTATTGTTGCTGATTTCCTTCTTTACTGTTGAGATCTCCATCCATGTGTTCATGTATTCCAGTGTTCCTTACACAAACCGGTAAACACTTGAAACTGTTCGCAGAGCCAAGTTTTGAAATCTCTCGAGAATCTCAATGTTGGAGTTACTAGAGTTACTATTATCTTATAATGAATGAAAAATTATCTTGTTCCATTACATGTTTGTAGAACATGTTTTAGTTATTGCATCAAAGGTCGCACGGCCAGACACAATAGAAATTTCATTGTTATAATGACATCGACCCTTGAAGGGATATGTATATTCTTTTAGACCTTTACAGATTATATTATAGAATACTTGACATATTTACAATTATAGTGTTTTATAGTTTTTACGATTGTAAATTGAAAACTAATGTATTGACCATCTTAAAATCAGCTATGTTAGTAAGCCAGCTACAGCCTCACTTCGTCCAAACATTAAATGTAATTAACGTGAAATCTGCACTGCAAAGCAGCATTTATCCTTCGCACACCCATTTACCAATGGAATGCCTTTGTCCTCCTAATTCGATACCACTTATCTGATTGCGTTACTCTGGTTTCGCAACTATTTCCTTATCTGCCCTTCCCTTTCTACGACCAAATTATTCCACTGACAGCACCTGCGCCTTTCCGAATTTTAATATTTTATATTCTTTGCTTTAGCGTGCCACACAGGTTTAAACGTAAATCTTTTTCATGGCCGCTACCCTAATAAAGTTACGGTAAAAATATTAAATTAGGGAAACAATTATCATACATTTTCCCCGATTTAGATGAGGCCGTAATTGAAATCTAACCCCTGTGGTTATTTTAAGAAAATTGAAAAAAGTTTGCCATTGATAATGTGTTCCTCGAGGACAAAGTGTTTTAGCGATGTGTTTATTGTTCTTCATCTTGCAATTTCGTTTTGACACTTACTACAATTTTTACTTTTTACTACCAGGCGTCAATTTTACATATGCACGTCTCCGGAGATATTATGTCTTTCACGTATGGTATATATAACTATATATATATATATATATATATATATATATATATATATATATATATATATATATATATATATATATATATAATATGATATAGTGGTTAAGCATATGCATATTAATCGAGACAAATGCTAGTCTGACTCGCGCAGCAAGGGTTCCGCATAAACACCAAAAAGATTATTCGGATATAAGTAAAAACTTATCTTTTTATCGGAAAAACTACAATAGCCAAATTTACACAACAATTTATGATTCTAAATCAGTCTTTCCCAAAGGGGGCGATAACGCCCTTTTGTGGACGCTGCAGGCCTAAAGGGCAGAAAAAAAAGATGGTAAAATCACCTTACGTTTACGACGCTTAATATTCGGCGAAAATCATAGTAATTATGGCAATATTCGCCTTATGAAAAGGTTGATTATTTATTTTGTAAGTTGAAATACGCTAGCAATAAGAACTAAACAAACGTAAACCTAAGTTAGGAAGCGACGTACATATGCGGCATTTACTAACGGTTCAAGTTGATTTTCATGGTATAGCAAGGTATAAAGTCCTATTACAAAGATGCTAATAGTCTATCGTAAGATCATCGTGAGAGAGCAAAAACTAATTTTGCTTCAAGCGTTTTTGCTATCGTACGATCGAATCGTACGTGAGAGCGATGCGAAAGTTAATTGTTTGAAAAATCTTTTCTTTCGCAAGCTGTTCAATAGATGTCGCTCCGTCCCCATACGACGGTTAAAATCAAATAGAGTGTCAAAATTATATGCTCGGACCTCGTGCCTCGGTGGCCTAATGGTCATGGCGTCTGGCGCGGATAGTCGGGGGACGCGGGTTCGAGTCCCGTCCGAGGATGTGTATTTTTTCTCTAAATTTGCAATAATTTCTATTTCCCATTTATATACACCAAACAAGCAGACAGACAAATCTAATGTGGCACTGAGTATAATAAAAGTAGTGTGACTGTATAAATGTATCATATAGGTACTCGTATATGTGTCTATATGTTCGTTTATCCTATAGCTAGTCTATATATTCCTTTTCGTAGGAACAGATAGATAATAAAGATATAGAGACAAAGTTAGTGCAATAATTCAGTCGAACAGTGATGTATAAGTTCCAATTACCGCTGACATCATACGTTACATTCACGTCTCCTTTGTAGTCTCTCGTAATGGAAAAAATAGTGACTATTTTATAATGTTGCGCTCGTTGGTTTCACCCGCGCGATGATGAGTGATGATGATGATGATTAATTAAAATATATTTATTTATTTCTTAAAAACATAAAGCATAACATATAGCATTATTAGTTATTCATCATTTCAACATCATCATTTCATCATCATCATCATCATTATTATAAAGTCTATGTTCGTCAGGGATAATGTAGGATTCTAATAGTGAAAGAGTTTTTTAAATCGGTCCACCAGTTTCAGAGCCTAGTAGATACCTCCATGCATCAAAACTCACAAACTTTACCTCTTTATGGTAGATTGGTCCTACTAGGTGTGGTCAATCTAGTGATGTACAACATAGAAGGACTCTTATATCTCTGATAGTCGTCTAAAGGCACGTCCCAATAATCTATCTATCCACGGTTTACCTTACTACCGATAGCAATTTGACATAACGTCCATACAAATAGTGTCAAATATCTATCTCTAGTAAGGTAAACCGGCGATAGATAGATTATTGGGACCGGCCGTTAATGGTTATCACTGCCGTACCAGCCGTGCGATTCTGTAATGATTCAGATGAGCTCACCGATGTCAAATACTTGTGTATAATGAGATATCGCCCTTGTAAATAAGTTGTTTTCCAATGTCTCTTGTCATCTCGTCATTTGTTTCACGGATGTTAACAAAAATGCAACGATGTGTGCTTTTAGAGAATCGCACGGCCGATATCCTGCCGCGAAGCAATATAGGCACTTAGTCAGTAGTCACAGTAAGCTTTACTGTGTTAGGATTTGATGACCTGTACATGACAGTACTGTATAATACTGTAGATGACATTGTAGCAAGTTAACGAAGCAAATGGGATTAAATAGTTATCTTCTCTATCTAATAAACAGTTATTGTCTCAAGTGCAGCACGGAATTTACAATTTCACAGTTCTTGCAACAGGCATTGCAACTGCCATGGGCAAGCGTGATGCAGACCAGCACTATCTCATTACTAATCATTCATAGTATGCAAAACATAATTTAGTTCATAGTCGGCTTCCTGACGTTATTATTAAATAAAACATACTAAGCAGCTCTTCAGCTAGTATTGCAATCTAACTTTGAAAACTTCATCAAATATAAACAATGAGAATGAAATGAATACTCTCAATTTTATTCAAGTTTCTAGCCCTAGGCTCTGGTTTATTATGAAAACGTGTTATTTTATATTGATTATGATCAATCATGATTCAGGTGGTGTGCATCGTGAAGGAGAAACAACTCTGGACATATCAGCTGACTTGAACGAGCTTGGTCGTAGTAAGACCCTTGTGGTCTGCAGCGGGGTCAAGTCCATCCTCGACATAGGAAGAACTCTTGAGTACTTAGTAAGTACCTAAATCAAGATATTTTCAAATTATTACAACTAGCTGCACCCCGCGGTAATACCCTTGTGGTGATGGATAAGATGATGATGACAAGTATCCTTGGTAATAGAGTCCCGTTTTAACCCTAAAAACGATAATAATGGGGTGTTGGCTGTTACTGATAATCTTTATAGCTTGTCATAGATTGAGTTGTAACAGAAAAATAATACCTAACCATCGCCTTGCATGGGTATCGATTGAACTATATTTATCGAGTAAGTCGATGAAATTCAGTAGCAACATTCTATTACTTACGATACATAATGATGGTCTTCAATCATCGTTGACTGCTTGATTGAGATCGATTTGCAACTACCTTGGCATTACAATGATTGCCATCATATTACAGAATGAATTATCAATGGAAAACATGGCATTATGGAATAAGGAAACCTTAACTTAGCTGCTTACAGATTGGTGAAACGTAACATGCAATGAAATAATTTGCCGTCTGCCGCTAGGAAAGGTAACATACACTTTGTAACAAATTCTCATAGTGTGGTACGCGTTACGCGCGTGACCGACCGTATCACATTTGCGAAAAAGTATTCGTATCGCAAACGTCAACGTTCTTTAGCGTATAAACTACGAGTTGTCTGTGTCACAGTTGCCCTAGGTAAATAACAGTTTGTATTGTTTCACGTGAATAACACATTACGTTACACTTACGCGGTTATTCGTGCTACAGTGTGCCACCACGCATAATAAATTTTTCGCAAATTGTTTGTGATGCCTTGGCCACATCGTGAAGAATGTTGAACGGCATTAACATTGCCGTTGTCGTTGGGCGAGAAATCGGCTGGCGACTAGACGATTGCGACTGAAATCTAACGCGAGAATTATTGCGTTGAAGTGGCCACACCAACGTTTGTCATTGTTCACCGTGATCGCGAAGGGATCGCACCTGTTTGTACAAAGCCAATTATGGAGTGGCTGAATGAAAAAGTCGTTAAGTTTCAGGAAATCTTGTAGACAGAGACATGTATTTTATTTTTCTTCGTTCCTAAATGTAAAAGTTCGTATGTATGGATGTCAGTTACTCAATTACTTGCGCGAAACGGCTTAACATATTTGGGTGAAATTTGGTAGTTAGATAGATGAGGTACTGGTTTACACAAGGAATACTTTTCATTATCATCATCATCCATCACCACACGGGTAAAACGGGTATTTTTTTAATTAATACATTCATACAATACAAATTAACATTAGTTAAATATGGAGACATAATACTGTTATTTATTCTGTGACATTATCGCCAATTTTATCGGCAATGAAATGGGCGTTGACGTTTACGGTACCAGTGTGGCCACTCAATTTATCGTGATAATTCGGTATGCTAAAAAAAATTAACCTATGCCAATTCCGAAACCATTTCGAGATTTTATGTTACAAACCCTTATTTTTCTACTCTGACCTTTTAAAACGATAAGATGCCATTTATTTTAACAAAAAACGATGAAATAGTTCGACTTTCATTGACCTCTAAATGACGTCACTTTTTTGCATTTTATTATCTAGTAATTTTTAAACTTTCGCGATTTGAACACATGTTTTAAATGTTTATCGGGACTTATCACGTATTATTTAATATAGGTAAAAATATGTACCTTTCGCTCGACGTTTCGACCATGTTACAATGGCCGTGGTCACGAGCTGACTGAAAACTGCGGGTGAGTCCGGCGAGAAGAGCGGGTGTTTTGTTCTTCTACCCTCACTTGATCTTGAAAAATCGCAGGGTTGTCACTACGACACACAACACTGACTGTATCGATAAATGTCCTAGTACCTACACCGCGGTTTGTACACTTGCTCACTACGGGATTCCACGACGCCGCTAACCTAAATCCATCTTCCCGGTTGAAATTGCGATGTTTTCTAATTTCAACCGCTTCACGAACCATTCTTGAAAAATAATGTCGTTCAGTGGAGAGGACCTTCGGATCGTGGAGCTCGATCCAGTGACCGGATCCCGCCTCAAGCAAATGTTCTGCAATAGCCGACTTCTGTGTCTGGCGATTTTTGACGGCCGCGATATGTTCTTTGATTCTTTCAGCTATGGTACGCTTCGTTTGACCTATGTAGGAACTACCGCAGCTACAATCGACCTTGTACACACCAGGGGTCTGGAAAGGAATAACGTCTTTCGGTGTCCTCACATGCCTCGCCAGCTTAGATAAGGGGGTATACACCGTCTTGATGGAGTACTCCTTCAGCAAAGTCCCTACCTTATCCGTTACTCCTTTAACGTAAGGCATGAAAGCCGGCTGCCGCTCGACGTCAGTCCCTCTCTTGTGACATCTGCGTCTCGCCTGCCCGCGTTTAGTCACACTATAGCCATTCCTTTTAAGTACCTCCTGAACATGCCTTTTCTCAACCTCTACATGTTCAGGGTCACAGAGGGCGTCCGCTCTGTCCAACAGAGACCTGGCCACCGACTGTAGATGACGTGGGTGATGGTGTGACGTAGCGTGTAGGTATCTGTCCGTGTGCGTGACCCTGAACATGTAGAGGTTGAGAAAAGGCATGTTCAGGAGGTACTTACAAGGAATGGCTATAGTGTGACTAAACGCGGGCAGGCGAGACGCAGATGTCACAAGAGAGGGACTGACGTCGAGCGGCAGCCGGCTTTCATGCCTTACGTTAAAGGAGTAACGGATAAGGTAGGGACTTTGCTGAAGGAGTACTCCATCAAGACGGTGTATACCCCCTTATCTAAGCTGGCGAGGCATGTGAGGACACCGAAAGACGTTATTCCTTTCCAGACCCCTGGTGTGTACAAGGTCGATTGTAGCTGCGGTAGTTCCTACATAGGTCAAACGAAGCGTACCATAGCTGAAAGAATCAAAGAACATATCGCGGCCGTCAAAAATCGCCAGACACAGAAGTCGGCTATTGCAGAACATTTGCTTGAGGCGGGATCCGGTCACTGGATCGAGCTCCACGATCCGAAGGTCCTCTCCACTGAACGACATTATTTTTCAAGAATGGTTCGTGAAGCGGTTGAAATTAGAAAACATCGCAATTTCAACCGGGAAGATGGATTTAGGTTAGCGGCGTCGTGGAATCCCGTAGTGAGCAAGTGTACAAACCGCGGTGTAGGTACTAGGACATTTATCGATAC
Source organism: Selenia dentaria (assembly GCA_917880725.1). Taxonomy (NCBI): domain Eukaryota; kingdom Metazoa; phylum Arthropoda; class Insecta; order Lepidoptera; family Geometridae; genus Selenia; species Selenia dentaria. The sequence continues at coordinate 22,891,156 of OU862879.1, forward strand.
AGTCAGTGTTGTGTGTCGTAGTGACAACCCTGCGATTTTTCAAGATCAAGTGAGGGTAGAAGAACAAAACACCCGTTCTTCTCGCCGGACTCACCCGCAGTTTTCAGTCAGCTCGTGACCACGGCCATTGTAACATGGTCGAAACGTCGAGCGAAAGGTACATATTTTTACCTATATTAAATAATACGTGATAAGTCCCGATAAACATTTTATTATCGGTCAAAGTAAATTCTAGTTTCTTTTTTTTTACTCGCGTGCTTTTCTTGGCTCCTCAACGCAACTACATATTTGTGCAAAAAAGTGACGTCATAGGATTCAAATTTTCAAAAAAATATTATAAAATAACTACTGAATATAAAACAAAAATATTGAAATTAGTTTCTTATAATGACCTAATCTACGAAATAAAAATATAAAAAAAATACCAAAAAAAAACTATACATACCGAATTATCGGTAGCGCGTTGTTTAAGGCGATGTTGGGTATTGCCGTTGAACCTCGATGTGGTCAAGGCGTGATACGGCCTCTGTACATTTTACGCGCACGCTACGAGCGTTACAAGTCGCGCGCGAAACGATCCGTTAATGTCCGCTGTAGAATCAAAAAGGGACCGAGATATGTGCCGATGGCAGGCGCGTAATGTGGTACACAAGTGCATTGAATAGATCTTAAGATATGTGACGTCATAGTAGTCAACGTGATTTTTTTAAAATAGAAAGTTGAATCCGGATATGTTGTACTAGTCAATAGTTGAGTGCTATGTTCATTCCTAATCTCATACAAATCCATAACAACACACACACACTCACTCACACACAAACTTTAGCATTTATATTATTACCGTGATATCTTTACACATTCATTTGACCACCACGACACGTTACTTAAAGACTGCGCATGATGAGTTGACACGACAAACTATTCAAATCCGTTTCTTCTTAGCTTTGCTGTCGATAAAACTTTTATATAAATAGATTTTATATAGATAGATAGATAGAATAATAGTATTATAACAGTGGCTCTATCACTTATAGTGATAGATAACCTTTATATACTAATATTTGGTGTTCGTCTAGATTCATTTTAGTAAAAAGAATATTATTATTAATTTATGTTGATTATTATAATTGTTTGCTTAGGAAACCCAAGGTGTTTGCGTTTGCACATTCGGTGACAGCCCTGACTTCCCGGCGTTCTACACACAGCAGTCCGGCTACAAAGCACCCTATCGCGTATCAAACGCGGACGAAGCCGCGCGGTTTTTGAATGCGTCGCATCAACTGGGCCTTAACTCCGGCATAGTTGTTGCTGTGCCGCTACCAAAAGAACATGCCATGGATGGTAAGATGCTTTAGCTTTAGTTTGAAATTAAACAACTGTAAACGGATTAAAATATTAAGTCTATAAACCTTATAAGGTCAGAATCTAGAGCACTAAAAAAATTATTAACACCTATTATGTTCACCTAGATTTCATAAACAAATAAAGTCATTCTATCATTGTTACGAAGCACTCGCAGCAAAGCTTGACTTGGCGATCTTAACCGATCAACAAGTTAAGCAACACTTGCTGTGGTCAAGACTTGGATAGGTGTTCAGTTGAATAATGCCATTATTCAACTGAGCGCTTCCGTGCTTCTGAAGGCGCGTAAAGCCGTTGGTCTCGGTTGTTTGTCTTAGGACAACAGTCGTTATGCTATGTCGAAGGTCTACGGCCCGCCTGAAAACTTCGACATGGGTTGGCCACTAACCTATCCACCAAGCCGCACTGGGCCCGCGTGGTGGATAATGGCCCAACTCCTCTCTCTGAGAGGAAGGCTGGAGCCCCAGCAGTGGGAACAAAATGGGCTGATTATGAATGATGATTATGAAATCATTGTTAAATCTCGTACAATTTTATATTATTTCATCCCAACGTTTCGATTACTTTTTAGTGAACATGGTCACGAGTAGACTCACCAATTAGTAGAACATGTCAGTACAAAATAATATAAAATTTTACGCGATTTAATCCGTTAATTTACCTAGCCTAGCTTACGCCTTAGCTAAGCCTAAGTAATGTTAATTGGAGGGATGGACCAAGACACAGAAACATAGAAAACAGTTTTTAACTAGTACGGCGACAGGAACTCAAAACAAAGATACATGTTATAGGTATGAGATCTTTTTTTAAGATCGTAAGATGTGTGGACTGAGCACGAAAATCTGCTTAAGTGTAACGTTATCGTATCGTTTGCGTATACATACAAACTATGAGTTATCTGTGCCACTATTGAACTAGTTAAATGACAGTTTACTAAATACGTTAACGATGCGATTACAGATTTAGGTGCTCGGCCCACAGTTCGTTGTTTTTGTTTGAGGGAAATTATTGTCTACCTCAGTGATGATTAAAAAAATTATATTTATTAGGTACCTACTTACATTCACACTTACTACGACTATGTGTCTTTCTGCTTTATTAATTTTCAGCAATGAGCTTATATTAAAAAGTGGTAAATGTGATACTCGCGTATAAATACGGCAACAACAAATGTAGCTGTACCGCCACATTCTGATTGTAGGTATTGTTTGTGTAAGTTAACCGATTTCTCCTCCATTTATGGACCGATTCTCAGAATTCTTCTTTTGTTTAGTCGAGTATACTTTCGAAGTGGTCCCATTTAAATTTCATGAATTACACTCCAATAACTGAAAAGTGTTACACCTATCTTGAGCATATCGTTATTGATGGTGGATGGCAAGGGTCACTAGAATGGTAAAAAAAGGATTTTACTGAAACATGGAACCGGCTTCAACACCATTAGTGTTATAATTGAATAATTTGGAATAACCTTTCAACATCACCAGAGCTTCAACAACATATTACAGAAGAGCAATAAACATTAGACAACCTTATTATCAAGCGTATTTTTGCTCATTTTGCTGCTAAAAGTCTGAACCTTCTTTCACAATCTCTGTTAAACTTTGATGTAAATTTCTAGCCTCATCTATGTTATAATTCACATTATTTGTTAGCTATTTTGTACCACGTGTACTTTCTTATATTATATGAGCCTATATCTTGTAGTTGTTACGTACTTACTTCAAGAATCATTGTTTTATTCCATTTAAAGCTACTGTTCACATCATAACCACGCTCTTGTTCACATCATAACCACGCTCTTGTTCACATCACAACCACGCTCTTGTTCACATCACAACCACGCTCTTGTTCACATCACAACCACGCTTTTGTTCACATCACAACCACGCTCTTGTTCACATCATAACCACGCTCTTGTTCACATCACAACCACGCTCTTGTTCACATCACAACCACGCTTTTGTTCACATCACAACCACGCTCTTGTTCACATCACAACCACGCTCTTGTTCACATCACAACCACGCTTTTGTTCACATCACAACCACGCTCTTGTTAACATCATAACCACGCTCTTGTTCACATCACAACCACGCTCTTGTTAACATCATAACCACGCTCTTGTTCACATCACAACCACGCTCTTGTTCACATCACAACTATTCTTCAGAGATCACCACTAATTATTATTTACAAGACTTTTAACAATCCTCAATCTCACAACACACTGAGTCGCAAATAATCATAAAACACGACAAACCTTTTAATAATAATTAGCTGAATAGTAAGTTAGGTACTAGAATTTAATTGCCTGAACGGGAACCGTCATGGGTTAGCAATATAAAAGCACCTAACTTTGTTATTTGTGTCATAACGACAAAGCCAATGTGGTAACTTTTGCAATACTAAGGCATTATTAACTTAAATACCTACACTCACTTGCCCATTTCTGGAACGTGTTGATAGCCCAAGTTTGTATTACCTATGGGAAGAAAGTTTTCATGTCCGAAACCACAAACCGAATTACAAAAGTTCGATATAGGTAGTAGGTGCTCGTATAGATATACTTATACGTATATAAGTAGGCATAGCTGTTAACTTTTGGCACCGCCTGTTTATACAATTTTCTCAGGACGAGACTTCAGAACACGGAAGTGATATAGGGATGACGAGCGTAGCGCAGTGTAACCCATAGGTTCTCATATACTGACAGCAGCTAAAACAAAAACTGGGAAACGGATACCACCATTTTATGTGTTTCGATATTATAATAAAGCATATACATATTAAATCATCATATTAATCTGGTTTGGAATCTTCGGAGCTATCAATATGATTCAATAATCATATTGATAGCTCCGAAGATTCCAAACCTTACCTCTTACATCCAAAGTCACAAATTCACAGTCACGATTAAACTACACCTTTATACATTAACTAGCTGACCCGCCAGCGGCTTCGCTCGCGTGGCCTCGCGGGATACGGTAATTACAGATTTTTAATTATCCCACGGGAACTCATTAATTCACCGGTGTCAAATGTATCCTATATGTTGATCTGGGATATAAACTACCACCATACGAAATTTCATTTAAATCGGTCCAGTCCTTTCGGAGATTTACCCATACAAACAGACAGACAAACGTACAGAAAACAAACAGTTTGAACTTATTTTTCACTCCTTACATCCCCTGACTCGGTTTTTAGCATATTTTTCATTGTACAGAAATTTGACCACTACAGTTTATAATATGTATTAGTTTTTACATCCCTCGTTTTACCCCCTTAAATCATCCCTGATAAAAATATTGAAAGCATCACTATTTATTTTCAATTACCTATCCAGTTATCAGTTTTCATCACTGTAGCTCCAAAAACAAAGAACTTTTGAAAAAAAATATCCCCGTTTCACTCCCTTTAGTCATCCCTGACAAAAATATTGAAAGCATCACTATTTACTTTAAATTACCTATTAACTTATCAATTTTCATCACTGTAGCTCCAAAAACAAAGAACTATTGAAAAAAATTAGCCCCTTAAGTCTTCCCTGTCAATAAATATTGAAATCATCACTTTAAACTGTCCAAATGCTAATTTTCACCACTGTATGTTCGAAAACAAAAAACTTTCCATACAAACTTTCACCCTTTCATTTCACCCTCTCAAACCACCACTATCCAAAAAAAAAGTCTAACATTTTTCATTTATAATGACCTATTCAAATACAAATTTTCACAACTATAAGTTCAAAAACAAAGGAGTTTCATACAAACGTTTTCACCCCTTTTGACCCTCTTAGGGGTAGAATTTCGAAAAACCTATTCTTAGTACACCTCTACGCATCAAGGATAATACACCCTCCAAATTTCAAGTCATTTAGTTATTTCATTATATTCAAGTTATTTTATTTATCATTTTTTTTCAGTGGTTTAGGCTATACGTTGTCTGTCAGTCAGTCAGGGCATCTTATTTTATATACGAGTATATAGATAATACTAATGAACGTTTTATCATAAAAAAATGGTTGTCTGTAAACGGACGATAATTTTAATTTAAGGCATAAGACAAACGCTTAGGCCGATCGTGCCTCTCTATCGCTTGTTCCGCGGTCTCGCTTCCACGCGGAACGCGTACAATGTACTATACTTTTTCATGCGTGCAGCCGGCGTTCATCGATTTGCTTTATAATGAAATACTAACATTTACTGATTAGACATTGGATATACTTATGTTACAGAAAACAAAATAGAAGAGGCAATAACAAAGGCGCTTAATGACGCAAAGCTGAAAGGAGTAGGTGGCAAAGAAGTGACGCCATTCATCCTATCAGCCGTTGCAAAAGCCACTGGAGGGGCTTCTCTAGATGCCAGTATCCTTTTATTATAATAATTTTCATTTCGTAGAGCTGCCAAGCTCATCACAATACAGACGTTTCCACTAAAAATATTAATTATTTCAACTAACATGACTAACATCACAAAGCTTTGTACCAGCAGGGCAATTACTTATACAAGTATCTCAGTTACAATAAAATGCTGTATGAAATCTTGAAAATGGCCGGCTCTATGTTCGTTTTGACAACTGCAGTAAGCCTGGAGCTGACAAAAGTGATAAAGTTGCCATTTTTTTAGATTTCAATAAACATTTGGTTGCAACTGAGATACATTATAGACGGTCTGTCGGGCCTCTTATGCTATGCTCTTGTGTTTTTTGATACTTGGTACTTCCGCTGTGCTAAGTATTCTAATTTTAAGCATATAAGTGTGCAAGCAATACATACAATCATACGAGTCATTTTACAAATTGAACGACTGGGTGACACTTTATGGTCTGATGACCTCTGTATTCATAAATAAAAGCACCAAACACTCTGAAATTCAATAAAACCCTTCAAATCAATCGTTATCAAAGCACTCTCCCTCAAATTCCTTACTAATGTACACATTCTTCACGTTCATTATAATGCTAATTAAATACTGCCTCCATTACAATTACCGTATTACCATTACCGTAGAGCAGTTTTGTTTCCAAAAATATGTTAAAACGACATTCGATTCAGAAACGATAGTAGGTAGCAAAGCTGGTTGCCACAATTTCATTCTTTAACGGCTCGCAGATATCGCTCTCATAAAGAACAATGCTAAAGTTGGCGCCGACATCGCCGTCGAGTTTAGAAAGGTGAAGAATGCTCACGACTCGAAGAACGCGTTTAATATCGTCGGTAAATTGTCGCCGTCGTCGAGACATTTTCACACTTGGAGCGTGAACCGAGCGTGGGTGGAAGTGGAGCGCACTGCCGTCGATGATTCGCCTTTGTATATAGCTGGAGAGAATGCTGACAAAGATGTGCTAGTTATTGGAGGAGCGAATGTTGACAGAACCTATAGAACATCTGAGAACGTGCACGTGAGTACGATTGATCATTGATTCTACATCATACAGTCATCTAATAAGAAAATTTTTCCATGAATGTTCATTAGAAGTGGAGAGTGGTGTAAATTAAATAAAATAAGACAACATTTTAACAAACTCTTTATTTAATGCGTTTATTATGATAATATTTAGCTCTCAGTCGCCTAGTGCGTACCTTCGGAAAGTTGTAACAACTCTTCTTCTTCTACTTTTTAAACCCACTTTACCCAAAAACAATGAAATTTTTCCCATCTCGTTCAATCTGTGTTATTCAAAAATAATGACTTACCAAAATTAAATTATAGAAAAAAGATTTTAAAATTTATTATTTACGGGTTCCTATGTATGTTAAGGCCATAAAACAATATACTTAAGTAGTTCACAAGCGTACGGGGTTCAATTAAAAGGCAATCTATATTCAATAAAAGTGTTAATTGAGAGAAACAAACTTGAAAAGCACTTACTTGAATGTGCCGAATGGACACAGTATACCTTTTTATTATATGGAAAATATCTATAAAATATAAATGTAACATTCATTTAAATCGTCTACATCATACAGAATACGTTCTACGAGTAAATACTAGTCTTTAAAACTTGTTACATAAATAACCTTCGATTGAACGAGATGAGATTGTAGATGACAAAGGGTCTTAAAATACGTATAACATATACAGTAAGTAATTGGATTATGTAGATTATTATGCTGTTTTCAGAGACACGAGTTTCTCGATTACGTCCCTTCCCATCATGCGACGATTTATTTGCTATCAATTTATTTTGCTACGTTTTTACAATGTTATTTACTTTTCGTCGTAAATAAGACTTTTAGTGTAAGCACAGACAGCAAACACTCATTAAATAATATATTCAATTGGTAGACTCTATGTAGGTAAGTCAATATAAATTTAGATAGATGAAGACTGTCAAAAGGTGTAGGCAGCACTTTAGAGACGAGTTTACATTTTGTTTTATTTATATATTCTTTAGTTTATAATAAAAGTAACATCAGTTATACAATTTTAAAAGCCAAGGCACATGTCATTTTACAGGTTTTTTTGGAAGAAATTCAGGATTTAGATTGGATCCTAGCTACAAATTATCCAACTTTCCGAATGTAGGTACAAATTTTACAAGATTGGTACATTTATGAGATAACAATATTAAAAAACTATTTTTCTGCATAAATTCACAAAATATTATACCTACTCTAAGCGAACATAATTTTATACTCGTCATTACAATATAATCTATAAAGTTACTTCGTATTAAGTACAAAATGTGTTGTAGATACTCAATCAAACATTGGGTTGATCGTACAGCGATTATCGTGAACTACCTACTACCTACGTCGACAGCACCGCAGCGGGCCGCCCGCGTCGCTCACGGCCGCAGCGAATACTTCAACATAGGACACCTGCTAGTCCGCTACAAACTGCTTGTATAGGTTTGACCTAAACTTGACACAGCCTTTATTAATTTTACCTAAATTCCTTACGTGTCTTTATCGATTCACATAATGCGCGATCTAAGTCCAAGGCGCATTTACATACAATATAATTTTGTTCGATATTTCACGTATTACTACAATTTGAATAACAAAATCTCATATTCTCCTGTCATCGTGAAACACCCTTCATAGGAGCGTTTGAAATATTAACTAAATAAGCTTAAAACTTTGTCACAGGTCACAGTAAAGCCTTTAAAACTCGAATGACATGTCAAACGAAAGTTATCATGACAAGGTTACTAAAGTGTTTGAATAATTTAGTTGCCGACTGCTCCCAAAGGATCGCAGTGCTGTCTGTATATGTATTCGTTTGCTATAATGTCACAAGCATATAATTGTAGGCACTACTTCATTAAGCTCATATCAGTACTATGTTTGTCATCTGTCCATGCACGATTACTCACATTCTACACATGTACAAATTATGTATATTTATTTACATATACGAACAACATTATGTAAGATTCCAAGATCTAAATAACGGCTAGCTTACATTGATCCAGTTGCTATTTGCAGTATTCACATTTCATAAGTATGTAGGTATATTTTAAACACATGCATAAGTCATACATGAGGCAGTAACTGGCTTAATGCAAACTAACCATAAAAACGATGGCTAGTCACGGCTGAAAAATCGATATTACCTAAACGAGAAAGAAAGGATATATAAAGGCTATTGTCATGGGGCAACGCAACGGTTACAAAATTGCAACCCAAGCTACAGCAGTAGGTACATATAACATTCATTCCATGCACCACCACATTGACCGCGAAATACGTATGCTCATCGATATAAATTACATTGATGCGCATATCACTACCCCTCACTCGTCTCTCACCTCACCTATGAATCGTGCATGCGGATACTTTGTCATTGTTCGAGCCAATCAGAGCTTCGCTTTCGATATTTGTCATAGTGCGGGCCAATAAGAGCTTCGCTTTCGATATTTGTCATAGTGCGGGCCAATCAGAGCTACGCTTTCGGCATTTGTCATAGTGCGGGCCAATCTGAGCAACGCTTTCGATATTTGACATAGTGCGGGCCAATCAAAGCTACGTATTCGATATTTGTCATAGTGCGGACCAATCAGAGCTACGCTTTCGATATTTGTCGTAGTTCTGGCTAATCAGAGTCTTGCCTTCTTCTTGGTCTTCAGGGCCTCAACCGTGAGTTGTCTGTATGAGGAAACGGCCTGCACTGGGTGGTTTCTCCGCGCGTGCATGTGAAGGTTATTTTCGTCACGGAACACCAACTCGTTTATTGGTATAGTACATATAAGAATATATAGTAATAGTACCGGTTCCCTTTTTAATTGAAACAAATTGTGAACATTATTTAGTTATGGGTAGATTGTATATATATATTTGGGCGGTAATTTATTAATATAATATTCAGCATATAAAAGTTGAGTTGCAATGTCATTAGCACAAGTTGGTTGCTCCATAACTACTTAGCTGAAAATTAAATCTACGAATCGTGTTTCGGTTGCTAAAAAGCAGTGTTTAATCTAACTAACCGCTAGGAATACTGTTCAGGTTATCTGTGCATAGGTTCACAAAATATTAACAAGTCACTATAATTTAAGATTTTACAAGTAAAATTATAAACTGTGATTTAGGTCTACTTGCACGACGTCGAGACGTCGATAACTACGATTAACGCTAAAGAAAATATAACCATAGTTCTATTTTGGTATTTTGTTTGGAAACTGATAGACAGCATGACCTTAGAAAACTTTTAACGCTAATTGTATTTTAATAGAATCTTGGAAGAAAGCCTTAGTTACTTAAAAAATAATATATACTTTACAATTATGGCAGCAAGCATCTTCTAGAATGAATTGCTTCTACTTGAACACTATTTTTCAAGCATTTTAACATAAGTAAGTAACTAATTATGAAAATATAAAAGTATTAACATATAACATAATATTTAAGCTCCGATGAAATTACATTCTTATGTGGGATAAACATCATCGTATAGTTGAAATGAATGCAGATAATCTTACTTGGTTACGTATATATCTATAACCGACCTCACGTTAAGTATAAGTAAACGATAGGTCGTTAAAAACGTTTAATTAATAAATGTATTGGTATACAGTCAAAACCTTGATTGGACTTATACATAGTAAAGGACTATTAATATTGGTTGATTCCCGTTTTCATTACAACACAATAAATGCAGCAATTTGGAAAGATATCTTGCGCACCCACTCGACTGGAGCTACGGCCATCGTAGTTCCTTACTGCGTACATGCACTTTCCTATACATTTACGTTACTAGACAATAATATTTAAGGGATAATAAAATGAAATACGATATTAATCCTAAATGCATTAATGATCTATGTATCTACATAAATCTGCAACCTGTAGGAACTAAACACAAGCATCACTCGGCTTACCACACCATCGTTAATTTTCATGAAAAACGTTGACACTTTATCACTCACTGTTCGCGAAGTTTAATTAAATGACACTTTCACACTGATTTTGGTTACAGTATTTATTTGATTACCGAACAATATCGTTACTGAAGTTCCATTAGATTTGTTCTTTCAATTGACAATAGTCAAAGCAATGAGATCGCTGTAGGAGTTCGTCATCGACAGCCTACAGCTCGAACTCGGAGCGGGTGTGGCGGCGTTGGTCGAGGTGGACGCGCGCGGCCGTGCGCCGCACGCAGAGCGGAGCGCCCGCACCCGCGCCGCGGCCCAGGGGCAGCTCCGTCTCGTACCCGGCCGCCGGGAACGAGCGCCAGCGCCGCCCGAACAGCCGCTCCAGGTAACATCTTAGTCAAATCCGGGTTGCCGCACTATCCGCCGCCAGTGGCCTGTACTCTCCGCGGGCGAGCTCGCGCATTTCACAGTTGTTGTTCCCGTTTATCGTCTTCGGACAGAGCGGCTCATCATGCATGCTGCGCCGTGAGCATGGCTCTGAAGCTCGCCCCAGCAACGCCTCTCGCTCGCTCACCCGTTCGGGGCTCCCGCCATGAGCGCGCACACCACCGTTCGCGTTAACGGCATTCACGATGACAGTCTGCGAAAGAGGCCCGCCATGTATCGGGCTACCGTCCATGAGCTCACCCGCTCCTAACTCGCTTCTCAATATTCTAATTTTCTGAATCATCTCCTTTATTTCGTATCGGAGGATTCCGAGGAAGCACAACTTTAGAAAGGCGATAACACAATATCCTATAACGAACAGCGCATCTGCCGTTCTCCGGAGCCAGATTAGTAACCGCTCCGCACAGGCGGCCGTGTGCGGAGCGCAGTGTATGGGAGTAAACGGAGCGGTAGAGGTCGCTGACGTAGCGGCGAACAGGGCGGGCGTGCCGGCTGCCGTGTGCGCCGGGATGCGGCAGCAGCTAGCCGGTAATACGGTGCGGTTGAGAGCGGCGTAATCAGCGGGTCCCGTTACCCCGCAGCACCGTTGTTCCCTTTGCAAGCGGTCCCAGGCCTCGGAGAACTCCACGTCCGTCTCGTAATCTCTCGCTAGGCGGATTTTCAACTGAGGTCGTAACTCGCGGCAGACACGTTCAAATCGGAAAGCCCAGTAGACACCGATGGCGGCGTCGCCGACCAACAACGCGAGGAGCGCGAACCAGTAAGCGTTGAGCATTCGCTCCGAGAGGCGCAGCGCGGCCAGACAGCCGAGTAGCTGCAGCAGGCCCGCTTGCACCGGCAGCGCCGCGTAACCGTAGAGGAATCCGGGCTGCGCCACCCCGAGGCCGGGCACGAGCGCACGCCGGTAGTCTGCGAGCGCGCGCCCCGCCGCCGCGCAAAAGGCGAGCGCGCCCAGCAGCAGCGCGCCGTTGCACGCGTATATCCAGATGCGGTAGTATCGCATTGCGCGATGCGCGGCGGGGTGCGCGGGGGGCGCGGGCGGCGGCAGCGTCATGGTGGCGGGCGCCGCGTCATTGCGCCGCCCGCGCCCGCGCCGCCGCCACGCGCCGCGCCCCACGCCTCTATAACAAACAACAAACAATTTTACTGGCAGCAATAACTTAAGTGGTTGTAATAATAGTAGATTATGATACTGTTGCATAATAAGACCAAGTTTTGTACAGTGTCAAACACTACTTTATCTACTCTCATACTATAATACGTAAAACAATATTGCAAATAAAACGCTGAATATAACAACAAATTTATGTTTACTTGTAATAATTATTGATGTTCTGAATATTACAATTATGAAAATGAATTTGAACCGGACAGGAAGCGTTATTGGAGGTACTCGGAGAGGGTATGTTAATGTTGACCTCATTTCTGTTATTTTCAATACTGTTAAGTATTGAATTGGATATAGCGATCTTGTTAGTCATTGAATCATCTATATAGCCTTCTGCAACTGTCGTTGACTTACAACCACCGTGTCGCTTTAGTGCCGTTATATCTCCACCAGCGTCAACTAGCAAGGTCGCAGATGTTCGACGAAAGCAGTGTCCTGTGTACAATTCGGGGTCGGTAAGTTGAAGATAGCTGGCAATAACTTTGCCTAAAGCTCCAAATTTGTTAATGCCAACTCTCTACGTCGTGCATTTTCCGACAATATAGTTTAGAAAAAAACTGGAATTGCTGCACTCAGTTGGTCGTAGCTCTATGTATTTTTTGCATTGTTCATAATATTTCCCAGTAATGGTAAAAGAGCGGTCCGTCTTGGTTTTAGTTTTACTTATTTTGATCAACAGTGTAGTTTCGAAGACTTCAACATCTTTGAATTGTATGTTGTATAACTCTTGCCGTCGGCAAGCACCCATTATACCAAAAATTAGTACAATCTGTAACAACTCATATATACGAGTATATTACGGTAAATTAACTCAATATTAACAAAAAAATTACATGGTTAACTGATAAACAACTAAAATACCTTTGTGAAGAGAAATAATGTGTCTGGGGCTTCATTTAAGAACTTATTTATCTGCTCTGCTGTAAAAGTCTTGGATTTTTTCCTTTTATATCCTTGTGAGATTCGTTTCAAAAATGCAATCAGCTTGCTATATTTAGTTATGTCAACTTCGTTGTAAATATTGAGTGTAAGTACTTTTAATCATGGAGTATTTAACCCACATACTTGACACTTTATATTTTTCAGATAACTCTTGAAAGTACGCTAACAACACATTTTCAGAAAATGATGTAGCATTTTTATTCATTTTCCATTCCATGAATTCGTGGTAACATTTATTATAGTTGCTCCTAGACTCAGACCAAATAAAAAAGTAAAAGTAAAATAAATTAAGCCAGGATCATTTGGAGATTCTATTTACGTCTATTAGGATGCATGGAGGGTTCAACGATAACCCTAACGTAAGACAGTTTAAAGCAAGCTACAAAAAAATACTATGTCATTTAGAATTAAAATGTCTTACAAAAGGTAATTGTGTTCCTTTAGAACACATAGCAATACTTAATTGCACTTCAACAACTAAAATTATAAATAGCACTTCATCGTCGTATAGACACGAAGAAGAAGAAGACACCATTGAAAATTCTTCGTTGCAACTTCTTAATGAAATTGTTAATGAATCATTTGATTGGGCCAGTTGTTTGCATGACAACTCATATTATGGTGACTAAGAAAAATGATAATTGGTTACATCTCTGGAAGTACAGTGCACTATCTGGTCAAAACCATAAAATGCTCTAAATGTTTAGATGCCTTGCAGACTGATGAGAAACTTTATTTTCACAAGCTCATTAGTTTAAAAAACAAAGGCGGTCTTCGCTTCCCGTCTAAGGATCTTTTTGACATTTGTGTCACTTGTGAAGCAGTTGTTCGAAAATTATTAAATGAAAATATTGCAATAACCGCAGAAAATCAACACCAAACTATAGTCTCGAACATATTAAAGAAATTCATTGGAAACAATCAGATTTTTATCAATTTAGAGTCAAAACATGAATATGTTGGGCAGGAACATAAACTGAATTTAATACGGTGTGTAATTGAGAAATACTTAAACATTAGATTCCACCATATTGCTAAATTAGAAAGTATTTCTAAATCAGTGCAAAGTAAACGACAAGCGTACAAAAAAAATATTCAGCATAAAGGTTTTTAAATAAAACTAGCAGTTACACCGAGTAATTTTATTTCTGAAACTCTTTGTCTTTTCTCTTTCACCACCCAATGCCACTAATTTTTACCGACACCTAATGTAGGAACCCTATTATTATATTAAAACTAATAACGTTATAACTTTATAACGTTAATAATTTGATAACGTTATTTTTATGGGGTAATTTAAATTATCATGGCAGCACAGATTCACGCACTACATGCATAGAAAACCGGCCTCACTGCTCTGTTCACAACATTCTGTCTTGACTTTTTTATTTGGTCTGAGCTCCTAGATTTCGCCGGCAACAGGTTCATGGTCATGTTTGACGCAGCTTCCAGAATGTCTGGTGGTGTACAATCACCACTATCCCCGCTTTCAGACATGTTTTACACAAAAACCTATGTATTTTACAAACAAAACCAAACTTTGTTTAAATATTGAAAAGATTTTTTAAACATCAAAAAGAAAATCGATTGCGCATGCGTGTTGCGTAGTCGCGGACTCGTTCATTGAATTTTTTTTTTAAAGCAGAGGCTCAACCTCCTTGGTCCAGCTGGAGGTTTTATAGGTGTATCGTTATGATTAAAAAGTTATATTATGTTACAGGTGTCCATACAAGACCTGTATCGTAATTAAACTTTTTTTTATTATTTTTGGCCTGTACGTAATGTTTGTCATAAGAATTTTGTTTTGAGTTTTATAATCTTTGTATTATAGTATCAGAGTAGATAAAATAATATACATGACCATTACTAGTATTAACCTACTGCAGAATTGCAGAACTACTAAAATTTGTTACCAGCCGATATCCATGTTTTGACTGAAGACTTTGAATCCAGCCTGCGACTGTAATACTTTTTACTGAAAATCATCGGTTACTATTACAGTTCTAACCGATAATTTTCAGAACTTCAGCTTAGCCTAACCGTAACATTATTTTCAGGCAAAACTACTTTTGACTGATTTTGCTATATGTTAAGAGTTTTGACTGCAACAAACATACTGATATGAATTTACAATGTAGATTGTAATCTACATCTATACATCCAACGTATTTTTTTGTAAAACATTGTCCATGCCAAAAAGATTTATTTCTGAAAATGCTTAATCTGGCTGGCATGATTCCGACATTATGTTCAATTGCGCTGGAAAATTCCTGAACACTGTGCGGAGATTCCTGGGAGTACATGTCGAGAATATATGATAAACTATTTGCAGCGGAACTTGTGTCAGTTCGGAAACTATCCACATTGAATATTGTGTAGAGCAATCTTAACCTTGCTATAAAGTGTTCAATAAATTGTTAAAGTTATGTAGCATAGGTAGGTCTACATAACAGATAAAACAGACACACTATTTATTTGTTTTTTTTTGTTACATCCAAATAGCACCCTTTGGCATTTATTTCCACATTGCGTCGTAACTTTATTTTCGTCTTATCTAAAGCTGATTTCCATATAAGCCTATATCTATTTAGAAATAAGCTCAAAGCTTTTTGAAGCATATTATTACAAGCATGTTACAATGGGGTCCCAAATCACCCTTAAATTGATATTCTTCTTTTTCTATTTTAAAGGTGGTTTTTAATAAAACTACCTTCAAGATCATACACTATAACGAAGAGCAAAAAGTGTTACTGTTAATCCATTAATCTTGATGATCTATAATTAAATAAACAATTCGCCGCAATCACCATCGTAATAGACTTCTGCGAAAATGTCAACTAAGTAACTTTGACGGGTCAAAAGTCAGAACCTTTAAAAAAAAGGTATGACAGACTGACTGACTTAGTTATAGAATTTCATAGTCTCGTGAAAAACTCTAAAAACGAATAATAACCAATTATTACGTACTGGTCAAACCCTGTGGCGCCGCTTGCATAGGTAATGATTATCCGTCCTACAGGAAACAAATCCAGGAAGAAACGTGGCTGTTTGATTAGGATTAAGAAGAGCACTAAAACTATATGTGAATGAGTTCCTACGGGGTAACTGCCGCCATACCTTTTTCTACCATTAGGCATAATTGTTCACAATACTATTTTTAAGATTATGATTGCTGACAAAATTACAGGCATATGATATTATTAATATCTTAATGCCTCAGGGCGCAGTGCAGTTCGACACTTGTGAGCAAACACATCTGTTCAATGCCGAGGTTACCACTTAATATCAGGTGGACCTCGCTTATACCGTTTCCTAGAACATAAAAAGAAAATTATGAAAAATATCCTATTATATTATAAGCGCATCAACTCTATATACCTAATTTCATCCATATCCGTTTAGCCGTTCAGGCGTGATTGAGTAAAAACTCCATCGATACATTCGTATTTATAATATTAGTAAGATTAGAAGATATTATCCGGAAAAATACTGGTATTATGGGTCGAATACACGATCCCTATTATGTTTTCATCTTCGGGGGACTCCCTTGAGTAGCAACGGATACGCTCTAAATTCGATTCCTAATTTAAGTGCTTAACAGTAACTTAAAACGTAGCAAGTGTTATGTTAGACAATCGTCCAACTACGAGTAGGTATATTAAAAAAGTTGTAATGGAGAAAAAGCGACATTTTCAACAATGTCCACGTGACTATAACCGACAAGGATGTAAGCAGGACTTTAATGGTATTTTCACTTGGCGCCGCTCGAAGCCGCGGCTTCACAAAGCGCTGCATTATAAAAGGATTACCCAAGCGTTGACGGCGCAGTTACAGAACCGTCGTGGTTTTATTACGAGTCAATTTTAACTCGAATGTCGACAGCGACATTCCTTGATAATTGGCCGATCAAGAGAATCCCTTTTTTTTCTTTCATCATTTGCTTCCATCCGTCCAGATGTTCGTAATTCGCGTACTGGGGCCTTACTATGAGCTCTTAAAGCAGGACTTCCAGAAAACTGCCCGACTTATTCGTACCATGACAACGTTAAAGCAGGCCTGCCCAGGCCTACTATTCAAGAACCGCAGTTACAATTACAAATGTTATGGTGGTAAATAAGTATAATTTCGGAGAAAACCGGAAAATTCACAAAAAAAAGTTAAAAAAATTGGGGAGTCGGGGATTTTTTTTGACCAACTTGTATTCTCCAAGTGGGCCCCCGAACACGCTCATTTGGTTTGTCGGCCCCTCTACCAAACACCCTGTATATGAACTCGTTAACATGACACTCTGAATCCGCTCAGTTTATCAGCTTACAAACGTATAGACGTCTTTAATATTGCTTATATTAAATTGTTATAATGTCAGAGAAAACATTATAATGTTACGGATAAATCCGTTCACCTTTGCGAAAACAATGTTCAAACAGTTCACCTAAATGAGCGTCATGGTATGATTTCATTCAAAACTGTTTATGTCAGGTTTAAGAACTACACGGAACTTGCATGGTTTTTATGAAGCTGATAGTAAAGCCCCAAGTCGTATCTATCAACTAATTTTGATGAAATATGGTATACAGGTTATATGATTCCGTACATTTTTAAGTGAACGGCGTTTTCTGATTAGGCAAGTTGGATGTGGCCCCATCTACCGGTTGACTTGATATCGAAAGAAAGTTTGTGCTCGCGTGGTCTACTGTTCGCAGTACTGCTAGTTATTTTGAAGTAGTATTGGAAAGTAGATAGAGTGCTTACAATCCGCCAGCCGTGCCTTGTGCGAATGCCCGCGCTAGTCACAGGAGCGGGCGCGCGAGTCTCTGCAGCGCTCCTACCACTCCGCTGCGAGGCCTGCAACAACACATAAGCTATGTTAACCACTTTGATTATGCAACCCTAGTATTTGTGTATTAGTATGTATGTATTCATAGAGTATACTAGTGTTTGCTCAAGACTTCGTCCGCGTAGAGTGTTTTTTCTTCTAGATATGAATTATTGTAACAATATGCTATGTTAAAAATATTAAGAAAATCTATTTTTCTACCGACTTTCCAAAAAGGAGGAGGTACTCTTTTGACTGGGTGAACCGATTATCAAAATCCTTTTTTTGTTTGAAGACTCGTGCTTTTCGTCGAATTTCATCAAATTAGGTCTAGTAGTTTTTGAGTTACACTCCAATAACTGAATTGAATGGAAGTTGGTATTAAGTTTTTCAAAATGTACTTGTAAACAAAACGTTTCCGTGCTTCGGAGGACACGTTGCACCATCGGTCGGGGATATGGCTGATGACTACAGTCGTAAGGTCTTATCATCAGCCTCTGGATGTTCTAAGAACTCTGTCTCAAAATTATCCAGAAAACCACACTGGGTCCGCGTGGTACTCATAATATATGTCCGAAGAAAGAAAGTCCGTGTCACGAGAACGTCATTGGCTGGTTATACTTTACTAATAACACAAAATCGTAATAACTACGCAAATTATACACACACAAATGAACATCTAAATGAAAGTGAAACATTTCTTTTAACATGAGATACATTCAACGCTCTGCTTTTTTATTGAAAGTTTTTTTTTTTTTTAACTTTACCTACTCCACAGACTCCAGGGTCCGTGCCTTTTTTCAACTTTTGGGATTTTAAAAACTTACGATAAATTTTTTACATTCAACTTAATTAACTTCAATTACTTATAGAAAGTTTACAAGTGCCTACTCTTTGTTCATGTTAGAGCAATTCAACAACGCCATGTAACAAAGTTAGTTAGAGCCGATATACACGGACTGCTCGAACAGTTAGCCAGTGATCATCATATACGGGCAGGACATACACGGACCGCTATTCATAAGAAATCAAACAGCTCATTATTTACCCTTTTTTATCGCCGTCTTATTTGCATGCCTCAAGCGAGCATGGAACCATTAAAACTTATTCATATAAGAACGTTGATGAGCTGATGATCTTTATAAAATAGGTTTAACTGACTTGTTAAAAGGCTGAAGTTGACGACGCATTGTTGTTTGACGGATTGTCCGTTCGATTATGATGTACGATACATTACTTACAACTACTTACGAAACTTTACCCTCGGTAGAAACTGAACTTAACAAAAGTATACCAGTTATTATTATTTTGGTCTATTATCGCTTAAATATATCTAAATATAAAAGTAAGTAACTCAAGTATTTATAAAATTCGTGTCTGGTACGATATTATTCCTTGTTTACTTCTTAAACTCGTTCCCAATTCCATACAAATCTCTTATTACAATATTTGAACAATCGATTAAAGACACTCTCCCTGTACGAAAACACTCAAACATATATCGGCATATTTTATGTCTGCTCAATTGACGATATCGCCATTATTCTTTATCGAAATCTCACAATACGACAATACAGAGTTGAATAATATTACCCAGATATATAAACGAAGAGTGCACGTTTATTGAATACAGGATGACGATAAGTTGAGAGACGCTTTTGTTCTATGTAAGTAGATCTGTACGTACCGTTTTGTATAAGCAGGAACACGAGCCAACTCGAGCCGCTGTATGTAGCAAACAATTCACGCAATCTGTCTATGATGAATATGACGTAACTTCGTAACGTAACACGTCACTACAGCATAGTCAAAAGGCTTTTTGCTTAAAGCCATGAGACACCTTCTATCAAGAATTTTATATACTTTCTTGCCTACTAATTAAACATCAATCAGCCTGAAACTAATTACATGACTGATCCACAAAACGCCCACTTAAATAATACTATATTATATTATAAAGAAAAAGTCCTGGATCAAATAGAAAGAGAACATTTTAACAACGTATGGTGTGACATTAAAAAGAGGTTTCAAGCATAGAAACCGAACAGCCGTGCGATTCTCTAATGATTCGTCGTTGTCGACGAGCTCGCCGATGTCAAATATTTTATGAGATATCGCCCTTGTACAGAAGGTTGTTTTTCCAACGTTTTTGTCATCTTGTCATTTGTTTCACGGATGTTGTCAAAGATGCAACGATGTTTGCTCTTAGAAAATCGCATGGCTGAAAGAACGTATTTATGAAGATGCGGTGCATTGGGTGTCGCGTAGCGCGTCGCGTAGCACTTCGCGTAGCACGTTGCGTTGCGCGGCGCGTCTTCAAAAGCGGTTGTGGTTACCGATAACCACTGACGGAACCACGGCGGTCCCCACGGCGCGGCGGTCTCCACGGCGGACCCCACGGCGTCAATACAAGCATTATGATGATATAATGATCTCTTTTATGTAAAGGGAGGGATTGCTCGGTGCGTGTTGATTTTATACCTCACCACACAATTCCATGCCATGACGGAGCATGGGCACCGCTGCTGCGGTTTACGCTACGCATGTCACAGTGATACTCAACAAATGCCTTGCTGCATCAAAGAGACACGACTGCATGAAAAATTTCACAGATTGTGCTATGTTTCAATTCACCGCATGACATGAAATATTCTAAAGTACATTATACCACAAGTACTAAAATTGCATTCAAATGTTTCCTTCAGCGTAATTAAAAATTACACCCAAGGATAAAATGAGCTAGCGTAGTGTGGTCGGTAGGTACTACATTGTTTGTTGTCGACCTTCACGACCTCGTTGCCCCTAGACTAGCCCCTCTAGGGAACAGACAGATGCCACTCTAAAAATAGGTACCACCTCGACATTATGTTCATATAATAGCGTAAAACGACTTGACATTTGCCGGTTCTCAAACAATGGATGGACGAAGCGATGTGCTCGGACTTAATCTTCTAGATAATGCTTATTATGATATTCATGTTAGCTCTAAAGGGTAGTTTGGGGTTCTAAATGTTCTGTTTGGAAGCATTAAAGGTCTGTTTCACTTTGCATCCATGTCAAATACGCATCTGCTCTTGATATTTTATTTTCACTAATTTAAAGATGTCAGATTTGTTGTAAGGGTTCCGTACCCAAAGGGTAAAACGGGACCCTATTACTAAGACTCCGCTGTCCGTCTGTCTTTCTGTCTATACGTCCATCACCAGGCTATATCTCATAAACTGATAGTTAGACAATTGAAATGTTCACGCAGATAATGTATTTCTGTTGCCGCTATACAAATACCTATTAAAAATAATAAAGTGAATATTTAATTGGGCTCCCATACAACAAACGGGATTTTTTTGCTCGTTTTTATGGAATTTACTTAGTACGATACCCTTCGTGCGCGACTCCAACTCGGTCAGTCGTCGGCTTTTTTTTCATATTGTTCAACAACCAGAATGATGATTGCATCGTTTCGACATTCATAAATGTCTGAATATATAAATAATAGATATATATTAATAGATTTTAAAGTTGAATTGAATTAAATTGGGTTTGTAGGTTTTGAGAAAGAGTAATTGATTTCAAACCTTCCTCGGGTGAGCTTCATTCCATCGCCGAAATGCATTAAGCGAAGTAGATCAATCCAATCCCGAAGTAGTGAATATTTTAAAGTATCGATAACATCCGGAAGATGTATCGAGGAAAGTATATCGAGTGAACGGAACCTTTAATAATAAAGTTACCATTGGATCTTTTGTAGGAACAAAATAAAAATATACTGATATCTAATAAAATATACGGAGTAACAGTATAGCTAACCTGTTTAATGGGGGATCCCAATAATCTATCTATCCACAGTTTTCCTTACTACCGATAGAAATTTGACATAACGTCCATACAAATAGTGTCAAATATCTAACTCTAGTAAGGTAAACCGGCGATAGATTATTGGGACCGGCCGTTAGTCATAAAACAATATTCTAATGTTTTAAACAGACCAATATCATGTATGGTGATATTATGGTACCAACACATGTAAAATTTACAAATACTGTATACTATAACAAAAGCAATAGTTGAATGACCGTTTAAAATTAGTAAAATATAAGAAATATACCGTAATGATAAAACGTACATCTTGTGATTTATAGCGGGATCACGCAATCTTAATGCCATATATAGCACGAATAATTAGCGTCAAAGTAGGCATTGGCGTCGTCTAATTATACAATAGATATATACTTGACACTGTTTCACAAATGATTAATGCTAGGTCTTCTCCTATAAAAGCGCTCGAAGTCGCTTGTCTGGGCATACTTTGAGGTTGGTAATTATTTGGATGGATAAACTCTCCATCCAATATCATACAATATCGGCGATCGGTGAGCGCAGCAGGTTGCGACAGGGCTCACCATGAGCTCTCATCTACTCTTCTCCTCTCCTCTGTAATAAGCGAAGGTACGTTGTTATTTTTATGGTATCGTGTTTATTTGTATTTCTTTATGATTATTATGTTATATTATAATGTAAGTAATATCTATCTAAAAGCATGCACCACATAATAAGTAGACTACCTTATTTACTTCCGCTACTAATTTACTTACTATTTTTTTTAATTTCCGTTAAATGCTATAAAAATCGTCCCGTTTGGATGGTAAGTGAGCTTGGCATGGTGCAGTATCTCTGAGGAAAACTCTCTCTGTACATCCTCTGCACCACAATTTATTTGTTGATTGAAACTCATGTAGTATATCCGGCGAATATAATTATCTATACTTATACTTTCAAATGTGAGTAGTACAGAGCTATAACGCTAAGTCACAAAGTATCAATTTTAACTCGATTCTCCATAATATGGGTGTTTTTGTGTATATGTTACGCAATTTCTTCACCGATTGACAGCTGATTTTCATGAATGGAAGTCGATTTAAAACGATGAGTAGTATGATCGGCTGGGCTATTATGTATCTCAGTTGCTCACTTGCTATGTGGATTGAAATCTGAAAAAATGGCCGCTCTATGTCACTTTTGTCAGCTTCAGTGATCAACTTACTAACATTTTTGCTTACTGGAATTGCCACAACTGACACAGGGCCGCCATTTTTCATGATTTCAATCAACATTTGTTAGCAACTGAGATACAAAATAGCCCTGCTGATTGATATAGGATGGCGACATTATCTGTCACTAAGGCTGTAAAGTAGCGTAGCACTCCAAGTTTTAACTAAAGAGTAGGTTCTAAGCAGTTGAACAATGTGAATAACGGAAGGTTTTACTAGTGCCATGTCTGTTTTAGAAATAAAAAATAAACAATTTCTTTTCACTTCGTGAATAAAGTCAGTTATGATTTCTGTTGATATTTTTCGTAGCGTATCACAAGTAAGACTAGATACAGTTGGATATTCCTTGACCATTGCATTATAATATCATTGGTATTTTATATTCGAAGCTGGAGTCAAAAAGTGATTTCGGGCAGTGTGATGAATAATTCAGTAGGTGACGCAGGATTCTAGTTCGGTATTAAATCCACTGTGATAGCTTGCTGAGGTTGCCGCTTCGAGAGACCCACGTCACCCCTACGATAGTTTCAAAGAGCAGTTTTAGGTCCAATAAAAAGCGAGCTTTGCATACAATTTTACTTCAAGTAAATTTATTTGAAGCTAGGGATCACAAATGTACTTTACGTACTTAGAATTAACTTCCCTATAATTGTGATAGTTATAACTAAACTGGTATAAATTATTTTTCAGGTTCGTTTAGCTACCGTTTGTGGCAAATTGTGGCCCCGATAACAAGACAAGCACAATGTGCTTTGAAGTATGGTAATTGCAAACGCTTACAGTTTATTGCCGAACGTAAAAAATATATGTTTACCTTATTTCGGCACCGATACACACGCAATGTAAATATGGTGTTATTTCTACGGTAGAGAAACCAAAATAAACGAAAACATTGACGGATCTACAGGCAATATATTATTTTACAAAAAAGGAAAACTCTGGATACACAACAATTTATTTACTCGTCTCTACTGAACGGTTTCGTTTATAACTTTATTATCTCACAAAGTGGACTGAGAAATAATATTATATTATTTCCTTTCAAATAAGCACTGCTATTTTGGATAGTTGTACAATAATAGTAAGTATAAGAAAAGGTATACATATTATTATAATTCTACTTACTTCATATGTCAAAGACATTCTTTATTTACAACATCTAGAATTTTTACGAAGTATTCTATTCGTATCCTGAGCACTTCACATTTGTGTGACCCAAAAACTACCGAATAAACAACTAGTCGAAACCTATAAACGATCAGCCTAATTCTGAATCTGATATAGAAGGAAAATAAACTATGGATATCAAACAGTAAATCATGGGTATTTTATAGTACGTTATATTTTTATTGCCTATCATATTAATATTTATAAAGACAAAGTTAAGAAATTGTTTTTATTGGTATTTACTGTTGTATCACATTATATTTGTACATACAATCGTCGTACTACTAGAAACGACTGTATATTTTATAGTATTAGTGTATACTATGTGTATATACTATTTAGCTGAAGTATTGAACAAATAAGTAGGTATTCGTATGTATGATGTATGAAAAATTAAAAAAATAGCTACTGCTTTCCTAAACTGTAATCTAAAAAGGGGTGATACACGTGCGAGTAAGTTCGCGATCTTCCTTCTCTTAACTCTCTTACCGGCTACTTAGCCAGCGCGACAACTGTTACAAAAAAATGTTCACGTGATAAACGCTCTCTTTTCGTAAGCCAGTTCTTTACCCACACTTTTCCACTTGACCTTTTTTTTTGTTATTAAAATGTTATACGTTAAAAATAATATACGACATCGCAAAATAGAGTGAGTAAGCTTCACGTGTGTCACTGAGGTCGAGCCGAGTAAGTTCACGATATTTAACACCGCGTACTTTAAGTTTGTACGTGTATCACCCACTTTTGGTTGAACAACTTGGCAGTGCCTTACTGACGAAACTTCAATCAACTGTGATGTGATCAATACTTTAATACAACTTTGGTACCTATTTTTGAATCACGCCAAATCAGGCAGCCAGTTACAAAAAAATGTATGTTCTATACTCCCAGCAAAAAGGTCAACATTTAAAGGTGTGATAATCCTAAAACCAGCACAATACTGCAAAACTTCTGGACACTGCGAGTGACTACTGCGTGCATCGGGAACGTTTTGAATAAAATGTCATAGACGGTACCTAAAAATAATTTACATAACTTTATAAAAGACAACTGTCATCCCCGTGACCATACGATTACTGAGAAGTGGTCGAAATTTTGGAAATATAGAATGACTAGCAGCGCTCCGCGGTTTCACCCGCGCGGTGATGGATGATGATGATGAATCAAATGTAGCGTATGTTTTCCAGGCATAATATAGCTTTCTACTGGAGAGATAATTTTTCGAACCAGTTATGAAGTTTTTGCGTTTATCAGTTACAATCAAACTATCAAATCTTTCCTTATTATTATTAGAGTAGATAGTTTTTACCGGCGTTAATAATCCATATTTTAAAACGGTAAAGTAGTTATCTTGACAAAACTGTAATAGTTAGACATATGCATACATTTTTGTAGATATTGTTGTCTTCTATAAAACTTTAGTACATCACTTTGCTCTATTGTCAATTGTTTCCGCAGCTTACGCGATATAAGGATGTTTTTTTGTATTTTTTTCGCACCTTACATTACATTATCGAAGTTTTAATACGGATTCCTAACTTTTTATTATCTTTAATAGCCTATATTACTCAGTGATAATGTAGCTTTTTAACAGCATTTTTTTTAAACCGGCCCCGGTTTTTAAGTTTATTTGTTACATACAAAAATCCAAAAATAGAAATCTTTCCTCTTCATAATATTCGTATAAGTGATTCAATCCGATCAAAAATATCTCATTTCAATGTATTAGATACGCGAAAGACTAAGAAAAAAATATGAAGTTTAGGACAGTAGGTACTGGTAAGCCTCAGGCTTTTACGTCAAGTTAGGTATGTACTAGGTAAGTAACACATATTTAAAATAAAATAACAAAAAAAATATTTAAGAAGGCCCTGACAGTTTGCCGTGAATCAGTGGCGTCACTATTGTATTTAAATTGAATTAGTAAAATCTTAGACAAACAAACATATTTACGACGTTTCGCAAAAAAAAATACTATGCCTTTCTTACTTCTTTTAATCTACCTTAGATTAAAAGAAGACGTTTTATTGTACAATCTTTTCGATATCCACTTAAAGAATTGGTGGCCACCATTAACCGTTCTGTAGTTTTACGAACTATATACAATGCAAAACATATAGCTATTATAAATATTCCTTTTATCGTCTTGACTGGAGAACAACTTTATTGGTACTGATTCGCTTGTGCGTACACTAAACTAAAATTCTCTAAACTATTGGTAGTTCTTATTATGTTAACACTAAAATCCACATTCGTGTAACACTTAGAATTATAATTCTAAACATATGATTATAGTGGGTAGTTTTACATCAGTTTAGACTAGTTTAGAGAGCACGAACTTACATGACGATTAAATTTGCACTAAACATACCCACAATTAAACAGAACAGCAAATTTAAGAATTGTCATTTGCAAGCATTACACTACTTTGAACTTTAACATGAACAGAATAAGAACTACCACAATTTACTAAAAATAGATTTTAGTTCGCTAGTTTAGTTTGGTGTTCAGAACAAGCGAATTACTACCATTATCTTAAATTTAGGACATTGATCATAGATATAAAAAAACCGATGGTGGCGCCATTTGGATGCGGTAATAAATCGGACCATACTAAGACATGACTTATTATTTAATACCACGTCAAAGCAAAAGAATAGACCTGGTAACTTCAATCTTATATGTGCATTAACCTTTGTTTGATGGCGCAAGTTCTAAGCAATAAAACACAAAGTGATGTAATGTATTTTTGCGCAACTGTGACGCAAAGAAAATTAATTATAACTCTATAAATAAGCTGTTTTTGGTCGATCTAAGCTTGATATATCACACACAGTTTATTTAATGGTGCGCGAGAGCATTAACAGATATTAATTGACGACTTTCCATGAAATCACGAAAAAAAGCTTTTACGCAGTACAAATTATAATTGTCTGTTCTTTTCGCGAAAAACCTGACATTCCACTCCGAATAATCCTGCAATTTGCACCACAAAATGACTAAGTAGCTTATTTCTATTGCGTATATATATAGAAATAGCTCAAAAAGATCACTGTTTTTGTAAATGTATGAAATGTTTCATACATTTATATATATACTTAGGAAACAAGTAAAGATATTAAAAAGTCGCTAGCTAACTATTATTTCATTACCACAAATCACAGATTATCAACAAGATTTTTATTAATATATTATACCGAAACGGTCTCACGTTATTTAAAAATCGCTCCTTTTTGTAGAACACATCATATACGAGTAATTTTCCAAGTGTATCAACTTATTTAAGTGGCCTTGGTTCACAACAAAGAAATGTATATTGATAGTATGGATAATGTACTTTAGTTTAAATAAAGTAAGAGAGAGTATACAATGTAGCAAAAACTACAGCTTGACCAATATGCAAGATACAAATTCCGCATTACGGTATTGCTAGTGATGATAAAATGACATCCAGTTTCTGCAACCTTAAAATGTATAGCATACTATTGCAAAACTGAAGTATTAGTTTTTACACATTTTGGATTTTAATAAAGAACACAGCCGTCTTGTGAGACCCCTCTCACAAGACGGACAGTGTGTGGTGTCTTTTTGTTGTATCTTATTTATCCTAAAACTCCACCTTTTTCCTTTTAATCTTCTTTAAGTACTAGAAAGTACTTGATAGGAGAACCTATAGACAATATAATGTGTATATCGTATTACTAACATGAGAAGAAGGCTCCTGCACATCCGTGCTTACGATAATCGCACTAAGTCTCATTTCTAAACATATTCTGACAGACACATGACATATAATTACTACATGTTACTAATCACGATTTCAAGGGCAAAATTTCAGTGAGTTCAGAGTCTGAATATTATATAGGACTGCAGATTACTTTCAGCCTATCTGCATATTACGCAACATAATGTTTTAATCAATCATTGTTTTTATAAAATATCGATTGTTAAAAATTAGAAACGCGAGTTATGCTACTAATTCTGATCCAGCGTTATTCATCTTGATGTACGCTATATTATGGCATATTGGTGAAAACATTTAGCCCTTTCGGAAACAGCAAACAAGTTAATGAACCTGTCAACAAGCAGCAGCAGCAAGCGAAACAGGCATCGATGTCGCTAGCCGTTGTTCGCCAATATCGCTTTGTTTTCTCATTCACTTCCACTCTTAATCCCCCACTGTCGACCTTTTTGTTTGTTTTTTTTTGCACCGGCGAAGCTCTAATCCCCGCTTTGTTTCGTTTTGTATGTAAACTTTTTGAATTTCATCCAATAGTTGTTTGACATTTACTCGATAAAATGAATATAGGTGAATGGTTTCATTGTCACTTTCCAGTTGAGACTGGTTGAGACTTTGAACGACTTTGAAATTTCTATCGAACATTTTATATAATACTAGCTACGTCTGCGTAGTGCCCACGACTACGTCTGCGCAGGATTAGTACTTCTAGTAACTTGTTATCTTCACCAAACCTTTATCTTTGACAGGCCTGTTGGTCTAGTGGTTAGTGACCCTGACTGCTATGCCGGAGGTCGTGGGTTCGATTCCCACCCAGGACAAATGTTTGTGTAATGAGCACGATCATTTGTTCTGTGTCTGGGTGTAATTTATCTATAATATGTATGTATTTAGAAATATATAAGTATGTTTATCAGTTGTCTAGTACCCATAACACAAGCTCTGCTTAGCTTGGGACTAGATGGCGTTGTGTGATAGTTGTGGAATATTTATATTTATATTTATTTATATCTATCTTTATACCAAAATGTCACAAAATATGTACATTGGTCAAACGCAATTGCTACAATAGTATTATATGAGTAAATTTAAATACTTAGTATATCAATCAGTAAACACTAATAATAAAATACAGGACTTACGTACATACAATTATAAAATTATTCACCATCGAAAAAATGTCATTACATTTCATCACCCTTGGCGGTCGCCGAGCACGTCTTGTGTATCGAGTAAAATAGAGTACTTTTGACTTAACTATCAGAAACTGACACAAACTTTGACAGAACTGTTCATTACGATCCTGACGTAGGTGGAGATCTTATTATTTAATCAATGCTGTGCCCAAGGATATAACGCTTTTTCACACCCGTGGAGATGGATGATGATGATTATGATTATGATGAAAAGTATCCTATGTTTTAATCCAGCGCTTCATCTACCTCCATAACAAATTTCATCATAATTGGCTCCGCCGTTTGAGTGTGAAAATGCAACAAACATCCACAAATCCATACATCCATCCATACTCACAAACTTTCGCGTTTGTAATATTAGTAGGAGTAGGAAGTAGGATGAAGATATTTTTTTTCATAGCATCTACAGTCTTATCAGTCTTTATTTATACGACAGAGGAGCTGACCTAAAGGGTACGTTCTATTTCACTATACCTATGTACTTTTCGTCAATTCCAATTCATTCAAGTTGACGCACCTATTTATATACACACTATGATATGTTATTTTTATTCTACAAAATGTGCATTAACTGTAAAGTTCTTCAATTCCACTTATTTTTGTTATATCTAACTACTTACCTACATACATGTTTATACAGAACCCGTAGTGTGCGAGCGAGACACTCATTTCTGCGGTGTATAACTAACGTGTACTAAGCAGGCCTACTTCGAGATTTCGTCATAAGTCAGTGATACCCGTAGGGCTGCAACTACATGCAATCGACAACATGATACAATCAAAACAGCGGTTTCGGGTCCTTTCTGTTTTGTATTGAGTCGGTACAACTGAACACATTCATAACGTATTTGTATCATAAACAGTTAGTCAAAAACCACTATTAGAATCCTTGACTTTGATTGTTCGTCTTTACTTCGTTCACATATTGCAAGAATATTCCATCAAATTATATGAGACATTGCGCAAAATAAAACACTATTTGAGTAATTTGAACATTAATTTCGGTTAAACTTCTATAGTTCCCCGTAAACCGTACGATTTCTGTGTTGCATGAAATCAAATGACTAAGTCTAATTGTGGCAATTTGTTTTGCCATCTTAAATGTGATGCCAATTTGATTGTTTCGGTTCTAGCAACGAAATTGTACCCTTCCTTGAGATCTATTGTATGCGATATTTTGCGATGATGGTAATGAGCGCCTCATCTATCTACTTAACAAATTTCATTCAAATACGTACAGACGTTTTTGCGTAACTGAGTACATACATTCATACATCCAAAATTAACGTAAATAATTTTATCATCTTAGCCGTAGGACCTCCACTGCTGAACAAAAGCCTCCCCCACAAATTTCCAAAAGGACCGGTTGAAAGAGGCCTGCATCCAACATCGTCCTGCTACCTTTATCAGGTCGTAGGTCCAACTCATCGGTGGACTGACGCTGCGCTTGCCAGTCCGTGATCTCAACTCCAGAAACTTCCAGCCCCATCGGCCATCTGTTCTGCGTGCTATATGGCCTGCCAACTGCCACTTCAAGTGGCTTATCTTCTGGGCTATGTCGGTGACTTTAGTTAGTTCGTCTATGGATCTCCTCATTTCTGATTCGATCACGTAGAGAAACCCCTAGCATAGCTCGCTCCATAGCTCGTTGTGCTAACTTGCTTATGAGGTCAACAGATAAATAATATAATATAGTATATAATATTATAGTATATGATTTGGCCCTAAACTAACAATTTGTATGTGTAAAAATTTACAGGAACTTGAACCAACGTTTATTGTCGAGCCTTGAGCCCTTCGAGTAGGTAAGAACAATTTTCACCTCCGTTTCGCTCAAAATCGAGTTAACTACTTCAGAGAGATTAGAAGTTACATCCGTAAATGTCGAGAAACGTGTCCTGAATTTGGGCAAAGAGATAAGATCAAAAGATACAAGATTGACTGTGTAAAGTTAGCTATAGGTACGTGACGTATCGCAGATATACAAAGTACTTACGGATGTATTATGTACGATAACACAACTTGGATAATTGAATGTATCAGTGATAATTGTCCTCTCAAGTTCCGGATGTAAAGCGTAGCAATGGCGTGATAAAAACATTGTCATTGCAATATTAACCAAGAACCAAAAGCTCAAACCTAGCTCTTATTATTTCAAGATTAAACAACAATTTTATCAAGCTCTTTTTGTTATTGCCAAAAGTACGCAGATAAGCAGGCGGTCCACCTGATGTAAATAGATCACCGTCGCTTAAAGACGTTTGCAACACCAAGGGCGTTACCAACGTGCTGCCGACTGTTTAACTTACGTAAGCATATATAACAAAGGACACAAAAATCATTTAAATTTACTGTAAAAATGAAGAAGACGCTATTATAAGACAAAGTTACTTTGAATATTCCACTTGTGCCAACTTCTCATGTGTTAACTATGTATTGGTAACAGTGACCCGATTCTCTGCTCCGCCTGCGCGCATAGTGGCCATCCTACGAGAACGTTTTTCCGGGATAAAAGGTATCCCTGTGCCAAATTTGGTCACAATCGGTTTAGTGATTTATGTGTGAAAGAAGGTCAAACAAAGCAACAAATACACTATCGCATTTATGATAGGGTTACTGTGTAAGTAAGAGATAAAAATATTTCATAAGAATTCCCCCCCCCTGTATCTTGGCGCGCTTCTTACATCTTGTTTATCGTAACATTCTAGTATAGTACATTACCGAGAAGAAGCGCGGCAGAGGCAGATTCATACAGTTACAAAATTAACAGGCTGTTTATTTTGTAACCGTATGAATCATTTAAATGCATTTTAAATTAATAATTAACTTTAAAGAAATTGTCTTTGATGTCTAAATCTAATGAACCATTTGAATTGCAATGCAATAGAAACAGATTATATAAAGATATAACATTTGATAATATTTTTTACAATTGCTTTTAAATAAATTTCCTTCATATTAACTAATAGTTGAGTAAAGTGAAGGCCCTGGTGCCTTTGCTTCTAACCAATTGTGGATTAAACAATCTTTGAAAGGAAATCAGTGTACCAGTGTCCGTTGTGCTAAGGTAGTTCAGGTTGGCAGTACGCCAAACCAAGGCGCAGTGTGTGAACAGAGTATTAATTTCATAGAAATGGTAGTTGAAATTCAATTTAATCGATGTTCGACTGTTCTACGCTTCATATTTTGTAGTTATAGGAACCGTAAAAGTGTCCACGTTGTTTTTTTTTTCAATGAATCGGTAGTGAATTCGCTTAATTATTGTAATATTTGAGGGAGTAATTGTCCTTTATATATTTTATATTACTTTAAACTTTATATATTTTATTCGCGCCTATTGTTTTGTGCCATTGTTTCATGCTTAGATTCTGCCAGTAAGACATTGTGAACAAACATCAAAGAAAATGTTTATAGAAACACACATTCATTTGCACTCGTTTGAACTTCATAGAAAAAGTTCGCATTTTTTTATCTGTTTTCAGTTACTTTGATGACCTACAGACGCCAATGCAGAAAAATACAAGCTAGAGTTTTTGAGTTTATTCAGTAAAGATCTAACGTTTGCTGAAAACAAAACTTCATTACGATAGGGATTACCCATCATAACCTCCCACCTTATTTTCATTTTCTTAATGTAAGAACCTTCTGCGAAGCAGCTATTCTCATGTTATAGCGTGACCAGGAAAAATAGGGGTTTATTTTTATATTTATAGACTAGCGACTGCCTGCGACTTCGCTTAGTAGGCTCGGCCTTCGGCCTCGCCATAGTCTTCCATATTTTCTTGGTTTTTCTTTCACAAGAACCTTCTCCTGACAATAATAAACACAAAAAAAGAGAGATTGTTTCATCCGTTCTCAAATTATAGCGTGACCAGGAGAAATAGGGGTTCATTTTTATATACATGGATATAGATGTATACCTAAAGGTGAGAACGTACTCGTAACAACAAAAACATAAAATCTTAATATCACTTTTATTTTCTTTAAAATAGCACTAACGCACACAGCATTCAGCGTTTTTTATAAGACGTTCAGAATATCCTCATACATGCTAGAAAAAAATAAACCCGTACATAATAACTCGCTATTGTCTGCGACCCCACTCGAGTGAAAAAGCAAAAGCGCAGTCATCTCGTTCCTTTTAACAATACCTCGTTGTATGAGAATGTGGGTTTGTAAGAACGAATGCATTATTTACAGGTACTTGTTTGTTTTAGTCGTATTTTACCTTGAACTAATTTATCAAACATGCATTTCATGAAAAAAGATTCTGCCTTTTTGCCTTACAGGATTTGGCCGTATCTACATTTTGCCCCATAGGCAATTCGACTGATAGTAATTTACCAAGTTTGTTGTTTAGTTTTGTCGCAGAGTTCCTATTTGATTGGTTTATTGTCTGTATAGTTCAACGATAATTGTCCTTCCAGAAAAACACGTACAATATTCAATTTCTATTGGTTTCCAGGATATTTATTATCTCCCCAACATCTCACTTAACCTCCAGCTCACCACTTTATTTATTATTCATATTTCTGTCAAATTGGTCAGGTTGCAGAAAAACTCTGTAGTTAAAACTATAACGTCTCCCGTACCTACATACGGCAACTGCAAAGTTTATAATCACATAGTATTATCAAAACAAAAATGAAAAAAATCCGTTTGGTCCTGAGAAAGATACGAAAGCCTGAAAACGAAAATTGAAACTTTTGTTGTTCCGAATGTTTCGGATTTTTTATTGTTCCGTATGCGTTCATAATGTATCAAAACTATACTTCATTTTTTTTGGTATAATGTTGTGATATGCAATCACCACAGAAAAAATATCATACTAGTAACGTACTTACTAGTAGTTAGTCTAGTTGCTTAATTATACAATAAAACAAGTCTTCAGATTATTTATTGATTCAGGCGTTACTTTGCGGAAATCCATTATCAAAAAAACGATATTAAAAAATATAGTAATTATATATATTATCTGTCGGTCTAGCGCTCGACGAGTCAACATCTCCTGAGGATGCCTCGTGTAGAGGCGAAACACGTGTCGAATCGGTTTTGGTTTATTGGGGTTTCTTATGTTTTTTATTTTGTATTCTTCCTATTAGCATTTTATGCGGGATGCACGCCCCCAAATAGGCCAAAATCATTGTTTTCTTTTCAGCGGAAGTGTCACTAAATATTTTTTAATATCGTTTTTTTTAAATAGTCTTATAAGGATATAGTTTGAATTGTTCTTAGATTTAATTTCGATGTTCTTAAGATTATAGTTTTAGTTGCAGTAATTGGAGCAACAGATTACCGATTGCAGACGGCAATAAAATTATTAGTAATCTGATAAACTAAGAATCATATAAGAGAGTGAATGTAGCGAAATGGCCTAGTCCCGGTCGCAGCACCAGTGAACTTGTTAGTCCTCTACTAGCTGCATATAAGTGTACTAGGATGGGGTAGTGATTGGCAACAAAATTACGTTAAACGAAGTATTTTTTGCTTGTATAATAATGAAACTGTTCATAAACTAGACAACTAAATTGAAAATAATAACATGTAGGTACCGTACATTATGAGTATAACCTACACTATAATAGAATGCATGCTTGCGAAAATATTCATTAGATGAAGTTTTCAACGACAATTTTGTTGATACTCGTATGAAGTAACTCGTTCCGCACAAGCAAACTATTTCCATATCCTTACAGAGTCATATATTGTCATTCTGTAACATGTTAACAAGACCTGCATATAAACATATATATGTTGCAATAAAGTATTGAGTATTGAGGATTCCCTGTGACGCGGGAGGCATGGACAGT
This sequence comes from Selenia dentaria, assembly GCA_917880725.1. Lineage (NCBI taxonomy): Eukaryota > Metazoa > Arthropoda > Insecta > Lepidoptera > Geometridae > Selenia > Selenia dentaria. The sequence continues at coordinate 22,926,178 of OU862879.1, forward strand.
GGACACACACTGTCGTCGCTTTATGTCGCTACGACACGTCGTAGCGTCTTGTCGCTGCACTCATGATTTCACATTTTTATTTTAATGCGACTGCAGACGGAAACAGCAGACGGCACCAACCATTTGAAAAAACCACATAAAAGGTTTACCTACTTTAAAAGTGGTTCAGTTATTTTACTAGGTAGATTGGTACCCGCAAGCGGCACTACTGATCTGCGGTCTAGCGACAGCGTCGTCTGCCGCTCGACAACGCGTCGCTAGCTTCGTGTCGCTAGCTACGGATTTCATGGAAATACATCGAAACCAGTAGTGCCGTGACGACACGTCGTCTGCTGCTGCTGCGTGTAACTTGCACCTTTAGACTTTACAACATCCAAGAGCCAAGAATAAAAGCTGCTCTTAGCACATACAGCTGATGTTAGCCCCGGCCAGGGATTAAATCGGGGACCCCGCGCATCGAAGATACCCCTACCAACTAAGCCGATGGAGCGGTTATCAACTTTAAACCCGAATGTATTGTGTATGGCGTGCAACAATATTCTCCATGCACGGATTGATGCGTGGTTCGGCCACTGCTTTCAAAAACTGCCACATGCGATACCAATACAAGAGATCCTTACTGCCCCTTTGTTTCCTTTCCAGCGTCCCAACTCACTCAATATAACGAGGTCTTTACAAAATGAAACATTTCCGGGCCTGGCATTGAGTGATTTATCAATCAAACATAAAGCTTTTTGTCCTTCTTGTATCCAATCCAAAAATAATTTGCCGAGTGTGTTCCACGCTATATTTTACTTACTTACCTACTATATTTACTTAAGAAGTTCTATCCTCTATGACAAAGGCGCGAAGATTTTATGAGTCGATATGATGGTCAAATGCAAATGATATTGTCATAGGTCAATGTGTCAGGGACTCCGGCGACTTGGCATCGTCGTAAAACTACACTGGCACTTTAGTGTTCTAGCGCTCTACGTAGGTATAATAATATAGTTCATAGGATAGGAACATATAACATAAAAAATATAATGTTGGTACCATTTACATAATGAAATATTATTTCTTAAACTCTATTATCTTAAGACTTCTGAGAATGTGTGCTCTGTAGACATTATAAACGTGTATGCCTCCATTTTAAAATTTCATAGTTCGATTGAAAATAAAATAAAATTTGTAAAAACATCTTTTTTATATGATATTGCATCTTAAGGTTGCGTGTGAGGCTACGGGATCCTTTTACTAAGCCTACGCTATCTATCCGTCTGTCTGTCCGTCAGTCTGTCTGTCAGCAAGATATTGCAAATGACAGCCCGATTGACGCAGTTGGTAGCAACCCTACCATCTGAGCCGCGTGTCCCAGGTTTGATCCCCGGAGCAGTCAAGGATGTTGTGTGCATAAACATGTCTGTTTGACCCGTATATTGGTGTGTCTATGTATATAAGTATGTATCTCAGTCATAAGGTAGGTTAGCATTGTACAACGTTTGCTTTGGATTTGAAGATCTTGTGTACCCAAATGTTGTCCCATTTAACCCTTACGCATCCGTCGACGTTAGTTTCATTCATAATCTTTTGTTCTAAGCGTATACAGGATGCCGAGTCTTTATTATTATTACTAAACCAAGTTGCCTGAGCCAATTCAAATCTGAGTTGGATGATGAACCTTTGTAAAAAGTCACCATCCGGATGCATCACCGCAGCATTTTCCCTTCTGTTTCTGTTCTGTTTTCTGCATGTATATATTATTTCTAGATCTAAGCTCTTGAGCATGTACTAATAGTTTAAAAACGAGTATTAACGATCGTAACTATATTTACCAAATATAGTTCTAAGGCACCATGTCCCGTAGGCCACGCAAGCAAAACCGCGGGTGGAGAAGCTATTACCTATGATACGTCAAAACTAATGAAATAAAGGTTCGTTAACTGATTATTCCGAAGCACCATTAATCAACGTTGCGGAATTAGGTTAAGCCGCTTTAAAATTTGATTAAATGAAACATTTTACGGGATTATGAAGGTGAAACGATGATGGATGGTTATGCGACCGCTTCTCATTAAGCTGCCTTTGTAATACTACCTTTATAATAGAGATTCGTCGTGTATATATAGTAGGTGGCTAGGTGGAGTTCGAGAGGACGACCCACCTTTACATAAAAGGTAAAATGTAACAATAGTAACTGCGTCCCGCGGTTTCACCTACGTGGTGACGGTTGATGATGATGAAAAGTATCATATGTTCTTTGCCAGGATATTATCTATGTCTTTGCCAAATTAAATTACGATACTTTTAGCCGTTTAGGCGTGAAATCGTAACAAACAAACTCATTTTATAGCATTTATTATTTTAATAAAACGTAGTGTATCCCGAGACTGAAATCTAAGTAAGTACTGCAAGGTGTGGAAATTCGATTAAACTCTATCCGATACATTATTTTATTATATTATAAATTATTTATATGCAAATAGAGTTCAGAGTTTTAATTACAAGAAACTCTGCTTAACAATGTACTCAAATAACAAAGAGATTGACCACGGGCCCCAAACTAGGCATAGCCTTTATCTTGAACATAAGAAGGTATATAAGTACAATTGTGGAACTAACTTTAACAAGTATTTCCTATTGTGATGTTTTGTACAGTGAAGTGAATTACAATATTAAACCGCTATACCAAAACTTTACCAAATTGATAGCTATTGCTCGCAAATACAATAAAAAAATTATCAGTGTTTGCTACTTAAGACTTATTTATATATGAGAGAGGATTAAGATAAACATATTCGCTAGTTTTTAATTGCAACAGTAGGTTTATTGTATTTCACAAAGACAATATTTCAATACCTTGGTATTTCATATAAATTGTATGTGTGTGTGTGTGTGTTCATGTCAGTCTGTTGGCAAGCCTGAGGCTTAATGCTTTCTTCCCATCTTCTGAGTATTGAGTTATATAAAGTTGAATTAACACAAAAGTTGAAACAAAACTTGTTTATTTGTACTGTTTTAAACAATCACGTCATGAGACGGAAAAACCTTACGACACGCTTGCCTATGAGAGTTGCATGCTGTGGGCTACTATGTATCTCAGTTGCTTATTATATATGCTATTACTTTTGACAACTCCAGTAAGCAAAATTTTAGTAAGTTGATGTGTGGAGCTGACTGTATAATAGCCCTACAGAACAAAAAACATATTTTACGTGAAACTACACTGCGTTTGCCACTCGGAGAACATGGCTTTTAAGATCTTTTTTGCCCAGCAAACTCACAATAATTGATTGGACAGAATATCTGACAATGCGGTGGTACCAATAAAGACGGTCTCTTGTACGTACCTACCTAAGTATACACAAGTAAGTCATTCGACTTACGATTCGTCGATTCCCTTCCCGACGGCAGACGATAAATTCTTTAACTTTGTCCCGCAAGGAGTAAAACTGTTTTAAGTTTTGTTTAATGTTATTATGTACCTCTACCTAAATCAGATGCTTTTCCACACAAGTGACGAACTGCACTACCCCATAACCCTGATACATTAAGTTGTTAAGTTTCATATGCCTGTAATTTCGCCGGCAACCATACCTTCAAACTTAAACGCAGTATTGCGAACATTACTGCTTCATGGTAGAAAAAGGTATCGTGGCAGTAGGTACTACCTCAGATGATCTCATTCACAAAAAGTTCTGCGCCTCGCGGATTCACCCGCGTGTTGGTGGATGACAATGAAGATAAAAGTATCCTATGTCCTGACCCGGGATATAATCTGTCTTCTTGCCACATTTCATCCAAATCAGTAAAGATTCTCAAGTTTTGGTCTGACCACGGGAAATTGGGCTTCATTTTTATATAGATATGTAACTATATAGATTGTATTGTCACCTAGTTATATAATAGAATATGAGTAATAGTTATAAGTCACAGCAAGTTCATGCTAATAATTCTGAAATGAACAAACGTATGCGCGGTTATTCCTGCCACTTCTCATTAACATGAAAGTTATTATATAATGAGTTTCACGTCTCTGAGAAGGTATTATGCAGTGTCATATTCACAGAATAACGAGGGACGTATATCACACACAGGCTACGTGTGCCTCACCCTCGTCCTCACCTTCGTTTGTCTCGAATAACGTCTTCGGTATCTTTTGGGAAACACTCGTAGAATCGGGATTTGGGCCTATGTTAATCCAGGGTATAAACTATCTCCATACTAAATTTGACCGAAACTATTGAGCCACTTCAGCCTGAATTATAACAAAAATACACTATATATTGTCACTTACCAACATTTGCATTCATGTTAAAAGTATGGAAAATAATTTTAATTGTTTTATTTTTTATATTGGTTTATCAAAGTGACTCCCTCTCGCCTTACAGAAAGAGGAGATGGAATCAAGAAGCGATGACCATTAGTGCAGCCGTAAGCTGCGTTAATTGCCACCCCTATGATGACCTGAGAGATGCTTTTTCATGCCCCGCTTGAAAGGCCCAGGGTCATAGTTGCGAAGAAATACGTACGCCGGCGAGCATTCCATAATTTAGTTACACGATGGAGGTAGGAACTGCCAAACTTTTTGGTTCGTGGTTAGAAGTTTTGAACAGTATATGGATGCAATGCTGGGCCGGAACGAGTGGTTCGGGATCGGTAACGGGACGAGCGGTTCGTCCCGTGTTTTGATAAAAATTCTGCTTAGAGTAAAATGATAGGTACTGCTTGAGTCCAGAAATATATAATACCTACTTACATATTTAACGTTGCATTTTGATACAAATATGAATATACGTAGTATAGAGCTTAGATATTGTATCTAATAAATATTATGTGTAATACATACCTAGTACCTAGATAAAATGTATGAGCGGTTAAGATTCAGAAACCCATGTATCGTGGTAACAAGGTTGCCCATTGCCGCAGAAAACTTCAGCTCTGGGTAGCACTGCAACTATCGCAGGCAAACGTGTTGCTTACCATCAGGCGCACGACTTGCATGTTTCATCATCTGATAGTAAAAAAAGTATGTTTAGTTATATTTCTAGTTAGCAAGGTTATATTTTTTAAAGTTCATCAAAGTTTAATTTTCGAGCATACATGACATACATGAGCATTAATGAAGTTTATATTTAATATCTCGAGAACATCATTTTGAGAATGTTCTCGGATAATAATACATACGTATAGTCTATAGTTCGAATTGCTTTCTTCTTTCTTAGAACAAAGATTGGTGTAATTACAATTAATTAATATAAAAAAGTACCTTAACATGTTTGTAGAGCTCATCTGTTTCACCTAATAACACACCGCACTGAATACCTAACAAAAAATTTGAGATTGAGATAATAAGAAATAAAATATTCAATTATTATTATAGCACATATGAAGTATGTATATATGAAATATATAGTCGTAAAGTAAATATTGTTAGGTTTAGCGTTGGGATTTTTATCTAACCTTTCTGCTTACTTATATGTAAACCCGTTTAATATAAAACAAAACGCATGTAAAATATACGTGTGTGTATTTGTTACTACTAAGTGTGGAAACGGCTGGACGGATTTGGATGAACTTTGGAAGAAATAGTTTATATCCAATATTAGGACATAGTTTACTTTATAGCTCCTGAGGATTCCTCATAGTCTTATTCCATAGTTACAATGACTCAGTTAGGGTAGTAGAGAGCAGTAGTTAAGAGTTTAATATAAACTTAGGTCCTCACGTATATATTAAAAACTTATACTTGATTTTATTATACCTTCTTATATCGTTCGCTCACAACTTATAAAGGGATTAGGCCAAATGTTTGGTAGAGGCGACTTCACGACGTGACATCACGCCTACTTTGAGCATAAAATTAGTATTGCTATCCAAAGTGGCAATGCTGCCAGCCAAAGAATATCTTTTCATTCAGAATTCTTTTCAGCATTCTGACCAATTTTTCGCGACGACGGACATACGGGCAATATATATCGTATAGCATAGTTTTTGTTTACTTTTATTTAGAGAAAAATTGTATTTAGTGGTTGTATATATGTAAATAACATTTATATCATATACAAATAAAACATTATTAAAATCCAAAACTGATGTTTTAAACAAAACGGACGGACACCTCGTTTTCAATTTTAGCCAGCGGTTTCCAAGTCACGATTAAAACTCATAACATTCGTACGTACAGAAATATGAATTATATAAATAATTTATATTACCATTTAGTGTATATTCGATATGCAGTATAGATTTAAATTGGAGTTGTGAGAATTTGCATGTTCAATGCAAATAAATGGCTCCAATTGGCTATGTTCCAGGGGGTTGGAATAGTTGGTGCGGCCATCCAGGCGTATTAGGCAAATCGCTTTATTGCATCTAAATGGCTTGACATCCGGCTAAATTGAATGACTCCATTGGATTCAAGAATATAATGTTTGATTCAGTTACGAATATGACATGAGCCTGCCTTTAAGTTACAGATGTAAAAGTAAAGTAAGCAAAAATAATGTTTCTTTTTATTCAAGCTATGTAAGGGCTCTTAAACACGAGCGGCATGTTGCTAACGGCAGAGGTTACTGCAGCCGTCGACCTACAGCGACACTTGCAGTTGTAGCGTGCTGACGATGGCCGCCGCTGATCTTCAAAGTTAGAAAGACGATGGCTGCCGCCGAAGCGTCAACAACTGCTGTCGACCTACAGTGGCACTTGCAGTTGTAGCGTGCTGACGATGGCCGCCGCTGATCTTCAAAGTTAGAAAGACAACAACAGCCGTCGAGGCGTGTCGGCGGCTGCCGTCGATGCGTGTCGACACCTCTGCCGTTGGCAACAAGCCGCTCTTGTCTAACATAAAGAATATCTTATAATAACAAAGCCTACAGCATAAAAAAGCATTTACATTTTGAATATCCCATTATAAACGAGAGCATTAAATTTAATAGAAATATCATCGATAGGTGATCGTTTGACCAACCAATCGTTAGTTCTAAGCTCTAACCATTGCCTATAATAGTAAACACATTATTCCATATCGATTACTCATTTTTATTCAATCATAATGTTGGGCACGTTCAAGTGCCCTTGAATACCAAAAATAGTCGTGGTCGCAATTAATTAGAGCCGAAGAGGGCGCCGCCTGCCCTGATAGGCCGAACTTTCGCTATGAATGGAATTTATAGGCTGCAAGATAACTGATATCGATATTCAAAATCTTTATTACATTTTTAGGTAAACATATATTACACCATCATATTTTTACGTCAAAGTCAAAGTCAAAATCATTTATTAAATTTAGGCATCAATCACGAACGTAATTTTTCATTATAATGTACTTTAAAGACTCTATCAACTCGTACCAAAATATATAGAGCCTACCGAGAAGAAGCGACAAGAAACTCGGGGCCTCTCCGAAGGGATTCACAGAGGGGTATAATCCACATTCACTACTTATGTTTTTGTAGCGAGAGTAATAACCTTTCGACATTTATGTAGGAATATAGAAAAGAACAATTGTAATTCTAGGAATTGTAAAGTCTAAGTACATATCAATGTGTCCTGCCTTTAATCAAGACTAGAAACTTTATAGGAAAGTATTTTATCAAGCTTGTATGAGGTCCTTACACCTATATTATGAAACTGCCGATTTTTCGTACGGGCTGATGTGAACATATATTTCAGGCTACTTTGAATTGCAAACTTAATAATTTTATGATATAGCTACGACATATTTTTTTGCTTTTCATTTGTTTCCCACCGTTGAATATTTTTGCGCGCTATTTTCGAATACGAGTGCCATCGTGGCGCCATGTAGAACAGCCTTGCGATTATCGATTAAATAATTTATTTAATGATTCGTCGATGCGCTCGTCGACGAGCTCGCCGATGTCAAATAGTTTTTGAGATATCGCCCTTGTACATAAGGTTGTTTTTCCAACGTTTCTTGTCATCTCGTCATTTGTTTCACGGATGTTGTCAAAGATGCAACGATGTTTGCTCTTAAAGAATCGTACGGCAGTAGGCATGCTATATCAACGACGTGTATGAACCGGGTTTGCGGTTTAACGTTTCCATTCTGGAAATGTTTATCTCAACAATGAGCCCCGTGGTCGGCCGGAGAATAAAGTCAATAATCGTTATGAATTGAATGCCAGACTGAACGAACATTCATTTAAAATCATATTGAAATTTAGGAACCTTCAAAATAAATGATAAAAGGATACAGATTCATTAACTTGGAATTTCAATTATTATTTTAATTAAATGAGCTTGGAAAGCGGGTACTTATAAACTCACTGAACAGCAATAACAAAATGATAATGGTCACCTACTGGCAAGCGTCATGCATGTTCATGAGAGACTAGCAATGCCACCCAGATCTTTAATATCCAAGTTCTGTGTGGAACTGTAATACGCTCGTCATCTAGAGAAATAACTGTTTAGTCCTAGTCCCTCACACTATGTTTGTATAGGTGAAACATCTGGCAATGCGGTGACAACTTCTAGGAGCGACACTTGCAGAAAATGTATATTCTTCATCTGAGGTCGCAGCGCAAACAATTTGCGAAAAGTATTAGTATCGAAAGCGTCAACATGACACAGTTCGGCGTACAAACTATGAGTTATCTATGTCGCAGTTGCCATAGATAGATGACGCAGCTTGTACTGTTTCACGTGAACGACACGTTACGTTACACTTACGCAGTTATTCGTACCTTGGCCCACCGGTGTCACCAGATTGGACCTACCCGGGACTACGTTTAGATATTCACCGACGTGGGTATAACTCGGCTAAAAACAAAACATTTTACGTTTCACAGTGCAAATTAAAAACAATGATAATTGCAACATTGGGTGCACACTGTACCACAGGTAATGCATGGAGTCTATGTTCATTATTCATTTATCGTTGAATAAAAACCTAATACTGATAAATACAGCTTTGAAATTGGGCCTTTTATCGTTTATTTCGTGTCTAGTATATATTTATAGTATAATATATATACCTAAGTATATATTTCGCATTACAAAGTGCTTAGATAAGAGTGGTTGCACAGCAAATTAACCAGTGTTTGTTGTTTACTGTCCCGCAAACCATTTCACAAAACACTAAACGTGGAAAAGAACGATCAACAAGTCCATCCAACCTACTTTATGCTGCAATTGCTGTATTATAAAATGTTTAATGATACCTTTTATTGGTACTTTAATCATCTATTAAATTCCCGGTAATAGAAGCCTTTCATTCATCCATTTGAAACTTATCGCATTGTCAAGTTTTATATCAAAGATCAAAAATTATAAGCATAATGCTTAGTAATAATAAAGGTTAAGTAAAATTCATATGATCTTATATCGCTATCGGAAACTTGGCTTGTTGATGGTATCAGTGATGGTGATGTTTGATGATAGGTATATCGTTTGTCGTCGAGACAGAGATTACTCAAAAACAAAACAAATTAGGGGTTGCGAGGTAGTTTTAACAGTACGTCATGAACTGTCGCTTGCAGGCCGACCTGAATGATCCCTAGCAGAGAACATATGGGTCACAAATAAACCTTTACATACCAGAAACGTAAACTTACGTGCGTTTCATTCATAAATATTTTGTTTTAATTATCACGGTTTACAAAGGATTAATTGTATACCTAAATAGAAATCGTGTTTCACGCAAACTTCACATGTGTGCTCTTTATCTCTGTGCTGAAAAGCTTGGTTACTCTAATTACGCTCAGATAGGGAACTTTGCAGATAATTTGTCAATAATAATGAGTTCTAATCCCGATGATACTTATATAATATTGGCGGATTTTAATATGCCAAACTTTAAATATTTTTTTACTATGTGGTATCACAGGTGAAACTCAAATATATTTCTTTGTCATTCTATCAGTAATTTACATTATTATTACATGAATTATATATTGATTTAAATTACACAATTTAAATCAATATATAATTCATGTAATGTAATTAAACAAAATTTTTTTCTTTGATTTAGCATAATGTAACATGAGTTTATCAATATCCTCTTGTGAAGACACATTATATTATTGTTGATACGTTTAATGCTATTCAGCGGAAACGTATAGCGTCATTCATGTTCAGAGTTGATAGGTGTAAAAACACAATTGTTAAAGGTCTGTTAGATAGGCTGCTGCTGACTGCCACGTATAGACGATGGTTGGCTATAGCCACCTAAATAGTTTTTTTTTTCTTATAATTTTTTGTAATTTATAATATTTTTTTTTTGGACCATGGATCTCGTGTCTGATAAATAAACGATTATTATTATTATTATTTCTTTAATTCAAAACAAAATCTCGGATTTTATCCTTCTTTCATCAGTCCTTTACAAAGGCATAAGTGGGACTGTAGCCAACACTTAGAGGCCTGTTTGGTATAAAAATACAAAGGAGTATAAAAAACAGAAAAAATGTTGGATGAAGGGTAACATGGTACTTATAACTATTACAAATATGGGTAAAACGGCCAGGCTATTGATATGAACTTATTAGTGATAAGGAAGATAGTGGGCTATGGAAGAGACTACGGCACCTGCCAATTTAAGTCTCATGTTAAAATATTTAGGCAGGTGGTGACTTGCCATCCACTAAACGGGCCCCCCATAAAGGCCACCATGAGTAGTGACAAAAGGGGCAACGTTGAGTGTCGAGAGGTGTGCTGCGGTTTCACTAGATCGCTACTACCGGCGTTATGCCCTTTAACACTTCCACCCTTGGAGTTTTTTGTTACTTGCTCTTGCGTCTCCACCCACGGACGGCCAATTAAGGCAAGCCGGGGGTCAGGGGTCTCATTTAGCCCCAGGGAGAATCAGGGTCCACGGTGTCGCCACTCACCGACGGCTTGCCACAATGCCGCCCCTGCGGGTTTATTATTATTATTATTATTAGTACCAGAGAATATTCACCATAAATATCCTAATATTCAGCTGCAGTCCACTACCTCGTACAAAGGCATTCAATATGAAACAACGAAAAAATATTTTGCGAATTTGCAGATAAAATAAAATCGTCACTTGATCAGACTGTCCGGGAAAATTTTCTGTTATGTAACTCAATATAGAAGATAATGTAAAATTTTTACGACTCTTTAAATGGTTAAATACAAAAATATATACCTAGCAAGTTAGTTCACTCATCATCGTTCCCACCGTGCTACACGTGCACACCTGCCTGAAATAATATTAAAGAAAAGCAAAAATATTTTCAAAAGTTATCGAAATATATAAATATAAAAATATTTACCTACGGAAACACCTCACACTATTTAAGTTTTACTATACTTTGTAAAAGAGCTAAGGTTATCGAAGAAAAGAGCTACCGAGAGCATATGAGAAAAACTGAAGACTCTACTGTCAGAAACCCTAAAATGTTTTGGACCTATATCCAATCAAATAAAAAAGACTTTAATGCTCTTAACCTTTTGTGTACCAGTGACGTAAATTTACGTGAGTTTCATTCATGAATCTTTTGTTTTAATCATCACGGTATAGTAAGGGTTAAATCGACGTTATCTTACGAATAATTCGCAATAAATTCGCCATCTACTTACAATCAACTTTTCTCTTACCGTCTACTCAACAACCTGACAATATTTCAACGTCTTAAGGTGATCTCACTATAAACTACACGGACACCTTATGTAACATATAAATTAAAATTTGAACCTGATTCCATGCTAAGTACTTCTTTAACCATTAGACTTACATAAAGGAGCTCTTTATCCATGTTTTAAATGTTTATCGGGACTTACCACGTATTATTGAATATCTTGTGTCACGAGCTGACCACGGCCATTGTAACATGGTCGAAACGTCGAGCGAAAGGTACATATTTTTACCTATATTAAATAATACGTGATAAGTCCCGATAAACATTTAAAACATGTGTTCAAATCGCGAAAGTTTAAAAATTGCTCTTTATCCAGTAGTTTAATCGCAGAACAACAGGGGTTTCTTAAAACCAGATCAACATAAAGATCTAATTCACAATAAATGTTTAAAAATAATAAACGTTGCTAAATATTTATACATATAATTGCTAAACATATATTATTACAAGCACCTAAACATACGAACTACATTCGTATCTCAATTATGAAGAACTCTGCTTACTCCTTTTATGAGTTGATTCAATTTGAACCTAACATAGACGAGTTAACTCAAACAAACCGTGCATATTAACAAAGTTGAATACAGATAGAGTTGAAAGTTCAACCGCTCGCTAGTTGTATTTCCATAACCGACCCGAGTAACACAAACATCGCATTGAAATCAAAGTTCGTTTGTTCAATTCACACTGCACGTATACCGCATGAATTCTACTATCTCTTCTAGGTTACCAGCTAAAATAGAATGATACACTGAGAAAACATTTCATGAATAAATACAATGAAATCAACTAATAGAATGGTGAAGTATGTGTTAGTTGGAGCATAATTATATCACCACAATGTACGATGAATCGAGCATACAGATTAAATATTATGCACTTCACTATCATCATATCTTTGGTATACGAGTCGCTAACAAATACTTATAGCAGATTAATGGTGATGTGAACTCTTTATTACTTGCAAATTGTTGTTTTTGAAGGAACGCTTTTATCTTTTTATTCATCCAAATCTAAAATTTTCACGAGTATACTCGTTAATAATCTTGTAATGCGTAACTCCTGTGTTATTTTCACATTATAATATGTATAATATAAATCGATATAAGTATATAAGAATCTAAGTCCCGATTGACAGACAACACACAGCCTAAACCGTATCCGCACCCGAGGAGGGACCGCTCCTATGGGCTTTGCCCTCCAAGTCCACGTGGGAGCGGTCACTGTAGGTAGCGGTGGTGTATGGGCGCCGCTGTAACTGAGGCGGGCTGCGGTGTCGTATGGGCGGCACCGCGACGGGAGAGGAGTGCCGTTATTACGGTGAGCTCTCCCTGCCTTCCGCGGTCTTGACGGGGCCGGCACCGTTAGATGGCGGACGCGCCGTTGGGGTCGCACAGGAAGAGGACTGTCGGTATTGAGAGGCGCCGCTGTCCCTATCCTCTGCGGCCGAAGTACCAGGCCGTGGGGCTACTCACCTGACCCATCGTTGGGGGGATCTCTGGCGCCTAGATTCGGGGGAGTCTGTCGTCCATTTGCGGGTTTGGTCCCCGAGGCAGTTGCGGCACGCCATGTGTTCTGGCGTGCTACAAGGGAGAGGGGTCCGGCAGCGGACAGCCACGTCCGGTTCGCTCCCGCCATAAGCGGCAGTAATGGACACCGGAGTGTTATAGTGGATATGCTACGAAACCCTCACATAACCACCGTGTTCCCCCTGGGGCCGGTGGTATCCATAATGGATTTCAATGCGATAAAAAAGTGTGTGAAATGGAGGATGAAACTTTAATAGTCATTATAAAGAAATAATATACTCTACGAGGACGAAGTCGTGGGCAAATGCTAGTAATAATATAAATTGTAAAATTTACGTAATATTTATAATACTTTGATTTGCATCGACAGTCTAAATATAACTTCATTTATGTATCTGATATATTTTTATTATTACTACTTATTAAACTTTCATTGGGATCAATATTATAAATGTTGAGGTTAATCCAAGTTGGATTAACCTCGACTTTTCGATTCATACATCGACCATCACGAGTAGACCAGAATTAGTGTATTTTCTTTATAAATAATAAAACTCATAATCAAATTTAAATCTATAAATATAAAAATGAACCCCTATTTCAGAACGGCTTTACCGATTTCATTCATCTTTTTAATGTATAGTAAAAGGTTCTTACATTAAAAAAAAATGGGAGTCTATGGCGAGGCCGAAGGCCCAGCCTACTACGCCAGCGAAGTCGAGGGCAGTTGCTACTCGTAGTAGACAATATAAATAAAGGCATAGACACATCCGCTGAAGTGAAGCGTGGCCAGGTCATATTTTTTTGCGTATTATAATAAAATTATATTAGGTTCTAAAGTGTGTTTTTATTTATTGTAGGTATATTTAAGTAGCAGGTATCATTCCTGATTACAATGCAGTGTAAGTATGAACGGCTGTAACACTACAAGGTGCATAAAGATCCGGCAATGGATCTTTACTATGAATTCTAGTGGATAGAGGGAATATTTAAAAGTGAGCAACCCAAAAAACCTCAACCCCATTATATGGTATTTAAATAATTACATTTCACAGTGTTCCAAAAGATTTTGTTCATAAATTCAATAAAAATAACATCGGCGAAAAATAAATAAACCAAACAAAATAATCCGCTCAGACCGAATCGCTTAAAACTGGAAACGAAAATTGGAAACGAAAGTAAAATCAATCAGCTGGAGTCGTGCACGGCGTGTCTATCAAAGACAGTACACATCGATCCCGACGATTGCTTTGTGCTACAGGAAATTAGTTTCGAACTTGTGTGCGAGTCCACTGTACCTACTCACCTTACTAAACAAGGGAATCAAGAGAAGTATGCCCTTAATTTTATGCCCTTTACTATGTAATAATAAGAAACTTTGTGCTTACGACTTTATGTATGTTCAATACGTTAAATGTCTTTTTTATTTATTTATTTTAGGATCAACAAACAGTTCACAAATGAATATGAGTTACAAAAGAAATGTTTTGAGAATCTTGCTAGTTAGTGTAGCAATACCGTTGACCATAGATTAATAATTGCACTTAAGGTACTGTCATATCATGATGTCGATAAAAATCAAGGTTTATAAAGCAGTTTATCTCATAAGCAGCGATTTATTTAAAATTAAAAAACATTGACATTTCCAAGTACACATTGACGGAATTAAAAACATATTCTAACATACATTAAAAAAAACAAACATACCACTTAATTTCACGTTTAAAACAGTTTTTCTCTTAATTCACTATTTTATTTGTCATGAAACACATATCATATATTAGCAATTTTTAATACACATACATTGACGGATTATTTTTTATTTAAAGTGCACATTTTTTTTTTTTTTATTATTTTTTTTTTTTTTACGAGATGCGCTTGCTTGATTTTCATCATCATCTCAGCCGTAGGACGTCCACTGCTGAACATAGGCCTCCCCCATGACTTTCCAAAAGGACCGGTTGGAAGCGGCCTGCATCCAACGTCGTCCTGCGACCTTTATCAGGTCGTCTGTCCACCGTGTCAGTGGACGACCTACGCTGCGCTTGCCGGATTGCTTGATTTTAAGTAACGGAAATTAAACGTAGCCAAGCGCTGAGCTGACAGCGCCTTAAGGATTTGCCACACTGGATGCGGTCTGCAGTCTGCGGTCTGCGGTCAGGTCAAATTGCGCGCAGCCCGCAGTATGTATGAACAACATTGTCGGACTCATCATAACCTCGAACAGAACAAGGAAATATACACTACGCATACAGCTGTAACGAAAATGTGTAAATAATAATACCACTCACGTAGAAGCTGGCATACAATTGGAACTTAACTACTGCGTCCCAGAAAGTAGTAAATATTCCGAGTTAGGAGTAACCAAAGTTTTTCCTGGAAAAACTAGGCCAAAGACTGCCGTCTGACCTCCACAACGTAGACTACATAAACAAAGAGCCTAAGCAGTGCCTGGGCTGGGGTTCGGTGCTAGCAGAGGGCACATGCAGGTTAGGGGGACGGAGGTGAATGGTAGGCGTGGGGATTGCAGAGCGCATTGACCCTAACGAACTCTTAGAATGGCATGCCTAAGAGAGCTGTCTAAAAAAACACGGATATATTTTTTAACTTTGTATGAAAATAAATTGTAGCGATGATTTTTTTTTCATTACCATGTGAGTCCTGACTCACCCTTCAGTATTGCTACACCTTTTCGTTACACACTGCATAATGTTTTTCTTATACTACAATTAGTCACTAAGTAAATTACTTTAAGAGTAGGCGAGTTTATGTGAACTAGAAAGGTCTTAATACTGCTTCAAAAGCGGCTAGGTATGTTAAAACAAACACCAGTCAGTTGAGCAACAATGGATAGTGATGACGGAAACATGATTTCATTTTAAGTAATTGCGTCCGCACGTCTCCCACAAAAACACAGAGATAGGGTAAGGGGGGAGGAGAAGAGGGAAGGGAAGATGGCGAGAGAGGAAGTATGCCTTCGCATTTTATACAGGAATGACTCTTCCAAAAAACTTACCCATAAGAACGTGCTCGCACTCGTAATTGGATCTGTCCTAAAACGTTCAATCAACATCAAAACTCTAACGATTATCTATATTTTTAAATCTGAACCCCTATTTGTCCTGGTCACGCTATAACTTGAGAACGGATGGAACAATCTCGCTAATTCTTTTTCGCTGTGATAATGATGAATGAAAAGATGGGAGGTTTACTACCTACTACGCGTTCGATGTCGCGGGCAGTTGCTAGTTTGAAGTAATTCTAACATAGTTATTTCTCTAGTGTTTGAGGACGTGATCACTCTGCGACAGCAAATAAATGAAAGAGCTGTTGCTCCCGAAGAATCGGATCGTTTAAAATTATACGCCATTGTCTACCGAGAGATATTATTGGATATACTACACAAACAAACAAATAAAATCTTTCCTCTTTTTCATGTTAGTGTAGACATCAATAGTTATGCACATCATTTATCAGTAATTTGAGTTTATTACAAGGTAAGGACGTAAGGACACTAAGGACATAAAGCTTCGCGTAAAAATACGGTTATCGCTATTTCTTACGAACTCCTTGTTGAATTGGGATATAAAGCTTATGTGTTCCTGGTATATAAGCTATCTATTATTCTGAATTCATCCAAATTTACCCAATATTATTATCATTATTATCGTTTTATTTTAATTTGTCATTATTAATTCTTTATATTTATTAGTCTATTTTTTCAATTTATTTTATTTTTTTGTGTGATGAGTAGTAACAAAGATACATTAGTACATGCATACTCTCATATTTATAAGTAAGAATGATTCCCAAGTTGCTACGTACCCATAACTGAAAATTTGAAAAAATCAGGGTATGAAAATCTCCAAGAGCAGACTCTTAAACTTTTTTAAAATGATTTAACTCCGTCCCCTTGTCGAGTGAAACCTGTCCGTAAACTAACCATACTAAACCTAAACCATCCTAACAGCATACATAAACAAGACGAACCATGTGAAAACTTGAAAGTGTTTGAATGGAATTTCCTGTTTATAAATAAACAGAGTTTCCGAAACGGAAATTACAGAAATGCAAACATCACAAAATGTGCAAAACAGTTTTCGCGCCACGTGAAAACGTCAAGCTTGCTTTTTAATCAAGCCCCGGCTCAGATAAGGGCAATTTGTACATTTTCCTTGTCTTTTGTGACGGTTCTTTAAAGCCATTTCCGTCTCTAACAAGGCTCAGAAAGCGTAAACTACGACGTGACACGTTATAACGATGCAGAATGCGCTCTGGAAGCCTGGCGCCAGGCACGAGATTGCACTATGCCAGTTTTAAAACTGTCGAAACAATTTTCAGACACGGGTATTGTTCGCAAATAGTTGAACACTTTTGCAATAACGTATATAAAGATACTTCTATAATATATAGATAAAATAGGTATCTATACCTAGGTAGAAAAAACAAAAAAAAAGGATAAACTAGGTATGACTACATTTATAAGTAAGTACGAGTATCAATGTAGTAGATAAACTATATATTTATACTTCTCCTAACTGGATAAGATTGACTGATCTAGGTTGATAGATCAGTGCAGCAGTGTTGCTAGGGGTACAAATTTAAAATAATGGCAGTTAATAGTTTTTAGGTTGTACGCATCTAGATAAACAACTTATGGAAATTTCCCTCTAAGAAGGTGAAGCGAGCGAAGTCGGTGGCAGGGCAACTAGTATATGATATAGATAGGAGGAACAAGTACAATTTGAAAAAAACTAATACCGACTTCCATTCTATTCCGTTTTTGGAGAAACTCAAAAACTTATGGACCGAATTTGATGAAATTGATGAGTTGAATTAATAATGGAAACCACACGGGAAGCACCAGCTCCCAAAAACTAAAGAATTTTGAGAATCGGATCACCCTATGGAAAGTTATGAAGTAACAAACATGAAAAAAAATACTATCTAATTGAGTTCCTCCTCCTTTTTGGAAGTTGGTAGAAAATAGGGTTTGTAGGTTGTTCTAAATCTGCACTATTTTAACCTTATTGATACCTAGGTAGCTCCAACATGTATCTACCGACCATTCCTATACCTAAGCTGAAAAGCAATTTGTTTGATACAATTGATAGCCCTATAAATCGCGGAGCAACCTGCTCCACGAACCCGAAATCGTCTGACGCTCGTTTTATGTTTATTTAAAAAGAAAATGAGGTCGGACAACTAATTTGAAGTGATAAAAGTTGCAGGAAGCCTAATGATCGGAGACACGGAACATTCTAATCTATATTAACCCGTGGCAAACATTTGCCTAGATTTAGGAAGGTTAACGACAGCGACGTCACGACACGACTACACACATCCTTCATCGTACTCCTATATAACAGTTATAATCTATGTACGTCTATCTACTTATACATATACGATACATATACTTTGCTTCCTAATGCTTGTTTACATAAAATGTCATTTGATATTATGCGAATGAGCAGATACAAGATAAACATAGAACGCTCGTACCAACATTACAATGGAGTGCAACATGTGTTTGATATGAAAATGACACATAGCGTGCGTCAATGCTATAATCCAAGCAAACGTAGGCAAAATTTGATAAAACTTACATAATTTTAGCATGAATTAATGTTGAAGCTTTAAAACAACCGTTATGAATGAATTTCATTTATGACTGAAATGTCGTAAAGCTGAAAAGCTGTTTCTAGAGACACCACGAAACCTCTACGAACATTTATTAGCTTACTTAGGTGGCATGCTGAAGAGCTCCTACACCTTGGAAAATTCCTGTAATAAAACAAAATTTTATTACGTAAAGCTATAAAATCACTTTTCTAATATTGCGGACCGAAACGGGAAGTACGTAAAAGATAAAAGATTTTTTTATTTGATATGGAAGTTACTCTGTACTTTTAAAGCGACATTTGTTTACGTCATTGTGTGGAAATAGGTGGTGGGTTATAGCGACACCGCTTCCGCGCATTGAATAGCTATGACGCACAGGGATTATATATGCAACACTTTCGTCATTTACTTCACATAGTAACGTAGAAGTTTGCGTTACGTATGTCTGTCAGCTGTAGGATCCCACGATTTACCTATGTACGTTTGTGAATAGCTGGTGGAACATTCCTGGGAAATATGAAGTACTGCAACGAAACGAGGTGGTAAACTTAAGGGGAAATATAAAAATAATCAAATATTGCTAGTATTCGTATCTTTTTTACCTTCTTTCAAGATGGATGCTCAGATTCCATTTAAATACCTTAGATATCCTAGATTTATTTTCTTATTAGTGTAGTTATTGTTCTATATTAGATATCCGGTCATTGACTATCATGACCTATTTGAATTACGCCAAAAACCCTATACTAAAGATGTGTCGACAATCGTTTTGGTAAGTTATATTAACACTAACAAAAATATTATGAGGTTTCATCAACAAAACATTGTATTTTTTCATTATAACATTTTTACTCGAGGATAAATAAATGACACATTAGGCCATCATCTTAAGCTACGTCATATAAGTTAAACTTAATCATTAGAGAAATTAACTCGAGTAGGCGCCAACCCTGCCCGTATATATTATACACGTTTTAAGCGAACCTAAGTTATATACTTCTACTTGAGTTACTTGCCTAATTTTCACAAAGGTTGCGCTCTCATAAAATCTAGGGTCTGGCACTCGGAACAAGATTGTTAGCAAGTTTTCATTAAAAATGCTCAATTAAAAATGAAGACTCAAAGTTCAGTTCCTTTTATTTGCTAGTAGAGTTTGTGCGAACAGGTTGTAAAGAAAATTAAAAGTTTCAACTTTTGTATACGCACTCATGCACTTACTAGCTTTTTTTCTTATATACTAGCTGTTTTATTACATCAATCGATAATAACCTCATTCTAAGTATATAATAAGGTAAGATATCTTATATTGCACGTCCAAACATAAAATTATAACAAAAGAAATGAGATTAATATTAAAACTATTCTAGTTGTAAGGTATTCTTAACTTTTATAAAACGGTTCTTCGTTACTGGTACCATGACACATTCACGCAATAGTTTGATGTTATTAAAATTGTATAATTATTTCGTTTTTCAATATTGGTATATTATTTATTATGTTACTTTTTTTTCATTTTACATTTATGGGCATTTCCCCTCATCGCCGCCATACCTAAACAATAAATGACTACAAAACTAATACTTAACTTACTTCCCAAAACCCTCAAATGTGGCATTTGCCACATTACACGCACGTACTCTACAATCAGACTTATGTTTAGGTTTTCCCTTATCCTAATTAATTAAACTTACTGACTTTTAGTTTATTGACTAAAAATCATTAGTAACTTGTTTCAGGCATAGTTAAAAAAAATCAGACAAACGGCAAGGTACATTTCCTTTGTAAGGTACTCGTAGTATGAGGTATCAAATATTATAAAGGCGAAAGTTTGCGAGTGTGTTTGTATGTTTGTTACTTCTTCACGTTCAATTAACCGATTTTGATGTGGTATAGAGGTAGATGAGGCGCTAGATTAATCCTTTGAGTACCATTGGCGTAAATGTAACGTACATTTCATTCGCACGTTCGTTTCATCATAAATGTTTTTTTTAATTATCACTGTATATGAAGTGTTAATACGTATGATACTTTTCATCATCATCATCGTCGATCACCATACCATATCAATAAAGGTGTTATTCTTTTTTTGACAGGATGACTCTGTATGTTAAACTATAATGATAACGTAAATAATTCTCTTCTTACTATTTATATGTCATCTAACTTACTATTTAGCCATCCATATTACAAATATTACAAATATACATATCACTTACGGGAAACTCGGACCATATATTTCATACATGTTCAAGTAGCTATCCCGTATACCTGCCGTGCGATTCAACTCACCGATGTCAAATACTTTATGAGATATCGCCCTTGTACATAAGGTTGTTTTTCCAACGTTCCTTGTCATCTCGTCATTTGTTTCACGGATGTTGTCAAAGATGCAAAGATGTTTGCTCCTAAAGAATCGCACGGCTGACTACGAAGATTATTTCTTCGTAAATGGCTATATTGTTATTGTGACATTTACTTACCTATCAATCAAGGGTTTCCTGTGCACTTAGTTTTGGGCAGTGGAGCATAGATTCAAATGTTAATATGGTAGTTGGTAGGTTAAAAAGGTCAAGCCTAGAGGACGCACGCGTAGCTCTTTTGATGCTATTTTGGCTACGGATCGGTGCCCCCATTACCCATTGCAATATTTTCCAATGCTCGAGTACTAAGCTTTCTATATAAAATAATAAATTGTATATTTAACATAGATTGCTTTCAACTTTTTAAATAATAAATAATCTCTATTTTTCAATGGGCCTGCACTCACCCTGCAGCAGTTATAATTTAGCATCATATAATTTGCAACAGGTCACTGTACTAGTTTAAACAGATAGAAGGTGCTAAACTCGAGCTGTTTCTCTATATCTATGGATAGTATATTAAATTTATATAATAAAGCGGAACGATAAAAAATATAGGCATAAAAAATTATATCAGCTTATGCTATTGATCACAAACTTTTTTTTGATGTATGTAGACTTGCTAAATAGTCAGACAGGGAAAAAATCTCTTACGTAAGTACTTAAGAGAAAAGACTTGTATGTATGTTTGTAACGCATTGGCTCAAAAAGTACTGGACCGATTTCAAAAATTCTTTCCCCATTGGAAAGCTACATTCACCCTGAGTAACATAAGACTATAGGCTATATAAGGTTCATTATCATCATCATCGTCCATCACCGCGCGGGTGAAACCGCGGAGAACAGCTAGCTATTAATAATCAAAATAATCCGTCAAGGGGCGGAGTTAACGAATTGGCCTACGCCTTCGGGATGTAAATCGTAGACCCGACTGACGCTAGGCGGTAGACCTCTTGTACAAGAGGCCGCCTTGGTTGGCATCACTGCAGTGCCAGATATTCTGCCATGAAGCATTAGTGCACAACTATTATTATTTTTTATTTACCAAAAGTAGGCAGACAAGCAGGCGGCCCACCTGATGGGAAGTGGTCACCGTCGCCTATAGACGTTTGTAACACCAAGGGCGCTGTCAACGCGCTGCTGACCTCTAAGGACTTCAAGGACGCCCTTTTTAAACCCCATATCGTAGCGCAGAGGGAAGACCTAGGCGGGAAGCTTCATCCAGATTCTTGTACGCGGAATACATTAACATTTTATGCTAAATTAATATGTAATATGAATAATTTGTTTGTAATAAATGCTTGTTTGACTTAAGGACGTACACATTGACTTATTCCAAAAAGTTATGTGAATTTTCTACGGCATAAAACCACTTTTTTGCCACTAAAAAAACTGCATTGGGTAATACAAATGTATTGGGTTAATTTGAAAAGGATAATATTTTTGTGTTCACCAAAAATCTAAAGGTGCATCTATGTATGCATTTCTAAAATATTGATCTTAAACCCGTTTAATTGTTTTACTATAATTAAACTACTCGGCCAACAAAATATGTTACATCAAACAAATTCCAAATTGACACCAAGATATAACACTTTTTTACTGTAGTGCGCTGCAAATATTCTATTGTAACAATAACTATTTTATTCTTCCCCGAAAAATACTGATCGTGCACCAAATATTCCTGAATGTTACACAAAATAGGTTAGGTTAGGTTAGCATTTTTTATTAATAAAGCTACATTGGACATTAATTGGTGTTTGATTCAAATACATTTTGCAGTGCATTATCTGAAGTAAAACTAAAAAAATAAATGCTTGTTTTTAAAATTAGGTGTATTACTATTTTTACAAATTTGCAACAGTTGTTAAATAGATGCTCGTTATGACATATTTTAATGAACATATTTTGGTGCACATTCAGTATATTTGGTGGAACACAGGCAAAATTAGGTAAATGAAATGGGAATAAATTGAAGTACTTTAAATACTATACATTTGAAAATACTATGTTTACTCGCATATAATTTGCTGTTAGGTACCAACTAAACCTTGTAGGAATAATTATATTAAGCACTAGTGTGTAACATTATTATGCACGTGTGTGTTATAGTTCGAACGATGTAATTATGCTGATTTTACGAGCAAGTGTGTTGAAAAAGATATTTTATATGTTTGACTTTATATCTGAAACAGTATCCAAAACCCTTAAAATTGCTAATATTTTGTAAATTCGCAAAACAAATATCTCACTATAGAAAGCGTACTTTATAGAACAATTAATCCATTCAGATAAACACAGATTTGTATTGGAACATGTAGAGTAGAGGTAATGGTAATTTATTTGTTTACCCCACTTCTTTTCTTCAAATGCTATTACAAGGTTGAAAGCGTGCGCGTATTTTCTTAACAAATTGATTTATTATAATACTATACGGATATTTTTCTTTAACGAGAATGAATTTCAGGCTCGCTTCATTGAATACGGTTTTCACAGGCCACTCTTAAATAATTGTATTACAAACTCGACGCAAGGTGAAATAATATGGTATGAACTTTAGTAAAAATAATGTTTCCACATAATTTATGGTATTAAATACATTGTTCCTATAACAGTTTAAATTTAAGTACCATAATTTTCGATTCAAAATATTAAAATTATTTAAAGTAATAAATTTTTTTATATAAAATTTATTTTATCTAACTTGTTGGTTGTCCAGCAGTCCATTGGAAAATCATTGAACTTACTAAATTTGTAGATTATTTTAAAATGTGCTGCATAAATCTACAACGAAACCTTTATAACAAACAACATTAATTAATATCACTTATAACTGCTAGTTAATGAAAACCGCCAAGAGATTGAATTAGCCTTCTCCAAGTATGTTGAGAAAACAAGGCTTCAAAGGAGAACTTTAGCGAAATTGCCTCACTTCTGAGCATAAACGATACATTGAAAGTGGCAACAAAATTGCATATTATACGTCGTAGGTATTTAATTTTCTTTACATATTTACCGCATATCGTCCGCTCCATATGAACATAACCCGTTGTCAAGTTTCTCATATATATATAACTCATTTGTAAAATGTTAAGGCAAAGTAAGAATACTTATCTTACGAGTACAGCTTACGAGTATCGGCACAAAGCACTCATTGATATATTTTAAGCACAAAGTAAACATCAAGACAAAAATTTACTAATACAATTCTATTAGTACTTCACTTATTATATTTTATCCGGATGAAACCGCGGGCAGTAGCTTATTATAATGGCTGTATTATACTGGTTATATTGGCAACTTAGGTTCTGCCAACAACTTTGTCTGGGTATAAGAAGGTCATCGCGATCTTTTAGAAAGTACCATTTGGAGAAATGAGTATAGGCTACCTTCATTCCAAATTTCAAGCAAATATGTTTAGTTGTTTCAGTGTGAAGAAGCGACTAACACACACACTGACGTGAGTGAGTGAGTGTGTGAGTTCTCACTTACAAACTTTCGCATTTATTATATTAGAGTGATTATAGTGTAATAGTATATTAGTGTGATACTTATACATAAAATATATTATAGTTAGGTACAATATATATAAATACTACACAGAATCATGTAATATGTATAGACGATTACATAATATATTGCCACTTCGATACATATTAAGCGTAATTAATGAACAAGGAACAGATTCCAGCGTTAACGTATTCACGGCTTGAATAACAGGGTAAGTTATAATAGCTATTAACTACCATAACACCGCCGCCGCAATTAACATGTTTCAGCGTAAACAAAAACAGACGCCACATGTTAATATACATAGGTACGTTTCACAAAATATTAAACCCGTTTTTGATTTAAAAATAGACCGGTCACGTGCTCTTGCCGGCCCTCCCTAAACCATAGAAGCGAGAGAAGAGGTTCACAAAATTCGTCATTGACATGATTTATTCGCGCAAACATCGCTTTAAGAACAAATATTTGATGAGGTCAGTGTGAACGATATGTGACACAACCTGGATCCTTTTGCAAAGTGACTCTGGAATTAAGAAGATTAAAAGCTCTCTTGATTACGTTTAGCGCTGAGTGTGCGAAGGGCGACACAGTTGTGAGCCGCCTTTGACGATAAATGTATGGGACGAGAGGGGACAAGGCCAAAGGGTGGGCTGTTTTGTTTTTTCCGTTTCTTGCGTGTTCACGTCGCTCGTTTTACACTGACTCCTAATAAATCTTTGTGAAAACCGATAGGTGTCTGTACAGGTTTAACTTATTGAGAGCGATAAGCTGAATGTATTCTTTGTGGCTAGACTTCTATTGATTATATTTCTAAAACTGGTTTCGTATTAGTAAAGAATCTAGGTAAGTTTATTCAATTGTTTGAAGTAACTGACTGACTTGATAAAACATTTAGCGATCAATACGCAATTTATGGACGTTTGAATAATGTAAGTATTATGAATAAATCATTTTACTCAAGATCCAGTCATCTCCTATTCTCTCAATGAACATTGTGCAATGGTAATAAGAAGTTGAGGACAATTTATAGGGCAACAACTTAGTACTCCATATCTATAACGACCAGTCACAGCGGCCAGTTTCTATATCTTATCAATAGATGATTTACGTTACTAGAGATATAAATTTGATACTTTTTGTATGAAACTTACTTCAGAGTTCTATCGGTAGGATATAAACCCTTCGAAGTCTGGATAGATTTAGAAACTGGCCGGAAGACTATCCGCTAGTCTGTCGCAACAGCTGCAACCTGCTACTCGAGGTCCACGGTCGCGTTTAGTACGCACTGTTAACAGAACGTCGTATTTGATAGTTATAAGCACCAAGAGACAAGTGAATAGGTGACACAATTTGGGTTAGATAATTATTTAAAAAAATTGTGTAGATAGTTTACGTGTAGTAGGTGAAGTAGGAGACTCTCGGTTAGCAACTGAACGAAGTGGAATGAAAATACAAGCGCGGCGCGGGCGCAGCTCGCGGCTCATATAAGTAAGCTGCCTATGTTTGTAGCGAGGCGGGTAGCGGGGAGAAGAGTGGCGAGTAATCATCAAGTGTTATATTTTTGCAGTTATCTTCTTATCTTTCATACCTAACATATCTGCCCCATAGTCTCGATATCATGGTTGGTATCCCGATACATAATTGTGTGATTATCGAGTAGAGTTAACGGTAGAAAATTACTATGCTACTTATCCCCCTATATCGTTAAATATTACCTCAAACATCCGCCAGTCGAACTTGTGTCAAGGGTTTTGCGTTACGTCGCACGTATGCTTGATATGGTGAAGGAAAAACATAGAATTATCCGCTCAAGTGAAATGTTCGTGATCGTGAACCTTAACCCAAAATTCCAAACAAACTGGCACGTCGTCGGATCTACTCGGAAGAACTCGAACACAGTTTAATGTCTTTCAATTATAAGTCGGCCTTATTTCCATACTTACGCAATGAGGCTGAATAAGCCGTGTGATAATTATTGGTCGTATCGCTTTCTCGCTTGCTGTCACTGCGTCACCTAGGATGATTTATGCATAAGAATGATGAAATTCAAATAAGACGGTCTTTCTGGCTGAGTGCCATCTGGGCTCGCTACCTTTCCGGTGACACTGAAAATGCCGGTAGAGGCAAACAGCATTAGTCCGTTCGAAAAAAATAAGCCGGTCATATTGCCGGCTACGGAAAAACTAAAGTCTAGCGCAGCGTGATTGGTATGCTCGGCCCACCGCAGCGTAATTAGCATTGAGCTATTTTCAAGGTTTTCGAATTAAATCTATGTGTCCCATGAATTGATGACGTAATTAATGACGACTCGAGTGATGGATGCTCTGAGTAATATTTAACGATACAGGTGTAAAGTAGCTGCTTATGACAAATGCGTTCTATTTAAAACATAGTACCGTAACAACTGGTATTTATGTAATCTATACCCAAATATGTCTGGTTCGGGCATAATAAGAAGTTGAGAACACAAACACCAATGTTGATTTGGGATCATTAATAACATTCTCCTAACTCAGGTACGAGCAAAGTGGTCCCGTTTGCATACTTTACACAAACACACAGAACACCTACATAAATGTGGTGCAATTTATATTCTGATCAAAACTTTGTCTTGCTTGTACCCGCAGGAGTGGAAATAAGCTGTGTAACGAATGCTTGCGCAGGGACTGACTGAACCTTCACATTGTACTGATTGTAGGTATACCGAGTACGTTCGATACGGATAAATAGGTATTGAGAAAGCTAATGTACTTACTAGCAGCATTGCTTTATTTTCTAAAACAGAGACACTGTGCTTAAGGATAGTAATAACTTTATGGACTATTGATTAATATACTATTTGACTAGATAGACTGACTAGTTAGATAAACTATCTGGAATGTTAATATCAGTATAAGCTTAAAGTTAATGTTGTTACGTTAAGGCACTGTCAGCTCAGCGCTTGGCTACGTTCAATTTTCTTTACTTAAAATCAAGCAAGCGCATCTTGTAAAAACTTACAAAATTCATAAAAAAATATTGTACACTCTTAAATAAAAATCATATCCGTATTGACGAATATGATTTTTATATGTATTTGTATGTGTATTAAAAATTGCTATCTTATGATAAGTGTTACATGACAAATACAATAGTGAATAAAGAGAAAAACTGTTTTAAAGGTGAAATTAGGTGGTATGTTTGGTTTTTTATATACAGATATACAGAAATGTTTATTTGTGTCAAAATACAGGTGCACAAATGAATAAGATCAGGACAGCAGGTAATTAAGACTAAAGACAACAACACACCTATAATTTTGTCACAAAATCGATCCCAACTCAGCATAATGCTGATTGTAAACAATCAGCGCTGGTATATGTTCTCTAGTATGTTAAAATATGTTTTTAATTCCGTGAATGTGTACTTAGAAGTCATAGAAATGTCATATTATTTTTTGTAGTTTAAATTAAATTATTTTTTGCTTATGAGATAAACTGCTTTAAAAACCCTCATTATTATAGACATTATGATATCACAGCGCCTTAATTAGGTGTTTAATATGTGCCAACCAAAGTTTTTGGTTGAGTTCATTTTAATTGGTGTTTAGATAGTTCGTTCGTTGTGACATATGATGGGCACACTCGTGTGACATATTTGTATTCTTTACTATCTTTATTATTAGCATTGTTTGATATCTTTTGAAACTGACTTTAACTAACTTATTTAATATTTTAATAAGTAAGTTTAGTGTTAGCTCTTTTAAAATGACTCGCGCTACCATTATTAATTGTCTGCGGAAATAGACTATGTTGGTAGTTTTTTGTCGGATTACTTCGATAACATCTACTTGAGCAATAAGTATTTCCTCCAATAGTTTGGAAATTTTTGGCAGTTTCTCAGACTATTCCCGCCGTAACGGTCTTAAGCTTTACATTGGGTTTTCAATTCTTTAGTCACTTTTAGCACTGGGCCTTTGGAACACTGTATATATTTACACTTTTAATTTTAAATTATGTTTTCGTCGCATTAATTATAAACAAAAACTTAGGTTGAGCGCGGAGCAGAATGACACTTGTTTGGTGATGCCACCTCTCTTTCTATTTCTCATTTAATAACTACACTAGGGAAAAAATTTAAAAATGTCAAAGAGCTATAGAAAGAAGCATACTGAAATTAAAATTAAAAGATAAAATAAGAAGCTTAGAGATAAGGAATAAAACTGAAGTAATAGACATGCTCTAACAAGCGAAATGGTTAAAGTGGTGGTGGGCAGGGTAAGTACATGGCTCGCACTAAAGACAAAAAAATTACAAAATAACATCTCAATGGAAATGTCCTAGTGGTACTCGTACCGTTGGCAGACCACAAGAAAAATGGGTGAATGAAATAATGGCGACAGAAGGGAACAATTGGCTAGAAAAGGCTCAAGAAAGAGAAAATTGGAAAGCTCTGTAGGAGGACTTCACCCAAAGATTGGTCCCCAACCAATAAAATAAATAAAAGCACTTAAATTTATATAATAATAACATTTCAACTACATACCTACTACAATAATAACTCTCTATTTACTAACTCTAAGAAATCTCTTGTTATTTATGAAATGAGGAAATGAAAGGCTATATTAGTTTATATTATGTTTAGTGTTAGATCTCATTGTGAACCATGTTGTGAGAAATAATTTATATAAACCCGACTTGACTGAACCTCTATTTTAATATTTTTATAACAAATTGTTTAGTTTAGTTAAAGTGTGGTTCACAAAATATCGGAATCATTAAGGGTGGCTATAATTCAGTTCATATTTTGAATACTAATGTACTACTAAGAGAAATAGTATATAATACCAAACAGACATCATTAGCAACAAATTTTAAAACATGCAGGAACTCAGATACTGGCTTCGGTAAAATGGCATAGCGTTAGCAATGCGACGAGTCGACAAATAACAAAACGCTCACAGTGAAATGTTGCTAAATATAGCATTATCCAATTACTGAGTCCCTCTTCGGGTCCGTAACGGGGCAGTTAGCGGTTCTCGTTAAAAATGCAATAGGGAACCGTCTCGCATGCCATTCATTACCGACACCCAACAGACGACCAATTTCAGACAACAATTCTACTTATATTTAAAACTTCTATAGCGTTATTTTTTTACCCGTTTGTTGACTGGTGTACCAGAAGATTCACTGGGTGTTTACCCGACTGCCGCGAAGTCTGAAAGGAGGGTTTTATCTATGTATATCTGTTCCTTTGTCCGCTCGTATAACTCAACCGATTTTGATAAATGTTATGTCATTAGATAGATTCGTTTTTATGGAACCAGTTTAACAATCCAAATGGCCGTTTATATGCGTTTTAATTATCTCCGAATTCGGGTTTAATAAATTTAGTTTAAGTTGTTTTCTAGGAGAGGTTATTTTTATAGTATGTTGTTCTATATTCGGTATACCACATTTATTGAATTGCTTATAGACAGTAGTTTCAACGTTCCGTAGTGTTGTAGTACCTATTACGAAAACCCTTATAACTCTGCCGGTCCGTCTATCTTTTGTCCGGTCTACTTCTTTACAGCTTAATAAGTTCTACGGATATAAACGTAAGTGTATGAAATTTTGTAGAATATTGGTGTAGATATAGATCATAGTTTTAAATTAATAATATCGTAATTATGAAGTTTAGGAATGGTGACAAAACATGTACAATAGGGATGCTTTTTTTTCTCTGCAGCCTTTGTATGAAGTACCATTATTGAGTTGTTATATTGTAAGAAGTTGATACTTCTTTTTTCCAAGTGTGCTATTTTCCATATTGTATGTCCCTCCCTTTTCTGAACTATACTACATTTAGGATCTTCAAAATTGACAATCCTTGGCAAAAACTCCTATAATAAATTCATTAGATAGAGCATAATATGTTTATCATATCATATTATGCTCTTATCTGCATATCATTTCTATATGTAGAATAATACATATGAAGACTACAAATTACTACAGAACCGGCATGCTCTTTTTATGTAGCATTGTTACGCCTGGACGTAGCTTGTCTTCCCTCAGATCTTTTTAGGACATATATTTGAAAAGGGCTAGTTTATTTCCTTGTAAACAGGGAACAAATTGCCATTTTAATCCCTAGGGACTAAAAGTGGCTAGAATTTTTAATGCAGAAATTGTAAGTAAATCAATCACTAACATGAACACGCGTAGGTAACAGGCAGTAAAGAATAAAAAAGTTTCTGAAGAAGTAAAAATTACTACTACTACGCGCGATATACATTCCACCTTCGAAAGTGTACTAATTTGCTTACTCGAATTTGTATTTTGGTTATAAGTAATGTTTAAAAACTGAATGTCTTCCAGTAATGAGAGTGAAAGTAATATATTAACTCCAGATAACATTGTATCGGGCGTTAAAATAAAACTGTTACGATGCATTTTCATGATTCTTCAAATATAAACATTATTCACTAATTATTTCTATTTTATGTCTCATTATTCCTAATTCATCATCATCATCTCAGCCGTAGGACGTCCACTGCTGAACATCCTCCCCACAAATTTCCAAAAAGACCGGTTGGAAGCGGCCTGCATCCAACTTCGTCCTGCTACCTTTATCAGGTCGTCAGTCCACCTTATCGGTGGACGACCTACGCTGCGCTTGCCGGTCCGTGGTCTCCACTCTAGAACCTTTCGGCCCCATCGGCCATCTGTTCTGCGTGCTATGTGGCCTGCCCACTGCACTGCCACTTCAACTGGCTTATCTTCTGGGCTATGTCGGTGACTTTAGTTCGTCTACGGATCGCCTCATTTCTGATTCGATCACGTAGAGAAACCCCGAGCATAGCCCTCTCCATAGCTCGTTGTGCGACTTTGAGCTTATCTATGAGGCCCATAGTAAGAGATCAATATTTACAATATATAGGGGTATTCCTAATTGTATGTAAAGAAATAAACGTGTTGTTTATATTAATAATTGCAGTTACTTATTTTCTCATAGAGGGTGATAAAAATAGAGTTTCCACCTCGGGAGCATCACTATTTTTGAGCTTGAGTGACGTACTTTGTAAAGTAGGATCCTGAGCGTAGCCATGGATTATACTCTAGATTCCGTCGCTTCGCTCAGGATTCAAAAAAACACTTTCGCCTTAAAAATAGTTGTTTGCTCTATAGGCAAGAGATCTATTATTTAAAGCAGTTGCTTGCTTAGGGATCAAACTTTGCAATTTTAGAGATATAATTTACACATCCTAAGACGGGATTCAAACTTGCATCTTTTAACAATACGTGCCATACGCCATGACCACTGAGACACCAAAGTGATATGTGCGAATTTAACTCTCTACTTGATTTAAAATAATATAATTTCGCGTTTTCGGAAATACGGCTTGTCGGATGACGCGACGATAGACG
The DNA here is from genome assembly GCA_917880725.1 of Selenia dentaria. Lineage (NCBI taxonomy): Eukaryota > Metazoa > Arthropoda > Insecta > Lepidoptera > Geometridae > Selenia > Selenia dentaria. The sequence continues at coordinate 22,958,199 of OU862879.1, forward strand.
ACAAAAAGTTTGAATCGCGACGACGATTCGAGAATGTATATTTTTTTCTCTCTAAAATTACCTATTTGAAACTAGAACACAGAAATGCGAACGTTACTGCTTCACAGTATAAATAGGTGTGGGGGCCCCGGACGAACTCATTAACAAAGAGGTCTACACCTACTAACATTTATATTCTACAAGTGTAGAAGAATATGTAGTTTAAATATGCATACAAGTGTATTATATAACAAAAACACTTTTTCCAAAATATATAACACTATATATAAAACTTTTATCAACATGTGATAACATCATTAGGGTATACCTAACTTAACAACAAAAAAAATATGCGTCTTTGAGGGTTGCCGATAGAAGTGAAAACTATTCGAATTAGTCATGGAAACCATCGTCGTGCCTAGAGAAGTGTTCACTTCAAAACTACATTATCTACGACAAAGTGTTACGTGACGATGAAGCGAGTTCACCCAAAAACTGCTCAACGCGCCTAGAGAAGTGTTCGCTTAAAAAATCATCGCCTCGAAAAAACAATGGACCTGTAGGGCTATTATGTATTTCAGTTGCTAACAAATCTTGATTGAAATCGAAAAAAGGGTGGCTCTATGTCACTTTTGTCAGTTCCAGTCATCAACTTACTAACAATTTTGCTTACTGGAGTTGTCAAAACGGACATAGAGCGGCCATTTTTCAAGATTTCAAATAACATTTGTTAGCAACTGAGATACATAATAGCCCTTTTCTTTTACTTACTTTAACATTGAAATTCGTAAATGGTAATTTATATATTAATCAAGTATTGTCTAATTTATAAGTTTGTTTCCAAATATAAATGGTATAAAATTAATAAATCTTTTCACAAGGCAATAAAAGTTGTAAATGTTGTTTTGAATGGGAAGCCCCATAGATAGTTTGTTAATGTAAGGTAATTAGATTGTTCATAGTTCATTGAATTGCGCGTAGTGTTTAAGAGTGAGATTAAATTAATCAATTTTATATATTTATATAACATCATGAACATAAGATGTATCCCATTCATACGATATTATCATTATATCAAATAATTTGGACACAAACCCCGTTCTATTCCAAAAAGGTAACTTTTCTTATAACTAACTCTCATAACGGCTGGCCATTTGTAACAGTTTTCATTTGTGTTGCTGAACTTGCAGACCGAAAAAATTACAGTGGCTTCATATTAGTCTCATTTATACGGTGGTAGTGAACATGGTATGGGTGATATTATCGAGTTAAGTCAAATGGAACGGCATAACGGGAATATGAACGTTTTGCTGAGAAGCAACATTAAAAGCGGGGGAGCATGGCCTTCATATACAAAATGAACGGATTTAGCTTAAAATAATGATGTCAAATACTTTGAGATATAGCCCTTGTACACAAGGTTCATTTTCCAACGTTTCTTGTCTCTCGTTATTTGTTTCACGGATGTTGTCAAAGATGCAACGAAGTTTGCTCTTATGGAGAATCGCACGGCAGGAAGTTGTAATTCGGTTAAAGTATACGTTAGTTAAGCTTTTATCATACAAATGTCCGCTAACTAGACGCACTTGCGGGCGAGCATGAAAAACTACATAAAGCTTCGCAATTAAAAAAACAAAACACGGGTAGTACTTGCTCATCAATTTAAGTCAAATTGTATAAACACATGTAAACAAGTCCATTAGTACCAAGTGGATACAGACAAAGAACCTATAAACGGTTATGTAAACAAAATATCTACTTTATCTCGCACTCTCTGAATATCTTCGTGAAAGCTACGTCGATTTATCCAATTCTAGATCCGATTCAAATCGACGGCATGACACATGACTGCCTACGAAATGACGTTCGGTGATACGATAAAAATATCATCAGTTTAGTTCGAGAGCTGCCGTGCTATTCTCTAAGAGCAAACATCGTTGCATCTTTGACAAGATCCGTGAGACAAATGACGAGATGACAAGAAACGTTGGAAAAACAACCTTATGTACAAGGGCGATATCTCATAAAGTATTTGACATCAGTAAGCTCGTCGACGAATCATTAGAGAATCCCATGGCTGTCGGAAGATCCGAGCTAGTTTTTACCAGTTATAGTTATCAAAGTTAGTTATTTACCAGGCCGTTTTTTAATCTGCCGTAAAATTTTGATTTTAGACCGCTATTTTATATTATAATGTATTCTAAGTTACAGTATGCAAGCCTTGAAAATAGGTATCTGTTCGCTCGCAAACCCAAAAGCTTCATACGTTTATCTACTGTGTATTCTGGTCCATTTAAGTTATGGTATTCCAATGCATCCGTACTCACCGCGATGTCGGAACTCTATCGTCTATACTAATCCTACTTCCTACTAATATTACGAGTACAAACGTGAAAGTTTGCATGTATGGATGTATGTATGTTTGTTACTCTTTCACGCAAAAACTATTGAATGGAGATTATTGAAATTTAGTATGTAGAAAGCTGAGGTTCTGGGATAACATATAGGATACTTTGTATATATCATCATCATCGTCATCCATCACCACGCAGATTTAACCGCGGGGTGCATCTACCTATCTAGTTGTCCATTTTTTCACGTAAAATGTAAAGGATAAAAATGGTTATTGTGGGTTATCCTTAAGAGATAGACATATACCATCGCGGACTTTTTTGTTGACCTTTTTAAGGTGTACAATACCGTAATACATTGTTTTGATTTATCTCGTGGGGTTCAGTCAGCGTTTGCAATGTAAGCGAAAAAAATGTGTTTATTTACGACATCACATTAGAAACCTGTAAATTCATCCGTGTTTCTCTACAATATTATGCATGTATCATACATATAAACCTTCCACTTGAATCACTCTATCTATTATAAAAAAGCGCTTCAAAATCCGTTGCGTAATTTTGAAGATTTAAGCATACATAAGGACGGACAGACAGTGACAGCGACTTTGTTTTGTACTATGTAGTGATATTACAAAGAGAAAAGATTTGTTAGTTTGTTTGAATTGAATAGGCTCTAAAAGTACTGAACCGATTTCAAAAACTCTTTCACTAATATAATGGTACATTATCGCTAAGTGACAGGCTATATATTTTGATTCATCGTCATCATCATCCCTCACCACGTGGATGAAACCGCAGAACGCAGCTAGTATGATATAAAACCGACAGACTATAGCAACTCAGCGATAGTGTTCAATTATTTTGACAGTTGTTAAAAAAGTGAACATCAAAGTATCACCAAGGAGCTTTAGGAGGATGTTGATTAGCAAAGAAACATTAGGAAATTATGAGATACTTGAAATTGATTCTGTTAGGCCATTTCAGTTGAACAAATTTTCACCACCCAATCGAAGACTGCCTTTAGGGACAAATTCAAGAGGTAAATGGATATGATTGTATCTGTCTAAAACTTTGATGTCATGTACACCCTCAAAATACCGGGGTTTTGCAAGTTGTGGGTGCTAAGAGTGTATCCCCGGCAGACGCCCGGCTACCACACCCAACGACGACGACTGGCCCTGGTAACACACAACATACGCACGATGAGGACAGACGATACAGATATATGAGCTGGAAGAAGAAATGAGTAAGCTACGCTGGGACATTGTGGGGTTATCTGAAGTCCGTAGAGCGGGTGAAGACACGATAACCCTAAAATCAGGTAACCTACTCTACCGCCGGGAGGGCGACCAACAGTCCCAAGGTGGTGTCGGGTTTCTCGTTCACAAGTCCCTTACTAACAACATAGTTAAGATCGATAGCGTTTCCAATAGGGTCGTATACCTGATACTCAGAGTATCCAAACGATATTCGCTGAAGGTCATTCAGGTATACGCACCGACGAAGTCGCACCCGGATGATGAGGTGGAGGATATGTATGAGGACATTAGTCGGGCCATACATACCTCTGAAACGCACTTTCTAGTTGTTATGGGGGACTTCAACGCGAAGTTGGGTAAGAGAAGCGAGGATGAGTCGAAAGTGGGGACAACGGAACCGTAGGGGACAGAGGTTGGCCGACTTCCTGGAGAAAGAGGGACTCTTTATGATGAACTCTTTCTTTCAGAAGCCACCTCACAGGAAATGGACCTGGCTGAGTCCCGATGGTTCCACGAGAAATGAGATTGACTTCATTATGACCACCAAAAGGCAAATATTCACTGATGTCTCCGTGATCAACAGGGTTAAAACCGGTAGTGATCACCGAATGGTAAGAGGCACGGTGAATATTAATGTCAAACTGGAGAGGTCTCGTCTGATGAAGTCTACGCTCCGACCTACTCGTGCCCATGTTCAAGACCCCGAGAGCTTTCAACTTGAGCTATCCAATCGCTTCGATTGCCTTGAGAACATCGCTTCAGTGGACGAGATCAATAACAGGTTAGTAGAAACTGTCCATACAGTGGGTTCGAAGTACTTTAAACCTCACCGTACAGATAGGCCACAGAAACTTTCCAACGATACCCTCAACCTCATGGCTGAACGACGCTCATTGAAGCTGCAGTCTTCGGATGATGCTGAAGCATTTAGGCTGCTCAATAGACGAATATGGAAGTCCTTCCGACACGACATCCGGATCTTTAATACAAACCGTATTAAAGAGACGATAGAGCGGAAAAAAGGCTCCAAAGTGTTTGCAAGAGACATGTCTATTGGGCAAAGCCAACTGACGAAGCTGAAGAGAGGAGACGGCAGTGTAGCGTCGACCAAAGCGGAAGTGTTAGGAGAGGTAGAGAGTTTCTACGGACAGTTATACACCTCGGTCGCCAAACCTGTTAGCAGCTCGGTCAAAGACCCAAGAGCCAAGCTGACCCGACATTATACCGAAGATATCCCGGACATCAGCCTGTACGAGATTAGAATGGCCTTGAAACAGTTTAAGAGCAACAAGGCGCCTGGTAACGACGGTATCACATCTGAGCTTCTGAAAGCGGGTGGAACACCGGTACTTAAAGCCCTTCAGAAGCTCTTTAATACCGTCTTACTCGAAGGTTCAACGCCAGAAGCATGGAACAAAATCGTGGTGGTGCTGTTCTTCAAGAAAGGTGACAACACTTTACTTAAAAATAACAGACCCATCTCGCTTTTGAGCCATGTTTATAAGCTGTTTTCGAAGGTCATAACGAACCGTCTCAGTCGCAGGTTTGATGAATTCCAGCCTCCGGAACAAGCCGGTTTCCGAAAAGGCTATAGTACCATAGACCACATCCACACGCTACGGCAAGTTATACAGAAGACCGAAGAGTATAACTTGCCTCTTTGTCTAGCGTTTGTGGACTATGAGAAAGCCTTTGATTCGATCCAGACGTGGGCAGTGCTTGAGTCTCTCCAGCGGTGCCGTATTGACTATCGGTATATTGAAGTGCTGAAGTGTTTGTACAAAAACGCCTACATGTCAGTCCGAGTACAGGAGCAGAGTTCGAAGGCAATTCCATTGCAAAGAGGCGTGAGACAGGGAGACGTTATATCTCCGAAACTGTTCACCGCTACATTGGAAGACGCCTTCAAGCTTCTGGAATGGCAAGGACTTGGCATCAATATTAACGGCGAATACATCACTCACCTTCGATTTGCCGACGATATTGTAGTCATGGCAGAATCCATGGAAGACCTCAGTACAATGCTCGAAGGCCTCCATTGAGTTTCCCAACGGGTAAGATGAACATGGACAAGACGAAAATTATGTCTAATGCCCATGTTGTGCCTACCCCAATAACAGTTGGGAACTCAGTTCTCGAAGTTGTTGACGAGTACATCTACCTGGGACAGACAGTCAAACTAGGCAGGTCCAACTTCGAGAAAGAGGTCAATCGTCGAATCCAACTCGGCTGGGCAGCGTTCCGGAAACTTCGCGAAGTCTTCTCGTCAAAAATACCGTGAAGTGGCAGTGGGCAGGGCACATAGCACGCAGAACAGATGGCCGATGGGGCCGAAAGGTTCTGGAGTGGAGACCACGTACCGGCAAGCGCAGCGTAGGTCGTCCACCGACACGGTGGACAGACGACCTGAGGAAGGTCGCAGGACGACGTTGGATGCAGGCCGCTTCCAACCGGTCCTTTTGGAAAATCATGGGGGAGACCTATGTTCAGCAGTGGACGTCCTACGGCTGAGATGATGATGATGATGATGAACATGTAGCAAAGAAAACTTGCAGTAACTGTGCTAAACCCGTTCAGCCCTCGGGATAAATACCTATTGACCGTTTCCTCAAAATGCACAGAAACGTTAGACCAGCAGGTTCATTTGGCTCTTTGAGATGTCAATTAACAGCCCATATTTCTCTGTATCATCCTCTATGGCCTCGCTTAAATTGTCACTCGCTTACGTTAAAAAATATCCCCAGTAAATCGTAAGTATCTCTTTTTGCTGAAAACTTGGATTACTATTATTGGATTTTTATTATTATTATATATTGGATTATTATTATTAGAAACTTGGATGATGCAGTAGCATTGAATACTTTATTACTTTACTTTCCCTAGTAGGCCAAAAACACTGTATCATATTGCCGGCCGCTGGGTACTCATCCGCCTTCAGGTACGCCAGGAGTCTGTCATTCAACTCACATTTCATACCTTCACAGATAGGGTCGTAGACGTATTGTTTGTCTTGACGACGTAGGTATTTTATTTTTGTTTTTAAAGCCATTATCTAAACCTCACTGCTGTATATATGAGTAAGGTATAAGATTAGTTCTTGTCGTCTAGCAAGCTAAAATAACGTGTATTATGCAGTAAGTTGCACCCTTTAAGAGGAAGCGGCTCCAGATCAGAATCAACTAGTTCAATATATGTACATATATGCATGTTGTCTCGGTCGATTCTGCCCTCGACCCGCTTTGTGTGATCAGGATAGTAACAGCGTGATTAAATATTTTATCTACAACTTCCCGTGATATCCGCCTGTAGGTAGAAAAGTTTATCTCATAAACAACTTCATCGTCTTTTAATTATTAATATCATATACATCAAAGATAATTTAGGTAACAAAGCGAAATATTTTTTTTTTTTTTAATTTACGGGAATTATTCGAATTTTCAGATTTTAGGCTCAAGTTACGACTTGAAACCTTCTAATAACATAAAAATTTTTAAGATTACCTTCATAGCTTTTGATTCAAAGAATCTGTATTCTCGGCTGGAGGTGGCCGAATCGTATCGAAACGTATGAGCATTAATATTGGTAATAATATAGATATGGTCAAAAATCTTAACATGTCAGCAGGGTTTAGAGGGTATAACAATTTGCGCATTTTGTATAAAATATCACAGCTACCTTTTCTACTTCGACGAAGAGTATACGAGAATATTTCACAGTATAAAATATCCCTGTATATCATATGCTATAAATATATATCTTCAAAATAGCTAATGAAGTTTGCCCTATAAAATATAGAGCAAATAAAAAACTTGTTAGGTATTCATAATCAAGGTCGCTAAATATTAATGGAGCGTAACTCATATCATATATTAACGAGAAATACGATACGTAACTCTTTACACGCTGTTAATTAAGTAAGTATTAGTTAATTAGGTAACTAATTACCAGCCTATGATCATATTTTAGATCATATTTATCAATTTATATGCGAATCCAAAGTGCCTGATTTGAGCCGGTTTACAGCTCCTGGTCTGTATGGAAATAAAGTGCGACGCCATCAAATGCTCGTTAAACACATCGTGAGCACCACTCTGCAAGGTTACTGCCTTATTGAGAAGCACCTACACTTAATATGAGAACAATCGAATATGTTTTGTTCATCAATTGTTAGCTTACAAGTTGCTCGATAATGGCTATTTTTATTATTGTTTTCCCGGGAAAATCTTTTATAGATACCACCGCCCCCGGGATGCACAGTGGTTAGTTTTTTGTCCGTTTAGATGAGAAACGATTGTGTATTGGCTATTCATCAAATTTTTTATAAGTATTTGTATTTTTACCAAATTATGGTTTTACTCAATTGATCAGAGTCAAATAAAAAGGTCTGCCATTTAGCGATGGTAACGCGCTAGTGACGCGATGGATAGATTATTAAATCTTTCTTTAAGATTAATTTACTTTATACAGTGGTAAAAGAGGAAAACACAATAACAACGTTGTTACATTTTACGCCTACATTCATGCATCCTTGCGAACACTTATCCGTTAATAATCCACCATGATTATATGTTAAAACTCGAGGAAATTCAAAATACATTCAAACGTACTAACCGATGCACTCTAAGTATGATGCATTCAAAGTAACAAATCCCAAAAACTTATGCCTCTATGAAACTTAAAGAATGACCGCACTATACGATGTTGCGATCAGATCTTTGGTTCAAATAGTATCGTGGAAAAATACTATGCATATTGAAAACACACTCTAGGACCCACTTTTGATGACTATTTTGACTGAACTTACATTTACAAAGTGACCTAAATAATTTGCTACTAATATTCGTATATTAAACGTAAACAATTAAAAACGTGTGGCAATTCGTCACACAAACTTTGAGTTATCTGTGCCGCAGTTGTATTAGTTAGATAAAATACAGTTTGTACTAAATTCTCTTGTTTTATTTCATCAATACGATAACGTTTTATGATTATGAAATATTATGATACTGACGCATGTTTTCGTGCTTGGCCCACTGTAGACCTCTCAAACCTCTCACTACTCAGTATTCGTTTTAAACGTAGCAAGTACTCCTGTATGTGTGTGTTCGTACTACCTACGAAATACTAATAGCAAATGTCTTCGTTTTGCGAGGCACTCCAACACTTGCTCTGCACTCTATATTCAGTCAGCATGAAGTTTCTCTGAACTGTCGCTGGAGAAGCACTTGACGTGCAGTGAATTAAATTAACTTTGGCGGGCGTGTTTTGTTGACATATTAAATTAGTTAAATAGTAGGTAACACAACTTTTTTATAATATCAGTAGATAACATTTTCATAATAGCATTTTGCAACATATGTATGGTTGAGAATGCCACTGAAGTTAAATGAAGACTCATAGTAATAATAATAATAAACAGTTTATTGAACAAAAATATATTTAAAGAGACACTTTTTTTACATTATCTGCTAGTAAAAAGAGTTTCATGAATGATCAGTGGATGTACACTCGTTATTTATTAGTATAAACATTATTCAGTATTTAGTATTATAGATTAATGAGTATGTGTGTTTATAACCGATGAGTTAGTAACGATTTAGTATAGGTAGAGCTTATACACAAGCTTTTTAATTAGTAAAAAGGTAAAGTTAAGAAACCTAAATATAATATAACCTAAAACCTTAAAGTGTTGTATTAACGCCTTAACCTAATTGCTCTTTATTGTCAGCTTCGCAATGTTTTATGAGCATTCGTTGAACGAATCGATGATGAGGCTAAACTACATTGTTATAAAACACAATCTTCCTAAGCTGCGTAAATAGAGTTACTACTTAAGTACTTACGTAGCGTTTACGCTACTAATCAAGTGCGAAATGCTACTTTAACGTTACTTTATCGATGTTTGTTCGGGGCCTTTCCTATTAATTACTGTGACAAGCGAGCGTAACGTATCTAATTAATTTCTCGCCTGTTGGCTACGATAAGATCAAACACGTTTAATATAAAAGATAAGGTCGTTTTTTATTACTACCCTGGAAACGAACTCTACTTGTTTTGCAATCAAAAGTTAAAGTAGGTTAATCACTTCATCCACTGCACTATCAACTGGAATTTACAAAAGTACCTGCACGAACGACTCGTTATTTAATCACGAACCACCCAGTTTTATTCGATAGCTATTCTAGTATTTTGAATGCAAATAACTCAAAATTCTATATAACTGTCTAATAGATATTTGTTCCTTTTTTTGCATCGTGATCGTTTAGAAGTTTTTACATTTAATCCTAAACCCATCGTTTTTAAAAAGCTAACAAAAACAATAATCTCTTACTAATATACCACTTCATTTAAATTTAAATAAGCATTCTGACACGCCCCAGTTTAACCCAGACAAAGTCAATGACAGTTCTACCTAACCTACCTAAAGGCAAGACGTTTCTAAAGTGCTTTTAAATGTTAAACAGTTCGTTTACCTGCAGCGCTTGCATAGATAACATTTGCAAAATGGCCGCAGCGCACACGCCACCGGAAACATGATAAGGGAAGTGACGTATGAACTATAAATTAGTAGAGCAAAATGTGCACGGTGCATTGTGGTAGGTTCCCGTACCAAGCCAGCTCACGCCACATTTACCTGACGTGCCATCACGCGATTTAGAAAGAGGACTTTACATAAAAAGCTTGTGAAATAGATAGTAGTAAAATTTCCAAATAATTACAAGTCACGCCTTGTGAATGTGTACTTGTAGCTGCTTTTTTAAATGCAGTAATATGCTAAGAAGTAAATATTATTATACTCGTAGCAGTGTTTATTTATGAATAACAAAAATAAGTAAAATATACAACGTTACGTAATCATAAATAAAGAATTATTATAGATATAAAAATCAATTGCTGTTCATTTGTCTCGCTAAAACTCGAAACTTTCTAGACCTATTTGAATAATTATTTTTTTGATTTAGTCGCTCTGATATAGGGGTGGTTTAAAAATAAACATAATAATCATCAAGATCACCCACCTTGCAGGTCAAACCGCAGGGCGCAGCTAGTTATTAATAAATTAATATAATATCAAAATATTAAATATAGTAATAATAATTCTGGTAACACTACATTAGGCCATTTCTTTATAGAAGCGATTGAAAACATGCAAATCATAAATTACACAAGTGCGTCACATATTTGTTTGCAGGAGTTTTGAATGTATATTCGAGTATGTATGTATTGGCATTCATTTTATGAATGACGAAACTTTGGATTGTTATGATAATAATTCAAGTAAAATAAATGACCTGGGTTATTATTACGTTAGATAACATAGGAATTCGGTCAATACGTTCGTGTGAAGGACATATCAATCATAATGTCTACGTCTGCTATTGTTGTGACGCACCCACCACCACCCTCCAGAAGTTATAAAAACATAGGAAATATACATAAGTTGAATACCATGATGTCATATATCTTACAGACAGGTAAGTTGGTACTTGCTGTGTATGTGCTAAGAAGGAAATAAAAATACATAAAAATGGTCCATGAGCATGCCGAGTTACGCATAAGTAGTATAGAATTCCGTAGTCGTCCGAGTCAAACTCTATTCTCTTGTGTACTAGAAGTCGTCTCTATTTCATGTACTAGCAAGTGCATATGTTATTTGAATTTTGATTAACACTAGCGGGTCTATTCGCGCACAAACATCATAATAATGATATGTTGACCAGCTTTGATGTTAAGGCTCAGGTGTATTGACTTAGGTGCCCATTTCCAAAATCACATGCTTTAGTTTATGAGGTTTAGGGGTTCATTAGGAAGGTTATTATCAAACGAGAGAAAACCCCTCTCTTTTTAATCGAGTATAATGTCAAATTTCTTTTTTATATTACACTAAAGTATAATCCATCTTAATTTATATTGTATATATAGATGTGTCCATATTCAGAAGAACTATTTCTAAAAATGATTCGTGATAAGAACCAATTACAATCTGTGCTAAGTAACAACAAGCATTGTATAATGTTTTAGCATTTAATTTACTTATTTATCTGTATTTCGTTGTCCTACGAGCAATGACGGTACCATGATATAAAACTCAGCCCTCGTAGCATTTTGCTACGTCGTAGCCTCGTAGAATTGGAGCCATGTTTAGCGAACCTTGGAAATAAAATAGTATGATCTCCATTTAGATATGGAATTCAGAGTGCATGAAGTTATGCTGCTTTTCCTCATTAAAGTAGTAAAACTCTTATCATAAATTAAAAAAAGATAACTTCCATATTTATACCACGGTAATAATATTTTAGGCCAATTTCCAAGTGAAATGTTTTTATGCTTATTAACATGTATAGTATACATAAAGTGGGCAAGCGAGGCCCTCGTTTTATTATGGTACAATAACTACTTTTTCATTATGAATATGCAATAGTAACGCCGAAATATCTTTATATCGCGTATACTGCGGAAATTAATGAAAATAGAGCAAAGTGATAATAATAATAATCATAGCCACATTATTTGTACGAGTACCTTGGTGGTAATCCTTATGTACTAATAATAAAGAGGAAAAATGTAATAGTTTGTTCGTAACGGATAAACGCAAAAACTACATAACCGGTTCAAAAAATCTTTCACCAGTAGAAAGCTATATTATGCCTGAGTAAAAAAATATGCTACATTTGGTTCATCATCATCACCATCCATCACCGCGCGGATGAAACCGCAGAACGCAGTTAGTATTACATATAAAGGCTATATACATATAATAAAAATGTAACGGATCGTTGTCTGTACTTGGAAGATATATGAGAAAAAATACTATTGGGACTTTTACCGAAAATAGACTGATTGGTCTGTTTGTCTGTTTGTCTGTTTGTCTGTTTGTCTGTTTGTCTGTTTGTCTGTTTGTTTGTTTGTCTGTTTGTCTGTTTGTCTGTTTGTCTGTTTGTCTGTTTGTCTGTTTGTCTGTTTGTCTGTTTGTCTGTTTGTCTGTTTGTCTGTTTGTCTGTTTGTCTGTTTGTCTGTTTGTCTGTTTGTCTGTTTGTATGTTTGTCTGTTTGTCTGCTTGTCTGTTTGTCTGTTTGTCTGTTTGTCTGTTTGTCTGTTTGTCTGTTTGTCTGTTTGTCTGTTTGTCTGTTTGTCTGTTTGTCTGTTTGTCTGTTTGTCTGTTTGTCTGTTTGTCTGTTTGTCTGTTTGTCTGTTTGTCTGTTTGTCTGTTTGTCTGTTTGTCTGTTTGTCTGTTTGTCTGTTTGTCTGTTTGTCTGTTTGTCTGTTTGTCTGTTTGTCTGTTTGTCTGTTTGTCTGTTTGTCTGTTTGTCTGTTTGTCTGTTTGTCTGTTTGTCTGTGCACACTTCTTTAATCCTATTAAGCTAATATTCATAAATACAAAAGTTATTGCAATTTAAAGAATAACTCTCTCGCCAATACACCAAGACCAAGCGAGAGAATCCGCTGGCGGGTCAACTATTTTTTAATATATGAAAGGTTTTCAGCAAATATCTTTGCTTTTAGAACAACTCTTAGCCCATGTATTGTATAATAATAAAATTTTAGTATAATATAAACAAAAACAATTTCGTATAGTTTATTAGTTTCAGTGAAAGGTTTTTGAGTGGAAGTCATTGCAAGTGAGAGAAGAAATAAAAATAAAACTTTTCTCAATGAGTACGCTGGGGACTTTCTTTTCCTATAACTGTTTCCAATGAGTATCTATCCCTGAATAGACGTCATAAGAACTTTGCGAATGCAGTAGGTAATGTCGCTAAGTGCGCTCGAAAGGCCGAGGTCGAGTTCGGATAAGACGTATTCTTACTATAACCACCTATAGATATATAGCTACTTACCTGATATAGCTAAATATATTTATACCTGCTGTCTAAAGAAGTTCGTGCCTTATCGCCATCATAAACTCTGCTAACCCATCTCGAGTTTCGGCTAAAGTCGAGTGAACGACACCCTGTCATTACAATGAAGTAAAATTTAGTCCAGTCCCCGATTATCGCCTATCGTCAATATTAGCTCATCAAACACTAATACCACTTGATCCTCTTAGTTGCTTATCTTAACAGTCCGAGAGCTTGCTACGAAAAATTCCTAGCTCCTATCATAATAGATTTTTTTCTATGTTGAAACTTTAGCGTAAATACAAGGAAGACAGCTGCAGAGGGCTATTATGAATCTCAGTTGCTAACAAATGTTGATTGGAATCTTGAAAAATGGCGGCTCTTTCGTCACTTTTGACAACTCTGACAAAAGAGCCGCCATCTTTCAAGATTTCAATCAACATTTGTTACGAACTGAGATACAAAATAGCCCTGCTGGTGAGTTTTTAATTATATTGATCACCTGCTTTCGAGCGAACAACATAGAAAAACAACCCTTGATACAGAAATTAAACAACATTGCCCAACGGAAAAGCGCTTTTAACTAAGAAACTTATTTAAAAAGGTTCCGACGACGCGATCCCGACCGTCTTTAAAAGTTACTCAAAGGAAATTACTTTTCACGTTGCTGGCTCTCCCTCTAGACTCTATGCCCGGATTATCTGTAACGTCTTATAGAAAACCCAACACGAAGCGAGCTCATAAATCGATCGCCCCAGAAACAGGAAGCGCCTACGTATCATCTTATCGTAACTACGTTCTTTATGATGTCATCCCTATGAGGTGACAGATACTTGCGATCAAAGAGTATCTTTTGGAGTGCCTTGTTGATTTTTAACGAAAACTTTAAACCTTTTTCTACTTGCGACTTCCAAAAAGGAGGAGGTACCTACTCTTTTCGACTGTATTTTTTTTTATGTTTGTTACCTCATAACTTTCGATAATTCAAAATTCTTTTTTGTTTGAAAGATGGTGCTTTCCGTGTGGTCCCTTTTAAATTTCATTGTATTCGGTCCAGTAGTTTTTGAGTTACACTCCAATAACTGAATTGGCTAACCGAATTGGCTCAAAAAGTACTAGACCAATTTCAAAAATTGTTTCACCATTAGAAAGCTACATTCACCGTGAGTAACATAGGCTATATATGATTCCTTATCATCATCCTCATCCATCACCGCGCGGGTTAAATCGCGGAAAGCAGCTAGTTAGATATACAAGCATTTAACCGCAGTTGATAGCAGTGATGACGCAGTCGATGGTGGTACATGCTTGCTTATAAGATACCTATTCACTCTGTACTTGAAGACTTCCAGATTATATATATATCGCTGATGGGTTGTTCCATACTTCAGCCGTACGTATTATGAAGCTAGCATTTGAAGCGTTTTATAACCCTACTTTTGTGTGTTACTAATATCGACTTCTTCTACAAATAATTAGGTTATCGTGATTATTCGGGACCTATCGGTTGAATCAGGATGAAAACTATAGTGAAACCTATATGTTAATCCTACATATAAGTCATCCCCATTTCAAAATGTTGTCCAAATCCGTTGAGCTTCGTTTGGTGCATTGAGTGAAGAGAAGAGTGGTAAACATATACATTGTAGATAATATTCGCCTTTATATTATTAGTAGAAAGTAGAAAAGGCACAGTACTCAATCATATTAAGTAAGTACAATATACGACTTTAGGTGCTTCAATACTTTGTAAACTTTCGCGAATAATTCATTATTAATTTGAGACTATCGGATTTATTCGCGCAAAAACATTAAAATAACAGTTGTTTTGAATAGGTTACTTAGATGCTTTCTAGTCAAATATACTCATTCCAAAAATGAAATTTGTTTTACGTTCGTAATTCAAAACATTCAAAGGTTTCTGGACCAGATTTGATTGGGTTTTGTTGAACCTCATTAGTAGGTAACGAAAACGGTTACGTGCCAGTTGGAAGGCCGACAGAATATACCTATTTCTCAAACGTATCGATTGCAACGGGCTAAGGCGGCCGGACTGCCAGCAGCGCTCATCACTTGTCTGATACTAAGTCACGTACGTATCTATTTATATATTCCACTGTAACTTCAAACTTTCATACAAACCTCTGTCTGATGTGGGTTGGGGAACGACCAAAACTACCCGCCGAACCAAACAAAGCGAAAACCTTTACGGAAATCTTCACTTCTGTGAGTTATACGATATTTCACCGAAGATTTACGAAGGGTAGTCACGTCAAACTCTTTTATTTGCTCAAGTTAATGGCCCAAGTTATCCTAATATACGTGTGTACCTTATTCAAAATAAACAAAACAATATAGACTATTTATTTTTACCTTTTAGTTGGATACGTAGAAACAGATGCACATTGAAGAGCTCCATTGGTGTGAACCGTGAGTCCTATGGGGACATCTGTTATCTGAAATAAGACACAAAAGTTACAGTTAGAGAATATTAACGGTTGATTAACATAACTGTCTTTTTGAATAAACGTTTTAAAGATCAAAGTAAAGAGGAGCATATACGGGAACCATGCATGTATGCAAAGATATAATAACATTTAACCACTTCCGGAGGTGACTCCGGAATTGCTCAAGTTGTACTCGGACTTTTTTAAAATTCCCGCGTGGCTCGCTAAGCAATTCCTGTACGCGCGAGCGTAGAGATTAAATTATCGTTCATATACCCGTCCGAATCAGCAAGCCCCCAGTTCATTCATAAATCTTTTGTTATAGCGTAAACCTGATACAGACAGATTAATACATGCATAGTAAACTGTATCAAAGCTATGCATACATTTATTAAGCCTATAGAATTATTTCAATAACCATCAATATTCCAAGTGTGTAATATATCGTGAGTCCAAAGTTAAATAAGTTAAATCACACGTTCCCTACATATAACATGTCACCGTAACTTTGCTACTCAAAGGTTGCTGTAACCTGTCACCACCGGATGTCTCGCGTCACTTCACTCACCCCAGGCTGTAGGTCACGCGCGTCACGCGTTACCCTAAAAATATTACAAACTGCTGACTTGGCGACCAGGGCTGGCCGGATATTTTAAGGCACTTGCGTCGATGGTAAAGAAATTCACTCTATTTTACATTATTTCATATTCATTTTTATGGCTTACCCTTAATGTTTCATAATATATGCATAAAAATGTCAATGCAGTAATAATATAAAGGCGGCGTATGTGATTATTAGCGTGGTTTTTTAATACTTCTATAGCAAAAATTTATCATATATATAATTTATCATTTATATTATAAGTTTAAGGAGCAAAGTATAGATACATAAATACAATTTTAAGTTAATACAAGTGCAATTTGAAAAATTTACTACGGACTTCCATTCTATTACTTTTGTAAAAATTAGTTATTGAAGTGTAACTCAAAAACTACTTGACCAAATTTGATGAAATTTAAATGGGATCACACGGGAAGCACCAGTTTTCAAACAAATAATTTTGAGAATCGGTTCACCCTATCGTAACGAGGTAACAAACATAAAAAAAAACACAGCCGAATTCAGTACCTCACCACGGATAACGAGTTATGGTTTTCTTTATTTTGACATGATAATGATATAGTTTAATGTTTTTTTTTGTTGTGGGGGTAGTTTATAATGGGCGTCTAATTTAGCATTTTTGCCCGGTGGCTAGCCGTAACAGCCATTATGTAGTACACGCGAGTACGAACGCAAGTTCAACAAAACTTCGACGTTCGCATCGGTGCACATAAAATTTCTCAGTTCGTAGACCTTTAACCTTTAGGTACAATCAAAAACACATAATTAACATTATTATTAAACTGCTTCAGCGACTACAGACGGATTAAAATCGGGAATATCGTTAACCAGCTATAAACGGAGATCATGTACGCACAAAGCAGCCCGCGAGTGCTCTCTCAAGTTAATGAATAATTTCAAGGGGGCAGAATTGGGGGTATGCAGGGGGGGTGCGACCCGCCTTCCGCCCGCGTGAATTAAACTCGAGCAATTTTACCAACGCTTTCGAGGCATAGGTCTCCTCTTATTTGTTCCATTTCTTAAACACAATTATTGAAATGTGATAAAATACGAAACGAAACGAAAATGACTTTATGATACAAATAAATGTTCACTCATAAAATAGTTCGCACATAAAATGAAACTAACAAACATGTTCGAACTAAGAGTCGGCAGAAGTCATACGCAGGCCTCCATTCGAACACCGTGAAAGGATTCCGAATGAACGACATGACCTACATGGGTTAGATGAAATTCTTTGGCACAGTGCAAGTTCGACCTAGAAAGTGGACACGTTAGATAACATGCTGATTAATAACTATTCCTTTGGGTCAAAGGCAAAATACTTTTACAATTTAGTGTCAATTTTATTAATAACATAAGCAGATTTATAATTGTTCTATATAACAAAACGAGTAGTGAAGAGAAATATTGCAAAATTGCAAAATAATGTAAAATGTTGAATTCCATCGACCCAAGGACCTTTAACTGGAGTTTCAAAAGGATCTAGACCATAGGCAACATGACTTTCCATTATTTGACCACTTGTTTTTTTATTCATTTTTAAAACAATACTTTAAATAATATATTCTATACGAATGCCAGAACTTACATAGTCTTCCTTATCCTTGGACTTGACCACTCAATTACATAGTCTATAAATATTAAAATGAACCCTTACTTCTCCTGGTCACGCTATAACTTGAAAACGGATGGATCGCTAAATCTTTTTTTGTTGTGGTAATGTACTGTTAGGAGAAGGTTCATATGTAAGAAAAAAACAAGAAAAAATGGGAGGTTATGGGGAGGCTGAAGGCCGAGCCTAATACGCAAACGAAGTCGCGGGCAGTCGCTAGTATAACATAAAGTCGCTTCCACGATAGTTTATGTGTAGGTATATATCCACTAACTCCTCCGAAACTACGCAACGGATTTGGATACGGCTTACATCACGCGTTACATATTTTTTCACGGAAGGTTTATATTATCACTACATACTCGTAGTATAAAACAAAATCGCTTCACGCTGTCCTGTGTGTATATGTTTAGATCTTTAAAACTACGCAACGGATTTTGATGCGTTTTTTTTAATAGATATAGTGGATTCAAGAGGGAGGAGGTTAATACGTTTAATACATGCATAATATAATAGAGAAACACTGATAATTTTTGAGTTTTCTAATATGATGTAAAGAAACACATTTTTTGCGCTTACATTGCAATTTCTGGCTGAACCCTACGAGATAGATCTAATTAATGTACTACAGTATTGCTACAGTATTGCACACCTTAAAAAGTCCGCAATGGCATATGTCTATCTCTTAAGGATAACATACTATATTCATTTTAATACTTTAAAAATGGGCAGTTATAAAGCGGTAATTGGAAAGTTATGTTTAAACAAATAAGGTTTTATATTATAAGTAAGGTCCTATAGTATATAAGCTATTTAAACAAATAATCCTTACCATTTTAAATGGGCTACAGGCTTTAGGCATTTCATGCACATCATTTTACTCTTTTACACCATATAATTTAAACGAATATCTTAGGAGTAATTGCAAAAGAAACGGGCGCGAGAATAAACTTTGTATAACGAGAAACGATTAAAAATTATGTATAATCTGTAACTACCCATAGAGTACTTTACACTATACATAATGAAATACAACATGTATTTCATTTTAAATACAACATAAAAAATCGCCACGCCAACATCCTCAAAAGGGTAGGTGGCGATGTTTGAAACATCAAAGTTTCGCCATAGGGATAAAAATGTTTGTGTCCCATGTAATAGGAGACGAGCCTATTACCATCTACGGGGTACTGTTTCAGACTCCAGACTGCTACTGATAATGTATTTTTCTGAAAAACCCAATAACGTCCCAACCCGGGTATTGAACCCAGGACTTAGATATCCCAAAGCGGCGCTCCTACCACTATACCAAGACCAAGCGAGTAAAGCCGCTGGCGGGTCAGCTAGTTTACAATAAAACAAACTTCCCATTTTAAACCAACTTCAAAAAGGAGGAGGTTCTACTCGTATGTTCAACTGTATTTTTTTAATGTATGCTTACCGATTTATCCCCCATTTGTGGACTGATTTTTGTGTAAATTGAATCAAAATCGGTCAAGCGGTTTTTAAGTTACGCTCCAATAACTGAAAAGTGTTCCGCCTTTCTTCATAATAGCCTCATTTGACGGTGAATGACAATCAATCCCGTATGTAGCAAGAGTACTAAAAAGGGTAAAAAAAGTATAAAAGCTTCAACAAGTTGTTTCACACTTTTTAGTATTGAAGTCGGTTTCAATTTTTGTTAAAAAAAATACACTACTATTTTTTTCTAGTTTACGCCCGTAAAAAGATTGGGCAGGTCGCTAGAAACTAAGAAAAACTAGGGAGATTACAGAAGTGATATTTTTTTCTATTAGTAAGCGGCAATATCATGACTCAGAAAACACATCATATAAAATTCAGCTGCGGTGACAAATATAGGGGGCAGTCGACGTTTTCCGGTAGGACCTGCGACTCACGCAACGGATCCGGTTTTCCGGTCATATAAGCCACCGCAAATATAGCTTTTTACGACTTTACGAGGTTATTATCGTAAATATTCACCGAAATATACGCCTCGGTTTTGCAATGTTTTTGTTTCTAAAGACCGAAATCTTTATTTTAAGTATAGTTTTCACACATTAAATTTGACTTTTAGGGTTCAATATCTAAAGAGGAAAAAGGAACCATTATAGTACCACTTCGTTATCTGTCTGTGTGTGTGACCTTTTTCCTCAGGAGAGCGTGAATTTAATACCAAATACGTGTGTGATCTTTGGATGCTGCAAAATATCAAACTTTTAAGTCAACACAATAAAAATTACGGACTCTTATGCCACATATTTTGATATTTTGTCTATTAATTAGAACTTATAGGCTACTTCCCGTTCACCTGAATCATGAAATTTGTCAAGAAGCAAGACGAAGAGAAAAAATGAATAAAAATCCAAAATGTTTACAAAAAATGTATACATTTATAATTAGGTATGTGAAATATAAGACAACTAACGTGGTTTATAAACATTTTTAATATGAAAAACGGGAATCGCTCACGTAAATAAGTCAGATCTTTCAATCTATAGTTTCAACCACATCCGGTGGTCACATGAAAAAGACCTTGCAATTTAAAAAATACAATCTTATATATATTTTTTTTAATTATATCATTGAGATATAAGAAACTTGAAGAAATTTAATTTTCCTAAAATATGATTTTAGGAAAAATAAATAAACATAGAAAGATAGATAAACTCTTTCTTGCAACACCACAGCACAGCAAAATAACACAAAAAAAGATACAAGATAATTTTGACAAGAAAACATTACGCAAAACTTATAATTAAAGTCACAAAGGGCGGTCTTATCGCTTAGAGCAACTCTTCCAGACAACGACGATCGGAAAGAAATAGGTATAAACTTATTGGTGGTGTAAAAAAGAAATATGATTTAGATAACTTATTTAAACTTACGTATAAAATATACCATTTTATTTATTTCACTAAATTTGTAAAAATGTGCTACGGTATCAAATATGCAATTACTACACATTTTAGTATTCTGTATTGCCACTACAAGCTGTCAAGCCGGTGGCAAATCTTTCTAGTTGGTGGGTTAGCTGGTTTTGTTCTACAAATGTGTAATATTTTATCTATAATATGTGATGCATTTAAATATGTACTACATTTATACATATTAAATGCATCATGATTACATGTAATATCTAAAACCAATACAAATGCCGCACCACCTCGTCAGGAACGTAACTGTATGCTCTGGCAGCTGAGCTTGGGAGCCCATTCCTATTCCATTCAGTTGTCCAACGCTAAGAAGAAAGACATTATTTCTTCGTAGGTCCAACGTTAACCTAAGATGAAATTTAAAATATAAAGCTTTTTTACACAAGTGACTTGACTTTACTTTTGACTTTATACTGAGTAATATTACTTTGAATCTCTGTCTTTTCTTACTCTTGCATGTGCGCATATGCTTGGATGTACATGTGTACATATATGTACACTGACAAACATATACCGTGCTTATACTCATGTAGATCCCAAGTTCATTCCCTGAAGCTAAAACCGTACACTGTTGCAAAAATACCTAGTGCTGACACAGGAGGAAAAATCCTCCTTAGTCGGCATAGGTTACGGGTCAGGGGAAGGGTCCAGCACCTTAACGGTACACCAGGCGCAGGGTTTGATTACGAAATGGATCACCATGGATGATGATCACATCATCCAGATGAAGGAGCGAGTCACAAAGCTCCGAGACAGCGTCTCTCACGCAGTAGTGGCAGTGTCGCAACAATCAGCAAGCTGCACATACTTCACAGACGTCAGCTCGGATGCTATTAGCAAATTCTTTAGGTGGGCGACAAACACAACGGCAAAACAAATAGCAGAACACAACGTCAAGATGGCTATGAAAGATAGGACCAGAGACGTCGTGGAGGGCGTCCTGAGGACAATAGGGCAACGGCAGGAATCTGTGGGGGATACTCTATCTGATATCTATGTGCAATATTAATAAGGAAAATAGTGTAACTAGAATAAGGAATGTACTAGAATAAATCAAAAGCAAATTCCACCAATGACTAAAAGTTTTGCTATTTAAAATTGTGATGTCTTAAAAATTATGAATTTTAAAATTGCACAAATATTATAAAAGTTATCGAATTTTTATTAGCGACACGCTTTTGCGTTCCAGCCGTGCGATTATCTAAGAGCAAACATCATTGCATCTTTGACAACATCCGTGAAACAAATGACGAGATAACAAGAAACGTTGGAAAAACAACCTTGTGTACAAGGGCGATATCTCAAAGTATTTGACATAGGTCGGTGAGCTCGTCGACGAGCGCAACGACGATTCATTAGAGAATCGCACGGATGTTGACTGGAAAAGTAACTGAAGGTATAGTCTAGGAATAGAAGACTATACATTTAAACTATGTGCTGCAACTATTCATGAACACGTAAGAACCTCAGACAAAATAAAAAAGTCAAGACAGAATGTTGTGAACAGAGAAGTGAGGCCGGTAAAACTACGCCTCGCCTTGTACATACGTAATTACATACAACACGTACAATGAAAGTACGTCTTAAGTCGTCGGCGCGTGGAAGCAACACGTAAAATTCAAATTATCATTTCATTTTAATTTATTAATTTTAATTTAATTTTAATTATCATGGCAGCACCGATGCACGCACTACATGTTTAAAAACCGGCCTCACTTCTCTGTTTACTACATTCTGTCTTGACTTTTTTATTTTGTCTGAGGTAATATCATAATGCCTTTGGAAGCATTATTTGTACTTTTATTATAACGCCAGTGAACAATAACAACATTCATTTATTCACGTCGAGCTGTTATACACGTATGACGCGGCAGTTTTAATTTTCAGAACGTGTTGCGGCATAATGAAGTGGGATCACTAACCGCTTGTATGAGGTAAACAAAACTGTTAGAACCAACATTGTTTGAAATCAATTCATACATTGTTACCGTTCAAACGTGTTTCAGATTTTCTATAATATCATTGTTGACTTTGGTAATTTGGTACAACAGTATACCTATCATTACTACCATGCATTCATGCATTCGTAAGTGAATGTTACGTGTCTGCTGTGAATAGACAATATAAAATGAATACTATAAAGTTTTTTATAAATAATCTTTACATCAGGTTCAGTAACGGTTAATATGAAAACTACCGTTCGTTTATAATAAAAAATACGAGGCGGTGTTCGTCGTACGCCTAATGGTACGTTATCGTCGCCTGCCCATACGGCTCTTGTAATGTTACCAGCCACAGATCTCACGATAAATTTGACGAGGTGATAAACTGACTGTTGTCAGCTATCTTACCTTGTGTCTATATGGATCTAGCTGCGATAGCTATATCGCGGGCTGTCTCCTACCGATAATTGTATCCTATCCATACTCGCACCGCTGGACAAAGTGCTGTGAGCCACTATGAGCCAATATAAACGGACTGCCGAGCTGGCAGTTAGCCAGTGATCAAGATACACGGACCGCTCTTGCAGTCATAGTCAACAGCTTGAAGCTGCCATTGATCACTGCTCGAGCAGTGAAGGGTCATGACCCTAACCGTACACGAAGCACAGAATCCTACGAAACGGTAATCATCATCCAGAGGAAGGAGCGAGTCACAAAACTCCGAGACATCGTCTCTCATGCAGTGGTGGCAGTGTCACGACACTTATTTTGTTTGTACGAGTTGTACTCGTAAATAAGAACTCTCATTATTCATTCAACAGAACTAATTTCCAAAGTGTCACAGCCAAGTCCGATGACAGTTTGAATGAAAAAAGTTGTCTGTTTGCCATTTGTCATGCGAAAATGTGCTCAACCCATCAGTATAAGAAATATTGGTGCAGTAGCATATTACTAGATGCATTACTTGATAACAATTTTCTATATTAACAAATATAGAAAATTCATTGGAGTCAATATACTGCTAGTAGAGTGATGTGTAAACACTAACATTTAGTGAAAAATAATGTAAATTATAATGTCAAAATTATTTATTCCTACTACCTACTACTATGAGTCCTACGAAAAAACTCGGTTTTCCAGACATCTATTGTTATCCTTTATCCTGTTTTTGTTAGTCTGTTGTTGCCTTATATTATTAGAAGGCGCGTTAAAATTCTTCTTACGCTGGAAATTCAAAATTTTTATACGTCGTTTCTATTTTATTGTTAAGCTGCGTAATTATTGGACTTAATCATGAGATTCACTAAATTTGAAAAATATTCTTTATATTATTACGTATAGTATATATAATATTGTTAACATTAATTCAACTGATTCATCATCAGATTCATGAAATTCATCAAGACGGTTTTAATTTGATTAATTATTTGTGTTTTCGCTACTTCTATGATCTGTCCAATCGTTACTAATTCTATCTCAAAGGTGAAAAACTGTTTATATTTTGATTTTCAGCCCTAGAAGCCATAGAAAGTACACACAACAAATAATTTTGAAATTAATGGTAATTCTTGTAAGACTTGCTTGTATCTCTAGTGTGACTTGCTTGAAATATCTCCACAAATACATATTTCAAATTCCAAAAACTTATATTATCAAAGCATATTTTTATCTTTACTCTTATGACCAGTTATCGATTCCAAACCCCGTTCAATATTGTGCACTAATAAACAAAGTCCTTATATACCCGTAGATGGACGACAAGCGCCTAAGCCGAATTCGGTCAGGGAATGCTGGTAAACCTTATTCCTTTTCTATCCATATGGTTTTCTTCTACTAGCTAGGACTGCAAAAATCTGGGTATTGAATACCATCTACTCGTGTGATATTACTTTGTATAATTCAGTTAGTTTATAAACTGTAAATGTGTATTTTTGAGTTTTGTAAAGAATGAAGGCTCTAGCTAGAGCCTTGGTTGAAGAAAGGTGAAGGCACATTGTCAGTACACCCGAATTTTTTTCTGGAAACTAGAACAAATATTAACAAAAGACACGAGAAAAAAGGATCAGTATGTGTATATTTCGAGAGAATTTAAAGGGAAAAGGAAACCAAATACCATCAAGCTACACAAATTACTAAACAAAGTACGGTCTCAGCCCGTTTAAGAAACATCAAAGTATTACATTTCTTGTTGAATCTTTATAATTGCGCGTCCTGTTTCTGCGTGAATGGTATTTTTTTAGAGCGCTACTAACTAAATACAAACACACAAATAATAATTTATTGATTCAGGCGTTACTTTGCGGAAATCCATTATCAATAACGATATAAGAAGAAATATTTAGTGACACTTCCGCTAAAAACAATGCTTGTGGCCGAGTTGCGGTGTGAACCATCCCGCACAAACTGCACGTCATGACGTGTCAACATCTCCTGAGGATGCCTCGTGTAGAGGCGAAACACGTGTCGAATCGTTTTTGTTTGATTGGGTTGTTTTGTGTGTGGTTTATTCTGTATACTTCCTGTTTGCAGTTTGTGTGGGAGGGAGGGTGGTTAACACCGCAACTCGGCCATAAGCATTGTTTTAAGCGAAAGTGTCACTAAATATTTCTTCTAATATCGTTTTTTACACAAATAAAAAATACATTCACTATAATTAATATATTATCTTCGAAACTATAGGCTCAAAAGTAAATACAGTCTACCCGTGACTATGTTCACTGAAAATAGTTCGAAACGTCGGCATAAAATAATATAAAACTAGCTGACCCCCAGCGGCTTCACTCGCTTGGTCTTGGTATAGAGGTAAAAGTGCCGTTTTGGAACCTCGAGGTCCTGGGTAGATCCCCGGGTTGGACAGTTACTGGATTTTTCTGCCCAATACATTTTGAAAGAGTGCCCCGTAGTTTGCAATAGACTCGCCTCTTAGGTCCAAAAAATAACCCCCATGCAAAATTTTAACTGTTAGCACTCGCAGTAACGAAGTTTCATACAAACTATCAACCCCAAAAAACCCTTGGGGGTTGAATTTCATAAAATCCCGTCTTAGTGAGCATCTACGTCCTAAAAAGAACCCGCATGCAAAATTTGAAACTCCTAGCACTTGTAGTTTCTGAGATTTCGTGATGAGTGAGTGAGTGAGTGAGTGAGTGACCTTTCGCGTTTATATATATATATATATATATATAGAAGAAGAAGATAGATTATACGCGACCTGATCCCCTTAAAGTTATTTAATTTAAATGTATAAGGATCGCAAAATCATTACATTCCTATAAGCAAAATTATCAATCACATCTCTACTTAGAATCAGGTTTTTAATATGGCGTTGGAATTAATACTATTTTGTACAATTTTTTTTGTACCGTATCAACTGTAACAGTTCTAAAAGTGTAACATCAATATTTAACCTAAATCTAAAACTGTCCACAAGTAATTAAATTGAGTAAGTAATTGTTTGTGTCTTAGAAATAAATAAATATATCAATTCCCATTACTGATACCCAGTTGACTTTGCCCAACTATTCAACTGACCCTAAGAGACTTGACGAATAATCCGGTGTCGCCCGGTTAGACCTACATGAGGAAAAGTCCTTTCGAGGAAAATAAGCAGTTCAATGAGAATAGGTCTAAAATAGGTGACGCCAACAAATTACCAGCATAATATCAGCGTGTACCTAAGTTTCATCATTTATATTCATGAAAAAACGTATTAACTACTAGCACATACTTTACAAAACGAACCACGGAGTCAATCATTTTAAACACTCAATTCAGCCGTGCGATTCTCTGAGCAAACATCGTTGCATCTTTTGTCGCCCGGTTAGACCTACATGAGGAAAAGTCCTTTCGAGGAAAATAAGCAGTTCAATGAGAATCGGTCTAAAATAGGTGACGCCAACAAATTACCACCATAATATCAGCGTGTACCTAATTTTCATCATTTATATTCATGAAACAACGTATTAACTTAACTACTAGCACATACTTTACAAAACGTACCACGGAGTCAATCATTTTAAACACTCAATTCAGCCGTGCGATTCTCTGAGCAAACATCGTTGCATCTTTTGTCGCCCGGTTAGACCTACATGAGGAAAAGTCCTTTCGAGGCAAATAAGCAGTTCTAGTCTAAAATAGGTGACGCCAACAAATTACCACCATAATATCAGCGTGTACCTAAGTTACATCATTTATATTCATGAAACAACTTATTAACGTAACTACTAGCACATACTTCACAAAACGAACCACGGAGTCAATCATTTTCAACACTCAATTCAGCCGTGCGATTCTCTAAGAGCAAACATAGTTGCATCTTTGACAACATCCGTGAAACAAATGACGAGATGACAAGAAACGTTCGAAAAACAACCTTATGTACAAGGGCGATATCTCATAAAGTATTTGAAATTGGTGAGCACGTCGACGAGCGCATTGACGAATCATTAGAGAATAGCACGGCAGTTGTCTTATCATGTCAAGAGTTCAAGTCTAGAAGCGTCAGCACCCCGTTACTAGAATGTACTCTATTACTACGATCTAGTTTACATTTTCAACTGCAGTACAAAGCCAAAACTATTTGTCTAAACCGAAAACGCTACACTTTTCTATATTTTTATGTCACATAATGTGCAAGTGTGTATACTAATAACTTAATTACAATAACTTCTGTGTAGTTTGGTCTTTCTTTAAACGAGTTTTTCCAAATTGAATCCATTCTAACTATGATCGTATTTGTACTCGTATCTAACAATTATTAGATCTATACTCACTTTGGTTGTTGATATTATATAACCCCTCACCAGTCGACTGTCCATATAACAATGAAATTTCTATTGAGTCTGGGTCGTTCGACGAAGTAAGATTATTCGATGAAGTAATAATAAAAATGTATAAATATATGTTTATCTACTCTGATACTATAATACAAAGATTATAAAACTGAAAACAAAATTCTTATGACAAACATTACGTACAGGCCAAAAATAATAAAAAAAAAGATTAATTACGATACAGGTCTTGTATGGACACCTGTAACATAATATATTTTTTTAATCATAACGATACACCTTTACAACCTCCAGCTGGACCAAGGAGGTCGAACCTCTACTTTAAAAAAAAAAAGGTTTCATAGAACGAGTCCGCGACGACGCAACACGCATGCACAATCGATGTTTGCGCCTTGGCGCCAACATTTGACATTTAAAAAATCTTTTCAATATTTAAACAAAGTTTGGTTTTGTTTGTAAAATACATAGGTTTTTGTGTAAAAACATGTCTGAAAGCGGGGATAGTGGTGATTGTACACCACCAGACATTCTGTTGCCGGCGAAATCTAGGAGCAACTATAATAAATGTTACCACGATTTCATGGAATGGAAAATGAATAAAAATGCTACATCATTTTCTGAAAATGTGTTGTTAGCGTACTTTCAAGAGTTATCTAAAAAAATATAAAGTGTCAAGTATGTGGGTTAAATACTCCATGATTAAAAGTACACTCAATATTTACAACGAAGTTGACATAACTAAATATAGAAAGCTGATTGCATTTTTGAAACGAAACTCACAAGGATATAAAGGGAAAAAATCCAAGACTTTTACAGCAGAGCAGATAAATAAGTTCTTAAATGAAGCCCCAGACACATTATATCTCTTCACAAAGGTATTTTAGTTGTTTATGAGTTAACCATGAACATTTTTTTTGTTAATATTGAGTTAATTTACCGTAATATATATATGAGTTGTTACAGATTGCACTAATTTTTGGTATAATGGGTGCTTGCCGACGGCAAGAGTTATACAACATACAATTCAAAGATGTTGAAGTCTTCGAAACTACACTATTGATCAAAATAAGTAAAACTAAAACCAAGACGAACCGCTCTTTTACCATTACTGGGAAATATTATGAACAATGCAAAAAATACATAGAGCTACGACCAACTGAGTGCAGCAATCCCAGTTTTTAAACTATATTAACGGAAAATGCACGACGCAGAGAGTTGGCATTAACAAATTTGGAGCTTTAGGCAAAGTTATTGCCAGCTATCTTCAACTTACCGACCCCGAATTGTACACAGGACACTGCTTTCGCCGGACATCTGCGACCTTGCTAGTTGACGCTGGTGGAGATATAACGGCACTAAAGCGACACAGTGGTTGGAAGTCAACGACAGTTGCAGAAGGCTATATAGATGATTCAATGACTAACAAGATCGCTATATCCAATTCAATAGGTACTTAACAGTATTGAAAATAACAGAAATGAGGTCAACATTAACATACCCTCTCCGAGTACCTCCAATAACGCTTCCTGTCCGGTTTAAATTCATTTTCATAATTGTAATATTCAGAACATCAATAATTATTACAAGTAAAAATAAATTTGTTGTTATATTCAGCGTTTTATTTGCAATATTGTTTTAAGTATTATAGTATGAGAGTAGATAAAGTAGTGTATGACACTGTACATAACTTGGTCTTATAACACTCGTGTGATACTATAAAAAAACACTCATGTTATAAGAACCCTTATTATGCAGCAGTATCATAATCTACTAATATGTATTTATCTAGCTATTACCTAATATGTAGAATTGTAGATACCTACTAGCATTTTTTTTGAATGTAATGTTCTTTATTCGTTTTTGGAATGTATTCAATTATTAGTCATATCATAACCAGCCCTTTTTATTCCCACTGCTGGGACGCGCGCCTTCAACATAGCCTAACGACTGTTTTGGACAAGTAATTCACCGTGATAATAAAATTAGACTATAGTAATTTTTACGCCTGAAATATATATGTGGCTATATGTTCCCCGGGAAAAAGCACTGTATTTTACCCTACCGTTTCCAGCATATGTATTTAACAAGTTAATTTGTAGCAGTTTATTTCAATAAAGTCCGATTACTTCCTAACGAATCGTAATAGACGTAATTGCGTCGATTTCGGCAAACGCCCGTGACACGCCGACACCGATTCTTGGGTATAAAAGTAAACAATTGGAAAGTTGCGTGCTGTTTTTCATGGCTTTGACCGTTTTGTTGCTTTATGGTATGTGCCTGTTCCACTAACCTGCCACAGGTCGCAGTTTGGTGTAACTAGATCTGTCATAGGCTGTGAGCTCGTCTGTGCTAGAAAACAACAGTGATGAACACAATCTCCTTGATTTGTCTTTATATTGTTGACTAGCTGCTCTCCGTGGTTTCACCCGCGCGGTAATGGATGATGTATATGATATGATATATATATATATATGATGATGAATTATTATTATCAATCAAAATCAATCAAATATAGAAATATAATATATTATATAGCCTATGTTACTCAGGGTGAATGTAGCTTTCCAATAGTGAAACAAGCCAATTCGTTACAAACATACATACAAATCTTTCCTCTTTATGATATTAGTATAGAAGTACAGATAGACGTACAAGACGTAGTGAGTTTTGAAATAAGTGTTTATGACGTAGGTGGCACTATACTCCGTCTACGGTTTTGGGGTAATGTTAGAAGACTAGAAAAAATAATATATATCGTTATTAGCATCATCGACCGAAAAATCGAATGGTCATTTCGGATCGTCGCACGTGTGAAAATTGTATCAACCAATAGACTCGCCATTCGCCATATTTGGCCAATAATACAAAAGATTTCTCAGATATCTTATTATTTTTCCAGGAACTGCGACATGTGTGATTAACTGTTACATTTGGCCTATTTTCAATTATTTTCTTGTTTAGAGTTTCACCCACAACTTAGAGCTGAAGTTTTACATGGTATTGCCTTCGCTCATCACTCAAGACATTTATGAGTTTCATTTGCCCAGTATAATTTCACTAGTTACAGCATCCATGTGAAGTGCTTTGGTTACTTTACAACCTTACCCAGTAAAGTGTCCACTACGGCTTCATTGTTATTCATAATATTTAAGTTTATATTAAATATTTCTATATTTATATTTTTTATTCTTTATCTGTATTTAGTGTTTGATTGTAATTATTGTATATTAGAGTAATTTATTTTATAATTGTGTGTATATTTAAGTAATTATATGCTAAAAAATATTCTCTTCGCTATACTATATTCTCATTATTTTTACACCACCATTTATTGTAGTTTAAGATTTTCTCTCAGGAAGAGATCGCTTATTAGCGATAAGATCGCCCATTGTTCAATGTATATTTTTTATTTTATAAGTTGTACTGTAATTGTTAATGTTTACATGGTGTACCTACATGTTCAAAAAAAGTGTTATTTAACTATCTATCTAAAGTTTCGCGTTATTGCTTTGGTAATGGTAGTAACCAAGACGGCTCCTTGGATAAGAGACCTACTACCTAGTTATATATAGTACTAAATCGGTTTTTCTCGCCTCTTACGTTTCACATCCCGACAGTGGAGTGAATATTCTTCTAGAAGTCTTCTAAATCTCGTATTTTTTAACAGAGTTAGATTTAATAGGTCGGAGTTGCTTGTATCGTTCAAGATTCTTTATCTATACTAATATTATAAAGAAGAAAGATTTGTTTGTTTGAATTGAATAGGCTCCGAAAATACTTACTACGATTTGAAAATTCCTTCCTTCAGTATCCCTGATGTACACAGGATACATAGAATGTATATAATCGTATTTTGGCTCATCATCCATCTCTACGCGGGTGAACTATTATCTAGAAACTTAGTGAAATTAAATAGTTACTACTATTTATTCGAAGATAACATATATAATAGATTATCTATTTGCCTGGTATTGAAATTTACAATGCTTAAATGTATGAATACGTACGAGTACACATTTTTTATGGAACCACTAAGTATTGTAGAGAAAACACACGAATAATACGGGATCGATTCACAGGACATTATCTGCAGAATTCCCGTGAGAAATTCGTTCGTTCTAGTTTGGGAACTTACCCAACTTATAGGAATGTCTGCGATTGCTAACATATTAATAAAACTCACCGAATAGTTTTATAGCGTTTTTGGATTTCAGTTCGAAACTTTTGAAAGTTTGATAGAATTCCTGACAAGTGAACTTTTCTGCTCGTAAATACTTCCAGTTTAATGATTTTATAAGAATAACTCAGAGTGTTGCTCGATCAGTTTATATATTGTAACTAAATCAAATAATCAAATATAGTCTATAGTTTCTTTGTTTGTATAGTCTGTCTCTACATTGTATGTAATGAAACCTAATTAAATTTTTAGTAAAGTAAAAAACCAAACCATTAATTTTTCACTTCATTTTTGTTTTGATTTTATTATTAGATGTAGGTAACACCCGTGCGACCGTATAACCTCAGCACATCTTAGGATTGTCTTTGTTCGGTTAAACATGCAGATTCGTTTAAAATAGTCATATAATAAACTTTAACAATAGCTCACATGCATAACATGACCTGCCCTCAATGTTTTTATCTTTGAAAGAAAGGAGTTAAAGATTATCCCTCTGTCGTCAGGATGCGAACACGTAAGAGTTGAATAATCCTAACTTACTCTAAGATTTCTTGCAACAACCTATCTTGGTTGATACCATAGCCATGTGTTACTAACCAGTAGTGTGCAAACCTAACACCTAAAAATTTAAGGAAACCCTCGCCTAAGCCAAAAACGATGTTGATGACTCGATGAGTGTATCCATTCCTCCTGCACCATACATAGGATCCATGAACAAAACATGAGCATTTAGGTATCTTTTTAATCTTTTCAACCTAAATAAAACTACTTTGCCACCTATACTGGTTGATATTGTAGTTTTGCTGTGATACTAAAAATATTGTCGCAAAACTTAGTAGTTGACTGGCTATAGCACAAATTGTAATGTTTAAAGTTATCACCTTCAATAGGCAATGTATTGATTTCCGATGTTATTCTGAGTTCATATTAAATGCGCATGACCCTCAACCGCCCCGACATTGGCTATTTTTGAACAGCATTGAACTTTAAGTCTAATTGTTGTACTATTGTTTGTTTATTTTGCTGTGATTGAAACTACTTCATTTGTAAACGTTTGCTTGTATTGCCATTAGGATATTTTGTTACTGTTGTTTACTGCGTTGTTTTAGTTCTGTAATTACAAAGTACTGAAATAATTCTTACCGGTTGTCCTGTCTAACCATGGGGAGAAGAAGAAAATCATTCTATTTATCACTATGAAGTTGTAACTCGAGATGTATTTAGACAGCAATTTTTATTTAGTACTAGTGAATGCCCGCGATTTTGTTTTTTGCATAGTAGTAGGTAGTATCATCCTTGGTAGTAGTAACCTTTCATATTTTCTTTATTTTCTTTCATAGATGTTTCTTTCATAAGAATGGTTCTTATCATCGCCTGACAATAGTAGGTAAACACAAAAAAAATTGCGATATTGTTTCATCCGTTCACGCGTGATGCGATGACCAAGGGAAATAGAGATTCATTTTATGTATACATATATAGCATGGTCGTATATAAGGGAGGGCTTTAGGGAGTCCGGACCCCCCTCCGCCTTAACATACGAAATCATTAAAATCGTGGAATATTTATGACGGATAACATAATCTGTGCCAAAAAACATAAGCACGCGTCGCGACATTTAACTATCTATTTATTCCATGGCTATGTTTAAATAAACCTCAAAATGTATCTACATAATGTAATATCCGTAAAGCATTTTTATACCATTTTATGAGTTTGCCACGGATTCCAAAATCTAGCAACTTAGAAACAAGTCTTCTGATAAGCGTCGGTCAAAAGCATTTTCATAATCTATGCAGATAACATCATTCGGCTGCCTTGAGTCCTTTTTGTCCACTTAAGGACACATGAAAGTAAATTGGCCTCGTAAGATTGCACTGAATTGAAGCTATGTTGTTCATAAATTATTACTCTTTCCTTGGCTGGACAAGAGCGATCTTAGTTTGTCGGCAATATTTTTTCCATTGGTTTGCATATTTTAGGCTTATGGGGCGGGAGTGACGGGAGTTTAGACAAAAGATAGGTATATTTCATTAAAAAATGATTGTCTGTAAAGTCGGTTTACGGACGATAATTTTTAGTGATTACGTCATAAGACAAGCCGAACGCTTAGGCCGATCGTGCCTCTCTATCGTATGTTCCGAGCTCTCGCTTGCACGCTGGGTCCACGCGAAAAGTGACAATGAGTCATACTTTTTCGTGCGTGCAGCCGGAATTCGTAGATTTATAAGACGTACTTGTGGTGGCTCTCTTACTCTGTTCTAACTGTCGGCAAAGTAAGCAAATCGGGGCCACGCTTAGTTTTCCAAGTACTTTGCTGTCGAGCAAAAATTTGAGCAACTTTTTAGTGATTGTAAACTTTTGAATTGACCATACTTATCATCTTTTAATGAAGGAGGCACTGATACTTTAAATGGAAGTTGCTGCCTCATATAGCTATGAAAAGATTTATGCCCGCTACATACATTAACATTTCTTTAAATTGTATTAATATTTAAATTATAATTAATATACTTAAAGTAAGTAACTATTGTTTGTATGCAGTTCATCTAGCATATTACCATTTCATGTATTGACTACGTTTTGAGCGTTTAGATTTTTAGTTTCTACCTGCGGACCCTCTCTATGTGAAAGCTACTGCTACGTCACTGATAATATAGATAAAGATTGAGATAGCGTTATAGTATATATGTAGTAGTAAGTAAATCCATGTAGACAAAGGTATAGAGATACGTAGTCTACTTAAGGCCATTTAATCCAATTAAGTCGACACGCCAGCGCTCGACGTACGAGTAGACACAGTTTTGTTTCCATTCCAATAATTTTAATTGTAGCACATTTTGTTACCTTGTTTCAGAGTTTTATTATATAACTAGCGACTGCCCGCGACTTCGTTCGCGTAGTAGGCTCGGTCTTCAGCTTCGCAATAACCTCCCCTCTTTTCTTGGTTTTTCTTTCATAAGAAATTTCCCCTGACAATATATAACACAAAAAATAATTGGCGAGATTGTTCCATCCGTTTTCAATTTATAGCGTGACCAAGAGAAATAGGGGTTCCTTTTTATATATATAGACATGCGACTGGATATATTATAAGATATAGATCCGGATATGTTAATTCCTAAACTAATTCCATGCATAACTGAACCAGGTCAAATATATGCATACAGTAGTATCATATGCATGTATTATGTATCGACTCCAAAGGAAGCAGAGAGTTGTCGTATTTTACCTATCTGTGGTACCAACTGGTAGTAACATTTACGTTATTTTTCACCGTATTATAAACTAGAATGTTAATATTAAGACAATTCTCTATGTAAAAGAGTAACTGCGCATTGACGAGAGATCTAATCACGTTACAGCCACGTCAGCATAAAACATGTTTGCAACTTAAAACTTGTCTAAATTGAAAACATAGTATGACTTAGGTTAATATTCCGACACGTAAGCCGAACTAAGACCACACTTAAGCAAATTATCGGTAAAGCTCATCTTTATATTCAGAATTATAAGCTTACGTCAGTGTTGGCTAAGATCACACTAGAGTGTGCAAACTTGTAGATTAGTAGATTTTTATACAGAACGTATACCAGTTTTCCTAAATCCTAGACATAACTAAGAAATAACAAGTATGGCAGTATGTGATTTTCTATTTCATATAATAAAACAAAACCTATCATCCTTTCCATTCACATGTAATTTTTATAAACAAAAATACCAATAACTATATATATATATATACGCCTGACCAACGTTTCCATACTAAATGAGGTCATGGAGGTTTTTTCGGACATGTTTTGCGGCAAGTCGATAAGTCTGAGGGACGCCTTGTAGTACAAGGAAAACTGGATGGCACAAGAGCTCGCGGCAGATAACCCGTGCGCTAGACGGATCAAGTAAGAGCTGCTCTAGATGGTCCACTCCACGAGTGTACCAGGAAAACTGGGGTGCGACGGATTGTGAGGCGTGCCACCACTACTGAAGTGACGACCACGACCACTCTGGCAAGAGTGTAGCGACTAAGAAAGAAGTTACGCGTCAGCTTGTTTGCTGGCGCCTGTGGTGCATTTAGACAGGCCGAAGTAGTTGATTTCTACTGCTTAGGCTTATCTTAGCTCGCTATAAGTTTAAATGATCTCTCCATCGTATCTGAATACAAATATGAGTATAAACATATTGATAAATTGAAGCACAAGCTTACGTTCATAATCATTTCTGCTTGAATCTAAAAATTAGATCCAAAAAGTATTTCCGTTTCTGAACCATCGTGGCTGTGTCCTTACAAAATAAAATATATGTATATTCTATGATAGAGGGTCAACTTCTCGTTTGTAATTTCCCTTTGTGAGCTCCTCGATTATGGCCTTTGTATGTTCGCTCGCTCAAAGACTGTTATAAAGCGTAGTTAAAAAGAATTTTCTTTTCAACAACTTTTAATCAGTTTAATAAGGGAAAATTGTGAATTATTTTTTGAAGATTTGGGATGTTATTCTTCTTTTGAATACTTGTTCACTGTTGGTTTATAATTTGCTGCATTGCTGTTGCTTTAATGAGTTTTTATATATTTTTCTGTATTAGTTTGTTTTTCCATATTATTATGATGAGTGTATGTTTATGTGAAAACTCGTATGACATGAAAAACCCTTTCTTTATGGTTTTCTTCATGATACAATTTACAGTATTGGGAAATGTAATAATACTAACAAATCAAAATATTTCACAATTCAGCTAGTTTCGCAGTTGCCTGGCTCAAACTTTTACAATTAAGAAGTGCGTAGCTCCGCTCTACGAGTCGTAGAGCGCTACGAAACGTGACACACCAATTCAACTTTATGGACGGACCAAGGCGTACTTTGACTTTTCCCCAACTGCTTCTACATGGTTGTTATTAAAACCCAAATAACGCGACTTTATGAGGATATATTGTTAAATTAGATGTCCATTGGTACATTAGTTTTTTGTAATTTATCTCAGAAATAGTTAATGTTTAGAATCAATGTTTTGTGATCTACAGATTAAAACTACCAAATACAAGATGTATTTAAAAAACGCATCCTAGTAGTTTATAACTAAAGTGTATCAAACGCAAATTCAGGTTAATTGTAAAATTTCTCTCTTTATAAACGATCTAACTTATTCTTTATGATAAATGTTTAGCTGTTCATGATTTCGTTCCCCTCAAAAATAGAACTACTTGTTTAATTGAAATAGAAAAGTAGTTTGTGTTATTTCTTAGCTGATTTTACAATTTATATCCAAATCCATTAATGGGGGATCCCAATAATCTATCTATCAACAGTTTTCCTTACTACGAATAGAAATTTGACATTACTTCCATACAATAGTGCCAAATATCTATCTCTAGTAAGGTAAACCCACAACAGATAGATTATTGGCACCGGCCGTAAGCCGTTTCAAAGCTAAAAAAGTACCATACTCTCGCACATAAACTTTCACCTTTATAATATTAAGTAATGGTAATGTGATTTTCAGATAGTCTCGATCACCTAATTTTTTGTTAGATAGATACAGCACCTGTGTCTATATATCCAACTAGCTATACTGTGTTTATGTGTAACGTATTATACAGTACACACAGAACTCGATAAGATACTCCTAACAAAATCAATAAAATCCCCAGACGTTTAGAAATGAATTGCATTTTACTGTTAACGTGGGTGAACTGCTAATGTTTCGTGAGTTAGCAAAATGAAAATATGTATGTATACCTTTGAAGTACAGCTATCGTACCTAACATTAGCTAATATAACATGTTTGTGGATGTATAATTATAGCATCGCGAATACAGATTGCGGGAAGGTGGTAGATAGCATTACATTATAATTATTGACACAGTTGGCATGAGCATGAGTTGAACAAACGACGGTCGTCTTACTAGTAGTTACAATACCTACTAGGTACGAGTAGTAGTTCAGTACTACGATAAGTGGCATTGACCTCGTGTCGAGAACTGGGTTAGAGCCGCACCTTCACCCTACACTACCGACCGCAAAAACCTTACAGTCATCTAGTTTCCTGTCACTTGAACACCCCTACAAACTCTAGTGGAACGTGCTTCTCAGAGACTTCAAGAAACATCGCTTCGTTTGGCAAAGACACACTGGTCGTTAGTGACCAAGATGAACGTTTTTCCTCTTTGGAGAGAATTTGTTACATCGCTTTCGATAACAGTTATGTGTAGCCCCGTCCATATCAGTCACTAAATGGTGTCAATCTGGTGATACTATACTAAGATAACCCAAGACATCTGACACACTAAGATATCTGGAAATGTTTGTCTGGGTGGGAACCACCAAAGACAGGGCTTTTCGTGATCAGCACAAAAAAGTAACATACACAAAAACCTTCATATTTATATCGTACTTTTATAATGTTGTTAAATCTTTTCAGTTGGCAATAAAACTAGACATTATTAATACATTAATAATAACATCGTTAGTAAACTTATTTCTACTTCTTAATATCACACTGTGTATGTATATATTATTATATTGTATAGTTAATGGAAAATCTGTCATATATACCATACATAAGGTTGAGTAACATCCTAAGACAAAGTTCG
Source organism: Selenia dentaria (assembly GCA_917880725.1). Lineage (NCBI taxonomy): Eukaryota > Metazoa > Arthropoda > Insecta > Lepidoptera > Geometridae > Selenia > Selenia dentaria. Next base: position 22,996,740 of record OU862879.1, read on the forward strand.
CTAAAAATTTACTCCAAGATGCACAAAAAGGTTAGTCAATTTCTAAGACCTGTGAGCAACAACATTGCCCTGTAAATTGTTTACAAGCTTGGCTGCAAGCGTAATCTTTCATACGCATCGGTATCCATATTAAAGAACTTATCGCTGCCATTAAATAGTTATTTGTTATACAAGAGTACAAAGTTGCTGTTTAACCGCGTGCTCAATTTTGATGACCGAGCAAGCGATGGATTCTAAAATTGATCCAAAAATTAGAATCCTGAGCGTTAATCCTGAGGGAATCAAAAGAGTACGAGGTGCAAAATCTTTGCACTTGAGTGCAACACGTAACTGTTCATCCCACCTCAGCAAGGAAATGACTAAATGCAAAAAAAAACATTTACAATCATAAGATATTTTTTATTTCAGTTAAGGTAATAACTACTACATTATGAAAGGTAAGTATTAGAGAATAATCTTTAAATTATAACAAATAATAACTTAGGTATAATTAAGAAAAATTGAAAGTAACGTTGCCACAGTTACTTAAGTTGAGTGTAATATTTTTGTTAGGTACTGTAATGTTGCTGTTAGTGATTTGTGTACTGTTTTTCGGTAAACTATCTGTCATACTTAATAGTTGAACCGATTTATCGGATTCCCTTGGCGTAATGTTGGCGAGAGAGGGCGATGGTTACCATCGCCCTCTCTCGCCAACATTTACGGTGTTTCGTAACGGCTCATTTTGGATGTAGAAGAGCCAGTCCAAGGATCTGACTGAGGCTCCTACGATGCCTTTACATATTTTAGACTTACTTTGGACATATGACTTCCAGCCTCCATCGCGCTTAAGGGACAGGAGATCAGCTCCTGAATCGGCCAAAAGTGTGGCTGAGGTTCGTCGGAAACAATGACCCATGTACAACAGGGGTTCTCAGGTAATGTTGCTATTTCTCGTGGGATACTGCCAAATTTTATTAGCACCCATAGCCTGTTTGACACATATTCCGTAGAGATATTGTAGAAAAAATCGATTGATTGAAGTGTTAGGCGGACGTAATTACGTATTCCTTGCGAATGACGAATATGCGGTCTCTTTTGTCTTTGTATTGGGTAAATTAATTAATAGTAAGTCATCTGAATGTTTCTCAATGTTTTTGACCTTAAGTTCTGTTAGTTCAGTAGTTTGACATGCTCCGTTATACTAATAGTAAGAACAACCTGTAACGTAAAGAGTATTGTAGTAGATACAATAATAAAATTGATATGCATGCATAATTATGCCTATCAACATCTATTAAGTAGGTACCTACGTATTAGATTATGTTAAGTAGTTCATTAATATACTTTACATCTCTCATATTCGGTAAGTAGGTCCTTATTACCCCCCAAATGGGGCTTGTAGGTGACCAATTAGCGCTCTAGGGTAATAATGTAGCTAGAAAAGCTCTAGGGCGGTAAGTAATTAAATAAAACACTTCACTCTTTCAAAAAGTTCGCATACATCTAACCATCATACTGGCAATAGACATCATGCGTTCAGCCCAATGACAAAAGAGGTCGTTTCGCTATTCAGCCTTGTCTTCGTATGAGTATAATAGTCATCAATTTTATTTTTGTAATGCCTGTTTTTTCTACTTACCTCACAATCGAGATGTAAAGCAGAGTAGTTAGCTCGGGTGTGGGCATCAATTGCAGCCCGAGATATTTAGGCGCCCTCGCTGCGCTCGTGCGCCTATAGTTCGAGGGGTCAAGGGGTGCCTTACAGCCCTTGACTACTAATCTACTATTAGTAGATACTGAATGTGCAACTGACTTACTTTTACCGCCAAATATACGGAATCAGGTGCTTCGTTAAGAAACTTTCAATTTCAGATGATAAGAAAAACTTAGATTTTTTTGGTTGATGACCAGATGAGGCTCTTTTTACAAATGCCACAAATTTAGGATAGTGGTGTCAATATGTATGTCTTTTTTCATCTTTATTGTTGCTTTTAGAATTGAATACGTACTCCATAGAATGTTTGATTTCTTGGTCTCGGATAATTCAATAAAATATGCCAGCAAAACGTTTTTAGACAAAGTTTTGGCTCCTTTAGCTTTCTAGTGTCGCCAGGTGTTAAACATATCGTACAGTTTCAAATACTTCTCGCGTGATTGTTGAGGGAGAAAGCTCATTTGCTCATTATTAACAGTTTCAGTCAATTCTGTTGGCGTCAAATAAACTTGTTCGTCTCTAGAATCACTCATTTTAGGTTTTTCACTTGTTTTCTAGTTTCTTGTTTTTAACCTAAGGTTTTTAACAAGATGACGTGAAAATAAAATGGCGCGCGCAAAGCTAATTAAAAAAAGTACACAAAGAAGGTTCCGATTCTGAGTTTCTTAAAATTTAAGAAAGGTTGTATGATAAATGTATCACACAACTTTTATTTTTATTTTTAATTGGCACCATGGAGATAGAAGTAAATAGGTTTAATGATGTTTTGAATTCATAAACTTAGTGCACGCGATGTTCTAAATTCAATTTAGTTTATCCTCAAGCGGATAAAAACGGCTTTTGTACTCAGATATCGAAGAGCAAAAATACTCTTTCCGAGATGGGGGGATGAAAATCACATTTGCTTTCAACAAGTTATGGCAGACAGATATAACTTTTATATACCAATAATAATGAGCGAGTGTTTAGAAATAAATAACAGCCTCATCTTAAAGTAGAAAATTATTAATAAGTACCACCTGCTTAGGCATATACTCGTATATTCATAAAATTGCGAGACCAGCGAATTAATGCACTACTGTGAACCTTTCTATTAAAATGTCTCAGGTGGTAGTTCTGATAACTCTACAATATGCTATTACCACATTGCAGTCTACTCATTACCACTATTAATTAGTGCTCGAGATACAATATAAATATATAACGTTATCTGATTAATTTACAAACAATCAATTTAAACTCATTGGACAATCGCCAAAAGCCGAGTCATAAATGTTGAAGAAATGTGATTTGTATTGATTGCAATTTGTAATGTACATTGTTGAGAAGTTACTGCAAATAAATATAACATTCTGAATGTATAATAATTTAGCTCTCTTTATACTCTTACTTCTTTAATTTTAATAAGCACTCTATTACCTAGCATAAAGGTTCGAAATGAAAATTGCACGGTGCAATTTCCTATTTCAAACGTAGGAAGTCAAAAAGTCAAGAAGGCCAATCTTCCTGAAAGCATTCAACTAAATTTCACGCAGATTGTACGTTTCAGTCATATTCTGCTCGTTACTAGCTCAAAGTTCTAGCTTTGAAATTTTTGATAGACTGATTTCAAAATAACATGTATGTTTACTACGGAAAATTTCATTATAACTATATTGTATGAAGGGTTGAAAACGGTAATAAATGATACAAGTAATAAAGCACCAATATCGAGCCAATTAATCTTTGTGATTCGACGAATCAGAATCGTTTTATCACTCACTTTGAAGGCTGCTGCTAATTTCGATGTGGTTTGAGAAGCGGATTGTTGCGATGGAAATTTCTAAAACAGAAGGGCCACAAGTGCAATTTGATAAATTTAATACCGAGTTCCATTCTACTACTTCGGTAAAAATCAGTTATTTGAGTGTCACTCAAAAACTACTGGACCGAATTTAAAAAAAAAATATGGGTCCACACGGAAAGCACCAGCTTTCAAACAAAAAAAAGAATTTTGTTCGGTTCGGTTCACTCAGTCCAGAGATATGAGGTAACAAAATTAGAAAAACGAGAAACACTTGCCCAAATTAATTAAGAAAATCTAAGTAAACCAATCTAAATTATTTGCCAAGAGCATGCCAAGCCATGCCTAAAAAAGGGCTCTAATCCTGTAATTGTAAATCAAAACTTGGAGCTCGAGTAGAATAGGCAGTCTTACCTAACCCATTGAATTTTACCAAAAATTAGAAGTGGTCATGCCAAAATAACATATATACTTTTTATAGTGGACTCAAATAGACGGCTACTAAAGTAGCATAAATAGCATAAGTAAGTAGCATAAGTAGCATAGTACTAAAGAAGCATAATTTTCTAAAATATTGTTTACTAAGATAATATATGACCCTTGAACCACCACGTTGTCTTAAGTATTTTGCTGTTGGATGTCTATTAAGTATTTAAAAAGGTTATAATTTTATTAATAAATATATTAGAAACTCGAGTGAAAAAATCTATTTATACCAACTTGTATACGGGCAATGTGAATTAATGGGTAAAAGAAAGGTTTAGGCGACATTACACTGTACAAGAAACACAACGACGCATTGCGTTTTAAAAGATACCTGTGCTGTCCAATAAAACAAATCTATCATCAACCTTTCGACTAGAATACAAATACAAAATGCTACTATTTTGCCTCTCGACGTTGAGTTGAAGTGCTGAGAGCAGTCAGCGGCGGGGGTGGCACTTTGCCAGGCCACATCATGTCGTTTTTCTACCGATCGACCTCTATGTACCTAACTGCCTACCTACATATTGATGGTATATAAATACTCGACCATTTTTATTAAGAGTTGCAACAATTTTAAATAGAAAATCTCCTTTATTTCTATAGCCCCATAGTTCTTTATTCATTAGCCACAAAAACATACTACTCGCTAAGGTATGAATTGATGCAAACGTATTTATAATACCACTTTCTTTTCTCTGCCTTATAAAGGGTTAGTGTAAAAAAACGCCCAAAGTTTTACAAAATGAACGAAAAAGCTTCTTTTTTTTTAAATGAATGATGTCCTATTGTAGAGTGCACAACTCAAAATTATTAGATAATGACTATGTGTGACAGATTTTAGTATTATACTGTGGATAAAATGTTGGTTCTTAGAGATCGAGCAGAGTTTGCCTTGTAATCAACTTTTGCTTAGTCAACGAAAACGTTTTGAATTAAAATAAACTGGTTCACACAACGCATAAATAATAGAAATACGGTTGACTTACCTTCTTATCCCACGAAATAAGACTAAATATTAGCAATTAGTATTTTAAGCATTCTAAATTTAGGCAAACACTCATCTAGGTAAAGATTTGTTAAGTTGCTGCGATTATAATACATTAAAAATAATAATTACCTCTTTAGATGTAGCAGCTTAGCTGATCTGAATCTGTTTCGGGTACACTTATATTCAGGCATATTGCTTTAAAAACATTAAGTTTAGGGTTTTATCAAATTTAAATTTATAGTTCGTGACCGTAAGGACATTCGTAACGTAATTTAACATTACGAGAAGTTTTATTAGTTTGCTTTCTTCCAGGTCTCCACTTCTTAGCTACTTCATTCTCCATAGACCTTTTTCTGCAATAGATTCTATTAACCTCAAAAATTGACGTTTAGTTCGCGTGACCAATTGTTTCTCCAATTACCGTATGACCAAAAATTTACAAGTAATTAAAATAAGTACATATTGGGCTTGCGCAAAGGATAAATACATGATACAAACATATTGTGAAGGGGCATTTGAAATTCGAAATATTCAAGATAGACTACAACTATTATTCTTTACTACAGAGTTTAAGCACTTTCTTAATCAAAATAAATACCACGGTTTTCATCCTGTGTAACAGTATGTTTACCAGTTTACATTTTTTTCTTTCTTTTTCTTTTTAAGATTCTTTACAATACAAACTATTCTTTGGGTTAAATTATTCTTTGTGATTTTGCTAACCGCAATAGTACAATATCTGTGTCGTAGAGACCAACGCCCTCCTACAATTTTTTACAATCGTATTATTATTATACGGTTGAAAATGTGAAGATTTATATAATTCTAGCGACTGCCCGCCACTTCGTTCGCGTAGCAGACTTGGCATTCGGCCTCGAAATAACCTCCTTTCTTTTCTTGATTTTTCTTTCATAAGAACCTTCTCCTGACAATAATTAACACAACAAAAAAAGAATTAGTGAGATTGTTCCATCTGTTCTTAAGTCATAGCGTGACCAGGACAAATATAGGATCATTTATATATATAGAAGATAGATGTTATGCATGTTATGTTTAATTACTTCATAATGTTTTGAAGTAGGTACTTATGAAATCAAGTTAAAGATTTGAGACGTGTAAGAGTAATTGTGTGTGTAAGTGTGTCAGTATTTACCTATAAAGTCGCTAATTAAATTTCAGGATAAAGAGCTGTTCAGTATCTTCATATGATAAAGTTATGATACATTTTGTTATATTATTATTGTCTGCTAATACACATTGCAGAAAGTAAAACTATAACTGATAAATAATATTAACAAAACATCCAACTAGAATACATCCTACGATATGGTAAAGCAAAAACATTGCACACAAGCGCTGGCAATGGCAGAGTGCCAGTTTTAACATGTACCTACTACAAATTGATGAGATACCTACTTAGACAAAGTAACACAGTTATAGTAGATCCAACCGTTTATCCTCTTTTTGACAGCACCAATAGAACGTAACATGACGATGTTACGCAAAAGTTAACTTATAAATGCGAGGTTTTAAAAATATGACAACTGCTTAAATTTGCTCCTTGATCCCGTATAATAATCATCTTTCACAAAATGAGTCCATAAGTGCAGTAGTTTTTTTATAAATTCCATAAAATAACAAACGTTTTTAAAAAATTACGTTCTATGGCTATCAACATAGTGATGTTACGAAGTTACGATTGAGATATCGATATTGTTTATGAACTATTTTTACACGGGTGTTTTCCGTTCTCGGCACATAATATCGGATTTATTTTTATGTAAAACCGTTATATTGATGCGCTTCAGGAAAACATACAGCATTATTTGAAGACGTGTTTATCTCCTGGTGTATATCCAAAAAAGAACAAGGTTATGATGACTATGATGATTACAAGTACAAGTCATACTTGACGAAGCTGTTACCGGTTAAATCTGGGATGGCCAGCGAGCAACACGGAAGGGAGTAGGCATACACAGCGTTTCCCCTCTGTCAAAGTACAAGTCCGCATGGACCATGGAGTTTGATAATATACTGTGGGGTGAGGGCGGGGCTAGATTTGTGAATGGTGCTTTATTTTTTATGTGTTAGTGATTTGGTTGTGTGAGTATGATCGGCAATGGATCGGTACAGGTATGTTTTGTATGTAATAGTGCGGCTTTGCGCTAGTGTGCAACTTCCCCTCCCGCAAGAAATGACAGAAAGATTTGAACAATATTTTTTAGCTAAGGCTACTCCCTTCCGTGTTGCTCGCTGGGGATGGCAGACATTAAAGTCTGCCGTTTGGTACCAGAAAATAGTAAAGTTTGAGCAACCCCAATTCCAATTTAAGCAAACGAAATCTAATCTTTTATTTTTATTTATTTATTAATCAAAATCAGATTCATCGTTGCTGTCACTCGAGCTATTGCCGACATTTATAATTAATTGTTGACTCATATAATCTATCGCCACGTGTTTATCCCAATCTGCCATTATAGTTTCTTGTGTTTTTTGAATTACATTTTGCCAGCTTTCCGCAGTTACTTTCACACATGCATTTTTTAATAAATTTACCATTTTGTTTGCCGTGAATGGGGGTTTTGTGTTATTTCTAGCAGCGTGTCCTTTAACTTGAGCCCATATTAATTCAATGGCATTGTATTGACAATGATAGGGTGGAAGTCTAAGAACCCAATGACCATGTTCTGCAGCTATTTCGTCGATCACATATCGTTTTGGGAAGTGTTTTTTTGTTCGTAATATATTTAGTAATTGTACTTTTAGTAAGGAGTTATCAACATTTTCACCATGTCGTTGAAGCCAGTCAATGATTACTTGTTTTTTGTCGGCCTGGGTCGGCATTTTATCAATTTGGCGTGAGTGATAGGATGCGTTATCCATAATAATAACTGACGGTTCTTCCAATGATTGTACCATTTCAACTTTCGTAAACCTCAGAATTCATTTCTTCGTGGTACTCAACTGTTTTTTTGGATTTAAAGGCCAACAAAGCATCTGGCATGAATCCTTTCACAGACCCTGCATGGCAAATGATTAGACGTTCTCCTTTTCCCATCGGTACTGAGGTAGTGGAAGCAGCGGTGTCATCAGTCCAGCTCTTAGACACTGTGTGGTTCGCATTCAGCCAAGTTTCGTCAGTGAAAACAACATTTGACCAATCTGTAATTTTTTTGGCTTCGCTCAAAAATTCGCAACGAGCAAAAGCTACGTCGCGACGCTCCATCAATATTTTGCGTTTGTCCGATTTTTTATAAGTAAATCCAATTTCATTCAAGACCTTTACCAATGACGATTTTTGACCTCGGAACAAATCACATTCACGCAAAGAAGCAACAAGTTTTTTAAGTGTTGGAACTTCTTTACGTAAGTAATAGTTATATATATGACGGCGTATAGCGTCTGCGTCAAAGTTGTCAACCGAAGTCACACGACGTGGTTGGCGTTTTTTCTTCGGCGTACGAAGCTTATTCTCCTGCATGCCGCTTGTTCCGTAGGCTTCGGTAGTAATTTTTGTAATCGTAGATGCACTAATACCTAACGCGGCCGCAACGCGCTCTCTCACTTGCGACAATGGTAAAAGCGGGCCGCCATTTTGATACTCTGCTTCAAAGTAATTACGAAGCTTGATCACCATTTCTCTCGTCTGTCCTTTCAGCACTGATCCTTTCGGCATTTTATAGTTCCAATATAAAACTCAGCAAATAATTACTAGCACGGGCGTCTTGTTGCGAGTGACAGTGACAAATACAAAACGGCGGTGGACCATTGAGTTTTACTACCTTGATAAAATACTACTGCTTACCCATAGACAAAAAAATTGGCAGTCATAGGAATTGCCGATAGAAGTGAAAACTTATAACTCAGAATTTGATAGCTTACCTTGGAAACTACACGGGTGTAACCGGACGGCGTGGCCTCGCCATCTGGGCATGGCCATCTAGAAATGCGTCAGCATTTCCCATTGGCTGATGCGTTTCTAGATGGCCATGCCATGACGGCCTGTCCACGCCCTTTCAACATTCCCCATTGGCTGACGTATTTCTAGATGGCCAATAGCCATGGTCATGGCGCCATTCCTAGGACTATTCTCTTTCCGCACAGACTCGATAGAAAAATGAATCGAAATCGTGTCCACTATAATCACTTGGTCACAACACTTTAACTGACAAATTAGATCTGTCAAAAAGAGGATAAACGGTTGGATCTACTATAATGACACGCAAGCACTCACAGGTCAATGTTCTTATTTATATTAAGATACTAGCTGCGCCATGCAGTTTCACCCGCGTGGTGATGGATGATGAAATATTATCCTATATGTTATTTCAGCGTCCCATCTATCTATAAACCAAATTTCATTAAAATCCATTCAGTAGTTTCTGCGTGAAAGAGTAACAAACATACTATATAATTTATCCATCCATCTAAACTTTCACATTTATAATATTACTAGATGCGCCCTGCGGTTACACCTGCGCGGTGATGGATGATGATGATGATGAAAAGTATCCTATGTGATAATTCAGTGCCTCATCTACCTCCGTACCAAATTTCATGAGCGTGAAAGAATAACAAACATCTTGATCCATCCATCCAAACTTTCACATTTATAATATTAGTGGGATTATTAATTTAGAATATGAAGATAGTTTATTTTTTATAATATATATCACATTCCATATTTGCACAAGCTTACGTGCAGAACTTTAACTACATTTTTGGAATCGAATTTGGTATCCGGATGCTGCAGAGTTCATTCCATTGGGAATAGCTTGTAGTAGCCGGGCAACGAGCCATTGTTTCTGGCACAATTCACTTCTCGAACATAGGTACAACGTTGAGGTAGCATATACCAACCTGCTGGCCTAGACAAAATTCAAACAGGCGTGTTTCCGCACACGCTACAGACAAAAATGTGTGTAAGAACTTAGCGTGACGTCACGTGACTTTTCCACAGGTAATGTCAACGCCATACATTTTGGAGTTGTCGTTTGGCGTTAACGATAACAGAAACATGTTTTGTCTAGGTCTGCTGGTGTTTGCACAACAGCGCTATTTAAGGCAAATACTTAAACAATATTCAGGTACTTCACGTATAACTTAACTTTTGAGGCGAATAACATACGCTATTTTTGGAGATTTCTCTAGAAAAAGGAAATCAGCAATGAAAATAGACATCTCAAAGTCAAATTTCATTCAAAACCAGTATCTGGCATTAAATCGGTTATGAACAAAACGGCATGGCTTGGGGCCAAAACTACGGAAGACTTAATGTGGTGTGAACTTTTACGATGCCAAATGAACTCTAAGAAAACTGCCAGTCCAATAATGATCGAACTTTAATAAATATTATGTTAACAGCAGGGCGCAGGCAAATGGGGACAACACTTATACGAGGCTGTACCTTCAGCGCACTGACTATGACATAGTATTACAGTCAATTCTCATTGCAATTGCTTGTGCGGGGTTACCAGCATTTTGCCAAAGCCTAGTAACGTGGAAAGTGTTGTATATATAGGTATGACTGGTTCCAAGGTCGAGCCCAGTACAGTATAAGCATTTGTGTACATGTACATGTCTGTTTGAACCGTGCCTGGCTGTGTATATGCCAAGTAAAAAATCAAGAATGAGATTGTAAATAAAGTTACATTATTTTTTTAAAGCTTTTATGCGTCTGGTAAAAATTACCGCCGCCGACGTTAGTATAGCAGAATTAGTTATTGATTTTTATAAGATATGTCCTAAAACATACATAATTACATAAGCTGAGCTAGCAGGTATGCATACGCTCATAGTATGTACTAACTCTACATTATTGTATAAATTTTATTTCTGAGAATATAAGTATCGTCTAGGGATTTCGGACTATAAGTAAAGATCTATTTAGTAGAACGTCTTCCCTACTAGCATTGATTGACGCAGGTTTGGCGCGAGATGCAAGTAGGGATCTGTACATCGCAATCTACGAACGAATTTTATATCGATCTTATAATAGTATTTGTTGGTAGCCTACATACACAACAGAAACCATGACATTAAAAATAAATTTGATTTGAAGCGCGTTTTTCGCATGACGTGGCAACCTCGATTGCTCTGCCGGCAGGACCGGCACTCACGTAATGATCGCCGGGGAGAGTACTCCGCCCCCACAGGACCGCCTCTTCCCACTTTTATTAACTATACAAGGGTTACGGTTCCAAAGTTTAAATGAACATAAATAATAAAAATTAACCACAATAACCGAAAAATGGTTACAGTTTGACCAAATTACTAGGTTTTTCTTAAATGCCCATAATTTCCAAACTGCATGAGACAGATTTTTCTCATGATGGTTACAATCAATCCTGTCACCCCATTTTGGCTTGACTTTGAGTTCTGGGACACCCTGTATACCCTAAGTGTGTATATCAGTGCTAACGATATCACAGATCTAGGCTCTACCTAATTTGGGACCTGAAGACTTTCTGTGGATGTTGTACCATATAAAATAAAGAAGCAGTCCTACCCTGCCGCAGAGTTCTTTATGACATTAATGGAAATATTTAAAATACAATTTTTAATAGTTTGTTGTAAAAACAAAGGTAGTTACTTACTGAAGGTAAGGTTAGTTACTTATTAATTTAATTAATAAAATAAAGAAGCAGTCCTACCCTGCCGCAGAGTTCTTTATGACATTAATGGAAATATTTAAAATACAATTTTTAATAGTATGTTGTAAAAACAAAGGTAGTTACTTACTTAAGGTAAGGTTAGTTACTTATGTACTGATATAAATATCGTATAGTAATAATATTTTTTGCATTTTTCAGTTTTATTCGAAGTAATTCGAACTTTGCTGTTCATAATGTCCACATTGCATCGCATGTTAATCCTTCCTATACCGTGATAATTAAAACAAAAGATTTATGAATGAAACTGACGTATATTTACGTATCTGGGACGCATAGGGTTGATATTAACATTAAAAATGAAACTTTAATTTTTTTAGCAACCGGCAACATTAATAAAATAGAATAAAGATGTATTCTCGACCATCACCAATATTTATCGCCATAAGTTCCATCTATCTCTCGACAAACTGCGATGACGTCAGCGATAAGTGCTTTACAGTGCAGTTGTTAGTTTCCAATCTGATAGCAGACTCACCTGAATAATTCCCACACTGTTTAAAATACATACACATCATTATTTTCCCGTAATGCATCTACCGGGTTTAACACATGTGTGTGCGGACGAATATAGAATCTGTCGGTAATAATCAAACAGTAAAGAGCGTTTTAATCGTCCTAGTCGATTAATTCAATAACTTCACCAACAGGTAGTTTTAGTAGACAGTTAAGGTTCGTTTTCAATGGAAACCAACATTTTACAATACTTCAAGAAGTACCACGCAACGATATGTCGTTGTGCACAATAGCTACCATCGCATATATACGAGTAGCATTAGCTGCGCCCCGCGATTTTACCCGCTTTGGTGATGTATGATGATAGTAATGATGATGATGAAAAGTATCCTATGTCCTTTCCAGGGATATAATCTATCTCCTTGCCAAATTTTATCGAGATCCGTTGAGCCGTTTAGGTACAAACTGTCAAAAAAACAGAGTTACATTCGAGTTATTATTATATTACTTACTAACTGCGCCCTGCGGTTTCACTCGCGTAGTGATGGATGATGATGATGATGAAAAAGTATCCTAAGTATATGTTATTCCAGCGGCTCATCTATCTACATACCAAATATCATTGAAATCCATTCAGTAGCTTTTGCGTGAAAGAGTAACAAACATCCATCCAAACAAGCATCCATACATACAAACTGTCGCGTTTATAATATTAGTAGGATACCTAGTAGGAAGTTAGGAAAGTTAGGATTAAATTAAATTAATTGATTACCTACCTGTATATTACTTTTAAGAGCAGTAGAAAGCCTTGTGACGATTCCGCTCGGAAAATTACTGCCACCATACTTATTTCTACGATGAAGCAGTAATTAATATTACTGCTTCATCGTAGAATATTACGTAATATATAATATTACGTAATCGCATTACTGTGATCCGGTTTGATGGGTATGGAAGTATTCTTGTTATAAAAACTAACGTGGTTTTCATTCATTTTAATTAGAAATACGGGATTACTCACGTAATATTTATCGGATAGGTTCTACTATAGTTTCGACCAATTTGGTGGTCTTTTTCAAGGAGTGTTCGGGACGCTTGAAAAGTAAAAAAAACTCAAAAATAACCTCTCAAAATTTTATCCTCTCTGTCTACACTCATGCACCGTAATGTTTCGTAATCCATCACTATTATGCGTGAAAAGTCGAAGAAACACAAATCTAGGAAAATTAAACAAAATGATAGCAATGATTTTTATCTAAATAAGATTAGTAATATATTATTTATTATTTATCTAATGCTTTTCCCCATCCTCCAGATGCAGTTATTTGTATATATCTGCTGTATCTTAGCTCCATTGGAATAGGTACGGTAAGTAGTTAGGGGAAGGTAGGAATAGTCGAATAGAGGATTCCCAAGATGGGAGTAATATTACATTCAGCCAGATAACGAGCGGTTTTCTTCCGTCTAGTTTTACCTTTTATCAGGGAGAGCTCGAACTTTTCCTTCGTTTTATTGCATTACGAAACGATTGATGTTTGGTGTTTAGCACAATTTGGTGAATCTCGATAAGTAAAAACACAAAAACAACTACTAACCTTTTTCTTAGTTTTGAGTTAGCCAGTGTGTAGGTGTTAGTAAGTATACTCACTTGCTATTTTCAGTGCATTTCGTATTGTACTGTAGGTAGGTATAGTAGGTATTTTAGGTACCACAAAACAAACAGGTATTTGCTCACCAGAGGTGTCAATTGTCCCTATCTAATACCCGCATTACTTGTTCTTATACTACTACTATATACTTGATTTATATAATAAGTCATCTGGTTCTTTTCTCACGGAATAATGTCTATCGAATATGCATTCGGTCTTTAGAATAGTTTTGTATGAAGGCTTTAATAAGGATTTAAGCTTTCATACAAAACTATCGAATAATTACGGTCGAAAATCCGTATTAAAATAGGTCCGCTTAATTATTATCTTAAATAGGAAAGTATTAAGATGATTGGTATTATTGACTAAACAAGGTTGCAAAAATTTAAGAGACCTGTGCCAAAACATTTGAAAAATAGTTTAAACCAAGGTAAACAAGTATTTGCTAATAAACATATTTTAAACCAGTGCCAAAACATTCGAAAAAAATCTTTACAAAGGTAAGCAATTATTTGCTAATAAAACATTTTTAAACCAATTCAAAACATTGGAAAAAAATCTAAACAAAGGTAAACAACAACACACAAAGTATTTGCTAATATCAGACTAATAATAAAAAAGTGAAAGTATGTATCGATGTTTGTTACTCAATCACCCAAAAACGGCTAAACGGTATTAGATGAAATTTGGTAGGTAGATAGGTTAAGGCACGGGATTAAGATAATGGAATACTTTTCATCATTATCCATCATGACCTGGGTGATACTGCGGGCGCAGCTATAGTATTATATATAGATTATTTTGTAGTAAAAAACAGTGAAACCGTCAACACACGTCATCATATATCATTATTTAATAACCCTCATCATCTTTTCAGAGTTTGAGTCATCAGTACTAAAATAAAAGTTGTTTGTTGCTATTTCTTGAATGTGTCATCATGAATATTATTGTGGTTGGAATTGCAAATTGTATTTTTAAACGTGTTGACAGCGATATTTCTAGCCCAGCAAAAAACCGCTTCAAGCAATTCCGACAAGGAAACCACTAAGGCTTGCATGACGCAATACTCTGGTGTTTAGTTTACTATTATATACTTACTATCTCCCATAATACTCAATGATGATACTGTAACAACCCCCCCCCCCCCCCAATATTTTTTAATTCTAATTCGTTTTGGCCAATGATCGTCTATTCTAGGAGGACCCTAACACTGTGTACCGCTGCTGTAACCTTGCTCTTTTCGGAAAGAATTGAAACAGAGAAAACTATTCAGAACTATAGATGCCTAGAGAAACCAAAAGCAACGCCTAGGTATTCTGATATTACGATGGATAACCTACTACTACATTACTGAACTGCTAGCTGATAACGAAAAATTGCGATGAACATACTAGATTGCAAATACTTAGTTCTTACAGACTGACTGACTGAGCTGATCCTAGATTTCTATTTATGTACTTGATATGACTTCTAATCGTGGAAGATATTAATCATCAATATAAGTTTCTGAATTTAAGGTCTATGTTATTTGACCATAGAACATAGAAACAGTAGGATATTTGCAAGTTTTACTATATAATTATTAGCTTGCAAAACTATCTGTTAAATATGATAAATCAGTTTTGATTAGTGAAATAATATATAAACAACTCCACTAAATAATATCAGATATACGCATGATTTTCGTTATTATTAATAACAGTTATAAACCTGTTAATTATATAACTAGCTTTCTTTATAGATTTATGTTTGTTGCTGTGAGCATTTAGCTGTTGATAAGATTGATATAATCTCTTGCAGACTAAGTGTCTCTACAATATGTACTATTTGTTTCGTTTATGAAAACTGCTAGGATATAAATGTGAAATTAAAGTAAAAATACACTTTATATGCGCTTTAGAAATCTCTTGTGATCAGTAACTACCTACTACGCTGATTATCCAATCCCTTTAGATAAATATTATCAGCCACTATTCCCTGAATAGTTCAATTGTTCAAGTTTAATCATTTACTTGTTTACTGAAGCAATACATGGGAAATAATATCAGTGACTTAGAGAAATCTCTAGACCCTTGTTTGTGGTTTACAAGAATTCTCAAGGTGCTGCATTGCTTGACCAAGTTTGATAAGATTTACCACATACATAAATCTCCTTTTTATACGAGATTGCTATACTTAGATTACTAGTGTTTTACATGACATGCCATCTATTGAACCATTGTAGGAAAAGCAATTATTTTAAATACTTAAGTATTAGCAGAATCTTTGTTGTATTGGTTAGCTCAATACTAGCAGCCATATATTTATTATGATGATTATTATAATAGTTAGCTTTACTTTGCCGAGTAAATAATTGATATATAGTATAGATATAGTGATAGATATCTCTACAATTTAAAGATATAATATATTTTATTAATTTTCATATTGTAAGTAATTAGTTTGATTTTTTTTAGATTTGCCGTAGAATTCTAGATTTATTATGATTTAGGAAGTACGATTCTTGGCATGTTCAAGGCTTACAACTCGAATGCTGGATTAAGAGCTGCTCTTTACTGTGACACAAATGTTCTCCATCATGCCAAGAACCTCTTCTATTTACCCCAAAATTAGTAAGGCCTTACTAAGTCCGTTTGGTAGTTTTCCAAATGTAGAGTTTGCGTCTATAAGCGATTATATACTTATTTATCTCTTCTTAATATTATTATTTATCATTATGAATTATCATTTGATTCTAAATATTACATTTGATACTTTCAGCAAATAATTCAATTGCTATAATTTATTACCGCATTCTCATGCTAGAATCAGAGTAGACAGTCTAACCCAAACTCAAATACACGGACGCGTAACAAAAATGTGTTCCTCACATTAATAAAATATTGACTAGAATAACTGCCGAATAGTAGGCATTAAAACGTCGATGTATCACTAGCCTTAGTCGCAGCGAAAATTGGTCGATGTCATTTCAGGAAACATTCCGAGCAATAATCTTCGATATATTTCGGTCATTTCACAGATCCGTTCCTGACTCAATATATAGAACTCGCGCGTAGTATTCCATATTCGATCACGATCAAGCCGATGCAGGAAGCACCATTATATTTGAATAGCAAAATTCATACCTTCTTTTTGGCATCTACAGCACTAACTCATTTTCATCATCACGTCGGGGTCACCAATGAGGACACCGGAGGGAACACCGATGCGTACCTAGATACTGGCAGTGAACTCCAGCTGTGATCCTTGCCACTGTTACTAGCACTGGAGAAAGTGTTTCTCTCTCGTAATTTAAATGATACACGTGTGTTGTCCACCTAAATATAATCAATCTACATAAAAAAACCCTGTCCAAATCGCTGTCATAAAAACATCATCTAATTTTAAATTTGAAAGTGTCAAACAAAAAACTAAAAGTTAAAGAAACTCTTTATGCACAGCTTGGAGTATGTATTACCTACAAGGAGATCGTAGCGAGTCGTCACCACACCTTTGTATGGCTAAAATATCAATGGTACTTATTTCATGGTAATTGTATTAATTTTGCTTAAATCTTTTATGTATTTAAAGAATTATAACATTTCATTTTCCTTGAAGTAACTTATCAGTTCTATCTGAACAATCGATTTAAATGGTTAATACATAGAATATCTTGATAGCTTAAATATTCTAAGCTGCTTATCATTTTCAGTAAGTACCTATAGTCTTGCTATAAGAAATACCTAACATCTAAATCTCAATATTACACATTATCGCTTTCTTCTACTTTTGATTGTCTAAATTTCATCAATATTTGTTCATACCAAGATGCTTTTTAAATGTATCTATATTTGTGAATCGTGACGGAATCCTCATCCAGAGCCTGTTCCGTTACAGCCAACCCCCAAAATTTACGCAGGTTCTCATAATTTACCGAAGGAAATTTTCCCATTCTCCATATATTCAACTTCACAAATATAGTCCCACCAAAACTGAACGTGTGCTTATTCTAATTTGTTAAAATTCGTTTTCAAACAAGGATATGAGTACGTGAACTCACTAGTGGAGTATATTTAAAAGACCGAGTTAAAAATAAATTTACTGTAAGGGTTGATATATCCGATCTTAATGTCTCCTCCATGAGTAAAAATGACTTCTCACAAGGACAATCTGAAATAACGAAAGGGAACTAGTATTGTGCCAAATTGTGCACCTAGTCAATTCGAATAATTCAGCATACGTGCTACCACCCAAACCAATTTTTCGTTTGGGATCGAGTATGTGGAGTAGAACCTACGCCACCCTTTATTACTCCAGATCTCGTTAATAGCTAACAAGCAATAATTCTCCATGGCTGATACATCCCTCTTCAAATCAAACCAAACAAGCAACCGCCTAATAACTCGGTGAATGTAAGTGTAATGGCTAAACATTGGCTACCTGTAAAGTACGAACTCTTTATGGAATAATTCAGTTGTAAATACTGATGTGGTGTCTTCTGACCTAACCCTATCTCCAATTTGTACTCCATAAATCATTCGTTGAATAGTGTGTGTCTGTCTGAAAACAAAACTTAACAAATCGACTCCAGTCGGTATTGTCGATTCATAGAGGCCCTCAATAAAATTCAATACTAACTCTGCCACTCGCATCTCTCCCTGGGATCCCTTTATTCCATTCATCACCTCCCATTCCTGTAATTATAGCTTAAATCTTTCTTCTCTTACATTGCCCTGCATACTGCCTAAATAAACCTTCAATCCTTTTGTCTGGAGTCTACGAACAAGTTCCCACAATAAATCGTATTTACCAAATGAAATTTCTGACTTTTATTTCTATATGCCCCTTTAAATTATAAGTTTTTTTAAACCCTATGTCAAAAATAAAATAGGAAAAGCTATAACAAAACCCGCCCTGATGAGGTTTACGCCCGCTCTTTATTAAATATTGTAACATCTTTGTTTAATTATAATAAAGTTTTATTAAATATTGCTGTACGTTGGTATTTTTTTATTTTTTATTTTCCTAACGCTTTCCATTTTCCATGTACCCACTTCATTTGAAAAGAATCCTTAAAATTGTGATTCCTTATATTATCATTATTTTTTGTTTACCTTGTTCATTCAATTTCACAGTTGCAAAATGCAGTACTTTTTATTAAATAATCATTTTGCAATAATAATGTTAAATATTATTTAATTATCAATCAATACCTGAAACCGATTTTTATAAAACTCTAAACTGTCTGATTACTATTATATCTTATATTATTATATATCAACGACAATAACATTCCTGCTATTACTAAAACATCTATATCTGATTAAATCAACGCATCCAACTAAGACAGAATTGTGTCTTTCCATCTATAATTTTCATTAGCGCGCAGATTATCTTCAAAATCAGCTCAGTAGATTAGTCTGAATAAAATAACAACTCGACATACCTAACTCTAACCAAATCATTCGCTTTTACATGTACTGTCTACCGCAATACTCCAAACATGATGTTTTTATGTCATTTCCATTGTGGTCTACATAACTATCTATGTACCTTCTATACTATACTAATAGTTTTTTTAGTTATATAGGTACCAAAATATTTACTCAAAGGTAACTGCTCAAAAACGTGACTCTAGAAATAGCTGCACAGTATTTTCCTTCTGCTATAACTTTTGATTTTCGGTTTTGAAACTAGGTTATTAATAATGTATCCCTATGATAGGTACCTTCCTAAATTTCTGACATTATTCCTTTCCATGAACAATTGCATCACCCCTTTCCTGTTCGATACAAATTTAACCCGACTAATTATGAAGGTAATCTGTCAATTAAAGATACTTCATTCCAACAAGATATACCTACAATAGCCCTATAACTTCTTCCTCTACATGCTACTCATAACTATAAAATGAAACTCGTTACGACTGTTTATTTAGTTAGCAGGGAAACGCCCTATAAACAATATTCTATTTACTTTTCCTTTTGCTTTTATTAACGCCACCTATCGCTTGTTGTCAATATTATACGCAAACGTCAAACACACGAATGTCTCTCTCTTTTTTATTCCATTTCCTGATCTCTACTACCGATAACTATTTGGTCTTTTCTTTAATGTAATCCATAAATTACAATTTATTACGCTAATCAATAATAACACTCTAATACTAGCAGCTCCATAGTCACTACAATATAATAAACTGTCCAACTCAGCCCTGTGCTCAGCTTTCCCCATTTTCCCCTTTCTTCAGAATTGTTATCTATCAACCAAACTAACGACACGCCGTGAATTAGAATAATCAAACAATAGGTGAAGACTAATAATAGGTTTAGGTAATAATAGGTTTTAATAGGTTTAGGCCTCAGAAGAACTAGTAAACTAGTGGTATCCCGTAACTTGAACTTGCGATGTAGGTATACTGAGTAGGTATTAATGTAATTTGCTACCCAATATGTTTTTCCTGAACATTATCGATTAGAAAGATATAGATGTAATACCGACCTATTAAATTCCCGCAAGCCTACAAAAAGGATATAAAATGGTAATTTGTTTATATTTCTATAACCCAACAAATGAAAAAACCAAGATATAGCGAATATTTCTATGCTCGACGTTTGATAACGGTCTATAACTAATAAGTTATTTTTCATAGTTTGATTTCTACCTTAATTTAATTTCAAATGTACAAACAAAAGAACATAGTTATGTTTATTTCCATTTGTCTTTGTAACTTCCAACCCCCATCTTCTACAACCTTCGTAATATATTTGCATCAAACCTTGGTTACTTACAAATAATCAAATAGTGAATCGCAGATTAAATTTTATATTTCAATTCTTTTGTAATATTCCGAAGATCTCTTCTGTTTCTTTTTCTCTATCCACATATTTGCTATTACGAGATCATGTGTACGCTGTGCTGTCACTGCGTGGTTACTCAAATTTCTCCATTTCTCCATGTCATTTCCCTAGCTACATCTTCCATGAATTTCAAAGCAAAAATCAACACGACTGTTTTTCCGGTCCTCGAATAACCCTGCACTATTGTATGCTTCTGGGCTATTAATTTACAAAAATCCTTTAACTTTGTCATGTGTGATAATGTGTTTGATTTTGAATAAAATTTATAATCATCACGTCATTATCATAACTACACTATATCTGCCAATGTCCTTGTAACGCATTACTGAAAGATATCACTCTAAGTATCCCCTTACGATTATTGTACGAAATTTTAAGTGTTAACGAAGACGCTCCGTGCCAATTTACGACCACTTTGCGGTCGCATTACAACAACTAAACTTTTAAGTAATTTTTTTTATTGCGACCACTACCCAAATTTCACTACTATAAAACGACCCTACATTTCTGTGATTGTCTTTTATTACTTCCTTTTTTTGTTCCCTAAATAAAATATAAACCTCAAATATCTACAAAGTATTGTTATTACGTTTGCGTTTTTATAGACATCTTGATCACAAAATCTCAAAGAGCTATGGATTTGTTGGCCACAGGTAAGTTCTTATTCCATCTTATACCTAATCATACCGTTTATTATATCTATAATAATATATAACTTTAGCATTTAAATTAAAGCTAGGTATATTAAACCTTGAACATGATTTCTATTTGTTACGAACTCTTTGGATATACACGTATGTGCTTATGACAGATAGTTAAATATGTCGCTGTCAAAATAAAGGAAACACAGTTCACGTCAAAAATATGATTTTCGTAAATTCTATGCACGTTCGCCCTTATTATATCTTTCCCCGTAACTCTATTTATCGTAGCATTAATTTACCTTTATCTTTGCAGTGTCCATGACGGATTCACGGCTAAAACTTGCGAACAAATGTAGGCAGCGCATGCACGATACATTCGCCCAACAACTCCGATTGATATTCAACAACTAGTTATACCTACATATTATAATATACATAGGTGTACATATTCCTACGAAACTACACTCCAGCTATCTGGCAAGGTATGTATGTATAGTGTTATTTAGACTTGTTCATCTCTGCTTTGCTCCAACCAAACATCCTTTTTCCCTGTTCATATCTACAACCCTCCTACAGATTATACCTACATAGAAATTACTAGTGTATTATGTACATACTTATCGTATTTTGTTACAACTGAACTTTTCATATTACATTATCTAGCTATGTCGTCAAACTCTTTGCAGGCAAATAATCCAAGCAACATGACTCAATATTGATTTCCTAGTTGCATACCCACCTTATACCATAAACACCTCCTTTTTATATAGATTCCAATAAACATCTATAAAATACCTAAGGCATTAACCACCAGAACTCTTCTTTACGTGATACTATGGTAAGACGTAGTGTTTATATTCTCTTTACACTTTGACAGCAAGCTCTCAGTACCACAATCAAAAAGTTTCTTTGCTTTTACAAAGAACTCTTTTGTGTTTACCTTTCTGTAAAATTCTGTAGCCTAGGTAACCTAAATGTTGATTGTCATGTCATTTTGATTGATTTTATTATTGCTAACATATTTCTTTTTCTACCTTTGTTTATTTATTCAATAGCAATTTTAAGATAGGTACCTAATTGCTCTGAACAAAGCTACAATTATTGATTTTCTCATATTTCTACGCGCCCTGATATACAACCTTCAGTTAGTTTTAGATTATTGATGAAATAACTGATTCCATATTTTACTCGTTATATGTTTATGTATATTTTATAGTTTTCCATGAATTCTAGATCCCTGCCTGCCGACTGTGGTATTGCTATAAACCACAGTGAAACCTGACAAGTTCTACAGCTCACATAACCCACTCATCATTGATTGGTAGGTACGCAAGTTTCGATATTTATTTAGTTAGTATCCTAAAAAATATTTTCTAGGTACTAATATTACAAACACGACGTTGGTACGTAAGAATGAATGTTTGCTTCACCATCCCTCTTAAACAGCTACGCCAATTTTGATGAAAATTGTTACGAAAGTAGATGTAGCTTTGAATTTACATATTATAAAATACTCTTCCTCATCATTATCCTAACAAGGTACCTAGGTACTAGTATTATAAACGCAAATGCTGGTATGTCTGAATGAATGTTTATTACATCAGTCCTGGCTGGACTAATTTTGATGAGATTTGGTATAAAAATAGATGATACTAGATTTACGCATAGATAACTTTTTATCATCACCACCATCATCAGCTATCTCCATGCGGGTACATCCACGACCGCAACTAGTAATATATAAAATGAACGTTTGTATATTTGTCTGTTGTTCTGCAATACTTGATAATCACTTGATTAACTCTTACTTGATTAAATGAGTTCCACGATTCCTACGATTTTCATGGCATAGAACCGGGTTTTTTATATTTAATGTTAAATGGCATAAACTCTTACATAGTTTCTACTATTATTCACAAACCGAAATTCACGATGTATACTGAGTTCAGATTAAAATTTAAGGTTGTGTATATACTTTGCGCGTACTACTTACATGTCATTTATGTTACATAAGAACATATATACATACATAACTATTAACATTCAAACAATTATTATTGGTCCCTAAACAAAAGTTTCCTTATTCACTTTGATTTACATAATGTTTGTTTTTTTCCCATTATTTTAAGTTTAGATAGATAACCCGGCTTTGCTCACTATTCCCTAATTTTCCCTATTATATTTGCAGATCTCGTCAAGACGCACTACTCGACCAGCCGCTTCGCCCCAAAGCTTCTGATATCCGGCGCTCCTCTTCAGCCTGCCTACATTGTCAAACTTTACCAGCTTCATTCCGAAGACTCTTCACTGCCTAGCTATAATATTAGTTTTTTATACTTAAATTCGGCGCTTACAATGTTTGTCTATTAAACCTGCATATCGTTGATTTATTTAACCTTTACGAATAACTATACAACCATCTGACTTGTCTATAAGAATTTTCACAACGCTAAGCATCCGAATGGGAAATTCAACCCCCCAATGTTACGACTAAACATATTTCAACAAAACTTCTAACAAGACTTATCATCGCTCAATTAAAGTTGCGCAACTTTGCATTTTATTGTAATCCTATTTATTTCCTTCGCAAACACAATAGAAGTAATAACGTATGTAGATTTTTACTATCATTTAATTACCATAAATTTCATCGAACAAAAAGGTAAGCCATTTATTAATATTCACACATTTTTATATTCTTAATACTTCCGAACATAACAAACACCGATTATATACAGACATGTCCACGATCTGCGCTGTATTTTGCTGGTTACAAATGTAATCCTTGTGATGCAAATGCAGCGACGGCACTTTCAACATGTTAGAAACTCTCTTCCTTTCCTAACACTATACAAGAACTCTTTCAGTACTCTATAACGCAATTCTTGGCTCCCAAGTGAGTTTCATAAGTCGTTCGATACTAAAAGTGCTCTTAAAACCTTCGGGTCACTTTGAGTAGAGTTCGATACTGACTATTTACCGTGTGCTTCCAGGAGAGTATCCTAGTCGTAAACACAACACGCAATCTGCCTTTCGAATGATAAGTGTACTTCTGGATTCTAGAGATCGACTATGGGGTACATGTAAATGACAAAGGTAGTTGCAGACTTTACATACATGAAACTTGCATACAACTTATCTTTCCCTGAATATCATTTAAGCGCTTCGTAGTAATCAGTGTTTTAGTAATATTCCTAAAAAAGCATATCCGGCTTATTTATTTCTTAGTTTATTGTAGAAATCTACTACTGTAGCCTAGAACAACAACATCATCACCTCATTATAGTATCCGTTGACTACCTATTTAGCCCTTTAAAAATCACCTATTGCAATAGCATCTCTGTTTCAATAAAATCCTATCCATTTCACGCCAACAAATTGTGCGGTTGACCGCAACTAAATCCTAGTAAAACTTCCGTAGTAACGTTATTCCAATCCTGGTAACGGCACTACCAAATTGTAACAACCCCCCCCCCCCAATATTTTTTAATTCTAATTCGTTTTGGCCAATGATCGTCTATTCTAGGAGGACCCTAACACTGTGTACCGCTGCTGTAACCTTGCTCTTTTCGGAAAGAATTGAAACAGAGAAAACTATTCAGAACTATAGATGCCTAGAGAAACCAAAAGCAACGCCTAGGTATTCTGATATTACGATGGATAACCTACTACTACATTACTGAACTGCTAGCTGATAACGAAAAATTGCGATGAACATACTAGATTGCAAATACTTAGTTCTTACAGACTGACTGACTGAGCTGATCCTAGATTTCTATTTATGTACTTGATATGACTTCTAATCGTGGAAGATATTAATCATCAATATAAGTTTCTGAATTTAAGGTCTATGTTATTTGACCATAGAACATAGAAACAGTAGGATATTTGCAAGTTTTACTATATAATTATTAGCTTGCAAAACTATCTGTTAAATATGATAAATCAGTTTTGATTAGTGAAATAATATATAAACAACTCCACTAAATAATATCAGATATACGCATGATTTTCGTTATTATTAATAACAGTTATAAACCTGTTAATTATATAACTAGCTTTCTTTATAGATTTATGTTTGTTGCTGTGAGCATTTAGCTGTTGATAAGATTGATATAATCTCTTGCAGACTAAGTGTCTCTACAATATGTACTATTTGTTTCGTTTATGAAAACTGCTAGGATATAAATGTGAAATTAAAGTAAAAATACACTTTATATGCGCTTTAGAAATCTCTTGTGATCAGTAACTACCTACTACGCTGATTATCCAATCCCTTTAGATAAATATTATCAGCCACTATTCCCTGAATAGTTCAATTGTTCAAGTTTAATCATTTACTTGTTTACTGAAGCAATACATGGGAAATAATATCAGTGACTTAGAGAAATCTCTAGACCCTTGTTTGTGGTTTACAAGAATTCTCAAGGTGCTGCATTGCTTGACCAAGTTTGATAAGATTTACCACATACATAAATCTCCTTTTTATACGAGATTGCTATACTTAGATTACTAGTGTTTTACATGACATGCCATCTATTGAACCATTGTAGGAAAAGCAATTATTTTAAATACTTAAGTATTAGCAGAATCTTTGTTGTATTGGTTAGCTCAATACTAGCAGCCATATATTTATTATGATGATTATTATAATAGTTAGCTTTACTTTTCCGAGTAAATAATTGATATATAGTATAGATATAGTGATAGATATCTCTACAATTTAAAGATATAATATATTTTATTAATTTTCATATTGTAAGTAATTAGTTTGATTTTTTTTAGATTTGCCGTAGAATTCTAGATTTATTATGATTTAGGAAGTACGATTCTTGGCATGTTCAAGGCTTACAACTCGAATGCTGGATTAAGAGCTGCTCTTTACTGTGACACAAATGTTCTCCATCATGCCAAGAACCTCTTCTATTTACCCCAAAATTAGTAAGGCCTTACTAAGTCCGTTTGGTAGTTTTCCAAATGTAGAGTTTGCGTCTATAAGCGATTATATACTTATTTATCTCTTCTTAATATTATTATTTATCATTATGAATTATCATTTGATTCTAAATATTACATTTGATACTTTCAGCAAATAATTCAATTGCTATAATTTATTACCGCATTCTCATGCTAGAATCAGAGTAGACAGTCTAACCCAAACTCAAATACACGGACGCGTAACAAAAATGTGTTCCTCACATTAATAAAATATTGACTAGAA
Organism: Selenia dentaria; assembly: GCA_917880725.1. NCBI lineage: Eukaryota > Metazoa > Arthropoda > Insecta > Lepidoptera > Geometridae > Selenia > Selenia dentaria. Next base: position 23,023,173 of record OU862879.1, read on the forward strand.
TAACTGCCGAATAGTAGGCATTAAAACGTCGATGTATCACTAGCCTTAGTCGCAGCGAAAATTGGTCGATGTCATTTCAGGAAACATTCCGAGCAATAATCTTCGATATATTTCGGTCATTTCACAGATCCGTTCCTGACTCAATATATAGAACTCGCGCGTAGTATTCCATATTCGATCACGATCAAGCCGATGCAGGAAGCACCATTATATTTGAATAGCAAAATTCATACCTTCTTTTTGGCATCTACAGCACTAACTCATTTTCATCATCACGTCGGGGTCACCAATGAGGACACCGGAGGGAACACCGATGCGTACCTAGATACTGGCAGCGAACTCCAGCTGTGATCCTTGCCACTGTTACTAGCACTGGAGAAAGTGTTTCTCTCTCGTAATTTAAATGATACACGTGTGTTGTCCACCTAAATATAATCAATCTACATAAAAAAACCCTGTCCAAATCGCTGTCATAAAAACATCATCTAATTTTAAATTTGAAAGTGTCAAACAAAAAACTAAAAGTTAAAGAAACTCTTTATGCACAGCTTGGAGTATGTATTACCTACAAGGAGATCGTAGCGAGTCGTCACCACACCTTTGTATGGCTAAAATATCAATGGTACTTATTTCATGGTAATTGTATTAATTTTGCTTAAATCTTTTATGTATTTAAAGAATTATAACATTTCATTTTCCTTGAAGTAACTTATCAGTTCTATCTGAACAATCGATTTAAATGGTTAATACATAGAATATCTTGATAGCTTAAATATTCTAAGCTGCTTATCATTTTCAGTAAGTACCTATAGTCTTGCTATAAGAAATACCTAACATCTAAATCTCAATATTACACATTATCGCTTTCTTCTACTTTTGATTGTCTAAATTTCATCAATATTTGTTCATACCAAGATGCTTTTTAAATGTATCTATATTTGTGAATCGTGACGGAATCCTCATCCAGAGCCTGTTCCGTTACAATACGATATTTCATAAAGATATTTGTGAACCTCGAGAATTTGACAGTAAATGCCATACAACATTTACTCAGGTCTGTACTTAAGCCTGGATTCACGGTCTAGTAGCAGTGGTTCAGTTGACCGAACTAGCCCAAACTTTTCAGTGGCAATATTCCGGTTGGTGCAAAGCACCGAACTATTAATACTCTCTAGTACTACCCATGTAGTTCTGAAATACGAACCTAAGTGTACCACGCAAGCCTAGAAAATTCCTGTTTCCTTACGATTTGAAACCTCCGGGATCATATAGGTCGGTGACACAGATTCATTCTACTTTTGATCTGAGTATAATTTAGCCGAGCACTTCGGAGCCGGTAGTCAAGGCATTAAGAAAGTAAAATTCAAACGCTATACGCGTGAAGTTGGTGCGTTAACCACAAAGCGTATTGTATATATATATATATATTGTATATATGTATGAATATCCGAGAATACACTACCTGAAATGTATCTACGAATAGGAACTCTTCACTGCTGTCCAAAGCACTGTAATCTAGACATTAACTGAGTAATACCTCAACATCAAATAAGTGAGAACATTTTAAATGTAAGTAAATGCGGTATTTGTTTTTCTACTATGCTTTACAAAGCTTTACCACTCTGACTTCCTTAGTTAGGAAACTTATAGGACCAGGGGGCCTACTCCCACCTTTTACGAAACTATCATAAATCAGGAGCGTTTTGTAATAAGCTTAGAATAATCATACTTACTATCGTACTCCCATCGACACAAAACAGTCATTCAAATTTAATGGTAACGTTGCAATATGACTACTTTAAGATATGGGAGTAAGAATCCTCAAAAATTTGACATTGGAACAATGAAACTTAGTGTCTAAAGTCATGAAAAAGTATGCGAATTGCGTGAAATATTTGATACTACGTCATCAAAACGTCTATCGTAATCCAATATTATTTTAACCTTGCTCTAGGGACGTGGTGGTACCAGATTTAATGGTAAGGTTGAATCATGACTGCTTTAAGAGGTGGGAGTAGGGCCCCAGGAAGGCATAAAATTGAGCAGCCGTGCGATTCTCTAATGATTCAAATACTTTATGAGATATCGCTCTTGTTCACTAGGTTGTTTTTCCAACGTTTCTTGTCATCTCGTCATTTGTTTCACGGATGTTGTCAAAGATGCAACGATGGTATCGCACCACAGGTACTATGACGTTCATCATTGATTTCTACGTTATTAAATGTCATATACATCTGTTCCTCTTTTTACTATAAACTGTTAAACTCTACCGTTTATAGTTAAGGTATTTCTGCGTGCTTTTCGTTCATTTAACCCCTTTTCTCCCAACTTGGTAACTCAAACACCAGTAGGGCTATTATGTATCTCAGTTGCTCACAAATGTTGATTGAAATCGAAAAAATGGCGGCTCTATGTCACTTTCGTCAGCTCCAGTCATCAACCAATCACCATTTGTTAGCAACTGAGATAAATAATAGCCCGGCAGGTTGTCCTGAACAATATGCTAGCTCACAGACATACCACTTAAGGTACACATTAAGCCATTTCACATATGAGCGTTGATTGTATTACCTAATCTCAACTCTATACAGTATAGGAAAGCTACTGCTTCAAGCTGTATACAACTGTATGCAATGTAAGTTGCGCTCCAGCTTTTATTGCATAAACGTAGATATACGTACAAAGGATCGATAAAAGGATTAAACAATCGTCAAGTACATAACTATTACACTACTTTTGTCAGAAACGGAAATGTGAATATTAATCTATACATATAATAAAAATGTATCGGGTCGCTGTGTGTACATGTTTTAAATAATAATATTTGAAAAATAATATTATTGGGACTTTTATAAACGAAAATAGAATGAATAAAAAATTATTGTTAGAGTTTTTGTCTGTTTGTCTGTATGTTTGTGAGCGCTAATCTCAGAAACCGGCTATCCGTTTTAGATATGGTTTTCACTAATATATTGTGGTAAGATTCACTTAACATTTAGCTAGTGTAACAATATAATCCAAGTTACCAGAACGCGCACACAAACACACACGCACGAAATCACACACACAGGTCGACTAAAATCGACGTGAATCGGTTGTTTTACAGTCTCTTCCATATATATATATATATATATATATATACATGTGTGTATGTGTGTATGTGTGTGTGTGCGTGTGTGTGTATGTGTGTGTGTGTATGTGTGTGTGTGTGTGTGTGTGTGTATGTGTGTGTGATTGTGTGTGGTCATTCAATAGTGGGCAGTATCGCTTCTGAATAAACTCAGCTCCCACTCCCCAGCAACTCCTCTGATCCTGTTCTAAGTGGCAGGCTAGATAATCAGGTACTAACAGAGGGTGCGAAGGATATGTGGCAGAAGTACCTCTGACCCTGTGACAACATACAACGTACGTAGTTCATAAGAGTCGTGAGGATGAACGAGTCGAGAAAGTGATTGGGTTCAAAGGATCTCTGTCAGAGACCGCTACCGTCCTTAATACAAACGACCTCTGACCCTGGCAACACACAAAATACGTAGTTCATCGGAGATGAGAGGATAAACGAGTATGAGAAAGTTACGTAATATACGATGAGGCGTCATGTTTCATTAGAAACCCGAAGAGCCCTCTTTTCGGGACAGGGTACGATTATACTCAACTTCGATAACTTTGTTCTTCTTTCGAGATCAGAAATTGATTTATCGTTTACATCTTGTTAACAACGGGTAAAAGTCAAGCAGGGTAGCGTATCTTATACTCAAAGTCATCCAACGGTATTTCCTAAATACAAACCGACGGCGAGACATTCGGACTTCGAGTTAGAGGATATAATGTAAGGAAATATCCGAGGCCATGCATGCCTCCAAAACATAGTTCACCGTCGTTGTGCGGGGCTTCAATGCAAAGTTAGATACACGAAATACAAAGAGTTGAGAATGGGTCATATGGATATGGGCAGCGGAACCATAGAAGCCAGGCGATGCTGGTTAGCTTCATTGGAGAAGGCGGAAATTGACCAACATATACCCCTTCTTCGAAAAACGTCTAGACAGTAGAAGTGGTTGGATCTAATGGTTGCACAAAAAAAAGTCGACCTTATCTTGACGACTTAAAAACGAATATTAGATAACACCTCTGTGATTTGGAAGGTGAAAATGCGTTGACAGATTACAACCTTAATAAACTGCTAAATAAAAACAAGCTGCGTTGTAAAAATAGTCTTGTGTATACTTGGCTACATAATGTAGAAAGGAATGCCCTGTGAATAAGTAAAGCCAAGTGTTTGATTCTAGAGCAAGTCGGCTCGTAACATATGTGCCATTATGTAACCTACGTGCTTATTGCCTTGACTCGAATAACTACACTAATAACACTACCAGCCTATATATTATTTACTCACTTATGTAATAACACTACAGTGAAAATACTAGCCTACATTATTAACCTAAAGGCGAATGTGTAGATGCCTGTAGCATTTGGCTAAGTTATTAAACTGAAGCACGGAAACCTATTATCATTTTTACTTCATAAGCATACTTGAATAGTTTTAATGATTTACTATAAGACATATAAATAATAATAGGTAAAATATACGTCGTCAGGCTATGAATAAAAGAAATAAACGTAACATTGAAATTTTACATGATAATACAAAAGCATGGAAATTATTTATGAAATAAGACCTATTCCCGATCCCTGTGATTTATGGCAGGGCGCCGAGCGAGGGACACTATATAAATCATTCGCGATATTTGCCCTTAAACCTACATAAAACCGCTCCCAACATTAATTAGAAAAGGACCTTGCGCCTGATGGATATATTTTGTCCCATTTTATTGCTAACATAATCACCAATTGGTGAAGCAATAACGTATAGAATTCCTCTATGGGGGTAGTTAGGTTAGAAAGGCAAAATGAAATGGCAAAAGGAAAAGAAAAATTAATTTATAAGTTTCTCATAACTAAAATTTCATTTTAATCAGGAAAATTCTGGACAAAACCATTCACACGGACACAAACTTCTTAAAGATAAAACAAATTAAGTATTAAACGTAGTTCCCGACGAGCTAGTTTCTTATTTTTGCCAAGGATCTGTACGAACTATGGTCGGAAAACCATAACTTACGATGGAACAAAACTGTACAATAATTTTATTGTACCTTTTTAATGTGGGTAAATACCCACACACATTAAAAATACCCACAAACACATCACTCGTTCAACGTATTTAAATTTAAACTGCACAATTACATTTTAGCACAACAAAATAAATACGCTGAATGAGTACCTTCCATATTAACACGATGTACCTAATATTTGTATTTTTTTTATATTAATGTTCTCATGTAAGTGACTGTGCTGTCTTGTTATGAGAATAAATGCCTTTAAACCTAAACCTAAATTTACAACATATATTTAATTACATATAAAATTCGTCACATGCATGACGTCATTTGGATCCTGAAACATGACGATGTTGTTATCAAACAACTTCCAAAAAGGAGGATGTTCTAATGTCAACACGTATACTTTTTCCATCGACAATTACTCTGCCTAGACACAGAAAATTTACACGAAGAAGTACATATATGTTCGGAACATAAGTCAAATATCAAAGAGTCAAAGAGTAAACTGTCGTTAGATATGATACAGAATCCAGCCGATAGCCTAGGTATAACTATTGTTGAATCTGTGAGTTGAATCCAATCATTTAATAGACAAGCTCAGAGCACTAGGTAAACAACTTGATTGCAATCTGCTGAATAGACTATCCAATCTCTTGCACCTGGCTTCCATCATATAGATATACTGTGAACGAAGTATGGATGTATATTAAGGAAAGTCTACAAAGTAAACTTATACTATTATACCTAGAACTTTCTGGGAAATAACACATTAATAGATTTGATGCGTATTGCATTTTTGAGTTCTAAAACGTTTGAGTGCGTAGACGATTGAGTAAATACATAGCTGGAAAATAAATCTCATCGGCAAAGTCAACAAAGGTACCTGTTCTAATATGTTTACTTGAATTTTTCTTTGAAGCAGAGCTCAAAGTAAATTTAAATATATGGCCTAACATTAAAAGCCGTACTTCATCAGATCTCCCTTACAAATTGGAGTAATTCATCACGATCAATCTAGGTACCTAGGTTTAAAACAATAATTTCATCATCCATTGCATGAATAATGTGCATTTATTACTTGAAACTCTTGTATAGGCTATATTTTAGCGGATTAATAATACCCTATAGGGTTTTTATGTCTTTAGGTAACTGCGCCCGTTTAAATGTCATATGCCTGTGATTTCATCGGCAACCATACACATCAAACTGGAACACATTACTGCTTCACGGTAGAAATAGGTACGGTGACAGTACTTCTACGGAAGAACTCATTCACAAAGAGTTCTAACTTCTGCTCTTAGTTGGTTTTTAGGATTCCGTATTATTAATAATAATACCGCAGGGGCGGCTTTGTGGCGAGCCGTCGGTGAGTGGCAACACCGTGGACCCTGATTCTCCCTGGGGCTAAATGAGACCCCTGACCCCTGGCTTGCCTTAATTGGCCTTCTGGGGGTGGAGACGTAAGAGTAACAAAAACCTCCAAGGGTGGAATTGTTATAGCACTCGACACCCTTTAGCTATCTACGGGGGGGTCCGGACCCCCCCCCCCCCCCTTAGCATACGACATCATTAAAGTCGCGGGATATTGATGACGGATAATATAATCTCTGCCATATAGGTAATATGAGTACGCGTCGCGACAATTCAGTATCAATATATCATAAGTTTGGCTATGTATAATAAACCTCATAACTTGGCTATGATATATCCGTAAAGCATTTTATACCATTTTAGGAGTTTGCCACGGATTCCAAAATCTACCAACTTAGAAACAAGTCTTCTGATAAGCACTCGGTTGAAAGCTTTTTAATAATTTAGGTAGATAACATTGTTTGTCCCAATTTTGTCCACATATCACATGAAAGTAAATTGGCATCTTATGATCGCCCTGAATTGAAGCCAGGTTGTTCATAAATTATTAGGTACTCTTTCCTTGGTCGGACAAGAGCAATCTTAGTAAGTCAGCAATATCTTGCTTGCTTTGCTTATGTTATGCTTTGCATGGCTTATGGGGCGGGAGTTACGGGAGTTTAGACAAGTGACAAGAGATTTATTGATTTATATAATATTTACGTGCAATAATAACGTCATAAGACAAGCCGAACGCTTAGGTCGATCTCTATCGCTTGTTTTGCTTGCTCTAGCGATAGAGATCGGCTTAAGGCACTATCGGCTTAAGGTCGTGCGTAACGTGACAATGAGTCATGCTTTTTCATGCGTGCAGCTGGCGTTCATCGATTTATTAGACGTTATCACGTCAATAAAGCTTATTGCTGCACTACATCTCTGTAATAGAATAGCAGCTATTCTATCTATGGCAGAGTCATCTTTAAAACTTGTGGTGAGGGTTTTTTGTACCTGGTCCGCTGAAAAAGTTCATAGTCTATACAATTTTCAATTCTCAGGGATTTTGATTGGTATATAGCTCTAATAGCACGTTTCTGAAGGATAAATATGGTCTCTATATCAGCCGATGAACCCCATAGCAATATCCCATATGACATTACGCTGTGGAAATATGCAAAACACACTAACCGCGCCGTAGAAGCATCTGTTAGCTCTCTTATATTACGTACTGCGTATGCAGCAGAACTGAGTCTCCCAGACAGGGCATTTATATGAGGACCCCATTGTAATTTTGCGTCAATTTTAATGCCTAGGAAGACTGTTTCCTTGTCCATTACGAGTTTAACTCCATCAAGCGTAACGTTGGACTCCAAATATGGAACAGTAAGCATCTAGCTAGAAAAGAAAACTTCAAACATTTTGTTGAGGGTAGAATAGAGCCCTATTGCTTTCATTTTTCTGTATCTCAGCCTGTCCACCTTTATGTCACAGCTATCTAGTTGCTTAAACCTTGAGGTTTAACCTTAAGCCTAAGTAACCTTACATTTGCATCTATTGACCTAAAACAATATATGGAATACTGCATTTAAATTGAATTATTTTCTCGTGTATGTATAGGAGGTAAGACACAGTGAAGATAGGAATTAGTTTTTTTTATAATGTGTAATCAAAGTAACTTAAATTCGTCTTGCCTGATGTGAAGCGATGACAATATTCGTAAAAAAAAGAAAAAAGTTGGAATCAAAAAGCGAGGACCAAGCCGTAAGTCATCATCCCTATGATTACCAAAGAGATACTTCTTCACTTTTCACATGCTTAAAACGGCCAATGGATTTTAAAAAAATCCCATGGAACTAAAACACGGTGGAACTAGTGGGAATGATCCGAATTTATTGCTACATCCTTTTCATTAATTTGGTTGGAGATATGCCCCCTATTAACACACACACACACACATAATTATGTATGTGATAATAACTAAAATAGTTATTTAGTTACATATGCAAAATTCCAATATAGCGAGGAAAGACTCGCACTTGGGCTCTTTTGTTTACGTGATCGCAATGCAATGACTGAAGCATGGCATCCGATTCCTACTACATTAAAGTAGGTATTAGATACCTAAAACCAAGGCTGTCCAACGATGCCATGAATTGGCTAATTGGATTCACCGTTTTGTTTAACAAATCAATACTATAGTAGAACGTTGACTGAGGTTTCTGCAATTCAAAATGAAGCACATTTCTTTTATATTTGATCCCATCTACTGGATTCGTAATATTATTTAATCTGTGTCCCTCCATTACAAGTAGGTAGAATCTGTAGATTCTCACAAAACGACATCAAATAGACCGACTTCCAAGATGATCCTTCTTATAATACAGTAGCATTTATCCAGACTGGCTGAATGGATGATGACATGGATAATATACCTCAATTTGTGAACACAGCCTACGCATACAAGTATTAATAGAGATGAATTGGATTCAAAGTATGGTTATGTGTTAATAAATTGTCATTTTCCTTATGAACCTCCTTGACTTGTTTAACTGTAAAGTGAATGTTGATAAAAAAAATGAGCCCCAATGAATTTAATTTAATATTTTACCTCAAATCAATAAGAGACTCGGTATAATAACATCGTGAAACTCGATACGTCTCTACTTCATAAAAGCCGGAGTCCTTACACTTTGCCCAAGTTCTCGGATAGGGCCCCAGGGTGATATAAACTTTACAACGGCCTCATGCTAAATCGGGCCTACATAATTATTTTTATTTGTTTTTGTTTTAACGGCAAAATAATGAGAAAGTACGTTGTTTTTCTTCAAGTAACACGACTGACACAGTCTGGAATAAATTGCTTCAGTACGATGAAACTATCTACGTCTCTGTACCCTGTGGCAGACTAACGTTATTATAAATAAACCGTCAATGTCGCTCTCAAGTTAGTGGCTATGATACTTCATACATCATTGCTTTAGTGGCGAACATCGTTTGAACCAATACTCTATGTATATACATTATTCATGTAATCCTAGTAAAAGTAAAATTTATTCTTTCTTTTACTTTAATGGTATTTTTTATTAATCATATATTTTATACGAGTATAATCATATTATTCCCTTGCAACTCTAAGACATTAGGGCAATAGGTATTTGTAATTATTATTTTTTACAAGTTATAACCGTGTTAACTTTTAAGAAAATCAATAATGACTTAGATAGGGAGTACTAAACAAAAATATGCACCAAACTAATTGTTGATTGTAATTGTTGAATTATTAACCCAAGAGAATCAAAATTGGGATAACTAGTATAGCTTAACAGTAAATCTGAACGTTGTCAATAGTTTTTTTTAATTGTCTTTTCTTACATACTATGTATTAAATTTAAAATGAATTGATTAATCAGGAAAATTTCAATTTATATCTACTATGTATACATAGTAGATAAGAAATTGAAGTGTTCTCTAGATTATACTTATAGGTTCTTGTTATTATTACATACTAGGTGTTAAATCGGGATAAAACAATAATAAATAAAAATATTTAGGAACCTGTACTTATTTCGTATTATTAAGTACTAAGTACCAACCCAGGATAAAATCAATTAGACCGGGGGAAAATTATCCAAAAATACTGGTATCGAATAATCCCAGACAGTAATCATAAATTGCCTGTCATCGTTTTACTTAGTATAACTTTCAACCTGGGATAACATCAATTATGACTGTGATACCGCGTATTGATACTACACAAAAAGTAACCTGGCTGTTGGCAATAGTTACTTGTTATTGTTACATACTACGCATTAAACCGCGATACAATCTACAAATATACCATATATTATAGTATTTTTGTGTTTCTCCATAGAAATATATAAATATTATTATATTATATTAATATAATAAGAACTATATTTGACACCCAGGAAATTTTATAACATATAAACATAGACTAAAGATGAGTTCATTATACGAAGCATGATGGTCTGCCGGTATAACTGATGAATAATATCATTATATAACCTTTCTGTAAATTCACAAACCGTGATTTGCAAAAATTTGTATCTGCAAAATAATACAAAAGCGTTTACAGCTATAAATAAATTAATACCTTACCAAGAAACATGACGTAGTCGTGGCGTCGCCGCCGCCCAATTTATTCTGTAAACACTATTTTGCCGTCACATATCATGTCATTTATTGTCACACTATCAATTCAAAAATGTTTTTAGTCTTACCCAATAACAAACCGTTGCAAATAAATTTAATGTTAAATGTTCGCGTTGCGGTTTCAAAGTTTATTAGTAAGAGCGCACGTCGCGAGCAGTCTTGGTTGGTGGATGCACGTGCAACTTCGCGGAGTGTTCGGTCGGCACAGGGTGTGTGCGTGTGCGTGTGTGAGTGTGTGTGCGGCTACAAATTCACGTGAAGGAACTTGCACTGTGTGCCAGCTGCGCGGAGTGGCAGTGTGCGGTGCCGAGGAACCGGCGGCGCGGCTTGACGGCGGGCGGGAGAGGAGCTAACGTGCGCGCCGGCCCGATACACTCTCTCGACTGTAGGGCTTCGTCCCGCTAGGGCGGCGCGCCCACGCTCAATACCGCCGCCTTCTCGGCGCCCTCCCACATTGCAAAATCATTTTATAAAAATTCAACACTTTATAGCAAAAATACATACCCAGACTTATTCTCATTATTGTCGACAGTTTACTCTATGGCTTATTTTTAACTTTACCTGCTTTTTCTCGCGGCGCACCGACCGCTCCGTAAATTATATAGTTCGTTCAGTAATTGCTAAGAACTGGCTAGAGGCGTGGTTTTAAGCTGAACGAGTTAATTAAAGATATATTTATTTTGGTAAATCTATTTCTGTTCAACGCTGCTGACATTATTTATTGACGAAAGGTAACTTCCAAATTGGGTTGTGGTAAAATTTAGGCACATGCTATTAATTATTCCAGTTGAATTATTTTAAAAGGTTTTTAGTATTGTAAATATCAAAAGTCCGTTTTATCGGATATAATTATTACGCAGTTAATAGTATTAAAGCGATACTTAGTATGTTTTCATTGAATGAAATAGGTATATTTATTGCTCTTTCACGTCAGGACTACTAAACTGATTTGATAGAAATTATTAACATTGGTAGATGATGAACGAATATAACATGGCATTTTTAAATGAGTGGTGCCATAGGGTTCAGCTAGTACTTCCGTCGTACTCTCATAGAAACACTGTGATAACTTTAACTAACTTAGATTTACTTTAACTAACTTATTTACTAGACTGTTAGCAAATTTAGTCTGTTAACCATATGCCAAGGTGATTTTTGATCAATTACAACAGTTTAGTATTTTTAATCGACATCCAAAAATGAAGTAGATTCTCGACGAGTATATGTATTATTAGTTTGTGATGTATGACCATGCATAACTTTTTACTGGATTATTTTGTTTTTGATGGGTTGGCTCCAATTTCATCGTCGTTGGATAAAAATTTGATCAAGCTTAATAATAGAAATAACGGGTTTCAGATCTAAATGATGACATAGTTTCAAGAGTAGATATAGCAACATAATATGGTACTTATATATCTATATTAGCATTAGGGACTCCATATTTAATCCTTCAGTAATAGAAGTAGGTTGCGTATTTTGTTTAATAATTGCTTAGTAACAATTTTATTTGCTTCAAATAAAGCGTTTATTGAATCTATATCTTATAGTGGTACCTTTTATACTTCTACATAATTTGAGAAGTCTTTGGTACGCCGCAGCTGCGACATCTTGCGATGACAGGCTCGTAGCACATCTACGAAAAATATGTCGTAGCATATCACATTCGTAGCACGCGCCAAGTATTTTGAAATCGCTATAATTTTATGTTTGCGTCGGCGACTTCGTACGTGAAAGTACCCAGCCGTGTATAAGCCGTGTTGGTTGGTTACAACATGCGGGTTACATTGTGCGGGAATCTCGCGAATAAATATAGAGTTCAGTTACTGGAATATCTAATAGTGTACTGGAAATTTTACGATAACCGACCGCTGTAGTATTTATTGAAACTTAAAGCTGACTATTTCGTTTTGAAATCAAATATCAAAATCAAACCATTTACTCTGTATAGGCCTACGGGGCACTGAGAAGATCCGGCAAGAAACTCAGCGGGCTTGTCTTTTTACGTATTTTTTTTATCGCAACTTAATATATTTATCGAAAGTTCATTTATTTTTAGCTCCAGTGTGTTGCCTTATAAAAGATACCATAATAGCGGTATCAGTAGGGCAAGACACGCTACACCTCGACATCATAATACAAAATTTTGAAGTAACATTTTTGACAGAGTTTGGTTTAATACTTTTTAAACTTATTAGTAGTCAAATCTCGGATAACATTGGGAACTTTATTATAGAATCGTATACATTGTCCCATAAAAGAATGACTTATTCTGTGGAGACGCGTTACATGTACGGATACCTTGTGCTTATTCCGCGTGTTGCTAGAATGAGCATCACTCCTTTATTTAATACTGTTCATGTTTATCTTGCTTGACATACATTAGATTTTAAGAGACAACAGTTAAAATGTTTATATCTTTAAACTTTTCTCTAAGGGAGACTCTGGGAGCTAAACTGTAGATAGCTCGTATTGTATTGTAAATATGCATGTGTAAAATAACAGTTACATAATACCAGTGGTAGGTACCAGGTAATGTAATATTAATGTTTTAACATTAAATTTGTTAATATTACTGTGTCTGTGTATTATTACTGTTATATTACCTATCGGTAAAATGAGGTGACTTTTTCTTAGTAAGTGACAGGAAAGGCAATTCGTTCACACGATGGTATGCTTCTCGCCTTCCCATGACAGTTATAATGCAAACTCCTGCCGTCTAAGATTTTTTTATGTATTTCAACTCTCTGCCTGCCGTGCGATTCTGTAATAATTCATCGACGAGCTCACCGATGTCAAATACCTTATGAGATATCGCCCTTGTAAATAAGGTTGCTTTTCCATCGTTTCTTGTCATCTCTTCATTTGAATCACGGATGTTGTCACAGATACAACGATGTTTGCTCTTAGAGAATCGCAAGGCTGTGCGGCACCGCGAAGCGCATACCACGTCGAGACACAAAGCTTTTAGCTTTTCATTCCCATTCACACACAGTAATTTCACTTGCTCCAGCGCCCTTCAACCTTAATGCAGGGCTCAGTGCTTTTACTCTACAGCTTCTAGATTAAATATCGGGCATTGTGGTGGCACCAACGAAGACGGACAGGCAAAAGAGTGCCATCGCCTACGTAAGTCTACATAAGCAACCTGCTTGCGCCATCCAAGGACTTGCAACATATAGGGATTTGCTGAAGGGCACCTACCCGCATACGGCTATAGATTTTGAAGCGATGATAGATCAGTAGTTTAGTGTAGTAATCAGAGTCACAGTCGCTAATCTACTTGAGCTTTAACTCAAGACACAGCGAGGTGGTATCTTCCTCACATTGTGTTCCGTCGGAATACACTGTATCAGAGATTTAGTGTGATCCCACCTTCGACCGCTCTTACACTGACCATCGAGTGAGAAAGTCAAACACTAGCCTTTTATTTAATTAATTAATATTATCATAAATTAATTATTAATAAAACAATATTAAAAATTAATATAGCTTGGTCCTATAAATCTTATGATGTTGTTAAGGTCAAATGGAATAGAACGATATTTTTTTTACATCTGATAAACAACCATTTGACCACAGTCTCACCTGATGGAAAGTGATGATGCGGTCGACGGTGGTGCTTGCCTAAAAGGTACCTATTCACTCTGTATTTGAAGACTCCCAGATTGTATATGTCGGGAAATATAGACGCTAGTTGTTCCATACTTCAGCCGTACGCATTTTTTAAACCTATTAGTATGAGTAAAAGATTTTATTTTTTATATAGACCCAATTTTTACCAACAGATATTATATTATATTACGTAGCAAGTGCAATTTGAAAATTTTAATATCAACTTCCATTCTATTACTTTGGTAAAAATCAGTTATAGGAGTGTTACTCAAAAACTACTTTGATGAAATTTAAATGGGACCAAACGGAAAGCACCAGCTAGTAAACAAAAAAGATTTTTGAGAATCGGTTCACCCGAGTTATGAGGTTACAAACATTAAAAAAATATACAGTCGAATTGAGTACCTCCTCTTTTTTTGGAAGTCGGTAGAAAAAGGTAAGTATCCACTTAACATTCAACACATTCAACAAAATAATTGTACCTTACGAAACATATCGTAAAAAAGCATAATATAGTTATTTAGTTTTACAGAAATATTTGTGCCGCTACCGGTCACTACCACTCATCCAGATTTTAAATTTCTTCCGTGGTCACTTGGTCGGATATTACTACAACAACAAAACAAGAATATCTCAACATACATATATAATAAAACTGTATTAGAGGTTGAATTTCTGTACAATGAAAAAAATGCTAAAAACCGAGTAAGGGGATGTAAGGAGTGAAATCGAACTAATTTAGATTATTTTAAATTTTTTGTTTCTTTGTTTGTCTGTTCGTATTTCTGTTTGTACGGGCTGATCTCCGAAACGACTTGACTGATTTAAAGGAAATTTTGCATGGTGATAGCTTATATCCTTGGTCAACATATAGGATAGGTACTTTTGATCCCGGTTGATTAACTCGTCCGCATCAGGACAAAAAATAACAATAGATTTATGAATGAAACTTGCCTGGAATGAGAGTTGCTGATTCGGACGGGTTAAAGAGTTCCCTTGGGATATTTAAAAAACATTAATTAACCGTATCTCGCGATACCACGCGAGCAAGGCCGCTGGCGGGTCAGCTAGTCAAAAATAAGCAGCTTGTGGTCGCTACAATTAAATAATCAAATAGTAATGAAATAAAGTTCAGGGGGCCTACTCCCACCTTTTACGAAACTATCATAAAACAGGGGCGTTTTGTAATGAGCTTATAATAATCATACTTAATATCATACTCCTCCTCTCCTGTTATTTGAAAATTATTCGCGAGGCATATACATGTTGTTGCGACAATCGCTCAAACAGGATTGATACAAAGCGGTGAATTGCGTGATTCCACAAATAAAGTAAAATTATACCATATATACTTTGGTATTATACTTTATTTAATATACTTTATATAATAAATACATAAAAAGTGATATTTCCAACAAATTGCTCAATAAAGTGGTCTCTGCGATGGATGGAGTGTTTTGGTAGGAGGGGCTTCAAGGAGTTTATTTTAGGCACAGGAAGTTAATAAGTTTATTTGTTCTAAAGAATACTACATGTAGATTATGGCACCTACATAATATGTTATATTATAGGTGTTTTTCAGTTGGATCACCTCAGACACAATGAGTAGATACCGTATAATGAGCATTCTATAGTATTTAGGTACTCATCAATTGTTAACATGAGAGCCTGTCAAAAGTCAACATCGTTGTGTAGTTGCTGGACATGCACATTAATCACAGTATATATAAACCATTAAACAATTGTAGCATTTTAATCTCTACGTCAATTTAATATGGTTCAATGTGCTAAAGCAGTTGTACGTGTCATGACGTCGTTAAGCTCATCAATTATAGTCATTCATGTGTAATTCGAGCGTAATTATATTTTAATAACAACGAGCGTACTTATGACAGTCGTGGATTTAACTTGACAGACACGATCATAGAGAACTACTGGTAGGTAATGAAGGTATTACTATTCTAAATCAATTAGTAATATAATCACAAACACGTGTATAACGACAAATAAGGGCTAATACGCAAGAGCAGTAGTATATTATGTTAGTATGGATATATTTAGCAGCATAGGTGGTTGGTCTATAGATACAGTGGTGGTACAATGTACAATGTTATACGGAGCAGAACATTCCGATGTGTCTTATTTGAAGTCTAAACATTTCTGCGTTCTTTATGCACTAGGCACCAGTAACAACGTCGTGTATAAGGCGTATTCGTATATCTGTGTAAATGGATGAAATATTTATAACACTGATCTATTTTTTCGTATGAGTAAACAGTGAAAATGTTCACAGTGGAATTGACCAGACTTTAGTAACTGTTTCGTACAAATGAATCACTAAAGAAGAAAACCTTGCATTTTTGATCAATAAAGTTCCCCAATAATGTCCCAATTGTTCTGAGTATGGGGTTGTTGAGGATGGTCAGCATATAAAGAAGGAGTATGTGTGGAATAAAATCTACAGAAGCGCATGGTTCAATCTAGAAGGTTTACTGAATTTTGGATATTGAAACGGTATACTAGAGAGTTCTATCAGACTGTCAGACTGACAGAGTTAGAGCTACTACTAGTTTTTTTTTTCAAATAAAAATCCACCCTTATAAATAAACAAGTATGTACATAATATCTTAAACTGCTGACGATCTATATTTGAGAGCTGGATATATATGATATATATAGATATATATGGTACACATCGACCAACGCTCTGGCATCCTGTGACACAGGGTCAGCTACTACTAGTTATTAAGTAAATTTGTATATTGGCAAAACGTAATGGGTTATGTGGTCGCTCAGCGACACCAATTTTCAATAAAAAAAAATAAAAAACAAATGGAAAAAGAACGTACCAAAACGCACAACACATTAGTTGATCAGTGTGCCTAACACGAAAATTTTCGTAAGCCTATCGTAATCGTATCTTTGACTTATACGCTACAAAATATCATTATTCTAGTACAACTATGGGACTATTTGTAATAAATGTTCGTGCTAGGCCCACTGTACCAAAGCGTGTCCTGCCATTCATGAAAGGTTCCGTAGCTGTAATAACATACGGAAACTACGAGGTCGAGTACAACGGGCTGTTAATAAACTTATTGAACTTGGAGTTTCAGCAGTTTGTCATCCCAACGTAACACATAATATAATACTGTATAATAACTAATACTATTTTTTTTAATCTGTTACTGGTTTTAAATTATATTTTAATATAATTCACATATGTAAATCTAATATAGGGCTAAAAAAGGAATTGTTGAAACATATTGCTTAAATTAGGCTATGCCTTTAGTATTTACAGTTTTTCTCTCTATTACTTATATTCATGTCGTAATCACAACACAAGTACGATTGACTTAGATCAATGTGGAAGATTTTAAGATAAAATTACGTAATTTAAAATGTCGGTGGGAGACGCATTGCAAGAAATTTTTATTTTTGTTCACAATATTGTGATAGAGACTTATGAACTATCATGGTACCGACTTCAAATACGAGTAGTTCTTTCACTCTTTTTAGTGTTGAAGTCGGTTCCATGTTTTGCTAAAAAATTCACCTTTGCTGCTTACTGATTACTGATCGATTGCCATTCACTGTCATATAGTGTTAATTATGTAGGTCTATTACTACAGAACTAAATTTAAAGAAGATACTCGAATATACAAACAAAAGGTTGGTTGCCGGCGTAGCTAACAACTTAGCCGTCGCTTCTTCTGAGGTAGCTGCCTGTAGCAGCTCGATGAAGGCAAAACCATATATACATACACACTACTTTAAAATTATTATCATGGATGGTTTAGAAAGAAGAAAAAGTGCACGTGAAAAGAACTAATCAAGGATAAACCGGTAAACGATCATAATAATGACGACGACGATGGTCGCAGTATTTCTTTGTAATGAATCTATTTTGTCTTCCCCTGTGTTAGTGTTAATATCACAAGGATACCCTGGGAGCTTAGTATGGAACAGGCCACGTATTACTGAATGTGTGAGAAGCAGTTCACCCTTTAGTCCACCCCTGCAGAGTCTGATCTTAGGATTTATTAATGGTCACAACATAGCAGGCTTTGACGGAACTGCACTTTCTTCTACTTAAAAGGGTGATTCGATAACGTTAACAAAGTCATCGTAATGATAACTTACTCCCCCTTTAAGTAAACTCGGCCAGGATAACGGACTTCCAAAGATTTGTTGCAATATATTGAATCACAATCTGGTACCGTAACATGTTTTAACGAGTTTAACCTACATAATAAATTAACTGAGGCGCCAGTTATCAACTTCTATATGTGTTACGGAAAGCACAAAAACTTCTAAGTGTTAAGTAATTTAACCGGGTCATAAACTGAGTTTTTGTTTTTTAACGAAAGAGTACAGGAGTTCAAAAAAACATCAAGTTTCTACATGAAGTCAATCGAGTTCAATTGAACTGGAGAGTGTTTGTGTTTAACTTTGTTAATTCAAATTGAGATTTTAATTTCACTGTCCCTACACTACGTAGAATAATGTCATAAATGCTTAATGAAAACAAACTGTGTTTGTTGTGTGTTAGGATGACCATACTAGGCACAACAAAATCAGTTCAAAACCACTGACATGCAATATTGATTATTTCTTGCTAACTTCTTAGCAACCTTCGTGGCGGCGGCGGTCTTTATTTTTATTTTATTGCAAGCCACATAAATACTTCACGGAAAATAACGGCCTCCCCTAACTAGATCGATACTAAAGCTGGCACTTGTAATGTTGCAAAACAAAGAATTCATAAGGCATTCAGTAAAAACAGAGAATTCTCGGTTTTGTGCAACATACATTCTGTATTTATAGTAGTAGTGCAAGTACTGAAGTCTGTCCTGTAGGGTGTTAGGGCGGACAGTCGCGTGCAGGTTGCTGATAGCATCGCTGCAGTAGCGCGGGCGAGTGGTCGAAGCACCCTATGCGGATACCAGCACCACTGGCCAGTAAGCACCAGCACTTTGCCTTGTTTTTCTTTCCGCGTGTCACATGCAACCTCGCATACTCATTACAATTCACATGCAATTGAACATTTTCTTATGTTTTACTATGACAAACTTTATATATATACCATAAATACTCGTAAAGTACCAAATATTTATTTAAAATGCCTTGAGTATTTTAACTCACGTTTCGTATTCAAATAATTTCGTATAATCTGACATTAAAATGCTTGAAAGAGGCCACATAACAAAACTTTTTGTTGCTGAATTCTAAAATAAGGTCGAACGTAGCATAGCGATTAGGCACCTGACATGTTTTATACCCAGGCACGAGTAAACTGGTATCGGCTTTTCCTGACTTTGGTCAGATAAACTTTGTTGTAGGTAAAATGTTCCCATATACATTTTAAGTATAGCTTGTTAAACCTGCTAGGATTGAAAGTTACCCGTACACATTTTAAACTTTGAACCTTGGTTAAGACATAGTTTAATTATGTTTTCATAATTTAGATTGGATAAAGGAAAATCTTTGATTATTTTTATTATTTACATGACTATTCCCTATGGACTTTAAACCTATGACAAAATAGTGGTAATACTGCGTATAGTGCGGCCACATTGCGGTAAACATACATTTCAAAGTGTCGTGTGACACGACAAGTATCCAACGTAGTTGTGTTTTAATGTGATTGTGCGAATACCGGTATCACACGTTCAACATATTTGTTATTCGAATTTCAAATGAACAGAAATTGTTGATAGAATTATCGACTGCCAATTGTTTTGTTACATACAATTTTGTTATTCCATGCACTTTACAGTATGATCATAACCCAAAATTACTATATTTGGAATATAGTAGTAGTGATCATAACCCAAAATTACTATATTTGGAATATAGTAATTTTGGGTTATGATCATACTGTAAAGCTAAACAAAAGACTTACAGCCGAAGTTTTCCTTACTATCTACCGATAGAAATTTGACATAACGTCCTTATAAATAGTGTCAAATATCTATTGTTGGTTTACCTTACTAGTGATATCACTTGTAAGGTAAGGTACTAATTACATACGATATCACTTGGTAGTAAGTAATAATAACCGACGATAGATAGGTTTTTTGGCCCGACCGTTAAACATACGTAGTACAATAGTACATCGATATAAAATCATACGCTATTGCAAAGAACGTGAATTTGTATATTTACCACGGAGAAAGGTTTGTAAAATATGTAAGCACTATATAGGTACTTAGATAAACAATTTGAAAATAGGCCAATAGTGTTTTCAGAAAAAACAAATAAAAAAGGGGAGCAATAATTAGGCCAGCCTTTTTATGTAAAACACTGATTATCATCTTATATCGTAAGTGTTTTACCCTTCCTCTCTAAAGTCTTAGAATGCCTCAGACACCAACAACTTAGCTCCTTTCTTAATAGAAATTATCTTCTTAACCTTTGTCAATCCGGATTTCTAGTCGTCCTAGGCATAGCAAAGTATCAGCTTTGGTTAAAATCACCGAAGATGTTCGGTATAGCGTGGCTAATTGACAAGTAACAGTATTATCCTCTTTTTGACTTCAACAACGCTTTGAACAATGCAGACTTTCACGTCTTTCTAGGACTCCTTATTCCTTATAGGACTCTCTTAACATATTTCCTACAGTGATTGAGTGGCTTCGCTGTTATCTGTATGGACGCCGGCACCGGTTTGCTTCATGGTGTATTACGATTGCAGGTGTTCCACAAGGAGGCGTATTATCTCTTCTTCTGTTTGCTATTTATAATTAACTCCATTTCTGATCAACGTACTTCCTCCTACCACCTATATGCAGGTGATCTCCAAATATACAGGCATGCACAAATAGATAAACTATCCGTATTAATATAGTTAATATAGTTATTTTATTGTAAAGCAATATACGGAAAGGTAGGAATTTAAAAGTTTGCTTGGTAATCGCAAATGCCTTAAAGGCGATATATACAAAGGGCACAAATTTACTTCATATCTAGTGGAGGATACAAGTAAAGAGCTTTGTAGCAAGAATATTATCATGATTTTTCGAATTGTTGTGAACTCACGTGATTTATAGTGGTGGAAAATATCTGGCGTCCCTGTAAGACCGGTCTTTCTTCTATATAGACGATCTATTCAACCTTATTACAAAGACTGATATTAAAAGTTGTAGGCCTCTGACAGTAGAAAGGCCTACAAGTTTAGTTCCTAACATAATATGTGCGTCCCCTACTAAATCTAAGTATTTATACTTATTCTCAGTTGGACGGCAGCACCCACGCTTGCAAAACTGAGCAGTGCGCTGGCGGCGTGGGTCGTAACATGGCTGAAGCTCTTTGGAGACTCCGAGGTGGACGCACACGATTGCTTACGGCTGTGGGGGACGATGCTGATGGCCATTATCTGGCTGGAATTGCGCCTGGACTTGTGCTCGACGGTATGTAAACGATTTTCTATCGCTACTCAAGTTCGCATTGCGTGTTTGCCCAAATACGATCAGCGTGTCTTCAAGTCACTACTGAAAGTATCTTCTAGACAGGCGTGAGCCTTCGTAGACAGCATCATCACTTAACATCAGGTCTGATAGGAGCCAAACGCAGGCCTCTGTACTTAATAAAATACTTTGTGAATTATTTACGGATATCTGTGAAACAGTAAGAGTCTCTTTATTCGTTACGTTAAATGATCTGGGTGTTTGTCAAAAAAGATATGGCAATATTTTGAAAGGTAATAAATAGGCATATTAGAATAGTTCTGAATAGTTTAAAAGTCTGTCAACGTTGACGATCCTTAAGGTGTGGCGGCAAAACATCAACAGGTTTACTTCTATTTAGATTAAAAGAAATAATTTAAATTAAAAAAATAATTATTGTAATTATATTTTTTAAAGTATATATACCTGCTAAGCGAGACCAAACTTTGCAATTTTAGAGAGATAAATACACATCCTCGGACGGGATTGGAACCCCCCCTCTTCCGATGATCCGTATCTGACCACTAGGCCACTCAGGGCACGTCATCCGAGCATCGTATTTTAACTCTGGATTTTAACCTTTGTATGGGCACGGAGCGACATCTATTGAACAGCTTAACAGCATTATCCAAACGAAAAAGAGTTTATTCAAACTCTTATCTTTCGTATTTATGTTGTAATCTTTCATTATTTAAATTATATGTTTTTAAAGCACTAACGCCTGCTTAGCGAGAGAAAACTTAAAAAGTAAAATTAGAAAAAATATTATTTATTAGAACAGGTCCAGTACTTTTTGAGCCAATTCGTTACAAACATACATACCTACTACAAATCTTTCCTCTTTATAATACTTATTATTGTGATCGGTGTATGAATAACTAAATTAAAAATATTAAATAGCTTATATATATTTTTTATACTTAATTTTCCGTAATAATCGACAATCTTTATGTATGCACTTATATTTTTCATCACGTTAGGCATAGGTAAGAACCTGCAGAGCTATTATGGATCTCAGTTGCTAACAAATGTTGATTGAAATCTTGAAAAATGGCGACTGTATGTCACTTTAGACAACTACAGTAGGTAAGCAAAAATGTTAGGAAGTTGATGACTGGAGCTGACAAAAGTGACATAGAGCCGCCATTTTTTTCGATTTCAATCAACTTTTGTTAGCAACTGAGATACATAATACTACTGATGTGAAGAAAATGAGCTATGAGCATGCTAGTAATATGCTAGTAAGGTAGAAAATCAAGCTTACAGACCAACCCTGCTTTCCGATTGAATTCAAAATCAATTTTGGCGCCGTGATCATCATTCTAAATCAACGAAAGCGCGACAACGTCCATTTGACCCATTTGACGTTATGGATTACCTTGCTTTCCGAATAGCGTCAAAATCACTTTTAGCGATATTATCACTATTTTCCATTCCAATTCAATATCGCGCTTTTGACAGGTGAGATCTGTCAGCCATTCGGAATGGACTTAAATCACGCCCACATCACTCACGGCTTGGAATACACGCACACACAGACAGATGCTAGCTATGGCATCAACAAACTGTCATTTTTGACGGACTGCTCACGGTGATTTCAGTTTGTAGCGTGGTCGTTGAAATTGCAAAATGGTGTCCTTGGTGACATAATCCATGATGTCACATGGGTCTACGTTGTTGCGCTTTCGTTGATTTGGAATGGTGATCACAGCTCTATATGTGTTTTTGACCCCACTCGGAAAGCAAGGGTCACCAGGGACGCCATTTTGCGATTTCAACCGACCGTGAACAGTTCTGTCAAAAATGTCAGTTCGTTGATGTGTACGTGTGTTTACTCTTCTTCGTTCCAGCAAAGCAAAGGTTTTATGGTTTTAAGGGTTTTTCGTGGTTCAATATATTGTTTCCATACTGTCTCGTTCTCGTTAGACATCTTGTAAGAAGAATATAATGAATTCCACAATCTCTTTTTTATTCCCAATTACCCAAATCAGTCATTCAGCAATTGGAATATGAATCCGAAGTATAGTCTGGGGCGCGTAGTTTAACCAAAGATGTTTTATGGATGTCACTAAATATTTTAAGAGATCTTTAGGTTAACTAAGAGGGAGCTAACACTGGTCCAGTAAGTTGCGTAGGAGAAGCTCATAAGTTAAACAAAGTTGGAAAATAAGCTAATAAAGTCTCGCTAAAAACTAAAAATATATCTCTATTACTGACGTCTTACACCTAGATATTAATTTCATCTTTAGTGTCTAAATGTCATTGTATTAGAATTAATATATAAATAAAACGCGAGCGAAGCGTCTCTGCTTGACTTTCATCTGTCCGTATGTTTGTATGTTTGTCAGTATGAATTTGGAAGCATAAGTCAAGTGGTTTCCGAGATAATAGCTTGTGAAGTACTGCAAAAAATTGCCGCAGATAAGACTATATGCTCGCGAGGTTTACTGTTTAGAGGATTAATAGTTATATTTATATTTTTATTAAAAATATTTTTTTCCACACTCGTATCTAAATGCAAAGTAATGTCTTTTGACAGGAAAAGACTCCCTATCAATTTTGTCTATCGTTTAGATAATCTATACCTATATGCAAGGTGAGTCAGACAGGGACGGATCCAGCCCACAAAAAAGGTTGTGGTCACAGCTACGAAGAAATCTATTGTTTCTTCGTAGGGTCACAGCCACCCGAAAATCAGCAAAGTGCGAGACGGAGTATGAACTCTCTCATGATCGATATGGTTATAATCGCAATATGTATATCAAGTCGCTTGCCTGATCGTCACGCTTTCCCATAACAGTCCAGTACCATTCAGAATTTTGAACTAAGTACAACACTTGAAAACCGTGCATGGCAAAGCACTGCGCTTTTTGCTCGAAGATATAAAATGTTTTTGCTCTATAACTTCGCTAGAAACAACTACAAAGGATATCAAATGATGTCAAATTAAATTTCAAAGAAGCTTACGTTTCCTTCCAGGTTTTATACATTTTATAAAACGTAATATCATCGTCCTGTCGAATATGAAAATGTGACGTCTGATGTCACAAGTCTTTTAGGGTTGTGGGCATGCCCATCGTGCCCACAACGTGGATCCGCGCTTGGAGTCAGATCAACGACCTTGGAGTTATTTTTGACCGTTCTTTAACATTTGATGACCATGTTTTTGAGCTGGCTGTAGAGACTTATCGTCGGCTTGGCTTCGTTCTGAGTACCTAACTCAAAGGATTTGGAAAGTCCCAAGGTGATTGTAACCTTAAATAACACTTTGGTTAGGAGCAAGCTTGAGCCCAGCGCATGTGTCTGGAACCCGCATCATGTCACCTACACCCGATCGGGTGTAGGTGACATGATGCGGGTTGATGCGTGAATGATTCCCGCTTTTCATATTAAAACTGTGTATATACCACATTAGTTTTCATAATAAAATTACATTATCGTCGATGGCGGAAATCAGCGCACACGAGAGATCACCATGTGATCTACCCTACTTGTTGTTATTTAAGGACTTCTATACCATTATCATAATCCTAATAATAATCTTATAAAGGCGGGAAAGTAAGTTTGTTTGTTACGCTTTCTTGCTTAAACTGCTTAACAGATCTCGATGAAATTTGGCAAGAAGATAGATTATATTTGGGGAAATGACATAGGGTACTTTTCATCATCATCATCATCATCCATCACCACGCGGGTGAAACCGCGGAGCTCAGCTAGTAATAATATAAAAATACCTTGCTTATGCGATGCTTGGAAATGCGGATAATTTTCAAACTCTAACGTGTATTTACCTATATCATTTAAAAAAAATATTTTAAAATAAATATCATCATTCACACACTAGCTCCGTGGAGGTGGATCTGGGTGAAAATATATTGATACTTTTACTGGTTCTCCTATTGCACCTTATCTGCGGCATCAAAAGGGAGAGTTGATTTTAATCACTTTGACAACAGCTAATATTCCAAAGTAAATCTGGGACGCACTACAGCGGTTTTGCAGCACACTCCAACTGCAAAACGAGCATTCGAATGCTCGCGAAGATACAAAAGGTTTTTCTAAGGTCGTTATACAAAAGATTGTACTTACGGCTATCCATATCTTTACCCTACAAAATTTTTGCTGGGCCAGTTGGGTTATAATTCACTAGAGTTGAGAAGACTGATAGATCAGCTCACAATGTGCTGTAAGATACTTAGTGGCTCGGCTGATTCCATGCAGCTGCTTACTGTAGTTTGTTCGCTTTTCGCGCCTGACAATCCGTGGGCTCCAGCGAATAGGCGTTGGCGGCCGCGCAACTTGTTTGCAGTGAGCACAACTAGCACTGTGGCGCGCTCGATGTCGCCTCTTATCCGCACACACCGCCATCTCAATGAGCTCACCTTGCTACCTGGGGCCTTACTATGACCTCTTAAAGCAGGGCTTCTAGATAACTGCCCGGCTTATTCGTACCATGACAACGTTATAGCAGGCCTGCTCAGGCCTACTATTCAAGAACCGCGGAAAAACCGTTCACCTGTTTTTTTGTATGTACTCTCGTTAACGGAGACTCGGAGAGCAAGCTCAGGGTAGAACATAGATAAATCAAATTATATGGGGTGGAGAATAGTCGTTTCATCACGTTCGAATTTGATCATGCATGGCATGCGCGATAATTCGCGCGAAATTCAGCTGGAACATATTGGTTTTGTTTCTACCTTCGTAAGTGGACTCGGACTTTTGTACATTTGCCATTTCTCGAGTTCATACATAACGTTGCATGCATCAAGCGAGTATTGGTTCTTACAGCCGTATTTATAAACAAGCAAAAGTAATTAATTATGGAAAAGTAATTACTTAAGCAACGATTTTGAAGAATTTGAATTGAATTTGCCTGAAGTTAGAAGTGTCAAAGGCTAGAATTATTAGCCAAGAATCTTTCTTCGAGTAATAACGTGTTTATAAATACGCCTGTAAAACTTTTCAATACTCAAGCAATCATTCGTATTCATTGAAAAAAATGTTTCGGCTTAGGTAACTCTAATCATAATAATGTTCCAAATGGCGAAGAGGAAGTGTTCAATGTTTAGGATGAAAATATATGATTGATGTTTTAACATGATTTTTGTTTCAATGCAATTACTATTGTTGATATAGGTGTGTAGGTACCTACTGTACTTACACTCATTTGTTTAGACGATTTTGTTCCAATAGGTATACCTAGTCAACCTAGGTGATAGAGGTAAGTAGGTCATTGGTGTACAAACCGGCATACATTACTCGTACGATAAAACTAAAAAATCAATCACTATCTGATCAACCCACAACACTCACATACCACCCTGCCCCAGAAACGGAAATCTCTGCGCAGCTTTCAACAAAATTGTCTCCTAATTGGGAGTAATTGATTGAACCATCAATAAAACCATTCGACCTCAAAGAGTAAAAAGGCGAACAGCTCGTATATCACATTTACGGGAACGTTAATGTTTTCAGGGTGCATCGTAAAAGGGTCCCGTACACCGACCTACGCCGCCGTTTTGGACCCAAAGGGCGAGTGTCTGTTGGGGCTCGGTGACATGGCCCTGCATAATCACATCACAATTGATCTAGTAAGTAAGCCATTTGCCAAGATGCATTTTAAAGTGTGAACACTATAAGTAGCTACTATAATTTTGTACAATTTAGAGTGCTTACACTATGGATTGCAACATAAGAAGTACTTTATTTTCACTGCTTACCTAAACAATCTATTAACCTAATATGTACCTTTGCAAGCAAAGTATGAAGTTACCAAGTACCTTGTTGCCTCCTATGCGGCATAGGAGTTACTTATTAGTCTATACCCCTATTAAGTCAATAAAACACCAAATGTATTTCTTTGATAACTTACGGACAGGCATTTAGAATATAATTAGAATCCTTATATTAGTCACGAATGTCACGCATAATTGCATGTATTACTTGAACTGGCATTTTTACTTTAGTCTTGCAATAAATATTATACAGAGCACACGTTTGTTTACTTCATAAAACTAACACAAACCAAAAGTGACCTTATTAGTCCGAACAACCCCTATACCTATCCGGCCTCAGGGGATAAGACTCGGGATATCGTAAGTAATGAAAATTATCCTCTAGTAGCAGTAGTTCAATTATTAGTGCGGTTGACCAAACTTGTGCAACTTTTCAGTAACAATAGTCCGGTTGAGGTAGAAAGCATCGAACTATTAATGATCTCCAGTTTATAGAAATTAGAATTAGTAATTATTTATTGTCAAAAAATATACATTGAAAAAAAAACATGAAATCATATTAATGCATAGTAACGGTAAATATGTACTTACTTACTAACTTAATTATTTAAATTTATTATTGGACATTTTTAACTATTTTATTATTTTATTCACAACTAACTTATATAACTTTTTCTTCCTTCTTATAAGTAAATGGAAAATTGTAATAAATTTATAATCACCACATTAACAATTTCACATGTCGGTTATCGACAAAATAGACTGAACGAAAATAGCTACTAAGACCTATGTATTACTATATTTTTCGTGAATAAAAATCATTTATGATTTATGATTTATCATTTATCATTTAAAAGCTTATTTTAAGCAATTGAAGTTAACTCACTAGGAGTTCTCTCTGGACAGCTGCCAGAACCCATCCTAAGGCATAAAGCACTTATTAACATCAAATTGTTAATATATAATTTTAATTGCTTAGTACTAAACCACAGATTTCAACTTTTTATTTCACGTGTAGGTATATAATAATAATGTAATTATACTCGTATGTAATACAGTATAGAACAGTGCTATAGGTACAAAACAGGACAGATAGTTACTTACCTCTTATTATGAGACAAATATCTTAAACTATGTTTTAATTTGTATAAAAATCATAATCTAAAACACTGGGGTCTGAAGTGGCACATACCGTGTGTTAATTCGTATTTAGTTAAGTAACATTATTATTTTTTATGAGATACTTGAATACCTATCTACACATCATCATCATCATCTTCATCATCTCAGCCGTAGGACGTCCATTGCTAAACATGGCCTATGTTATCCCATATGTTCCCCCATAATTTTCTTTAAGAACCGGTTGGAAGCAGCCTGCATCCAACGTCGTCCTGCGACCTTTATCGTCTGTCCGTTACCGCCCGTCCTTGCCGGTCCGTGATCTCCATTCCAGAACCTTCCGGCCCCATCGGCCATCTGTTCTGCGTGCTATGTGCCCTGCCCACTGCCACTTTAACTGGCTAATCTTCTGGGCTATGTCGGTGACTTTCGTTCTTCTACGGATCTCCTCATTTCTGATTCGATCACGTAGAGAAACCCCGAGCATAGCCCTCCCCATAGCTCGTTATGCGACTTTGAGCTTATCTATGAGGCCCATAGTAAGAGACCACGTTTCAGTGCCACAAGTCATCACTGGTAACATTGGTCGAAGACTCTTTGTCTTGAGGCACTGAGGTATTTTAGACGAGAAGAATTCGCGAAATTTCCGGAACACTGCCCAGCCGAGTTGGATTCGACGATTGACCTCTTCCTCGAATTTGGATCTGCCTAGTTTGACTGTCAGTCCCAGGTAGATGTATTCATCAACAACTTCGACAACTGAGTTCCCAACTGACGAAGGTTTAAAACTGTAGTTTTTTTTTTGATGGGTTGGTTCTAAGCTTCACAAACAGTATCCACGACAACATCTATATCTATATGTAGGTACTTAACAAAATTATCTGAAAACAGGTAAACAAGCACTTGGGCGTTTTGGAAGAAGCTCCACTGGTGGTTCTGGACGGCAACGTGCCGCAAGCGACGGTGGATCATGTTCTACAGCTATGTCATCAAATGCGCAAGCCAGGTAAATTGCTCCACATATAAATCGAAAATGACTATAGAAATATTAGGTAGTGGACCAAGTTCTACAGCTATGTCATCAAATGCGCAAGCCAGGTAAGTTGCTCTACATAGCAATCGAAAATTACTATAGAAATATTAGATATAATAATATACTCGAAAATTGCTTACTAATGTTATAACAGTTAACTTTACAAATAACTATACGTTTACGGGTAACGTTAGGTAGACTTACCACTAACACGTTTATTATTTAACTAGCTGCTCTATGTGTTTTCACCCGCGTGTAGATGGATGATGATGATGATGAATTAAAATATATAGCCTATATTACAAAATAATAATGTAGCATTCTATTCTAATGGTAATATTAATGGTATATCTTTAATCGATCCAGCAGTTTTTGAGTTTTTGGTTATGGTGGTGGGTGATGATGATTCAAAATAAATATCCTAAGTATGTTCATCAGGGATAATGTAGGATTCCTATGGTGAAAGAAATTTTCAAATCAGTCCAGGAGTTTCTTAGCCTATTCAATTCAAACAAACAAACATATCTTTCCTCTTTATAATATTAGTACCTATAGCACAGTAATATTTAATATAACATAACATTACCGCGCCTATAGTATTGACGTATAAAAAACCCTGTCAAAAACGCAAAAGCATTGATAACGTTACTAATATTTGACCGGTATAATATAACCGATACTTCAAGTACCTAAAGGTACCTAAATAGGAAAAAAGCAGCAAAGTTGTTTCCTTTTAAAATGGACTTCCAACATTTGTACATTTGCCATTCCTAAAGTTAAGTAGTTTATAGTTGCATCATGTGACATTTTTAGTTAAGTGACAGTCACATAAATAAGTCTGTCATTAAGTCATTGGCCTGTCTAAGTCACGTAGCTCACGTTGTAACCGCTAGTAAAGCTGTGGATGCAAAACTAAAACCACAGAAATGCTGTGCCTTAATATACGACTAAAACTTTCTAAGGCGATTGATGAGGACAACACAAAATCATCATTACCCGATTGTATACACATTGCCTACCACCGGTAAAACACATCGGTTAATAATTCACCAATATTTTTATGTCAAAACTAGATGTAACAAAATCTAAGAAAATTAAACAAAAGCAACCCCTCCGTTGTCGTTAAACAGGATAACAATGGATTTATCTATTGTGTCTGGTTCTGAAAGAACAGCCTTTATTGGGAATTTTCCCACCATCCACCATACGTTTTCACGCACACATTTACTTCCTCATCCTTAACGTCGTTAGATAATATCACCTAATTAACAGAAATTATCTGTGTCGCAGAACTGTATTTACAACTATTGCACATCAATCTATTCCCATGATAATGATTCGTTCGTTACCCATGTTATTACCACTTTTTACTACCAGTAACACGGGTATTATTTTTGCCTGCGTTACCACTAACAGGGGCCTTACTATCAGCTTCGTAAAAACCATGCAAGTGCCCTGTGGGCCGAGCACGAAAATCTGTTTAAGTGTAACGTAATCGCATCGCTAACGTATTTAGTACAAACTGTCATTTATCTAGTACAATAGTGGCACAGATAACTCATAGTTTGTACTGAATACGTAAACGATACGATAACGTTACAAAGCAGATTTTCGTGCTCGGGCCACTGCAGTTCTTAAACCTGACAAACAGTTTGAATGAAATCATACCATGACGCTCATTTAGATGAACTGTTTGAATATTGTTTTCTCAAAGGTGAACGGATAATATTGTATCTGGCATTCTAACAATTTACTATAACCAACATTGCAGACGCCTAGACGTTTGTAAGCTAATAAACTGAGTAAATTTAGAGCCACATATTAACGAGAGTCCATACAAAAAAAAAAGGTGAACGGTTTTTCTGCGGTTCTTGAATAGTAGGTCTGGGCAGGCCTGCTTTAAAGTTGTCATGGTACCTACGAACAAACCGGGCAGTTATCTAAAGTCCTGCTTTAAGAGCTCAAAGTAATTCCCCTGGTATAGGTACGAGTAACACGGGAAATGACTTAGACACAAATAAATGTGAAAGAAGAAAAAAGAAAGAAAGAGTAGA
The DNA here is from genome assembly GCA_917880725.1 of Selenia dentaria. Classification (NCBI taxonomy): domain Eukaryota; kingdom Metazoa; phylum Arthropoda; class Insecta; order Lepidoptera; family Geometridae; genus Selenia; species Selenia dentaria. The sequence goes on from OU862879.1 coordinate 23,054,820, forward strand.
TTGTATCATAAGGAGCAAAATAATATTTTTATGACGAGGGCACTTTTTTGAATCCAAAGCGAAGTGAGTAATTTTAGAGTAGAATCCTCAACGTAGCGAGGGATTCAAAGTACTTCGCCCGAGCCAAAAAAAAAATATTTTGCGCCCGAGTGATACACTCTACTTTTCATTACCCACTATGATAAAATAAAATGCGCCTCATATTTTATTGTAATAAAACAAAGATTAACAACTAAATTGAAAGTAACTAAATTTAGCATTGAGTAGGTACTCCAAAGAGTGGAAGATTGTTTAGTTATGGCTAAGTACTGTAAAACTACCACAAACACAGATTCTGAAAAATTCTTGGCGCCTCTTGCATGTCTCCATTCAATAAAATTACCATAGGCTTTCATATATTTCTATCGGGATTTTGCATAATCCCATTTCTTGCATCAGTTCTAATACTTTCAGGAGTCAATTCATACTTTCACTGTCACTTGAAGAATTCATTTTTCAATACAAAACCATGAATTTCTAACAATCCTTGAAAATTTACGATAACGCGGGCTGTAGTTAGCGCGTTTTTAATTTTATTTCTTTTTTAATTCAGCCGGCGGCGCAACTAGGGGCCGTCATACCAGCCAGTTTTTATTCAAAGATTTGCGTTCGATTTCTTTGGCGCTGAACACTAAGATGTTCCAAATTCAAAAAGTGCGCGGCAAATATAATTGCGGCACACTTATAAAGAGGATTAAAAACTCATTACTGCCCACTAAAAGTTTCTTATAAAAAACTTGGCCTTAAGTGCACCCAAAGGTAGTGTTTTGTATATATACAAAACACTACCTTTGGGTGCACTTAAAGGCGAACTAAGTCGTCCTTTTCAATAGATGGAATGAAAAATTACAATATCCTTATGATCCTGGTACAAAAAGAAAACTAATTCATCACAAATATACTACTCAAAGATTACCAACCATTACTATTACCAACACGGGTATCGAATCCATGAAAAATGGTCTACTTTATTTATCAATTTACAATGAAGTTTAGGAATTAAATAAACAAAAAATTATATTGCTAAAATAATGTATGATTTATTCAATTCAGTACAACATCCTTACAAATATAAATGGCTATGCATATAACTGGACGGAGTAAGTAAATTTAAACCTTAAAATAACTAAACTTAAGATTATCAACATAATCCAAAAACGAAATCAGTTAATTCATCAAATAAAGTAAGTACCATCACTCATGCTTGGAAAGTATGTAAGTATGTATAAGGGTATCACTCAAAAAGTGTACTCTAAAGAAGCATGTCCCGCTCACAATGCAAACAATCAGTATTATGGGTAAATTTGAAAATCACGTGGCTGCAATCTTTGCTACAAGCAAAGACGAAAAACCTCGTTGCATTCATCCAAAGAGGTGCAAAACTTCAAACCCTTTTTGAGGATATAAAAGGCGTAATATACACTTGATTAGATTACTGAATACTCTGTGAAGGTGGTTCGAACACAATCTCATTACAATTAGTGTGTATAATTAACCCGTTGACTCGCGGTTCGCCATCTTTGGCCAATAATACAATAGATTTCACAGAAATCAACCTACTTTTCCAGGAACTGTAACGTGTGTGGTTAAAAGAAATATTTAGTGACACTTCCGCTGGGTTTTTTTTTATATTGGATAGTGGCAAAGTAACGCCTGAATCAATAAATTAATTTCTGTGTAGTTGGTTTCACGAAATTGTGTTCCCGCCTTTTGAGTGATTATAATTAATTCACCGTTAATAAATTATGAGCACTCAAAAAAAAAAGACAGATGAGACAATAACAAAGATTTTAAATTAAACTTGCGTTTATAATTTCAAAAAATATTTTTGATATATTTAAGACTAACTTTGTTTCCTCGCATGTGTGATAAAAATAATAAGTTTACCTCGGCTGTAAACCATCTATTCCACCCTGTAAGTATATGCTATCTCGCTAGCTGCGTTTGCTTGTGAGCCTTAATAACTCCAGCGTAATGGATGTTTTACAGCCCCCCTTCAATTAACAATCGAATAATGTTAAATATAACCCAAACATTTACTAAAAATCAAATAAGAGTACCGTTTTTTATTTAGTACGAACCATAATTAACTTAAATGATTCAATATGTGGGTAAACAGATTTATACTTGATTTAGTTTTCGTGTGCAATGCACACTCACAAAAAATCCTAAATTCATAATGACTCTATATGACTCATATATCATATGACCGAGTAAACTCTATTAAAGACATAGAAAAATACATATTGACTGTAGTTACACAATTTTTGGTAAAAGTGAACATTATTAAAATTACATGAAAATATTGAATTTTTGTTTATACGTCTTGTCGATCTATACAATATTACAGTATTAAATACTTATAGCAAGCATCCCTGATCGCGTGTTCTAGTATATTCATTTTTCATAATCAGCCCTTATTCTCAGAGAGAGGAGTATTGGCCATATCAACCACGCGGGCTAAGTACGCCTTGGTGTAAAAAGATATATAGCAAGTGCACGAGATTCTTTACACAACTCCTCATCTTTATTGATTTTGATGTGTGGAGCAACCTTGGGCCACTTTGTTTTAATGAAGAATACGCGTGCTCGGGCGCTTTCTATATAATCTTCTGTCTAAAATATTAAGTGCAACCAATCGGATACATTTTCAAATACAACAGAAGCATTAATAGTTTTAAAGTCATTGGTTTCAGAACACACAGTATGTCAGTCAGTCATCCTTACTAGATAGGTTAATAAGGGTACGTTTCGGTAAGCGCCATCAACGCTCACAACTGTCGCGCCCCAGTTTGCCGTTCCTTTTGGTTCCAATGCATAAAATGTCCAACCCATGTGACCATGTGGAACACTAACGCGGTTGCGAAATGCGCGCCAAATTTTATGTTATAAATCGATAGAATAATAAAATGCAAAAAGAACACAAAAATAACTTACTCTACTTACAGCAACTAATCCTACTTACACTACTATAAAACTACACTATATTTAGAACAATCGCGGAGGGCTACACAGCTAAAATAAACATTTATAATCTCCAACAAATTTACTCCGTATCACTTCACCAGATCGGCATTTGTTTCTCCTACATATAAATAATTTTGATGTTTGACAGTGACAGCTCGCAACGACCGCAAAAACCCACCTTCGATTCGCGAGCGTTGTGGTCGCGACGTGAACGTTTTCGGTGACGTATGGAGCTCGCTCACGATGATCGTGGGCTTGTAAGGGAATGGGTGTGCGAACGCCGCGAGTGATTTCGGCGCTTACCGGAATGTAGCCTTTATAGGTTGTCGGTCAACCGTTACCCAAATTCCCACAAAACTTTGTGGTGTTACAGGAATAAACGTAGCTTATATCAGTAAACAGATCTGTCTTTGCCTAGAGCGGAGGGGACGTATAGCGCGGCGATTCAGCGCACAAAAAAGATTCGATTTTACACGTTGTCTATTGCTCCTGTGACCATAGCTCATATCTTGTTATTGTGTTGTACATCACTGTGGCTAATTGATAACTTATAAAATACAGTCGTGCGTAAAACTTCATATTTGTTATAGTAAGATTCAAATTGGTCAAAACAATATAATGCAAGTGAGATTTTTTATAAACGGTACTACGTGTTAAAGCACTTAACTCTCTATGACATCTTCACAAACTCTAAAGTGTAGCGCCCTAAAATTGATAGTACCTACATACTTTAATTTTTAATAATAAAACACAATTGGTTGGATTATATATTAAGGCGTTCTCCATTTGAAACAATTGGGATATCGGCCCATGTTATTCATCTTATTTCCAATACAGCAATATATGACATAATTTTTATACTATCAACTTAAAAACAATTCCAAGCTTTTAAGCTTTGGATTATTTATATTCCAAGCTTTTAAGCAAGCTTGGAATTATATGTATTCTTTCTATTTGTAACAAGTTTACAAGTAGATAGAATACTTTCACCAATTTTGACACTCTTTTCTAACACAAAAATTATGTTACATTTTTTTACCAACCTTTTGTGAGTAAGAAATAAATATATTTTTGATATGATTTGAATAAGTAATACAAGTAGTGATGTTACACCTATTATGTCTATAAAATTCACGTTCAATTTTATTTCACAAGGAATAGAAATAATAGTATTCTAGTTTGAGTAGTAGTTAGTGTTTTATACGTTGTATACAAATAAACACTAAAATAGTCACTATTTTAGTACACCTAAAATAGTCACTATTTTAGTACACCTAAAATAGTGTCACAAAATTTTCCTTGTTGCCGCCTTACTGGCTGAATTTTTACTTCAATATCTAAGTTTTGTCAATAATATTATGTATCTCGTTATTTTTTCTTTATATAGCTGTCAATATACGCTCATTCATGCCAAACAATACTATTTTGGTTCTTTACTTTATTTATATAAAACTTGGCCCAATTATTGGTGTGCCTAAGATGGCCTAGACGCTCTACCTTTTCATTCTGATTAGATAAATATTAAGTGTGTACTGAAACAATACACATGCTTACAATAACTTGAAGGCACTAATTTTTTTTTAATATCTATGAGAGTGTCATGAGATTCATTGTCTTTAATATCGCTCAAGTCTAAATATTTTTAGAGGTGATAGACGGTACACCGTGCTCGGGCCGTAAAATAAATGCAATTACTAGTGCGTTCGAATAGCCCCAAGTTGGCGAAAATAACGCTAAAAACGCTCACAAGAGCGCTCGAATTGGGAATCTATGGGTGAAGTCGTTTATGGATCTTTTTGTTCAGTGTTCGGAAAGCTAAAAAAAGTTATTTTTGACACCAAAAAGTGTAATTTTTGGTACCCACGTCCGGAGCATGGTTGTTTGTTGTCGTTTTCTGACAACTATCTATTTGACAGCATAATCATGCGATTAAAGGTCTTATGTTCGGTTTAGCGTTCGAGTAGGGTGTGGGCAAAAGTGGCAAAAAAACCGTTTTTGAGCTTTACGAACTCTTATTACAAAATAGCCAACAATGGAAACGCCACCAAAGCCATCATTGCTAAACGAACGCACCTATCGAATACCACCTGAGCATGATCATCGATAACTATGTGCCAAAATGTCACTAATAAGTAAAAAAAATACATGCTATTATACATTATAATATTCTTAATACAAAACGTTGTATGCACGTTTCCACTTCACATTCATTATTAAAAGGTATTCTACTTAATTTACTTTAAAAAACCATAAACATGAATGAGGTTTATTTAAAGTTTGTTGTTGGTTTTACACACATACAGCATGGTAGCATCATACTAATATCATACTTACGGTGGTTAATTATAGTTTTAGACATACCCCCTTATTTATAAGTTTTTACATACATGTCACATTTATACATAATCCCATTTATTAGTAGATCAGGTTCTTGTCATATCAGTAAAAAGGGATGGCAATGGTAGCAATTCGCTTGTTCATAATACCAAACGAAACTAGCGTACTAACATCTATTTTTAGTAAATTTTAGTTCTTATTCTGTTCACACTTAAGGCCATATTCGCATAACGCTTGCAAATGACAATATATAAATTTTCCCTTTCTGTTTGTTTGTCTGTTTGTTGTGTTGATTAATTGTGTGTGATGTTTAGTGTAAATTTTATCGTCATGTGAATTCGTGCTCTCTAAACTAGTCTCAAGATGTAAGATGACCCTCAATTGAATAGTATAACCATATTTATAGAATTGTCATTGTAAGTGTTACACGAATGTGAATTTTAGTATTAACAGAATACGTACTTCCATAGTTTAGAGAATTTTAGTGTAGTGACATTCTAAATGTCAGTGACAATTGAAAACCCCTGCTCAGTTGCACGACTGCTTTTTATAGCGAAATTGGGCTGTTAATTATAGTATATGTGTATATCGATCTTACTGGTTCCAACAATATACAAGGCGTCCCATGCCTATTCGACACGAAGGGAATTTACCTTAAATATTGTAGAGAGGATATTTAGCTGACAGAAGACTTTATTTTATTTTTTAAGGTTGGTAAAACTGCATTCAAAGATTTTCTAAAAATTACTTGCTTCGTCTGCGACAAGCGAATCACTACCAATATGTCATTTAACATATTACAGTTATTAGATATGAGAATGGTTATGAATAAGAGGGTTTAATAGCGATTACCATGAGGGATCACCAATTGCCACCGCCGCCGTGGCGTTGTTGGTGCAATTGGTCGCGGAACTGGTTGAGGGCGAGTTCTGGCTGGCTGTGCTGCATCTGGGCGACCAGATTTTTTGCTTCTGATCGCAGCTCGTACAGCTTGCAGGATTCCAAATACAGTAGAATCGCTGCTATGCCTGTGGGATAAATTATCAACGTTTCATACAGGTTTTATAACTATAAATACTAAGAATCAGGGAGGTCTGGGCAAGGTAACATTGTTAAAAAAGAGAGACTCCCAAATTTGGTCGTTTTTTATAACATCACCGAATGTCGAACCGTTACAAGCATAACATAACCGCCCCTTTATGTTCCCACGAGCGGATCTTAATATAAATGCCGTATTTATAAACAAGTAAAAGTACATAACTTAAGGAAAAGTAATCACTTAGCAACGATTTTAATTCTATCTTAGACTAGAATTTGCCTGAAGTTATAACTATCGAAGGCTAGAATTCTTAGCCGAGTAATAGTCACTATTTCGTTTGCGAACACGTCAATTTTTCGTTCTTATTGCACAAGTGAAGTTGTATAAAAATTACATTAGCACACAAGTCTGAACTGTGAAGGATCAATTATGCTGTAAAAATTAAAATCCGATGACAGTAACCTAATACAAGTGTAAAAAGATACATCCAATTTTGATACGGTTATGTCATTACTTACTTAAGCATTTACTTTAGTGAGAACATTCATTGCTCGACTATAGAATAAGCGTTTATGTTGAAGTATTCTATGGTAATGTAATGACTTCATTGAGAAATTACTTAGCAAATAGTAATTACTATTTTATAAATAGAGATAAATAGAGTTAGAGATAGTCCTCGTACGATGTAGTCTCTAAGGGACTGCAATCCGTCATGCGGGCCAAGTGCGGTTTGGAGGAAACTGATGAGAATACACTGAGAAAAATATCCATCTGATTTCGAAAGATATATCCGCCCTTTTTGACTCAGAAGGAAACTTTCCTTACAATAAAGATGGATATTTAAGAAAAAAAATTTCCGATAGTAACTTACCAATATTACCCCCTTAACAACATATTCTATTCCTCCTAAAATTGACGGGTCATACCCTCCATTTTAACCTCCTAATTAATCCTCCCACAATTTTGCTTCTGAGTCTAAAAGGACGGAATAAATCGAACGGATCGAAAAATCGAATCCTTGACTTTTACCTTCTAATGCATCCTTCCACAAAAATATCGTTGATGGGATTATTTTTTCCACCTTTTATTGGTAGGAATATTTAGAGTGAAGGTGATTCCTTTATTGGTGTTATCCTCACAAAAAATCATTTAGTTGTGTTCTTCTGTAATAGATTCACGATACCCATTTCTTTCTAAAACTTGAAAGTATTATACATTCATTTGGAAGGAAAAGGGGAAAAGAAATACTCCCATTTTGAATGGATGAACTCAGAAGGAACGTCAAGATTTTTTTCTCAGTGTATAATTTATTAGACATTGTTTACGCTATCGTATTGCTGAAGGGTTTTAAGAGTATTGTTCTCATTTTTTATCACAGATTACTAATTGCAATCCTCCTGCATTGCAAATATGCGAAAGCTGGCTAAAATGCATCGAGACCGTTACGCCAGCGTTGTCTAGATCTAGCGCCGATGCACAAATTCTAACACTCATCGGTGTAAGTAAGCTTTTAGCTTAGTTTTAGCTCTTTTTTTTATTATCTCACACAATGCAAAGTAAAACGTTGTACGATACACGAGCGTAAAGATGATTTCCTTACTTGTACCATGAATAACTAAAACTTTTTTAACCTTATTATATTCATATTTATTTATTTTAATTCTGTTTCCACATCTTTAAATACAGATCTTATATATATTTATTATAATAGTTCAACATGAACCCACCCTGTTGGGCGCTACAGAATAATATTATAATATAATTACATATTTGTTTCTTTATTTAAATTTCTTTACGAGATACCGAATGAGATTTGTTTATATCATTGATCATCCCATAAAAAACACATCACAAAAATCATACTTTATAATTAAATTAATTTATATTTGTACTGTACTTTTGAGTCCTGCACAAAGTATGATTTTGGTTTAATATTGAATGTTAATACTAATACTACTTAAGGCCTCCTACGAATAAATAATAAGTCTTTATTTGTAGAAGGCATCCTGTATTTTTCTAAGGTATTCGTTTAGTTAAGTATACATACCAAATAGTATAAACGCAACAACAGCGAATGCATAAGACCACGAGAGCACGTTGAATGCAGGATAGAGCAGCCAGTCGCGCCGGTAGCAATTACCTCCGAATATAGCCACTGCCAAGAACAGGAATACACCTGTTCACAAAAATAGGTTACATTTCCAACAAGCTTTGATTGTTAATGTACAAATACGTACTTGTTTTATACGTGATAAGGTGGGGGACAATAGTCGAGATTTAGATTTTATGACATGGAACTAATACGCGCTCATATATACCATTAAATACACACACCGAAGGAATCAGACTCACCAATGACCCCCCCCCCCCTGTATCTTAGCTATTGAATGAACTGCGTTATCGCAACTGTTGCAAAATTTGTTGTTTTTGACAGTTTTCGTACTCTGTTCACTATTGAGGTTTGATAGTGGTCCAGCGGCTTGCCATCGATAGTTTTTGACTTAATTGGTATGCTTATAGAAATTCTACACAATTAATAAATTAACTAATACAATTTCGGTTTGAAAGCACAACAAAATCAAAAGTTCCAAAAAACACATGTATATGGGTTTTACAATAAAAATATTTGTATTTATAATATTACCTAATACACAAATCAATACAAGATACAAATTTCCCTAGGACTAATTTTGAAAAAGCAAGGTTTCTGCTTTGTGTTTTAATGCTTTATGCAGAACACAGAGGTTTTCAAAGTCACTTGTTGACATCTTAAATATGATAAGCTATATTTTAGAGTACATAATAAAGGATTTACATTGTGGGTGTAGATCGCTATAGAGATTAAAATTTCATGTTTTTATTAAGCTAAGCGAAATTACTTACTAGAGGTAGCCACCATTCCAAATGCAAATGAGACAAAAATCCATTCATATTGCAGCACTGTGCGCAATGGCCAGCGGACAATCACACATGCCAGTAGCACTTGAGACATTAAGGACAGCATCAATGCCAATGTGACAAAGGATTGGACTGCCATTAGCCAACCAGGTATCAACCATTCTCGGATCACATAGAATTCCTGAAAAAAGGAATAATGTTTCGAGCATTTTAAGGTATCACATTACAGCTATGGCAAACCCGCAAAGTATATTTAAGATCTATCTTATTTTTAAAACGACTGGGTGTTATAAGTTTGATGAGTCTGTGCTTGTGTGAGGCTGTCTGTGGCATCATACCTCCCTAATGGTTGAACTGATTTCGATTTTGTTTTTTTGTTTGTAAGGTGAATTAGTTGGGAGTGTTCTTAGCTGTGTATGATGAAAATCAGTCCAAGATGGCCACCGCCACAAACTGGCAGATCTCATCTATACTATCTACATCACAAAGGTGATAAAAAGTAGAGTTCCCACCTTGGGAGCAACACTATATGAAGCTTGAGTGGCGTACTTCGAATCCCTCTTAACACTCAGGATTCTACTTTAGAGTAACTCAATATTCTTTCTCTTCGCTCTGGATTCAAAGAAACACTTGACTGAAAAATTGTTGTTTGCTCCCTAGGCAAAAAATCTACTATTTGGCTTCTATATCAATAACAAAGTACTCCTCTATAATAATTTTAAAAAATATTGAATGTACTGATTTGCCTCAGTTAGTTTTATTATATTGCAAATGGTTGATGATACATACTTGACTAAAAATGTAGTGGCATCCATCAAACAATTTATCGAATTGATATGCCGGGAAACGGAAACGATCAAAGCAGTACTCCCAAAGGCCCATTCGTTTGAATGATGAGAACATCTCTGGATATGACTCTATCCAGTATGGTCCAGCAAATGATAACAGCAGGAACAAGCCTGCCAGGTATGTGATTGATGCTCCAATGAGAGTGGCATCTGAAATTCGAAATCAAATGATTAAGACAATATTAGTCTAGTCTTCTCACTACCTTAGTATTCCCATTGTATTTTAACTATCAGTCATTACAACTAGAGATATAAATAACTGGTTTTAAATAAAGTAAGTAAGTACCTACTTCATCAAGAATATTTATCAAGTGCTAGGACAATGCAGAAGAGGCTACACACTTACAATTTACTTTTTTGTCTAACTTAGACTTAATTTACAAACACATGTTTTGAATTGTCATTCTAAGTGTTACATGAACGTGGATTTTAATATTAACATAATAAGAACTACCTACCATAGTTTAGAGAATTTTAGTTTAGTGTATGCACAAGCAAATCAGTACCAATAACTGGTAAATAAAACATTTTTTTTAAATTAAGACAACATCAAGAGTTCGACCAGCAAGTTGACATCGTGCAGACTTTGGTCATAGCCACAGGTTTTTGTTCTTTGATAAAATAATTTTATCTATCTAGAAATAGCACAACTATGCTAATATTATATAGGCTTGCTTTTTTAATAAATTAGTTAAATAGTTATGTCTGCATCATAGTCAAAAATCAGCTATTGTTTACTTAGGCATAATCAGTAACAATTTAGTATGAAAAAATTTAACTACCAAATTCCTATGTGCCTACCTAATTCAGGATTCGGAGCACTAAAGTGTGCAAACGGGTAATTAAATGTTGAAATCTAACCCATCAGTGGACTGATCATAATCTATTATTTTATTTACTATAATACCTTAAAGTGCATCAGTCAATACTGGAATGCTAGCCACCCTAGCCAGTCTTAATTTTAAGGCAATAATTAACTTTCTTAGGACATTCATTTAATAATGTACCAGAAAAATAGATAGAGCTACGTGAATATTGGGCGTGCCCGTATTGCAAAACTATGTTTTCTCTATACTTACTTGATGCCTTCGGATATTCGTTGTCCGCGGCAGCCATGATAAAATAATCGTGTTTATTGTTCTTGTGAATTCACTTGACGCTTTTCTAGATGAATAAATTTATTTCGTAAAACAGAAACTTTGAAAATTACAGTTTTCTTTTTACTTGTTCTGTTTGTTTGGGTAATGAAATGACAATACAATGACAGGTGCATGAGACAACTGACAGCCGGGCGGGAGCCGGGTATAAACTAGGGATATGCGATGATAATCGATGCTATGACATAAAACATCGATGCTTTAACATTGATAATTCATGCCAAAAATTGATGGCACGAACACATTATCGCAATTATTTATAATACCAATCTCACAAAGTCACAACCAACGAACTCAGACATCAATGTAGCCATTCACAGAGTATTGTACCAAATTAAGAACGCGGCCTAAATGTGGTCGTTGACAGATGGGAAAATAGCATCAGCATTGCTATGCCACAGAATCTTAAGCTTCGATTGTTTGAGATTCCGATAGTACTGATTCGTTTTTTATCTCTTCGCATTCATATTTGGAAATTATCCTTTCTGAAGAAACAGATTAGCGCCATCTTAGGGATTATTTTCTAAAGCTGACTCAAGCATAAATCAACATCGCAACAAGTTCAAAGGTCCTGCTCCATAAAAATTATGATTCTTACTGTCAATTGACAACATTTATATAGAGCGTATATTTCTTACACCCTAAGAATAATTAAATGTAACGAAACAACGAAATGTAAATTAAACACATGCAAACGATACCGCGGTGGGTGTTGCTTAAAAACTACGCCGCGCGGCGTCATTATTTCGCTGTGTCACTTGCAGCGCACTAATGTATCGCGGGAAATTTTGACTATGTTTATTTCTAGAGTTTTGCGTCATGTGTAGTTTAACGGTGTAGAAGCAATACGGGTAAGTATGACATATTCTGGAACCAAACTATATTTAAGTTGTAGGGGCCCCCTAAAAAGCCATTTAAGGAAGAGTTGAAGTTGAAGTAAGTACAAATTTTGAATACCTATACCGTAAAACCGTACAACTTTGCCCAGATTTCTTGAAATTTTGTATTGAACTAGAAATATTTTTTAAATACAACAATTTAATACATAAAATTTGTGATTGTGCTACATCATTAATAAATGCAATGTTCTTTGTATAGAATATATGGTAATGTCAATACAATGTAATTAAATGTACTAAAAACCTCAATTTACGCAGCGTGCCAAATATATACTACTTTTTACAAGTTTGCCCATTTTGCAGAAACGTCCATAACTTATTCATTATATCGCACTCTTAGTAAAACATCGACCGAACTAAAAATTTGGCCAAAACGAGTTACAGTGAAATAATGACCTAAAAGAGCAGATTTCATAACCCACACAAAAAAACAACCCTATTTTTTTAAACATTAAGGTAAAAAATAAAATGAGTCTAGATTTTCCATACCCCGCGCACCCGCTTCCTCCGTCGAATAGTGACCGACTCAGTCTTACGTCGGCGGTCGCAGGTGGTGGCTGTGTTGAACGCCGGCCGATTTCGATATACGCCATTGTTTTACAAAAACATAAGGTAAGTTTATTATGAACTTTGTTTATGCAATATCGACAGATTGTATGTTAAGCCTTTGTTTTATAAAGTATCTAGGTAGTCTGGTTGACTAACTTTGTATTGAGTCAGTATTTGATTAAAGCTTGCAACAGGTTTATTGACCGTTTTAGAGTTGAGTCTGTGTTGTTTTAAAAATCGTAAAATAAATTTGCCCGTTGTCAAATTAGGTCTCTTTAGTTTAAAAACATTTTAATCATTCCTTTGGCGCATTTAAAGTTAAGTCTTTGTAATACAAAAAATGATAGGTAGAAATGCGTTTCATCTAAAAATAAGTCTCTATATTATGTAAATTGAAACATAATTTTATGGTTTAAGTCAGAACAAAAAATTAACATTGAAATTATTTTTTCTGTTGTAGATCTCACATTCACCATGGAAAAACAGCGTATGAAGCAGATATTTAAAAACTTAAATATTAATGAAAAAAATTGTCCTCACACAGAAAATGAAACAGTGTTTAAGAAGAAATATTTCGGACCTAAAAGAAAAGTTTGCCGTAAGTTAGTTTTTGACACAGTTCCATCCTTTTCATCTACGACAATGGCTGCAGATTCAGCTGTTATGAGTAATGCCATCATCAAAGAATTTTCTCAAGAAAATTCTCCGCCATGTTCAACCGATAAACTCTCAGATAATAATATTTTATCTGCAACTGAATGTGAAGATGTTACCCTTCGCACTATACACACTAGTAGCGTAACATTGCTTAAAACAAATATTCAAGAAAGTCCTTTGCAAGTGCTTACCACTACTACATCGTCAATTCCTGAACAAGACCTTCAAGAACGTTCTACGCAAGCATCTTTTGTAACAAATTCAAAAAAAGTCGCATCACCTATACAAGAACATGGAAATAATATTTCACTGTCGTCGTCCACCAAAACCAAAATGCCAACAATATCTGAAATTGGATTGGAAGAGGATCTTCTACATGTATCTGCTGCAATAACAAGTCACGATCTACCGTCGGTAATTGAATCTGAAAACCATTTCGTTCAGGCGTCTACTCCAACCCCAACTATTGTTAATAATATACCATCTAAGTCCCAACAGTCATTTATCTGTAAAATAGATTTATCTAGTCTGGTCAGAACAAAAAATGCTACCACGACAATACTCCAAAAACGACCAGCCGTAGAAATTCATGAGTCCCTTCCCTCGAATTTAAATTATGCGAATGAAAACACAGATACACCCACTGTAAGTTACAAAAATACATTTCCTTCAACTAGCAACAATACAACATGTGAAACATTCCAAATATCCCCTCGAACAACTGGTAAAAAAAAGAATTACATAATTTCTCCTATTAATTCTGGCGAAAGTGATCCGGATCTAAGTGATTCAGATCCCACATATTATACAGGAATAGAGAGTGTAGATAAACGGCCACCGCCACTATTGTTAAGGTCTTCTTCACGTCGAAGCAGAAGTCTTTCGGCCTCATCATCGTCGTCATCAAGCTCTTCGGGCACTTCATCTGAAAGTGTTGATTGTTCAACAACACCAAAGCCCCAAACCAGAAAGAGAAAGCGCGACCCTGAGACTTGGAAATTTAATAATGCAAAACGTTTAAGAAATGCCGGTCAAACATATATTTCAGTGAGAACTAATAAAGTAGTTGATGCGCGTTCGGTTAAACCACCTTGTAATGAAAAGTGCCGCTTGAAATGTTCCGAAAAAATTGCTGAACAGGACAGGAAAATCCTTTTTGATAAATTTTGGAGTTTGAAGAATATAAATATGCAAAGAGCATTTATCAAAAGTTGTATGATTGAAATCAAGCCCAAATACAAATACAGTAAGACACAAAATCCAAGAAAATCAAATTACGCATTTCATTTCAAGCAAGGTAATATAAGTCATAGGGTTTGCAAAACTTTTTTTATAAATACGATCGATATATCAGACAGGATGATACGTACGGTGAAAGAAAAATCTGATGAACAGAACTTCTTGGCTGAGGACAAACGTGGAAAACACGGAAATCATAAAAAAATCGACGCAGCTATGGTCAGCGATATGAAAAATTTCATTGCTTCCATTCCACGAATTGAGTCTCATTATACTAGAGCAACGTCATCTTGTGAATACATTTCTCCTGGCAGAACATTGACAGAAATTTATAAAGATTTTGTGGAACTGCAACAAAAGAATGGACGACCGTTAGGAAAATTTTGTAAATTTTATGAAATTTTCAAAGACACCGGCATAAAAATTCACCAGCCTAAAAAAGACCTTTGTGATCTCTGCAGAGATTACAAATTGACGTCAAACGAGGATTTAAAAGAAGAGTATGATAAACATTTAGAAGAGAAGGATTTATCGAGAATAGAAAAAAGAAAAGATAGATACGAAATAGACGAAAATAACATATGTGCCGTATACGACCTAGAAGCAATATTGCAGGCACCACTTGGAACATCTAGTAGTTTCTATTATAAATCAAAGATGAATTGTTACAATTTCACTATTGCAGAATTATCCAAAAAGAATGCGACTGAGGAAGAGAGCAACAAGGCTTATACAGATGTTTACAGCTACTTTTGGGACGAAACTCATGGTCAGAAAGGTTCTGTTGAAATTACAACTTGCGTTTTAAATTTTCTAAAAATTGTTAATGAACGAAGTACAAGTAAATCTGTAAAAGTCACGTTCTATTCTGACAATTGTTGCGGCTAAAATAAAAATAAATTCATTACAACAATTTATATGTATGCGTTGACACAATTTGAAAATATAAACTGCATAACTCACAAATACTTAATTAAGGGACATACACAAAACGAAAACGATAACGCGCACAGTTTAATTGAAAAGGAAATACAGAAATATTTAAAAGCAGACACGATATATACTCCAGTCCAATATATTCCTCTCATCAAGAGCGCCAAGAAAACCGGCAAAAAATTTCAAGTACAGACTTTAACATTTGAAGATTTCATAGACGTAAAGAATTTACAAACACAATGGGGTTTGAATTTCACCAAAGATATAAACAGAAACCCCCTAATATGGAATGACGTAAAAATAGTAAAGTTCCATAAAGAAGAACCTTTCAAATTCTTCTTCAAGACGTCATATAAAGAGGAGGAATATCGGGAATTAGACGTACGGGCCGGTCTGCGAAAGCCCTTACCTATGATACAAGATATTGTCCTAGACAAGGCGTATAATGAACGGTTCCAACTTAATGAGAATAAAAAAAAAGATCTAAAGAGCCTAATATCCAAAAAAGTGATACCGTCTTATTATGCCAGTTATTACAATGATTTGATTTAGGATAATTATAATTTTTGATAAGTTTTGTTACTTCTTATCTTCGTAGAGTGCAACTCCTCATATTTTTATAGACAATATTGTGCCAAGTTAAATAATGTTTAAGCACCTATAATTATAAAGTATTACTAGTTGTTTAACAAAAATTTAGATATAAAATTTTTAGCATTTATTTATAACATTTTACTTCCGTCCTATCGGTAAGACTTGTTACTTTTTTAGACTGAATAATAGACTGATTATTGTTGAGTTACAGACTTTATTATAACTATTATTGCGTGTTTCAAAGAGTTAATACTGATCTCATGTTGTTACCTACTTATTAAGATTAATTGTAGACGTGATTTTCAATGTTAATCATAAAACAAAATGCTAGTTTTTCTAAGTATTTACTTACTAAGGGTTATCTAAACTTTACAGTTATTTTGTTACTTACCCATTATGTTTCAAGAAGATTTGTGATTTTTCGTTAGTTCTTTTTATTATAAACACTTGATTAAAAAAAGGCGTTTTTTTTGTCATAAGATTTTTTCTAAAATGAGTCATAACGAGTAGTTAGATGTTTTGTGGAAAAGTGACTTATTATGACTTTAGTCACACAATTCTGTATTTGTTTAGTGGAATAGTGACTTAATTTAAAAATGGTCAAAGTTTTATTACAAGTATTGAGTGAAACGTAGACTTATTTTCAGTTAGGTCAACAATACCTATTTATTTTTTGTAAAATAAGGGCTCAATTCTGATAGGTTCAATTAAAATTCATTTTTTAAATAAATGCCTAAAACTATCTTAATATCTTGCACTGGATTTGAAAGGCCATGTTTTTAAGAAAAAGTACGTGGTTTTAGTTATTTATTACGATTTTTAGTTGTGATTCTACAGCCATTTAAAAAATATGCCAGTTACACAAAAAACTTTAAACGTCATTTGCTAAAAATTAGTGATTTTGAATTCGGTCAGTATTTAATTAAGAGTGCGATATATCATCATAGTCATTATTTTCTGACGTAAGAACGTATGATTTAGGCATCATTGTAGAAAAATTATCAGTCTATCATAGGACCTTAATACACGTTTAAATGTTCATAATACCTGTCAAATTAGAGTGGGCTAAGTCACAACTTATCTATTGTAATATTTCATACAAATAAAACAATGAATTAGGTGGAGGTACGGGTATAGGTACGCAATGATCTTGTCTACATACATATATCTACGCAGTCAACGTGTTTGCACGTTGCTCGGTCGACGTCGGCGATAGTTCTTGCTAAGTACAATGAAGCAAACACTGTCGTTGTATTTTAGGTCGGTAAATTATTATTCGTTATAATATATTTTATTGTAGTAGTAACACTTGCAAAAACTAAAAAAGAGAAGAGCAGATGGTGGATGACTACTGTTCATAAAAACTGAGCTTACACGAATCGTACTTAGGTATTTTTTTTCTCCTTTGTGTTCGGGTTTAGGAGGATCCCATATTTTGGCACTCTCTGTTTCATAAAATTTAATAAATTTTGTTTGCTTCAGTCCATAGTGTAATTGCGTCGCAACTTTCCCGCCAAAAGATTACACGTCCGTTCCGCTCAAATTCTGGGCTGCATATCATGCATATGAAGTATATTTAATGAAATTTACTATATTAAGTGGCGAAATGACAAACCTTTTAATGCGCGCCAGTTTACCGACAATTACCCGATACGCATTCGTGATCCGTAGTCTAGGGCTTCGAGACTAGAACGACTCGTGGAAAATAGTAAATACATGTGTTCGTATAACAAAATTACTATTATTCAATGTTAAATTCAATATTTTTTCGATTTTGTTGGCGAGCAAAGTTATCTGGACTTTTAGCCAACTTTGCCCACATTGATTTTGAACGCATATGATGCATGATGACATCAAAACCAGTACAAGAATTTTTTTGGTAAAGATGGCTGTCTACGAGCGGGATGAAAAACAAGGAGAAATATTTCCAAAAGGTTTCGCGAGCGGAATATTATGCACAGGCGCAGCAATGGCTCCCCGCACCAGTACATGTTATCCGAACGTTAGACCATCTTTATTTTGCCGATAAAGTTATAAAAAAGTACAAACATTTATAATAATAGATATAAAATGAAATTAAATATAAAATACACATCCCATCGCCCACAATGGCGATTTCTTGAAACGTTTCATACAAAAATGACTATGTTACCCTGACATGTTGTCTCTTTTTCATACAATCCACATTTCACCATTTAAAAATGCTAGGGTTGGCACATGTTAAAAATATTCTGTTTCTTATTACTTTCTACTAATAAGATGTGTTTAGGTGAATAAAAAGTAATATGTAGAAAAATGTTTCACGCAAATGTATTTATTAAAATTTTAAATTACAATTAAATTTTGTTAAAAAAGATACAACAAATAATAGTTAAATATTACTATAAAAATTTCCATGTTTTATTATGACAGCTGATGACATACAATATAAATAAATAGACACTTACATAAAAACAAAATCCAGACACAAGACAAACACACAATGTTCATCGCATGATGTTTGCGCTGGGCGGGTTTCGGCGGGCACAAATCTGTGTTTCGGAGGCAGGCATACTACAATAGGAGCTAACAGCAAACAAGGCTACTACAATAATGTATGTGAAGCAACTACTTACTAACTACCCATTAACTAATAACATCTTTAAATTTTATTAATGAAATACTTTATACGAGTATGTTTAAAATTAAATAAGCTCGGCAGTAGACATAAATAAAAAAAGACCCTAAGCTTTTTTGAAGGCGGGTAATGTTGTCAATAGTAAGTTGGAACATAAGTAGATAACTTTGTCCATCATCATAACTTTGGTTTTAAAATACCTTGTGCAATGACACTAGCAATAATATACCTACATAACGATTAATTTACTAACACAAGTTATAACTTTAGTGGTTTAACAGGCTAGTGTAAATTCTATCAAAAAATGTACGAGCAGTAACTCTCTCTATCGGGCGCATAGGGGGTCGGGGGAGCTCACATTACACAGACAAGCAATAGGGATGCTAACTGTTAAATCGAAAATAGAGATGGGAAAATATCGATAACTTTATTCTTCTTTATGTATGTTTTTGAAATAAAATGAGGATTTCAAATCTTCAATAAAATTCATTCTACATAACTTCGTAAGAAGCTAGTATGCCATGTACCTATATTATACCTAGAACCTTGTTATGAAGGACGTTTAGAGAGTGAGGAGAAATATAAAGAATATATATAGGTACCTACCTATATGTTATTTGTGGTAAGTATTAAATTAATCTATATACTTATTTTATTTTGGAACAAGTAAATGTTTGCAATAAAACTAATTGTTGAACTGAGCTGAACGAGTTTTGGTAGTTTTAAAACTTAGTTTTTTATCTGAGTTTTCTTACAAAGCGGGAATGATAGTTTCGGTTTATCTTATATAGGGTCATACCCCCGGTTTTGGCCAATGCCCTAGTTTTGGCCACTTGCTGATTGGAAAGTTAACAAATAAGCAATAGACAACATACTGACTTTATTCTCTGTGGAAAAAAAAACTTCGTTTATGGTTTGTTTTGACAAGTGACAGTTTCAGCAGTTAAAAACGAACGTGAAATTTTTTCAAATTTCTGAAGAGTACAGTTCAATAATTTGGTGATTTCTTAAGGCAATCTTTAAGCGAGTTGTTCCAGTAATCGGTAATTATCCACTATATCTTAATGTATTTTGCCCTTATTGTGGAGCCCGGGAATGAACAGGAGTGCTTGGCCATTCCCGCCCGACGGAGGTGGTGAATAAGTGCAATGCGAGAGAAGGCACCCCCGCGCCTATCCCTCGCTATTCACCACCGGGGAGAAGGCGACTATCATTCAATCGCCTTCTTCCACTCCTTCTTCGTCTACGCAGTGGCGCCGCAAGGGGGTCTTCCTCCCTTGCGTGCTCTGCCGCCTCCTTTTGATAATGATAACCCTAGCGCGACCGCCGTGTTTAGGTAAGTGCAGATCGCGGCACGTAAGTAGTGGCACGGTAAGTTGAACTATGTCAGAAAACATCATCGAGGTGCGGTGCGAGAGGCCGTGCGTAACTATAGCAACGCGGCGATGCTTGCTTCCAAACAATCACACTCCGCCCCTCGCTACCCGCGCACGCTCGCGTGACCCTGGAGTACAATCGCACAACTTCAAGAAAATGACAAAACCACAACCAACTTTAAGGAGACAGGGGAGTGGAATTGTTTTTGACGTATATAATTAGTTTTAAGTGAATACAAATACAATCGAAGAAGCTTACGTCAAAAGAGACCACGTCATCGATAATATGACGGAAGAATTTATAACTCCGTCGGAGATTCTGATAGCAGTGATTCTGAATTAGATTCTTCAACTGACACAGAAGATGAAACCGCAACTCTTGGCCTAAGTTATAGAATATCACTTAAATATTATGTAGGTGTTATGCCCATGAATAATAGTTCCTATAATTGTTCTATTTAATACTACCTAACGATTTTGACAGCTCATGGCACTGTAAGCGTGTAGTTAATTCGGACCAGAGTTGTAGCAATAACGAACCATTTGCGCGCAAAAAATAAATTCATAAAAATATCGTGCATAGTGTGAAGGTTAACTATGTGGTGTGTGGATTAAAAAGAAATAATGGATTGTATGGACCGACTTTTACAACTTTTACATCAAAAACAAGGGACACCAGTAAAGACATTGTAGAAATAAACAAACACCTGTCACTTTTGACAGAACGCTCACGACGATTATGGTGTAGAGCATGGTTCATGTAGTAATCGTCAATATGGCGGCAGTTAAGACGTCATCGATGACGTAGCGTGGGCCATCGTAATCACGCTCACGGTGAAAGTGACCGACTGTTATCGTGCTAATAGCGATTATGGCTCAATTGGGACTGTACAATGCGATTAAAATAAGAATAGGACGGGCTCTCGGCTACCTTCACTCATATAAGTACGGTCAGCAGAACAAACTTAAAAATAGATTAATTTTAAATGAATGACTAAAAATCGTTCATTTTATAAAATTTATATATTTATAAGGTTGGCAACACAGACGCAGTGTTGCAATAGTTTCCGATTTATTGGGAGATCTACTGATTTTGGTCATTGTCTCCCGATATCCCGATTTAATTTTAGCAATTCAGTATCCCGATTTTTGAATTATCATCTAATGTAAAATAATATTCATAAAAAAACATGGAAAATAATATTCTTCATACGGCAAAACTAAAAGATCTTGAATAAATGAATATATTATTAACATAAAATATTGTTTTATTCCGAATAAAAATCGCCCGATTTTTAGATGGCAAATTTAACGAATTTAATTTTTCAATTTTGCAACACTGGTGAGACGCCATCTTGATTTGATGACACATGTCTTATTTATCCGTCAGTGTACTACGCGACACGTTTCCAAGTGCATTTTTATGTTCTTACGCCCTTTTTGTTGATAATTTGTTTTTGTTGATTGTTTAATTTGTTCTACAATGAGCAAAAGAGGTAGTGTTTTACATCGGCGAGCTCGAGAGATTATCAGCAATGTTGATAAGTACTTCGAGGAAGAGAAAAAACGTGCCATTATGTTGTTGGACCAGTTAAAACAAGCAAGAATGTACCAGGGTCAGATGGCAATATTCATATATCGCGTGATGTATTTGAAAGTTTCATTAAGCATTTGGAAACTGCTTCGAAGGTAACCGAGCGAGTGACTTTAGCCACTGGTATTAATAAAAATACAGTGAGTCGCATTCGCCGTGAACAGAGAATAGCAACAGAAGCAAGCACAAGCAAAATAACGACACCTAAGAAGAAACCACGTCAAAAGAAAATTGTGTGTGACCTACGAAGAAATAATAGTCAGGAACTGTAACTGCGTTAAAAAAATGACCCAACAAAAGTCGTGTTCAAGTAGGCGGGGCTTAAAAGTCGTGTTCAGTACGTCATCAGTCGGACATTTTTCTTGCAAGCGAGCACACTTCAAATCTTCGCGTCTATTTTCATTTTTATCATTGAAAACTACAGTTGTGGATCATCATGCCAGCATTCGTTGTGAAGTGGTGCAGAAACAATACACGATTAAAATGTCCAGGGATCACTTTTACTAGTAAATAATAGCAAAATTAAAATTATTCAAAGATGTTCAAATACGTTAACAAATCGAGATGGTCAATACTATGCAAAATAAAGTCAGTAAATTTTTATTTAATTTAGGATGTATTTTTTTCTTCAGGACTAAATATTGAAATGTATGTAATGTGCAATGGTTTTGCTTGTTATGTTTTATTCTCGCTTGCTTGCCGATTCAATGCGGCAAAAGAAGTGCCTAGCTGCACTTAAGCTAGAAAAACAAGAGTATGACTGCCTGTGAAAACCAGCATAGTTATACTACGTTAATTTTGACTGAAAACAATAAAATTATAGATAATAAAAAAATTATGGACCATGTTACACAAAACCTACCTACCAGTTGGTACAGTAAGTACCTACTGTTTTTTTAAATTATGTTGTATAAAATATCATATTTATCTTTTATGCTGATGATTTGTCCCGAAGAAACATCAACATCTTTAAGAGCCTTTATTCTGCGCAGCGCTGCGCGAGTATAGGTATTTTACATTAGCGAGTTATTTACTAGCGCGCCCTGCGGTAGTGGCCTTACCGCTTGAGCAAAATAGTGCGCTTTTTTTATCTACTTTGGTTTTTATGTCACACAAATACAAGTAGGTCAAAAAGGTGAAATCACGCAGGACACATTTTATTTTTAATATCGACATTAATTAACATAATATGATAATTATTAATCAAGTACATGTTATCTACAAGAGCATAGACTAGAAAAAAGTAAGATTTATCTCATGTACCTACCAAAAAGAGATGAGAATAGCAAATAAAACAACCATCAGGTAGTTCCTGATACCAGTTTCTGGATCCAGCATCAGGTCCTGGTCACCAGCAAGAAAAAAGGTATCGCGAAGACGATTTATACGATCCCAAACACGGTGTGTCTACTATTAACCATCACATAGTTCTTGCTACCAGTTTCCAGCTCCAGCATGGATTCCTGGATACCAAGTATAAGCATAAGAAATTTGGTTAATAGTTAAATACTAGCCTCTCAAGGGTCGATGTCATTATAACAATGAAATTTCTATTGTGTCTGACCTTTGATGCACTAGATGTCATATAAAATTATTTGTTAGAATCCCACTTAGAAATGTTACCTCAATAAGTATCAGGAAGTTTTGGTTGTGTAAGTGCGGGCGTCAGAGCGATACGTCCTCTGACCTCTCTCTAAGAGGCCTCAGCCACGTCTGACGATTCGTGACTGGTGCGACCGAGTTTATGATTGATTTTAAAAACGTGTGTGTGTAGAAACCGCTCGGCAATAACACACTAATAAACAATTTCTAAATGTAGTCTATGGAACTTGAAATTGTTTATCAAATAATGTTCTAGTACATCAGGTAAGAATCATTGACATAATATACTATATTAATCATTATTATGTGACCCTTCAAACACTCGGCAAAAACGCGAATTGGCGCTTCCAAAGCGTTTAAGCTCTAAAGAGATACTACAGACAATGAACAATAAACGATTGCCTACAGTTGGTATGTAATATAGGTAACTATATAGCATTAAAAAAACAGTTCATTGTTTGGTCAAATTAAATCACGTTTAATTTTTCAAGCTAATGAAAATTTTCCATCTGCAAATTTGAAAGTGGTTTAGCTGAGTTGCTAATTAATTTGTCAGTAATATCAACACAGTGCTTTTCTAAAGTAATTCTATAAATTGATTGAATTTTCTAAATTGATAATGAAGGTATTCTGTGACCACTGAAAAACATCCAGCTGGCAAATAACGACTAATTTTTTTTTTTGGTAAAATGTATAAGCCTAAAATGTTTCATAATCTTTCTTTACTACATTGCGCAGAATCTCTTCTAATGTCTTCTAGACAAAAACTTAATAATTTTATCATATTTCGCGAGACATACGAGATTTACGATTGATTTATTATTAAGTTGGTCCAGTCCACTTGTTGCATAATATCGTCCACGCCGCTTTGACTCTGCTGTCATTGTAGACGTGTAAACCAATCCCTGCTATCCTTCTGAATTTAAACCAATCACCGGACATGTCTATTTGTAACCTCGGAAGTAATTTGTATTTGGAATCATACGTTGTTTTGATTTAAAGGGCCACTTTTTGTGTGGAATTTGTTCTGAATTATGATTCCTGACAATTATTTCTTCGTAGTGTGTGACAGTTTTGAAATATGTGCGCTGTGCAACATAATAAATTCTATATATACGGTGAGAATGCAGATGCAGGAATGGCTTACACAAAACGATATTCAATATGAGCAAACATTCACAAAGGCTGAACTTTATGAATTAATAAAAAAAAACAGGCCACCGAAAGATTACACAATAGATAACATATTTAGATCGCATGGCCATGAAGTGTTAAGACTGCCACCCTATAATTGTGATTTAAATCCGATAGAATACATCTGGCATTTGGTAAAACGTAGAGTGGCAGACAAAAATGTTGAGCAATTAGAAAGCGCAATCGAACGTCTGACACTTGAGTCGATCGCATCAATCACGAAAGATGACTGGAAGAAAGAAATGAACCATGTAAAAAGGATTGAGAAAGACTACTTCGAAAGGGAATTACTTGAAGACGATGACAATGGCCCATTCAGTTTCATTATAAACATAGGTGACAGTAGTAGCAGCAGCAGTGATGATGACGACGATTACGAGGAGTCTGATTCAATTGGGCATCAGGACATGAGTGGAATTGAAGAGCTGAGCGATTAAAATTAAAATACGTACATTCACTAAATAAAGACAGTTCAATGTGTTTCTGTGTTTACTTTAGTTTACCTACCTATGATTCGTTTTTAGACTATTTTTTTCTCTACCTATCAGATAAAAAATTACGAGCTATACTATATTACAATATAAAACAAGCCAATATTTTTTAACATTGCTTTTTTTGCACACTATACCAAGTTCCCGTAGTGACGTCACAACATGGCGCTACGCCGGTCCTATTCTTATTTTAATCGCATTGTACTGCATAAATGTACCAGACGACCACCATTTTGGTTCAACTTACGTGCCACGAACTGTATGAAAAGCGAAGTACATACATGAGTTTGACATAATTATGTTGTTATTTTGTGCTACTACTTTCAACTTAGGTAGATTAGATAAAGTTTTGATTGCGACTGAAACAATATGATATAAGAGAGTAAAACAACAGTTCAATACAAAAATCAAGTATACAATTTATTTCTAATGACGGCAGTTACGAGATTCCAATAAAAAACTTAGTAACTACAGCATCCTTATCTATATAAAATATTCATAAATTGTGTAAGTACTTACTTAACTAATCAAATAAATGGACGGAATATAATTACATAGGTTTTTAATAACATAGCTGATATAAATCGTTACCTAAAACAATGCTTTTGGTACCCAAAAAAGACAAAATTATCAACATGTTAAAAATATCAAACATTTTATATTTTTAACACAAAGTTGTGTACTTATTGTTTTGATTATTCATAGCGTTTGTAAGTTCACTTAGGTATGTAAGTACTTATCTAATAATTATTCAAATAAATGGATGGAATATAATTACTTAGGTAGGTACAACATAGCTGACATAATTTGGTAAGTATTTACCTAAAACAATGCTTTAGTACGAAAAAAATACCATTATCATATTCAAAATATCATAAAGCGACTTATTGTTTTTACTATAATTAAAAGTGGTTACATTATCGGCGGTCTTATCGCTAATGCAATCCCTTAAATACAACCTTTGGATGGAATGGCCAAAATACAATTGTGGACGGTATGTGATGATTACAAGTAATTACTTACCTAATAATTATTGAAATTAATGGACGGAATACAATTACATAGGTATATAATAACATAGATGATATATTAGTACCTAAAACAATGTTTTTGTACCCGTAAAAGAAAAAAAACATCACTATCGTGTAAAAAAATACCATAAAAATACTTTAAATGTCAAATTGACAAAAACAAATTCAGAAAAGATCTATAATTGAGATACCGGTGTAGATCATTGTCCATTAAAGATGTTTTAAGTAAATGAATATCAATTTATTATTTTATTTTAAAATATGTAGTATGAATTAGCAGTATTATTCTTAAAAGACCAAACAACTACCACTTATCACAATCCTTTTGAATAAAATTTTAGTTGCTAAAGTTTTCTGGCACAGTTACTTAGCTATAGGCAGATGAGGACAAACAGGTAAATATGTGAACCAGAAGTAATAACAATAAAAATCTTAGCGAATCTTAACAAAATCTGCAAAAGGATTATGAAGTATTGAGTTAGCAAATATGCCTTCGGTGTTGTATTTGTACAAATTTTTGTTGGATGGAAGACATTTTTAAATGATAATTGTATTTTATTTACATTTTCCGGTTACTTTAACGGTTATGCGGTTAATTTAAGCTATCAGGAATGTCGAATAAATAAACTACATAATAAACATTGTTGTGGACCTCTGATTTGAAGAGAAGATAATACATCAGGATAATACATACAGAGCAGAATGTGAATTGTATTTAGAACACCATCTACATTTAAGGTGCGTTCGTTTAGCAATGAGGGCATTGGTGGCGTTGCCATTGTTGGCTCGTCTGGCTGTAGGCTTCAAAAATATTATATTTGCCACTTTTGCCCACACCATACTCGAACGCTAAACCGAGCATAAGACCTAAAATCGCATGATTATGTTGTCAAATAGATAGTTGTCAAAAACGATCACAAAAAACCATGTTTCGGACGTGGGTCAAAAATGCACATTTTGGTGGCAAAAATAACTCTTTTGTTAGCTTTCCGAACGCTGAACAAAAAGAGCCATAAACAACATTTTTCCAGATTCCCAATTCGAACGTCCTTGTGAGCGTTTTTAGCGTTATTTTCGCCAACTTGGGGCTATTCGAACGCACTATTAGTAACGCACATAAGTAAAAAATTTGTGGGACGTCGGGACGACAGTAGTCGCAGGTTTTTTCTAAAACTCTCGGTCTTTCCAGAATGCCCGTTTTGCATCTCTTATTAAAATTGTACGTAATATGGAGTCTTCGTTTCAGTCTCTTCCGCAGCAATGAGTTGTCCCTAATATTCTAAGGTGTGCACATATTTAGTCACAATACGAATACAGTCAGTAATAATATCGTGCAATAAGTATAATAAAAACTTATAATGCCGTGATGAGTGGAGGTAGATAATATAACATTATATCTATGTAAAGTTAAGGAGTTATCCAGTTTGTGAGTTTTCTTGTCGCTCAATAGATGGCGTTGGCAGACGTTAAAACCGGCAAATACTTGTTTCGAATACGGATTGTTGTAAATTAACGCTTGAATGTATTGTTTAGTAGTATGGATAACGTTTCCCCAAAAATATCAACATACATAACTATAAAGAATATTAAACAATATCTGATGTATTGAATATTCATACAATTTATGACAAAATCTTTAATGACCATATCTCTGCTGCTTTTTAAAAAGTAAGAACGTTGAACGCCATCTCTTGGCGGGATTAAACATTACTTCTACGGAATACTAATAAGAATCATATTCTGGCACTAACTATAACATGCGTCATCGATGTTTGTGATAATATATTAACTTACACTAGTTCTTGTTAGTAGTAGTACTACAAAATATACTAAATTAAAGTTCTGGGCCTCAGTTCTCGATAGTGTCAAATATAATATCTCGCACGATTCATTTTAGACATTTTGTCGACTTTTATGTAGTTTTATAGGAATGACCATCATTTCGTTTTGATTCGAACATTTTGGGACCACGTTAGTGACGTTCACCTTTGTTGTGTATTTTTACTGTCACTTAGTCACAATCATAATCCTAAGTCAACAACGATATTATTTGACATTATAGAGTACAGAGTCCCTGTTAAAGGCACAATACATTGTCGTCATGCATTACTATAACAATTCACATTTATAAACGTGCCATACTTAAACATATCACTACTTTAATATTAACATGGTGGTAATTAAAGATTTGAATACAATTCTTGTGCAACAATATAAAAAAACTATGTCATATTGGCAAACAATCAAACAACTATAACTCGTTTCGTTGTTTTATGGAGCAGAAAAATGCGCCTGAATGTAAAAGGTTATTTATCAGGTTTTTGTTCAATATTTTCTTAGATCACTATACAATGGGGAGTAAAGCGTTATATTATATTAGTTTTAGTTAATAACGAAACGTTATTGAACGAAATATAATAAAATAGGTGGAAAATAATGGTTTGAAATTTTTATTTTTTTAATAACTTAAAAAAAATCAAACCATTATATAACTTGATCTGTTCAGATTTTATCCGTTTCTATGGCTTTTAATTGGATTTAATGGCCTCAGGGCTATTATGTATCTCAGTTGCTAACAAATGTTGATTTAAATCTTGAAAAATGGCGACTCTATGTCAGTTTGGACAACTCCAGTACGCAAAACTGTTAGTAAGTTGATGACTGGAGCTGACAAAAGTAAGATAGAGCCGCCATTTTTCAAGATTTCAATTAACATTTGTTAGCAACTGAGATACATAATAGCCATACTGATATGTGTAGGTACAGATATAAAAAACAGATCTCCGAATAGAGGTAGACATTTTCCATCCACTTCTTTTTACTGATTTTCTTTTTCTATCAGTGATCTAAGAAAATATTCCGGTTTGACTTGTTACTGTTACGCTTTAGACTCGTATTCCAATTCGAATCGAGCCTGAGATTCCTTGAATTTGGTCTGTTTCTTTGCTTGTATGTTGGCTTCTGTTAGAAAGAGAGCAGCTGCTATTATGCAGGCTATTGCACCTACTACTCCCAGACCGAACGACCAGCCTATAAAAAGAATATGAAAAACATTAAAATAATATGATTATGACCAACTTGCCTCATACAGTACTACAGTACAGTGCTAAAACTTGTAATATGGAATTTTCAACACACTAAACCGCATGTATAACAGCTCGGCGGCAATACAAAATACTTTTCATACGTAAAAAGAAAGATTTTTCATAACGTAGCATATTGTTTAGTGAGTAAACGTCACTTTTAAATGTAATAAAAAAGTTTTACTTCTTCCTATATTTGAATGAAATAAACTTAAATTAAGTTTCTAGGAATAGTCGCTGTATTTGCGGCCTAGTGAATTGCGCCTAATCCAGATTTACAATACCAGATTACAAATATTTGTAATACATATTCACATGGAATGTTAGTCTTGTAGTGGAATATTTAAAAGGTTTTATGCAAATACCAAAAACATAACTGGCGAAATTTTAATGATCACACACCTCTACAACCCCTGTAGAGATTTTCTTCATGTTACGAGTATGTATAAATATAAAATAATATAAATAGGAAATTAAATAGAAAATCATGAGGGCAGTCATTACCTATGACTTACGTATAACTCATGATTACTGTATTAGGGTTCAACAAATGAAAATACTGGGCGAATGAAACCCAAAAACGAATGTTCCGGGGTGACTAGAGCATTGCAGCTATACGGGTGAATGACTCACCTAGATAGTTATTTGGATGATCTGGCATCCAACCATCCGTATTTCCCAGACAAGCAAATACAATTACTGCAATAGCTCCACATATACCTGAAATATCAAATTTTTTACTTAACAAACCACATATTTTATTATGAAAAATAACGTGGTTTATACACATTTTTAATATGAGAAACGAGAATCACTTACGTAAATAAGTAGTGCGAGGCGATACGCAACTGCAAGCGTTCTGCACTCTCTTCCAAAAGGACAACTAGATGTGTTTTTCTAATTTATTATTTAGAGCTGCACAGTTTGTCGGCAGCAGATGTAAGCCTTATAAATATGTTGATAACAACTACAAAATTTTGTTGCTACTTTATCAACTGCTCAGTGCTATTTATTATAAGTGACAGTGTTTGTTTTATTTCATTAATGTCTAAACGACTATTCTAATAAACCAACGTAACTATTATTGTCTACGTAACACATAGGGTGCGTTCCGGGAAGCGCCGGCAACGCTCACAACTGCTCTCGCTGCTCGCGCCCCGGTTTGCCGTTCCCTTTGGTTGACAGTGACAGCTAACAATGATCACGTAGACCCACCTAAGATCCGCGAGCGTTGTGAGCGCGGCGCGAGCGTTTTCAGTGACGTCATTGATGACGTATCGAGCGCCGCGAGTGATTTCGGTCCTTCCCGCAACGTAGCCATAGACAGTTCGATTTAGCTTAGTTGTTGAATTAAATTTAAATTACATTTCTTTTTTCTACTGTACTATTTATTTGTTGTATACACAATTTCTTTAGAGCCTTCTTAAACATGTACTTACTTCTATGTTTAATTTCAAAATGTTTAGGCAGATCGTTTACTATTCGAGGCATAAGATATTCCCTTGTGCGTCTTCCGTAAACGTTAGGTATATGCTTTATAATTTTGTACTTATTGTGGTTTTTGTTTCGGTTTGCGGGTAGCATAGTCAAAGGTATTTTTTTGTTTATATTATAATTTAAAACTGTTCTAACAAAATAAGGTAATTTACTTGAAAATCCACCAATTCCAAATTAAATAATTTAGAATATTCCTTATTTAAGTATTTTATGTTCATTTACTAACTGACTAATCTTTTAAGAATTCTCAACTGTATTCTTTTGAAAATGCAAATACGTCGGAAACGTAAGTCCGTAACTACTTAGACTATAACTGATAACAGACTCGAATAGCGCGTGGTACACACTATACAGTGTACCTCGGTTTAGTATATTACAAAATTTACATAATACTAGCACACCACGGTTTCACTCGCTTGGTGATGGATAATGATGATGATGAAAAGTACTATACGACTTATTCTCACACTCACTGAATATACACACTAAATTTCATAAAAATCGATCAAGCCGTTTCGGAGGAGTTTTGTTACAAACACTGTGGCACGAGAATTTTATATACAACGTGTAACAAAAAACAGTAGTAATACTAAAACCCCACACGCAGAAGCTTGCATACAATTGGGACTTAACTACTGCGTCACGGTAAGTAGTGAACATTCCGAGTTATGAGTAACCAAAGGTTTTCTAATACTCATGCGGGTTCATCCCTGAACAAATAGGGCAAAGGGGGCAATGACCTCCAGAACGTAGACTGGGTACACAAGAGGCCTGGGGTGGGTTGCGGGGATAGGAGAGGGCGTTGAGATTGCAGAGCGCATTGACCCCAACGAACTCCAAGAATAGGCATGTCTAATAGGGCTGTCGAATTTTTTTTTAACTTTCAATAAAAAAAATACAAGCGATTTATATGTTGATACTTTGCCATGTGAATCCTGACCTATGCACCTAACATATGCACACTTTTCAGTATAACTGCACCTTTTTGTTACACGCTGTATAATAGAAGAGATTATTCTAAGATTGTTTGTGTTCTTTCCAAGAGAAATTATTATCCACCGACAATCCTAGATATTTAATTGTAGTTAATTCTTCCAGACTACTACATTTACAGTTATCCTTATAAATATGTAGTTGAAACTATAGATGGAAAGGTCTGACTTATTTTGTGAGTGATTTCTGTTTCTCATATTAAACACCCACATTAATAGGTAAAGAAAAGACATGGTCTATATTTACCTGATCCCAACATAATAAACCCAATAGTTTTGATTAACAATATAAATCTGTTTTGATCAGGCCCACAGCAAAGGAAGAATATCAATACCAATATTGTAGATATAAGAACGCCAAGTAGGCACAAAGTGAAGAAAAATTGCGTCGCAATCATGAACCCTGGAACAGAAATCGAATAATTACATTAATCAGTTAAACTACTAACGGTCAAGAAGGACTCTTGTTGAAGTCGGTACCATGGTAATTCAAAAGTACCTATTATCACAATATTATGTGCATGGTACCGACTTGGACAAGTTATTTCACAGGAGAAATCGGTTAACATACACAAAAAAATACACACGAACATTATAGTATAACCTCCTCCTTTTTGAAGTCAGTATAAAATGGCGACATTGTAGTGAATGTGAAACAAAAAACGGTGTTTGTTGACATTTTAACAGTTCTTTTTTCTTCTGTGTTAAGTATTTTATCATTTACATGTTAACTCAAAGGTATGACTCCATAACTGTAGGTCCATTATGTATCTCAGTTGCTAACAAATATTAATTGAAAACAAGTACAATTTGGAAAATTTAATACCGACTTCCATTCTATTCAGTTATTGCAGTGTATCTCAAAAACTACTGGACTGAATTTGATGAAATTTAAATGGGACCACAAGGGAAGCACCAGCTTTCAAACACCCAGTAGAAAGTTATGAGGTAACAAACATATAAAAAAATACAGTCGAATTGAGTACCTTCTTTTTTTTTTGGAAGTCGGTAGAAAATGGCGGCTCTATGTCACGTTTGTCAGCCCCAGTCATCAACTTACTAACATTTTTGCTTACTGAAGTTGCCAAAACTGACATAGAGCCGCCATTTTTTAAGATTTCATTACCATATTTGTTAGCACCTGAGATACATAATAGCCCTGCAGTACAAATGTGTCCGATATCAATATTAAATTTCAATTTATTTAACTACTTTAATTTACTATAACAGTGAGTATTAGAATAAATAAAGATGCATAGTATACCAGGTAGTAAATATCCTCGGATTTTGTCGTAGCCAGTCGTGAAAGGATCGTACACCCAACGGCATCCAACGAAGAACCGTCTCTGATATGGGTCCAATGGATCAGGTAGCGATCTGAAGCAGTGGCTCCATAGGCCTAATCTAAAACAATATTATTAAAATATAAGCATCACAATTGTGGACATCAAAATACACTAATATCAAAACAATGTATAAAGAATTCTCTTGCAAAAAATTGAGTACGTCGTTTGTTCCGGCGAGTCTTCAAAACAGCTGAACCAATTTTCACCAGACTTTCACTAACTGATAGCTGACGCGATAAGGAGTAACTTGGGATTTTATATTTTAGAGACGCTGTACCCCTCGAAACTTAGCGAGCCGCAGAGGGGTCATCTAGTGTATAGTGAATAATTAATAATAGCAGATAATTAATAATAAGTATGAAAAACGAGAATATCAAATATAGTTTTAACCACTGTCTTGTGTCCTTTTGGAAGAGAGTGCAGAACGCTTGCAGTTGCGTATCGCCTCGCACTACTTATTTACGTGATTCCCGTTTCTCATATTAACAAGTGCAATTTGAAAAATTGAATACTGACTTCCTTTCTATTACTTTGGTAAAAATCAGTCAAAAGCTACTGGACCGAATTTGATGAAATTTAAATAGGGACCACACGGGAAGCACCAGCTTTCAAACAAAAAAGAATTTCGAGAATCGGCTCACCCAATCGAAAGTTATGATGTAAATAACATTAAAAAAAACTGTCTTGAGTACCTCCTCCTTTTTTTGGAAGTCGGTAGAAAATGTCTATAACTCCACGTTAGTTTTCGTAATATAATAGTGATTGATAAAAATTGTATGTATATAGGCTTAAAAAGTGCCTTGTACTTATTACTTCCACAAAAGAATGTCCTACTTATGGCCGTGCTTGCTCGACTAATACTGGGGGCACTGCCGCATCCTAGACCAATACTGTACGTACATTTATTTACAACTAGCTGCACCCTGCGGTTTCACCTGCCTGGTGATTGAGGATGATGATGAAAAGTATCCTATGTCCTTCCCTGGGAATTAATCTATCTCCTTGCCAAATTTCATGATCCGTTCAGCCGTGTAAGCGTCACAAACAAACAAACACACTTTCTCATTAATAATATTAGTTAGGATTGAGCACATGGAGATTACCTGAGATTACCTGAGAGCAGTAGACAACATTTTGTAAACGAGTTCGACGGGGAAGTGCTGCCGCCATACCTATTACACCCATGAAGCAGTTATGTTCACATTACTGTGTCCCGGTTTGATGATTGTATTGCTGGTGAAATTACAGGCACATGAGATTTAACAACTTAATATCTCAGGGTTACGGGCGCAGTGCAGTTCGTTACTTATGACGAAGTTATATACAGAGGTTACCGCTTAACATTATGTAGCCTCGGGTTTTTCCGTAACCTAATGACATAAACAACAACTTTATAGAGCCTAATACGATAACAAAAACTCACTAAAAAAGAGGACTTATTGTCTGTGCCTTGCAATACATTGCGAAAATTGTACACTACTTACTAAACCAACTATATCAAATAACGATACCTACAAGTCCTACACCTATTTTTGTCATAGATAAGTGAATAATTATAAAAAACAGGCCAACTCGGACTCGCGCTCAAGCGTTCCGTACCATTATCTATAATGATCGTGCGACTCGCACTTGGCCGGTTTTTTAGAATTTGTTTTTGTAACGGCAACAGAAATATATCATCTGTGAACATTTCAACAGTCTAACTATCACGGTTCATGAGATATACAGCCCGGTGAGAGACAACAGACGGACTGAGTTGGGTACGGAACCCTAAAAAAAGCTTAAAATATTTGAATTAGTACCTACTACTATATTACACTTATTAACAATGTATGTGCAACTAAATATAAATGCAACAATAAGTGTTCTGTATTTTTTAAATCCATTTTTATATCTGTATATGATGTGTGTGTGTTTTGAATAAACGTATAATATAATCTATTATATTCTACTTTAAGTACATTGTAGTGTCATTTACGGCTGGTGCCAATAATCTATCCGCAGTTGTCCTTACTACCGATATAAATTCGAGATAATGCCCATACAAATAGTGTCAAATATCTATCTCTAGTAAGGTAAACAGGCGATGGATATATTTTTGGCACCGAGTACCGACCGTTAGTGTGGTGCATACCTGTCGAGCCTGGCGCCCCTTATCCTCGAATCGCTGACCAGCCAGCTGGGCGTGCCGAATGCCAATGCCACTGTAACAAGGGCAATGACGAACACGCCAATCCCACAATTACCGGCCAAGCTTCTACTCTTCATTGTTTCTGAAAATTCAATGTTGCTTGGTGAACGCAAAAGTTAGATCATTCTCACAGAATATATTATAGTAAGTAAATATGGTAGCAATTCACCTGTTTAGAACACCAAACTAAACTAGCGAACTAAAATATCTTTTTAGTAAATCATGATAGTTCTTATTATGTTCACATTTAAGTCTCAATTTGTATAACACTTTCATATGACAATTCTTAAAGCCCTTTCTGTTCAATTGTGGGTATGTTTAGTGAAAATTGAATCATAATGTAAGTTCCTGCTCGCTAAACTAGTCTACACTGATGTAAAACTACCCACAATTGAATAGAATAATAATATTTTTAGAATTTTCATTCTAAGTTTTACACTAATGTGGATTTTAGTATAAACAGAATAAAAACTACTACAGTTTAAAGAACTTTCGTTTAGTGTATACACAAGAAAATCACTACCATTAATTAAAGTCGCAAATATTATAGATGAACGAACAAGTCATGCAACTGCCGGTTATGCGACTCCTATCCGTAACAAATGTAGAATTAAAGTGTAGAGTTTTAAATGGCAATGCTCAAATTCAAATACGCATTGTAATATTCTCTTCAGCACAAAAGTTTGTTCAAGTGGCCTCCGTTCAGCAATTCCTACCTTTTTTCTTGCTATCAGCGCCCGAAAAACTTGATTTAGTATTTTTACCAAACTGCTTAAATTTGAGGCTTATAATGGCAGAATTATTCCGGTTCATTGTAATCAAAACGAAGTCTTGATTAAAATGCCTCTTTAAAATATCACCTGTTCTGCAAACCCAAGGGACTAGGTGTCGGGATTCTCTCAAGGATACCGTGTGTGACTCACAGCAAAGGTTGCAATTCCAATTGCGGGATGAGGACAAAAAAGCGGGACTCTTACAAATTCTCTCATTATCTAGGTGACCTAAATACACGCTACGGACCGTAGGTCAACCGGGTCGACCACGCCCAGAGAACGCCCCCATTCGGTTACGCGTAATGTAATATGTATCTAATCTAAAACCTTTAATTAAACGAACAATTCTTGTATATATGTATTAATATAATCTGAATCTCGGAAACGGGTCTAACGATATACATTAGTATGCAGAGGATTTCGGGGGCGATAAATCGATCTAGCTAGACTCAAACCATGGTCTGAGTAGCTAGATTTCATTTTTAGAAAATGTCATTTTATCCGTGTTTTCAGGCAATGAAAAACTGCTACAACAAACTGTTATACCAACGCAGCAACTCTAAAGCTACTTGACAATAGATCAAGCATATTAAGCCAAAAACAGCTCGGAAATCTCAAAAAAAATCGCGCCAAAATCATAATTATCCGGGTACTATATCTATAATCGTTTAATTTGCGGTAATGCGCTACTAATGCTATACCTTTATCATATCTTTTTCATTGTATTATTAAAATGTCCACCTTGAAGCAAATGAATGTCCACTTATCATGCTGCCAGCCCCTGATCTCAACCCACAGAACATAGGTAGACTGTGAAAAGTTGACTGTTGATAACTTCTCTACAAGCGCTCTCATTTTAATGTTGAGTTAGAGAAATGAGTTTTTTGACTCGACAAAGCGAAATCATGGCGACATTAGGTACAGCAAGTACGGCTTGCATCTTCGAGCATTCGAAGCACTACCATGTATGGAAAATCGATTTATAAAATTGATATCGATTTCCTAATTACCGATGACTAGTCTTGAAGGTATCTTAACCCGTTGACTCGCGATTCGCCATATTTGGCCAATAATACAATAGATTTCGCAGAAATTAACCTTTCAGGAACACTGCAAAGTGTGTGGTTACCTACAATAAGCTGCTAATACTATACATACGTAGTAAATTAGTAATAGAAACTATGTATTTCTAGAAGCGAGTCGTAAGAGACTATTCCAACCTCAACACGGGGTACCCACCACCCAATGTAGGGTACATCACCCTACATTGGAGGCGAGAGTGTGATGTAAGGCTACAATTACCTTTTTTTATTTTATAGGCTGCTACTTATGTCTCTTATTACGCATACATAGGTA
The DNA here is from genome assembly GCA_917880725.1 of Selenia dentaria. Taxonomy (NCBI): domain Eukaryota; kingdom Metazoa; phylum Arthropoda; class Insecta; order Lepidoptera; family Geometridae; genus Selenia; species Selenia dentaria. The sequence goes on from OU862879.1 coordinate 23,092,122, forward strand.
TAGTTATTACTTTAGGATTTTTGCAGTTAAGTATAACTGCAAGCTTAATTAAGGTATTATACCCAATAATAAGTGGTAATAAGTTTTTTCCGTCATATTCAAAGTAGGTTCCATCACATAGAACGATAACGAGACTGTTGGAAAACCCACAATCCAAAGTAGCGTCTTCAAACTTTAAACGTATGTAAGTACGTAATTAGTGTTTTAGGTCGATGTGTACAGTCGCCTGCAATAAGATGTATACATTCCGTATTTTTCAAAACTATGATACAGTACTACATTTTATAACAATGTAGATAAGGATTAATTTAAGCAGTTAAATAATACAATAAGTTTCATTTTATATTATTTTTGATGTAATTTTTTATAAAACGGAATGTTGAGACACTTTTGAAAATTGTGAAATGTATACATCTTATTGCAGGCGACTGTACCTACGCCTTTACAAACTAATCCAGAGCTCGTTTGAGGAATGTAATTAAACTTAACTCATATACATTTGTCTATTTATTACTATTCAATACTAGCGACTGCCCGACAACAAAAAAAGAATTAGCGAGATTGTTCCATCCGTTCTCAAGTTATAAGCATGACCAGGAGAAATAGGTCTTTATTTTTATATACTCCATAGATCAGAGAAATATCAAGACTAGTTTCGAAGAGACTAACCGTTATTGTAAAATAAATTAGGTATAGTCGCGGATAACAAAATTTTAGTGCTGCATAATTTACTTCCCCTCTTATCTAAGTGCCTAGTTGGTTTTACACTACCTACGTGAACCACTTAACATGCAAAACTTGACGTGACAATTAGAGCGAAGTCAACAATGTCTATTAGGTTGTGTAGCGAAGCTTAAAAGGATATGCTATTGAACGCGAAGTGAACACAAGGTTGTATTGTAACTGAGATGAATAATAAAACAAACAGTGTGAAGGAACCAGCATATGAAATGTTTCGCAACACAGAATGGTGGTCAGCTGTCAGCGTGTGCGTAAACAACGTAACGTTCACCAGAAGTACAATGCCAAAAAGTTCACATGCATTGAAGTGTCTACTACCGTGAGAACTAAATGTTAACATTGAATGTTATTATTTTAACATTACAATTTTACGAATGTATTTTAATTAATACCTAAAAATGAGCTTCGCAAAATCAAAAACATTAACTTAAGATGTCCCACTCCTTCATCTGATAATGAGTCTGAGAATAATCGGCCAAGTGCAAGTCGGACACACTAAAGTTTCGTATAACTTCCGTACCACCTAGGTATTTCTTTTTCCCAATGTTTGTATTTTTAATCTTAGGCTAGAACTTGACTGTCATATGTAATTTTTTTGCTATTTGCATTATACCGTAATAGTTTATGCGCATGACTAGCTCCCCACCGCGGTTTAACCCGCGTGGTGACGGATGTTGATGAAAAGTACACTCTTCCCAGCGATATAATCTTTTTTCTTGCCAAATTACATTCAATGCGATATGCAGGCCTAGACAAAAGATGTTTCTGTTAACGCCAAACGACAACTCCAAAATGTATGGCGTTGACATTACTTGTGGAAAAGTCACGTGACATCACGCTAAGTTCGTAGACGGGACCCGGGAACATTCTGTCTGTAGCGTGTGCGGAAAAACGCCTGCTTTAATTTTGTCTAGGCCTGCTGTTCAGCCGTTACGCTAACAAACAAACAAAGTCACTTTCGAGGTCATCCGCGTGTACCACGGTTATCGCGATCCCTCGGGAACTACTCGTAAAAGTATCCTGTATTTTAATCCCGAGTATGCAAACCAACTAAACTCCAAAACTCATAGTAATCCGTTCAGCCGGTTTTGAGATATTGAGAAAGAAACATCAAAATACTCATACTTTTACATTTATAATATTACTAGCTGCGCCCCACGGATTCATCCGCGTTATCGATGATAGTAAAAAGTATCCTATCATAGGATACTACGATATATATAATAGGATTCCTACGTGTTATTCCATTATGCCTATGCCGGAATGCCAGTTGATGGGAAAGAGAATGCAGAGACGATGTCAACAGATAATTTATTGTAATATGTAATTATTTTATATAAATTTCTTAAATATTATATCATCAGCATTAAGGCTATAAATAAATAAATGTGTTATTCCAGCACCTGCTTTACCTATATACCAAATTTTATCCAAATCTGTTCAGCCATTCTGGTGTGATTGAATAACAATCCTCGATCCAAACATTAATTTTGATATTAATAAGAAGTAAGATTATATATGTGATTGCTTGCATTACATTTGGCATGTAGGTATACATCCATTAGATACTAAAAACCAAATCATGAGAGGAAAAGAAAGTTTCTGCATGAACTAACTCAAACAATATATACTGGGAAAATTTCCCGACTTCTCTTTACTGTTTGAAAAATGCCCTTTTATGTTAGGACAAACAGAAAGACAGATGAACTGCGTAGGCGTGAGTACTAGGTTCCTATAGTTATATATAAAACCCTAAAACTGACTATCCTACAGGGACATTTTTCAGGATTATATAGTGTATGACATGTATTGTAATTGAGGGTATAAGGTACAAGCTATAAATTTCAAATTTAACTAAAATCAACAGTAACATTATTAAAAGTAACAAAGTCAAACATAGTTTAGTCCCTTACCCTGTGACTATCCCAGGTGAATAACACAGTGACGTTTTTCAGGCTTAAATAGTGTTATGACATGTATTGAAATTGAGGATATAAGGTATAAGCTATTTTCATATTTAACTGAAATGAACAGTAACATTATCAAAAGTAACAAATTCAAATATACACACAGAAACATTGATGAACATTATTGTTTTGATTTAAGTCCATGTCCCACACAATTGAAAGATCCTAGAAATAAGTACCTAATATAACAAGATGAAATTTTAATTATAATTGTTTAATTTAGGTTAGATCTCTCTACTACCTGTTGTGATAAAAAGTATTTAACAGGTAGTTTGCGAGGGATCTCTCCATGCTGATAAGCTGCTGGTAGTAACTAGTGGGTATCTGTGTATTTATTCACAAAAAAACTTATTCAGTTGCAAAATGTGTATGCACACAAAAAAATATATAAATGACTAGCGACTGCCCACAACTATATTCACATATTAGGCTCAGCCTTCGGCCTCGCCTATTATTACTTCATCTTTTCTTGGTTTTTCTGTCATAAGAACCTTCTTCTGATAATAATCAAAACAACAAAACAAGAATTAGCGAGGTTGTTCCATCCAGGAACAATCTCGCTCTCAAGTTATACCGTGACCAGGAGAAATAGGGGTTAATTTTTATATAGATTTTAGATGCTTCGGCTTAGCAAAATGTTTTTTTGTAATTTTTAGATAGAATAATACAATACCTTGGGTGGGATTTGTCCCCCATATGACTATTACAGGTAAGTGCCTTGGTGGCCTAGTGGTCATTGCATCCGACACAGATTATGGAAAAGGGGACTTAAAATCCCACCTAAGCATATGTATCTTTCTGTTCAAAAGTTGCAAAATGTAATGTAAACATTGTAGCTTTTCCGCATATGTTACATTAAGTTATAAATATGGCAATGAGTAAAGTTATATTTATACCCAATTTAAATAGCTAAATATTGGGCAACACTTGAATTATGAAGTGACTATGTCAAGTGATTTACTACAACACAAATACATAGAAAACATTTAGTAATTATTGCTAGTGCTGTCATTTGCCATTTGAATTGCAAAGAGAACATTAACAAGCATCCATCCACCCATGACATACACTCACTCACACATACATTAGTAATAATATAGATTATAGTCATATTTAATACATGTATGGGCCTACCTGATGAAAAATCACAACTTTGAGAACAATTAATTTTTTCTTAAAGTTAATTAAATAGCTAAAACATGAAGAACACTTCAATGTTGCAAAATTTGAATATCATAACTAGAAAATAATACAGACAGAATGCCACAAAATGTATGCTTAAATTTGATTAATTACTCAAAATGACTAATTCTGAGTTTGGTGTGCGGAGATTAATGAACACTTCATCTCCATATCATTTTCCCACTGCGAGGTCATTGTATGTTTTTTCTGTCTTGAGTTTGTCAGTAGCTCATCTACATAGATACTTTTAAATAAGATATAATTTTGTGACTTGTTAAATATATTATAATCTTATACTTACTAATTCACAACTGTAATAATAACTCAACTGCGTGAAAAATTAAAGAAATATATTTATGCTTTTTAAAAATGTAGGATAATTCATACTTTAAATGAACTTTAATTTAATTATATGGTAATTTATGGTTTGTACGGTATAGATTTTTCATCTGTTTATAATATTTCCACTAAACTGAAAGTTTAGGTGTAAAGGCTACAATTACAAAAAGTACTTAGGTTGACATGAAGACGTAAACACCAATGTAATGAGAAACTTACTTACCTCGCAAATCCGATTTAGCGGCTGGTGTGTAATTAATTTAGCAGATATACAACTTTTGTAGTAACTGTCCTGTCATTTGAAACAATATATAATTTACTCTATGATTTGAAATAAATATCGTAGAAGTGTAGAACAACGTTTCAAAAACTCAACTCAAAACAAATTCCAAGCTGAGTTACCTTACCATCGAACATCGAACTTATAGATTTGGTAATAATTGTTGTGGAACGAACTCTTTGTAGTTTGTGAAACTGTATTCTTTTTGACCTTGTTATTTGCTGTTTGACAAAAAGAATCGTTTGTTTGTTGAATGTTGATAGCTCTACCTACGATTTTGACAACTGCCCACTTGAATCCAAGAGAATTAATCGCTACGACTTGAATAAAAGGGCGTACCGTAGCAGTCTTGCCAGATGCCTGCAAGCTCTTGTCGCCCAATGATACTTTCATCCAGCTTAGCACATTCAAGACGTCGTCAATATTGCTGTCTCGCTTATCTTCACATTATATAAAAATGAGCAAAATACAATTGTAATGGTTTCGTTCCACGTATTGTTATAATACATTTAAAATAGTATCATTATCTGTAAAAAAAATAAGTTCACATTATAATTTATATGGTGTCACCCAACAATTTTGAGATAGCATTGGCGACAAATCGTCCAATCTGGTAACACTGGGGCGTAGTCCCCGCTACCACAGCCGCTACGTAGTTTGTTAGCCTGTGGTCCCCGCCCTGCTGCTCGTCCTGGTGTCAATAGACCAATATTGGGGGTCGTTCCGTACCTCAGAGCGCGGTTGTTTAGTTGTTTTCTAACTCGCTCTGAGGTACGGAACGGCACGGTTGTTTTCTAACCTCAAATAGACTTTGACAAATTCAACATTGACAGAGCACTTGATCATTGCCTAATTTTCTTTGAGAAGAGTGAAGAAGAAGAAGTTTGTTGTATTCTGATTGGTCAAAGTTATGTCAGATGCGGGTTGCAAACTTTTACCGATCGATTTTGATGGTTAAAAAGTTGCGACGCTCCGAGGTTCGGAACGCTCGAGTTAGAACAACCGAGTGCTTTACCCTGAGGTTCGGAACGGCGTTAGTGCGAAAAGTTGCACTCCGAGTGCACTCCGAGTGCGCTCTCACCGAGGTTCTGAACGCGGCCCTGTATATACCAGAGATAGACAGTTGTCTCTGCCACTTTTACTGAATCTTCACGGCTAGCACCACCTACGGCAATATATATCAAACCTTTGTATGATATTTATATATATATATGTATATATATTTGGCAATATTTATAGTACAATATTTGCAAAGGTAGAGATCGTCATATTCGAAAACTGAACCGTCCTTGTTTGATTCTTAAAGTATTCCATACGTTATTTGTCATCTAAGTAGGAGCCTTCAGTTTTAGATATCACAATCTATAGGTACCTAAGCAAAGATGTTCACCTATCAAGTTTATTTCTGTTTATGATCAGCTAATTCTAATTGTATGCTAAGTGACTTGAGGAAAACTAAATAAAATAAATGAAATATCTTATACAAATCTCTACCCAGTTTTAATTTTTTTAATAATAATGTTTCTATCATTGTTCTAAAATATGTAATTAATTGTATTGTTTACTAAAATAAAACTGATTGTGTATCACTTCGAAGGTTTATTTCTGTTTTTGTTCCTTTCGAAATAATCATAAGCTTGCGTTTTTATTGGATCTGTAGGGTCATGTAGTAAACTTATCCCACTTATAATTTGATTTACTTCCTGGCACCAGTTGTTAATAAAAAAGGTAATAGCTTTGGTGATCATGGCGTTTGGTATAGCAGCTTGATGTGCGTGGCAATCAATATATGACAAATCCACGTGAAAAGAAATTAGCAATTTACAATACGTTAGCTATAACGATCAGGTGCAATTATCAGCCAGAACCTTTATACCATTTTTTTTTTCATTTTGATAAATGTAGCGATCACTTGTTCATTCGGATACTTTAGCCAACCTTTGTTTACATATTCTGAGGATTTTATAAAGCTAAAATAACGAGGGTAAGCTGCATAGCTTGCCCTCGTTATTTTCTGCCATTAAAATTATTTTTGAAATGCTGGCATGCCTTAAAATTTTTCTTTTGTAAGACATTTATTACAAGCCAGCCACTACAGTAACTCACAGCAGTTTTTTTTGGTTAGAAGTTTTCAATTATTTTTCATCGATTAATTCGTTTATATCTGGAAACTCCATTAGTAGGTGCTCTTCTCTTATTTCGTGTACATCATGGTTTTTTCTTTCCTTCGTCGCTGAGGACAGCAAGGATTTTAAAGACTCTAGACACTGGCTCTTATCCTTTTCACAATTAGCCCCTGAGAAATGTTGTGCAGTTAAACAATTAAGGCACAATGTTTTCAATGCAGCTTCAAATTGTACAACATTTGGAGTACGATTCTGCCCTCCTTGCGATTGCGAACGAATGGCGCCAAAAAAGTTTTCCAAACAATCTTGGTTGTTGTTGCGAAGTAATAACGATGTAATTAAATTTTCGCGCAATTCCTTCACAATAAATTGAAAACTTTTTATGGTTTTTATCCAGCTACTAAGGGTAGGTATATATGCGGGTATACTATTATTAAGATTAATAAATTTCATTTTTCCTAACACGGGCAAGCAGTCTCTCCATAGTTTGTGATGCGCTGACCGAGGGGTGACTGTGTTCTAAGTATCTTCCCTCCTGGTTTGTTCGAACTTCCGTTGAAAGAATCATGATAAAATTAGTAAATATTGTAACGTGAAGTAAACTATGAAATAAAATTCATTTTATATAAAGGAAAATAATCAATGATATTTTTCAATGTTAAATCCTTTGATTATATATTTTTTTTTTTTTTTCCCTCAACTCAACTCCGTTGAGGAATATGGCGTCGCACGTCATGTGCATTTGCCAGCGTCATGTTTTTTTCTAAAATTCTTCCAAGTCTTCGGCATCGATTCATTTTCAGACTTGACGTGGGAACGGCAAGGTTTGGAGTATGATTTATAGGAAGTACTCGTATGCACAGTTAAATGTTTTATTTGTTTGTTTGAAAACGGGGAAACGGATATGTTATTAATTTATAAGGAATAAGGGAAATTATAGGGTCAGAGGAGTTATGTGTAGGAAGATAATACATCTAAAAATAAGTCTACATACAATTTAATAATATTAAGAGAAAAATATTAAAATATATATCATTAAGTATTTTAAACCATTTTTTTTACAAATTGATGTCATTAGCCTCAATGAATGAAGCAATGACTTTATATATAGGTATATAATTAGAAGATAATAAACATAATACGTTAGTAGGAAGAGGTACATCAAGATCTATCAGACTTTGGTATAGAAAAAAGTAATCATATCGCGGGCAATTAAGAAAAATGTGGTTAGAATCACCCACATCCTGCCCACATTCACAACTATTTGAATTTAGTATACGTATCCGAGCAAGGTGTGCTGGAGTGCACATGTGTCCCAGTCTCATTCGTATAATCACGGATGTAGCTCTTTTGTTCAACTTAGCCATATAAAACCAGGGTTTTACAGGAATGTTAGGTTGAACACGGAAGTAATACTTTCCTTTTAATTGAGCGCTCTTTTTCCAAGCTTCACTCCAAGATTGTTGAAGAAAAGGTTTGGCAAGAGCAGCCAGGTCTGCACTATAATTTTTGTACGGGTGCATGTCACCACATTGTATAGCGCTATTAGCCAGTTGGTCAGCTTTTTCGTTGCCCTTTATACCGCTGTGACTTGGAATCCAAGCAAAAGAAACAGAAAGGCCCTTATTCACACACTTCAAAAGCATTTCTCGAGAAGCTATAATAATCGGGGAGTAAGCATTTTTTTGGAACGGGAATCTTTCAATAGCCTGTAACGCACTTTTTGAGTCGGAAAATATTACTGTTTTCGAAAGTTTTAGTAAATGTATGTATTCTAGAGCCTTATAAATACCGAAGCACTCAGCTGTAAAAATAGATGTTTGTGGAGGACATTTAATCTTTTGTATAATTTTGTACTGTTGATGAAATACTCCTACACCAACGCAATCATCATTAGAATGTTTGGAGGCATCACAAAATATTTGATGCCATTCCTGCCAATTGTCACTAATTATTGAATTTAAATAATTATTTGCTAGAATATCACCCTTGTGAATTCCTAAGTTAAGGTATACGTTTGGTGGAAAAATTAGTCCTTGGTAACACGACTCGAAAAGGGCTAGATTACGAGAACGATGTGTTGGTGCATTAACAATTTTTAGTTTATGGTAAGACTGGATTAAGCAAGGTGGAGATTTGTGTTTCCTATATGAAGATGAAGCGATTTGGTCTGCGAGAAGACAAAGTTTAAAAAAAAGCGGGTGTTCAGAAAACTGTAACATTCGGCAAAAGAATCTATCAGCCAAATATTGTCGACGTAGATATAGTGGAGGATCAACACATTCAACTTGTAATGCATTAATAGGGCTGCTTTTCATTGCTCCAGTTATAATCCGAAGGGCTTTGGCCTGAACGGCATCCAATTTCTTCATTCCAGCTAGGCTACATGGCTCTAACAAGCAGGCCCCATAATCAAGAACACTTCTTATCAGAGCATTGTAGACCAACTTTAAAGAATATGGGTGCGCACTCCACCAAACCCCCGAAAGACACCTAAGAATGTTTAGTGAGCGCTCACACTTGGCAACAATATTAGAACAATGAGACAAACCGAAAAGTTTTGCATCAAAAATTATACCCAAAAATTTAGCTTCGGTTTTAATGGGAATGCATTCTCTATTGTAATGCAGTGTAATAGGGGGAGGCATACGCTGTCTAGTGAACAAGAGTGCACAACTCTTGGACACAGACAGTTCCAGATCATTCTTGTCCAACCAGGTTTTCAGAAGTGATAAGGAGTTAGATATGTGGGAAAAAGCAGCATTGACGTATTTATTGGAGCTGTATAATACCACATCATCAGCGTATTGTAAAATATTACACGAACCATTTAACGAACTTTCTAGATCATGTGTATAGATATTATACAAAATTGGGCTCAAAACAGAGCCCTGAGGAAGTCCCCTCCAGATTGTCCTACAGTGCTCGTCTATTTTGATTGTACGTCCCGACAATAATTTTATGATAAAGTTGGTAAGATTCATTGGAAAAGATAACGTTTCTAGTTTATTTTTTAGTATTTTGAGGCTGACATTATCATACGCTGATTGAATATCTAAAAAAACACCTACAACTGATTCGTTTTTAGAAAAAGCCAATCGTATGTCAGACATAAGGATACTGATATTGTCGTATGTACTTTTTCCTTTTCGAAATCCAAATTGTGAGTTTGAAAGCAAGTTCCTATTTTCAATAAACCATTCTAATCTATTTTTAACTAACTGCTCGGCAATTTTAGCAATAACAGGAGACAAAGCTATTGGGCGGTATGATGACACTTCGGACGGATTTTTATTTGGTTTTAAAATTGGCAACACTATCTGTGATTTCCATGTCATTGGTACTTCACTGTCATTTGTCATAATTATTGAGTTTATCAGCTGTAAATAATAATTTAATGCATTTTCTCCAAGATTTGAAAAAAAGGAATAAGGGATACCATCTTCACCAGGAGCTGAGTCCCGAACGTTAGACAGCACCCCTTTGATTTCATATAAAGTAAAGGGAGAACTTATGAAATCATCATTATTACATGCCACTTGTGAAAAGTTGAACAACTCTTGCTCTGGTACAAATGGAGGTGCTAAGTGATTCAGGTACATACTGGACATCGATGATGGGATTGTTTTAAAGGTGGAATCTGAAATGCCTAGCCGAAAGCGTTTAATTTTGTTCCACATCACTGCTGCAGATGTTTTAGGCGAAATGGAAGTGCAGTTCCGCCTCCAACTTGAAAACTTTTTTTGTTTAAGAAATATTTTAGTATCAGCTATTAAATCTATTAAAGTTTTGAAATTCTCATCAGTCATATTTGTATTGTATTGTACCTCTGCTTCTTTCCTTTTGTTTACTACTTCTGTACATTCACTGTCCCACCATGGTGGAGATGCTAATCTACCTGTGGACGCATTCTTTAAGGGAAAAGAAGCATCAGCTGCTTCTGTAATTAATTGGCACAGTGCTGTGCTACATTCTTGTTTACAATTAATAGCTATGTCAGGTAAATATTGGAACTTATTTTCAGTATGTTCTTTGAATTTAGGCCAGCTATCTTTCATCAATCTATATTTCATTCTAGGTATAGGTGGGATATTTTTCATTTTACTACCAGGGAAACTTATGACTATTGGATAGTGGTCACTGCCAAATGTTGATGAAAGTGTTCTCCAAGACAGTGAAGAGGCTAATGTTGGAGAGGTGATTGAGAGGTCTACAGCACTAAGGTTTTCGTGTGGTTTTGTCCGTCTAGTTGGTACACCAGTATTTAATAAACATAGATTGTTTTGTTCTAATAAATCTATCAGTTCTTCACTGTGACGCCCTGAGATTGAACTTCCCCATGATCTGTGGTGGCAATTAAAATCACCTAATATGAATAAGGGTTTAGGGAGTGATTGTATGATGTGGTTAACGACTAGTTTGCCCACGCCACAAAACTGCAAGGATTTTTGCGGTCCAAAGTGTCGGCGCAACAATTGTTGCAAGTGAGTGTCACGCGCGTTTTTCTTTTGTTTATTTTTTTAAGTCATCCCAATGTTTAACCATAGAGTTTAATTCTTTAGCGTAATATATTTTCTTTCTATGGCAACACTACACACGGACATGTTCTATCTGTGAACTTTAAAAAAAAAAAAATCAATGTTTATATTTTCATCTGTGTTTGGCGGTGAGGTTATGTTTTGTGCTATAGTTTTTAGTGAATTAATCGGGTTAAACTCATGATTTTGATACAAATTAAACATGAATATGATCGTGAATGTGTAAGGAATACTGTAAATATGTGATTTAAGTTCTGACATCAAAGTTTACACGGAATACGTAGTCACGAATCGACAACACTCGGTAAGCTAATTTCTCATTGTTATGATTGGTTATAATTTGCTTTATTTTGAATAAATTATACTTTTACATTGTAAAATATCACAGAAATAATGTTGTCAAGTAATTACACCCACTCAGAATATGATAAATACGCCATATCATGTCAGGATCGATAAAAAATCGAAGTCACGTGACAGTTAAATTCGCTTGTTCTAAAAATTCAAAATTTGTAATTTTTTTTAAATATTTCTGATTTATAAATATTCTTTAAAACCTAGTTTGGTTTGTAGAATTTCTAATAAGAATTCCAATAAAATCAAAAAACCAACAAGAAAAATTATATTTCATAAAGAAAATTTTTTTTAGAAATCACCATGTCTAAGTCTAGTAAATAGGCCCCCAAGTTGATAAAAAAACATTATTGGCCGAAATTTCAAAGTAGCTCTTATTTTTTATGTAATTATTAATAACCTAAGCATATCTTACTAGGTAAAAATAATATTTCTGTTCTAGACATTCAAAATATTTATAAATATCAAATCAAAATCCTGTCTTGGTAAGCATTATTTATTGATAAAACTTAATTTTTGTGGTCAGATTGCAAGTTTTTTTTATGATATTATTTCTTCTACGAATTCAAATATTTGAATGTAATTAGTTAGATATGTGTTTTTACTATTTAATTACCGCAAAAAACCAATAGGTATTAATGTAACATTTTTGAATTACAAGTTTTTTCCACACTAACTCAGATTTTTTCGGCTACGTCAAGTTTGTCCTCGTGTAACATAACATTTTACTAATACATTTGACAAGAATGTTTATGTATCAGATTCCTTGGTTATTCAACTATCTCTGACAAAAATTTCGTTTCTTAACTCGCTATAGGTATGGCTCAAGAGCCATTTATTCCCAACTCGGCGCAAACTTTTGACGCGGGCGCAGGTCGTAACACTCGGGAGCAATCACGAGGGCGCCACAGGGCTCCTTAGGCAAGTTAGTCGTTATGATCCTGTATTATTGAGGAAGATATATAGGAAATATAAATAGATACAAAGCATATATTAATTATTACGGCTGCAACAACAAAAAAATCATTATGATGAGGAAGAGAAATAGGGTTTATATACAAATTATTTTTGACGAGCAGAGCTGCACCATCATGCCCGCCACTTCTGTCTTGGCGAAGACAGGTGTAACCTCTGATTTTGAAAGGAGAGTTTGGTTTTAACCAAGTTTCTCCTAAAGCAATAACAGATGGTTCATATTTATTTACAAGGTTAATTAATTCAGGTTTTTTGTCAATCACACTTCGGCAGTTCCACTGCAGCACCACATGAGGATACTGCAGTGGAACCGCCGAAGAATGACTACAGTTATTCATGGTTTGGTAGTTTATATCCATTATGGATATCTATGATTTTTTTGAGTAGGTCTATTATAGGGGCAGCCTGGTTCGGTTTTAAAAGGTTGGACTGAGAAAGAGTGCTTATTAGCATAATTATAATTTCTGTCAAAGATTGGTCATTAGAAGTAGTATCTGATTGAAAGCCACATCCATTAGCTGGTGCCGGCATATCATAGTCTTTTATAAGTTCCTGGTGAGTAGTACGGTCATATCCAATAGAAGGCTGACGTGCCGGGGTGCGTTTTGATGAAACTGTTTTTTATATGAAATGGTAGAGGGAGATGATGTTGGGATTTTACCTTCTGTAGGAGATGATGCACTAGTAGAAACAATTTCTGCATATGATTTAGAGACAGGTGGGTGATATTTTAAGGCTTCAGAATATGATATACAGGATTCAGCCATGGATTGCTTTATTCTCCTCTGTCTTTCATGTTCTGGACAACACTTGCTGGTTGCAAAGTGAGAACCAGAACAGAGACAGCAAGCAGAGCTCATTTCATCAACATTACAGCTGTCAGCTGTGTGTGCTTGACCACATTTATAGCAGCGAGGTTTGGACCTACACTGGACTTTTGTGTGACCAAAGCGGCAACAACTGTAGCATTGAATAGTTGGATACGTATAAAGTTCCACTGGTAAAGCATTATAGCAGATATATATTCGTTTTGGTAATACTTGACCATCAAAAGTAACTACCACTGTCTGTGATGGCTTCCATGTTGGTGTTCCTTCTACATAAGTTTTGTAATTTAATCTTCGAATTTTTAGTATTTTACCACAACCTACCGGAACAGTGATGTTATCTTTTACCTCTTCAGGGGACCACTCAGCTGGTACTCCTCTGACTAGGCCCATGCGTGTTAAATTGAATGTTGGTATGAATGCTTTAAAACTGTTTTGGTTTAAACTATCATCCACTAGGAATGTATTAGCATTATCAAAATGTGTGAATGCAAGGGAAATTTTGTTTCGACCTATTCTTTTCAGGCTGCCATTAACAATATGTGTGAAACATTGCTTCTGTAAAAATTTACCGAAGGCAATAGGATGTAGAGTGGTATTATCATTGGGACTGGTTTGTTCTCTTTGCACATGAACAATAAAGGGAGCTACATCCGTGGGCTCATACATTGTCCTACCAATAGGTGGAGGGCGAGGACGGGTATCATTTTTATCAATAATCAAATTGTCCTGAGGGGGTGTCAAAACGGGTTTAGGGTTTGTAGAATTTTCGCGAATAGTAATATTTTCGACAGTTTTTTGTTCGGCAATTATATCTGCATGTTCACAAACGCAATCGATTTCTTTTGGTTCAGAGGTTGAATTTCGCTTACGTCTGCGTTTGTTGCAATGTCTGCACACCTTGCTCGGACGGCTTCTTTTTAAAGATGGAGCAGATATCCATGACGATGATCCGTCAGTTTCCATACCTGATTCATTGGAAATAGTTACGAAAGCCTTAGCTGGAGGAACAGAGCCCCCTGGGTCAGGGGGCTCCTCCATTTCGAAAAAACAAAAATTCACTTACCAGAAAAAATATACACTACACTATATACTAGAACTAAATAATATGTATATTATGTACAAAATAAGACTCTACTGACCACTATTTACACATAAAATGATAATTTAAAATTTACAAAATTTTACGCGCCCACCAAGTTTAACGTTTCCCGCGCTTTCTCTTTGATTATATATATTATATAAATAATCAAAGGTTAAATCAAAACAGTGACATATTTGACAATGCTCAATAATCAAATAAAAATAGTTTCTTCTTCTTGAACAGTATTAAACAAAGAGGTTTTCTAACACTGCCCCTTACTCTAGCAATCATAAAGTTGTAAACTAAAACTATTATTGCAAGAGTACACCATACATATGAGTACAACAAAAAAAAATATATAAGAAACCTAAATTAAACCTAAACACTTAACAAACAAATTGTGTTTAACCTTTGGCAAGGCTTTTGTGAATAGGTCAGCTTCCAACTCAGCTGATGGCTTATAAAATATCTTTATTAGTTTACGCTCTACACATTCTTGCACAAAATGATGTTGTATGTCAATGTGTTTGGTTCTTCGGTAACATTGATTTTCAACTATTTTGAGTGTGCTCTTATTATCATTATAAATAACAATAGGCTCACGCGATAAATTGAACGGTGTCAATTCATTTACAAAATTATGTATGAATTTAGCTTCTTTTACCAACGTACCAAGAGCGTAATATTCAGCTTCTGTACTAGAACAAGCAACATTGTTTTGCTTGTGGCTATGCCAATTTATCACATTCAGTCCAAATCTACTTACAAAACCAGAATACGATTTTCGATCGTTGGTATCCCCCGCCCAATCTGCGTCGGATGAAATTTCAAATTTGTTACTACCTCGCCTAAAATTGAGTCCGTAATCAATTGTACCCGATAAATATCGTAGCACGCGTTTGGCAGCAATCCAATGCGTCTCATCATAACAAGTGTTATATTGGCTGAGCTTACTGCACACAAATGCAATATCCGGACGAGTGCATACAGCGAGATACATCAAACTCCCGATAAGTTCCCGATATTGAAACCTCAAATCAATCTTCTCTGCTTTTGGCGGATTAAAATTTACTTCCATGGGAGTTGCGACTTTGTGACAATTATCCATTCCAAATTTTATCAACATATTTTTCACATATTCAGATTGAGTCAGTTTCAATGTCCCTTGCTCCCTGTTCCTTTCTACCTTCATACCCAAAGCTTGTGTAACAGGTCCAAGCAATTTTATATTAAAGTTGGAACTAAGCAATTCATAAAGCATTTTCTTTTGATGATCATTGGAGCTAAATATAAAAAAATCATCAACATATAGAGCTATTATCAAATTATCTTTGTAGAACACACATTGTTCACTCTTCAACTGTTTATAACCATTGTTAACCAAAACCTTATGAACTTTTTCATTCCAAGCTCTACTGGCTTGTTTGAGCCCATATAGACTCTTTTTGAGTAAACATACTTTGTTCTGCCCCTCAATTTGAAAACCGGTAGGTTGCTCCATATAGATTTGCTCATGTAAATCTCCATTAAGAAATGCTGTGTTGACATCAACATGTTCAATGTCCATATCATTTTCAACACCAATCGCAAAGAGTAGTCGTAGAGTGCTATGTCTCACAATAGGTGCAAATGTTTCTTCATAGTCAACTTTATATTGTTGAGTAAAACCTTTTGCAACTAATCTTGCTTTAAACTTTTCAAATTTCCCACTTGGATCTACTTTTTCTTTGAAAACCCATTTCGATTTTATCACATTACTATTTTTAGGTCGATCCACAAGTTCCCAGACACCATGCGACATTTGTGAGTTATATTCATCTTGCATAGCTTCTATCCAACCTTCACTATTCTCACTTTCAATCGCTTCTTTATATGACTTAGGCTCACTACATCCCATCAAAGCTAGATCAGAGAAATCATTCACTACATAATCTTTGAACCAAATAGGAGGATGGCGGTCACGTTTGGGTCTAGAATTTTCAGCAACTTCCTGGTCTGAAATATTCTGATCCATAATTTGTGAGTCAGGTTGAATATTATTCAACGAAGTTTCTTCCTGTTCATCAGATGTAATTATTCCTTCGACATGAGGTTCTTCTTCAATTGGATCTAGAACATCAATATCCGTTGATGATACATCTGGTGTGGCAAATTCATCACTGTCAGATTCGTGGCTAAGTCCATGAGAAGTGTTGGGTTGATACACCGTAACTTCAACAGTATTGGTTAAATCTTTAGAACTTTCTAAAGAATTTGATGTTTTGTAGGTTATACCTCTAATTCCTAATCCTAATTTTCAATAAATTCGACAGAACGAGCTTTAATCAATGTCGAACCATCATCTGGATCACCAAGTCTGTAACCTTTGGTATGATCACAATATCCCAACATAATATAGGGCTTAGATTTTGGATCAAGCTTTTTGCGTTTTTGTTGTGGAGTAAGAGCATAAGCTGTGCTACCAAAAACTCGAAGATTACTGAGATCCACTTTAGACCCAGTCCATAATTATTCAGGAGTAGCATTTTTTACAGCTGCAGTTGGACTACTGTTCTTCAAATAACACGCAGTATTTACCGCTTCAGCCCAATATTGTTTCTCCAAACAAGCATCTTGCAACATGGCTCTGACTTTTTGCATTAAAGTTCTGTTTAAGCGTTCAGCAACGCCATTTTGTTGAGGTGTATACGGAACTGTCGTTTCGTGAATAATACCACATTGCTTAAAATGATTCGCTAAACTTTTATTACAGTATTCCGTGCCGTTATCGCTCCTAACCCGCTTTTTTTTAAGATCAGTTTGATTTTCAACTAAAGTTTTGAATTCGATAAACGTATTCAAGACAGTCATCTGATCTTTGCGTTTTAGAAAATATATAAACGTTTTGTGCGAAAAATCATCCGTAAACGTTATAAAATAACGATAACCACTCCAACTATTGACCGAAAAAGGTCCACATATATCTGTATGAACTAAGTCAAGTTTAGTCATGCTCCTTAGTGCCTGACCATGCGGAAATGATTTGCTCGTTTGTTTACCCTCAAAACAAGGAGTACAAGGTGTCAAATCACCATTGTTAAACTTAATACCATTCGCTAACTTATCACGAAGTGTTAACATACCTGCTAAACTTAAGTGGCCTAGGCGACGATGCCATAGTTCCAAAGAATTAATGTTGGACACAAAAGCATTACCTTCAGTGCTATTATTAGGCTCTTGGTTTTTCTTACATAATTACGTAACTACCCGTCCACATTAGTAGCTGTTACTACGCTGGAACCAGTCACATTGACATTATCCTTCCTGTAAATATAACAGTTATTAGCATCAAATAATAAAACATAGCCTTTTGCTGCAATTTTGCTAACAGACAAAAGATTAGTTGCTACTTTCGGCACATACATAGCATCAGTGATGACTTTATCAATGTCATCATCAAACGTTACAGTAATATCACCAACGCCTTCACTGTATATCTTATCATTATTTGCAGTAGTAATTTCAGATTTATTACTGGCAGAAAAATTCTTCATCCAGTCTTTCCGGTTAGTCATATGACTAGAACAACCTGAATCTAAGATCCAACTATTACTGTCACAAATGTTATTCACTAAAGCAATTTCTCTAGATAATAAAGTCAGATTTGCACTACTTCCCTTCTTTGTAGACGAAGATGCATCTGGCGTCAAGCTTTTATCATGAATCTTCTTCAAATTCTTTTTTAATTTAGGACACCTTGGCTTAATATGCCCTTTTTCATTACAATTATGACACGTAGGAATAAGTTTGTCTTTTGCAACAAGAATCTTCTCAGTTGGTTCCACATTCGAATTCAAAGTTCCCTTTTTAAATTCGCTTTGTATCAACTGACATTTCACAAAGTCAGATGACAGTTTCATATTCGTGGCTTCCATGGCCATAATCAATGAGTCAAATTCATTTGGTAATCCTATTAGCATCATTTCGGCTAATTCATCATCCTCTATTTGACATCCAATGTCTGCCAATTCTTGAGTTACAGAAATTATATTTCCTAAATAATGATCCATTGAGCTATGATCAACATATCTGAGCTGCGATAACTTCCTTTTAAGACATAATCGTCGGCTTATGACACTATTTTCGTAAGCCGCCTTTAGATTATTCCAGGCGTCTGCCGCCGTCTTGGAAACCTTTACATGCGGATAGCAAATCGGCTCGATATTCAAACATATTTTGGCATATGCTCTCTGGTTTTTTATGGGGTCCGAAATAGTATTCGACACAACATCCCATAAACCATTATCAATCAATAAAAGTTTTAGTTGAAATTTCCAGTTTTGATAGTTTGTAACACCCTTTAGTTTCTCAATAGAAATATGTGAGTTACTTACAATTGTAGTATTCATTTTTGAAGAGCTAATAAAGTTCTCCATGCTCACATAAACACCCAGTGATTTATTTCTTCATAGAATAATATTCCACAAGAAAAAAATATCACATTATTGAAACATACATGGGAAAAACTTCACAAAATAAATAGGTACTAATAATTATTACAGCCCATAACCTGATATAATTAGTAAATATTGTAACGTGAAGTAAACTATGAAATAAAATTCATTTTATATAAAGGAAAATAATCAATGATATTTTTCAATGTTAAATCAAAACAGTGACATATTTGACAATGCACAATAATCAAATAAAAATAGTTTCTTCTTCTTGAACAGTATTAAACAAAGAGGTTTTCTAACAAATCAAACAGCTTGTCAAAAAAGAACAGCGCGTCAGCTGTATCTTTACAGGCTCGCAGGAGGATTCCAGCATCTAAAACAATAGCATACATTAGGGTTTTGTGCCCAGGAACCGGAAATAATAATAACGTCGTTCCTGAAGTCAAGAATGTTTCCGCAATTTTACCTGAATCAGATTTTTGAAATTTTTTGCCCTTAATCACCTGTAAATACACGAAACAAGCAATGAAACAAGCCAAGCCACGCTTTATCCCGTTCGCGACCAAATAATGTCCAGGCAATAATACGCATCAATACTCCGTGGAATGGCTATAAATTATTTGGCTGTGTTTTATCAACACGGGCTGATATTGTTCGGGCAATAATACGCAGCCAAGAAAAGAATTCCATTCCATGTACCTACATGAAATATCAGGCCGTGAAATACGGGTCGGACACTTTTTACCCCGCTCTGCTACCATATTAAGGTTGATGTAGAATAAATAAACGAAAAATAGAAATTGAAATATGTTTGCTATTATATAAAATATAACAGACTTTTCCTGACAAACAATATAATATAATATGTAACTATGATTACACTATCTGTCAAACTGGTACAAAGCACTAACGAGCACTAAAGAGTTCCTTACTCTTAAGTTTTAGTCATGGTTCCACCTCGCTACTAGAATGTGATTTAGACAGGACATTTACTAGAATTCTAGATTTCCTAGATTTTCTAGATGAAAGTTTTATTCGTGTAACTGACTACTTGAACTAAAATCTCACAATGCAAATACTTGAGGTATGGCCAATGTACAAACGTTCGAGTCCACTAAGAAGAAGTCTCGATAAAATAACTTCAAAAGTACAACAATTATTTTTTCTTATCCTCCGCCCATGCCCATGGAGGATTTGGCTTTGCATGACTAATGCATCTGCCAGTGTCAAGTGGTTTATCCGTGTTTCATAATCTTGTCCACCGAGTCTTGCCTTCTTCAGTGAAACGTGCAGCCATAGATATATAGCTGTGTTTGTCTGGGGTGTGGTGGGGTGCCCACCCTTTTAATCTTAAATTACTATATAATGCCATTATCCGTAGTGTCTTGGATTATGGTTCCTTCTTGCTGGAACCTGCACGTAAGCGAGATCTTACCAAACTTGATCTAATTCAATCCAAATCACTCCGGATTATTACTGGTGCTATGAAATCATCTCCAATTAACGCTCTTCAGGTGGAGTGTGTGGACCCTCCTCTTCATCTTCGTCGTCAATTCCTAGTTAATAGATTCTTCTTCCGTTCTATTCATTTCTCTAATCACCCTCTCATTCCTAAACTCCAACTTCTCAAACAATATGTTTACACTTCCCGTTTTTGGACTTTTAAAAAACATCCGCTTCTTTTGAAAAGTTATTCAAACTTTAAATTGCTTAAGGATCCCACGTATCGGTCTACTAAACTATCGATTTATAATATTAATTACTTTGTTATAATATCGCAGCCGGAAATAATTTTGGACTTTGGTATCTGTAAGGGGGACCTCTACGCTGATAAGTATTTTCAAGAACTCTTGCTCAAGAATTGGCGTGGATGGCATACCATTTTTACGGATGCCTCAAAATTGTCTCAGGTTGGATGTGTTGGTTGTGGTGTATTTCACTCCCAGTTTGATATTGTTCAAAAGATAAAATGCCCGCCTGAGTCCTCTGTTTTTACAGGTGAATGTCTAGCAATTCTTGAGGCGGTAAAATATATCCTTCTCTTCAAACTTCGTCAGACCATATTTTTTTCAGATTCTCGTAGCTCGCTTCAATCCCTTCTGTCTAACCCTTTTCACTCTAAATTTCACCCCATTGTTCTCGAAATTAAAAAATCTTTATCGGATTGTATTGATAAAGGACTAGAAGTGGTTCTTGCTTGGATACCAGGACACCTTGGTCTTTCTGGTAATGAACGTGCTGATAAAGCGGCCAAAGAAGCGGTTTCTTGTGGTGATAAGGTCCCGTTACCTTATCGGCGGTGACCTTATCTGCCTCCCTAAAAGTTTTCTTTATAAGTCATGGTCTACATACTGGAGAACGACTAGCTCATCCAAAGGCTCTGGTTTTGCTAAGATCCAACCAGAATTTCGCGGTGGTACTTCGGTAAGATTTATACGTCGACCTTAATTCGCATGAGGCTTGGTCATTGTTGCTCACCTTCAAATTTAATAAAGATTCATGTGAAAGATTGAATATATGTGAATGTGGCCTGGATGAGGGGGATCTCAACCATATATTCTTTTCCTGTCCATTGTATGATAATGTTTTTTTCTACAATTCTCTCATATCATTAAAAGTCTCATTTCCGACCCATATTCCTGAACTTTTATCATCTACTAATATTGATATATATAAAGTTTTCGTTCACTTCCTCACTATCAATAACATTCGTTTATAATTTTGTACATATTTATTTGTATTTAATGTTGTTTATTTATGTGCGAATAAGTTTTCTTTAAGTTATTATTCTTTCTTATTGTTATGTGTGTATATTTTCATTTTTTCATACAAAATAAACCTATTCTGGTTCATAGTTTGCTCAAATTCGTTTTAGGATGTTTTTTGTTTTATTTGACGTGAAACTGGCACAAATGCCTAAAAAGTAAAATACGTTGATAGGTAATTAATATTCAAATTGGACACATTTGTCCCGAGGGACAGAGATAATATCTTTAGGAGGAACATTTTATAGAAAACACTGTTTTAGACTTTCGCGGTTGTTAACTTAGTTATAATTAGTAGGTATACTCACGATTTAGTTGCTTTTGAAGCACTTGATATCTCGGGGGTATTCTACTGACACGAAGTGCACAAACATTAACTATAGGTACTGTATTACTATGTATGTGAAGGGTATGTAGCATAGCAAGCCTTGTCCATTATGTTCACACTGCTGGGAATCCAGCCTTCCTCTGAGAGGAGTTGGGCAATAGTCCACGACGCGGACCCATTGGGGCTTCGTGGATAGGCTAGTGGTCAACCCATGTTGAAGGTTTCAGGCCACCCGAAGGGCTGTGACATAGCTTATGGACTGTTGCTATAAGTCAAACAACCGGGACTGACGACATAACGTGCCCTCCGAAGCACAGAAGCGCTCAGTTGAATAATGCTCCTAGCGGTCACCTCGCCCTTCCGATTCTTGGCCGCAGCAAGTGTTCGCCCAGTCAAGCTCCGCTGCGAGCACTTCGGCTTCGATTTTTTAAGTTAAAAATCAAAAGTAGCTAGGGAAGGTACCTACTGGACGAATAATATACCTACGAGATTACGAGCTTAGAAGGTTACGAGTAGGTAGTAGGTAGAAGGCCACAAACACACCCCGGAGCCGACACTTATTAGTATATAAATAGAAAATTAAGATCCAAGAATAAGCGTTAATGTTGTAAAATGTACCTACTTATTGTGTTTTTATCTTTATTTTCAGTGTTTTTTGAGACTACAGATAGAAGAAAGGCAACAAAGGTTCTACATCATCGTAAGCAAGGCATTGTCTACAGTTCCCCAAACCTATCAGAGTTAAGGGCAATGGCTAAGTTTCTTTCACCTGGCGTTTATATAGACGAGTCTATGGACTTAAATGAAATATTATCATTAGCTGAAATAGTATCACATGTTATTGATTTTATTATTGTAACAGCTGGTGCTCAAGGTGTAGTGACTATAAAAAATGCTGAGCAGTCACATGGCAAGACTTTAATAGCAAAATTGTACCCTGTAAAAGCTTTATCTGAGGTGGAAAATGTGTCTGGGGCAGGTGACTGCTTTGCGAGTGGCTTCATCCATGGAATGCTTTCTGGATACCAAGAATCTGTTAATGTCAACTTAGGATTTGAATCAGCTAAACAGGCCTTGTACTGTAAGAACACTGTACCAATAGATCTAAATATTCATAAGAATGCTATAAAAAGAGCAGAACATGTTTCATATAAAATAAAACATATGTAAATAACTTTAAAATAATGTAATTAATGCTGAAACACACATATAGGTACATCTCATTCACTAAAAGTGCAAATTATTGTCACATTGTAGATACTCGTAATACTCAAAACAGATCATGTTTCTTCGCAGAGATTCTTTAATAAAGTCAAATTATAGTAAAAACAGTAGAACCTAGTAAGTTCTGAAGTGCTTATGTTAATACTAAATAGACACACCAATAAAGCCAGGCAAAAAAGTTGCAAAATTGCATAAAAATACAAAATTCATAAATATATCGAAACTATAAAAGTATGCTCTTGTATAAAAATTTCATGATCTTAATCATAATCTTTATTTCTACAGTTTTGTAATTATATCATTTATTACACTCTTAACTTGAAGGTTAATAAAATTAAAGCTTACATACTATGATAAAAATAATTTTCCACTTAAGGCACTGAATGAGCTAACAACAGTACTATAATTAATGAAATGTATAAGTTTATAAGTATAATTGTATTTTTTTTTATTAAATATAAGTATTTGTTTACAAATTAGTCTTGGACGGAAACATATTTTGAGATTACTGCTATATTTACCTATTTATTAATATAAGTTTAATAGTCTCAACATAGGATGGATATGTAAATATAATTTTTATATGATTAGTTGCAAAATGTAAGGACCACTTGCCTTATGTCTCAAGAAAATCAATTAGCACAAATATGTTGCAAAGTTCATACCTATATAAATTAACTTACCTATATGAACCTCGTAAAAATGATGTAGGGATATGGTGGCAATAGGATTGTTTTTATTTCATGATATATTTCTCCACAAAACTAACCCTCCCAGGTGTTCCAACACTCCTTTTCTACTGCATTACACAAAGACCTTGATGGGAAAATATGGGTATTTACACACCATTTATCCCTTCAAATGTATAAGAATGATATTACGTAAATAATTATAAAGATAGGTAGTTGTAATTCCTCCTTAGTTCGTTTAGACCAAACTGATTCTTGACTTCTTTGAACCACTAATTGACCTACTTGATAATGCAATAAGACTGCCCATTGGGGCACATTATACTTTGACTTATGTCATGATTTTCTATACATTTATTCAAATTGTAGATAGTTGAGCAAGCTTAGAATTGCTGCTCCTATCTGTAAATACGCTAATGTTTAAAAATCAGATTTTGTTTAAACTATAGTACACCCCATGGTTACATCCGCGTGGTGATGGATGATGATGAAAAAGTATCCTTTGTTATTTCAGCGTTTCATCTATATATATCTACGTACCAAATTGCATTAATATCTAGTAGTTTTTGCATGAAAGAGTAACAAACATCCATGCATACAAATATTCACATTTAAAATATTAGTACGACATAAGTTTTAACATCATCCTACTTGACTAATGCAAGTAATTTAATTATGTAAAAGGTTCAATATAAGATTTATTAATACTAAATAAACTCAAAAGATTTGTCATTTTGCTGGTTAAAACTGATGGTGACATCATTACTATTCATAGTGTAATTGAGAGTAATAAGCCTAACTAATTGACATCCTGCTTAAGTTCAAACTATTGTTAAAAAAACCAAATTATCATTGTAATCCCTCAGCCACATTAATTCCAATATTTGTTCTGTAGTCCAAACAAATCCAGATGAACATAAGGTGATAGGTTAAATGTATTCAGTGACACAGTGTGCAAATGCAAATGGCCCTAAAAATGGTTATAATGACTTAAATATCAGTATGTCCTCCAGAATATCCCACCTTCCTTTCATGCATTGTATGCGCAGATGGTTCACGGCTTTGCATTTCATGAAGCCTTTTGTACTTTTGTACTCTAGCTTCAACTAAAAATAGAATTCCTGCAGGGAACAGGAATATAATACCTACAACTGCAAGAGCAAAGGCCCAGCCTAGATCATTGTGCTCCCAGTTGGGCATCCATTCACGGCCGTCACCTCTTGCTCCAAAGATGACCACGGATATAATACCTGAAAAACCTGGAAGGTAAACATATCACATTAGTTTTATTCAAATTGTAAAATACAAAAGGTACAAAATTATGATATATAAAATTTACAACTAAATGGGCAAAATGCGTTATTATAATGTACAAAGTTAATTTCTCAATTACTCATTTATGTAATATAATAATTCTATACAGCCACATGGGTGTTATGCATAGCTACCAGTTCATCTAAAATTAATATCACTGGGTGGCTATTATTAGTAAAGAAATAAGAAAAATATAACAGTATCTACATATTCAGGCTTACAAGATAAATGTGGTTACAATTATACTCGCTTATAATTTGCGGGATAGATTCCATCTATAAAATTATGATTATCTGGTTTTTAGTCTGTAAAGGTCTAATAGAAGAAAGTTGATATAGTAACCCTCACTTAACCAATGACTGACTAATAGTTTTACTATAATCCAATGCTATTCCAACTATAGAGATAAGAGCAATTATACAGATAAATGTGGCCTACCTCCTATAACCAGAACAGTTCCAAGTGTGACCAATAATGTTAGATAGTTGTCATCATCTCTATCTCTCCTCAAGTATAGACATGACAAGAATATGGATGCTAAAACGCAGCACATAGTAATTGTGTAGAAGAACTGTGTGGCCACGAAAAATCCAGGCAGTAAGATGTCGTGAATGATATAATACTCCTCTTCGAAAATCCACCAGCACCCAGTAAAAATTGTGTCATACCAGTGGTGTGTTTCTTCAAACTTATTAAAACAAACTTCCCATAGTCCTGTAGATTTACAAGAGTAATGATTTAGTTATGTTTAAATGGAAAGGTTTTTATTAGGCGAATTAAAAGGAAAACCAAACTTACCCAATTTCACAAACTTAGGATCTTTGAGTTTACCATCTGTTACCAACCAATAAGGACTTACAAAGGCAATCATGACGAATATAAAAGCCAATGCGAAAAATCCAAGAGCTACAAGTCCAGTTTTTGATTTAGCCATTGTAAATAACACAAGATAATCTGATTTATTTTAGTCACACAAGAACATACACACAATCGGCTGAAACAAGGAATATTTAATTTAACTCGGCTGAAATAGGCAATACTTTTTTTTTTCCTTCGGCCTTTTTGGCCAGGCTAGTATATATTTTAGTCTATGGGCCAGGCTCTATAGCCTG
The DNA here is from genome assembly GCA_917880725.1 of Selenia dentaria. Classification (NCBI taxonomy): domain Eukaryota; kingdom Metazoa; phylum Arthropoda; class Insecta; order Lepidoptera; family Geometridae; genus Selenia; species Selenia dentaria. The sequence goes on from OU862879.1 coordinate 23,118,403, forward strand.
ATCAAGACTATTCTTGACGACCTTACTGCCTTTTCTATATTATTATTCTATATTATGCCTGCCTATTCAGTGAATAGGCTTCTTTTTTTTTTTTAGAACGGACTAATGCTGTTTGCCTCTACCGGCATTTACAGCGTCACCGGACGGTTGGCGAGCGCAGATGGCACTCAGCCAGATGCGGGCGCAGAGGGCGCACCGCCTAAGGCGAGCGTTGAAGACGCTTCGCCGCAAGGAGAGGAGTAGGCGACTTGCTCAAGGGCACCACTAAGGTACGGACCTCGGCTTGGACCTTGGACCCACTTACCTGCAGGTAATGGACGGAGGGAAAATAAAAATAAACTACTGCCCCTGACTATCTGTCACCAAAATATTCGGTGTATAACGAACAAGACCAAACAACTCGAAGTATTATTGACAAAAGAACTCAGATGTGACTTAATAGTGATAACCGAACACTGGTTACGTAAACACGAGTTAGTTTCTGTTACTCTTTGTAACTTTGATTTGTTATCTTTTAGCTGTAGAGAGCGAGTAGCCCGCGGTGGAAGTTGCATCTACGTACGGCCGAGCATAATCGCGGTTAACAGGCAGGATTATTGCGACCTGTCGCGGGAGCAAATATTTGACGTGTGTGCTGTGCACTTACTAGATGACGCAATCCTAGTTGTAGGGGTGTACCACTCCAACTTGACGAACCACGGTGAATATCTTCAACTATTCGAGACCCTTTTGTGCAAAATAACAGACGAGGGCTTAGACTGCGTCATCATGGGTGACACTAATATCGATATTTTAGACCGCTCTAATGCACAAAAGCAGTTGTTAGATATGCTAGATAGTTATAACTTTACGCAATTGGTAAACCACTACACGCGCGTAGATGCGGGTGGCCGTAAGTCACTGCTAGACCATGCGTACACGAACATGCCCGCTAGGCGAGTCGCTTCCATCATTGGCATAGACACGCATCCATTCAGTGACCACGACGCTCAGCGCCTAACACTGACAAGGGACGGTTCGACTACGCCCGCGCCCGCCCACTATCTTAGCCGTAGCTTCTCTGCGGCTAACGAGGCTAATTTCATGACCGCTTTAGATTCGATTGACTGGGATAGTATCATTGAAAAATCCAACAAATGTTGCCATGCGTTAGCAGAGAGCGTAGTCAATATTTTATCCAATAAGTTGACGCGGAAATCCACAACTTCAAACATCTACTACATGATATTTTAAAATTAAAAAAAAACGTTTCCCTTGCATGATTTATTGCGAAGTAAGTGCGACGAACTTAAATTGACATATCACGCCTTATTAAAACAAAAACGTCTTAGTTACTACTCTAATATAATCAAAGATAATCCGCGCTGTATGTGGCGTGTAATAAATTCTGAGCTAGGTCGCGGTACATGCGAGAGAGTAGACTTCACGGATCTGCTGCGAGATGCGGACGGGGAAGTGTATGACACGAAAAAGGACGTAGTGGATGCGCTTAACTTGGAGTTCGTGTTGGCGGCAAGTAGATGCGGTGCGCCTCCAGCTAACAACACCAGCGCACTCGCAGCTCTCGGGGGCGAAACATCCGCAAGCGACGTCTCAATTAGGCTAGAACCGTTCTCCCCTGTTGAAGTAATTGAAATAGCGTCAAAACGCATCACTCCCAAAAAGAGCACCGATTTCTACGGCCTGTCCGCGAGCATATTAAAAACCGCTATAGAACCGGTAGCGCTCGTTATAAGCCATTTGTTTAGCGAATGCCTGCGGAAAGGTATATATCCTATTGCTCTCAAGAAGGTAAAAATATGCCCCTTGTACAAAGGAAAGGGCAAAAAATCAGAAACTAAGTCCTACCGTCCTATATCCCTTGTCCCCGCCGTCAGCAAGGTATTCGAGGTTGGTCTCAATAGGAGGCTCCTCAACTTCGTCGTAGACCGTGAGGTGCTATCGGAACGACAATATGCGTATCGGGCCGGCCGCGCCACCACAGACTTATTGCGCGAGGTAGTGTGGCGTGTTTTGAGCGCGCGCGAGGCGGGATTGCAAGTTGCCCTCCTTTGTTGTGACCTATCGCGTGCGTTCGATACCGCCGATCACGTCCTCATTCAGAATAAGCTACGATTCTACGGGATCCGAGGTCCGGCTCTGTCCGTAATGTCGTCATTTATGTCTGAGCGACCGCAGGTCGTGGTGGGTGACAGAGGCCGCGTCGTATCAACTGAGATGGAGAGGGGTATGGGTGTTCCGCAGGGCTCCTGTTTATCGAACACCTTGTTCAGTCTCCTCCTCAATGACCTACCAGGTGCTATAAGTGGCGCTGAGATTTATATGTACGCCGACGACGTCGCTGCGGTAATCACCGCGCCGTCACACGGTCAGTTGGAGTTGAGACTGAATACGGTGGTGGATGAGCTTGATAGGTGGTTTCGCTCTAATGGGTTAGCGCTGAATAAGGACAAAACCTGTTTCCTTGCTTTCAATCTTAATGGCCACACAACAAAGAACTATTCGGTAGCAGTTGGCGATACGGCACTCCAACAAGTACGTAGTACGAAACTTCTGGGTTTCCACATTGACGGTGCATTGACGTAGGAGACGCATATAGACGAGCTGTGCGGGAAGCTGAGCCGCTCATGCTTCGCGCTCCGGAGGCTCACGAGCACTGCCACCCGCGACGTCGTGCGCTCCTGCTACTTTGCAACCGTCCACAGTAACATTACGTACGGGTTGGAGCTGTGGGGTCGCTCGGCTGATCGTAATAGGGCTTTCGTCTTGCAGAAGCGAGCTATTCGTGCCATTTGCGGGGTTCAGGACGATGTCTCGTGCGTGGAGCTGTTCAGAGACCTTCAAATATTGCCCTTGCCGTGTGAGCTCATTTACCAGGTAGCCCTGTTCACCCACGTAAACATAGGAGTATTTAAACGTAGGGGCGTTAACAGTAAGATAGATTTACGTAGTAACAAAAAGAAAGACCAACTAATAACCCCGTTGCACCGTCTCGTCAAGTCGGAGAGGTCAGTGTATATTTTAGGGCCCGCGATCTACAACCGCTTACCAGCGTCCATTCGGGATGCAGCTACCAGTGCCTGCTTCAAAACTAAGCTAAGAGTGTGGCTACTAGATAAGTTATTTTATGACATTGAAACTTACCTACTTAAAAATAAGTGATTATTAATTCTTCTATTTTAAAATTATTACCTAATGTTTATTTTTTTATATTACTGTTGGTAGTATGACTATATTTTGTAATTTGATCAATTGTGACCTGTAACTCTGGAGTTATCAATAAATTAACTTATCTTATCTTATCTTATCTTATCTTATCTTATCTTGTCTTATCTTATCTTATCTTATCTTATCTTATCTTATCTTATCTTGTCTTGGGCCGTCGCCAGGAGAGAGGGGAGTAGGAGAGAATCACCCCGGTACATAAGTGTACCGTTGAAAGTGGGCCCTATGAATTTTAACTCTACGACTATTTGGAGAGTATCTAACCAAGACATAATTTTTGCCTCGAGCTCGCCGGCGACCTCGGTGTTTGACTGTGTTTACCACTAAATCATAACCTTGTGTACCTCGCCCACACTCATTACCTCGGCCGGAGCCTACACCGTGATCGGAATCACTACCTTGACTGGGGCTACAAACGGAAATACCTCGCCTCCCCCCATTTCCGCGACATGGGTCCACACCGCGACCAGGATCGTCGCGTTGTGCACTCATGACTGCACTTTGGGTGGGGTTACAATAAGAATGTGTAGTACCTCGCCCACAGCCGTTACCTGGGCCGGAGTCTACATCGAGGCCGGGGCCGCGGTGTAGACTCCTGCCCGCACCGTGGCTGGGGCTACATAGAAAACCAGTGTTACCTCGTCCACAGCCATTGCCTGGGCCGGAGGATACATCGCGACCCGGGACGCGGTGTATACTCCCACCCGCACCGTGGCTGGGAATACAATCGTGTGTGTGTGGATTAGCTCGACTGCGACTGTGGCTGCGAAGAAGATCTCGGCCGGAGCCTACAATGCGATCGGGATCACAGCCCTGGTCGGGTCTACAACCATTACCGGGGTTCCCTTGGGACGACGCTAAAGCTGCCGAAGTAACGGCTGCAATGGGCTCGTCCGGGTCACCCAAAATATGCCTTGGACGGCGACGGGGGGGAAGGAAGTGAGGATCGGTTATGTCAGTGGAATAGTTTGCCGCTTCGACCACGAGGGGATTCGAGTGGTGGGGAGCATTGTCGAAGTGGCGGCGGGAGCAGTCTTTCATATACTGCGTAATAGAGAGGAGGGTGAAATCGCAGTGCAGTTCGGCGTTCCGTAAGTACCACGGAGCGCCCACTGCCCTGCGCATAAAGCGATTCTGAATCACTTGAAGTTTGTGGAGGTCGTGTTTCTGAGCATGGGCAACAATGGCGAACGCTACAGATGCGTAAGTCATGACTGGGCGGATGCAAAGTTTGTAAAGAGTCGTCTTATTTCTAAGAGACATTTTACTGTTTTTGCCTATGAGGGGATTAAGACGACCCATAATGAAGGCCGCCCTATTGCGAACAATCTGGATGTGTTTCGCGAAAGTGAGTTGGCGATCAAGGGTGACGCCCAGGTATTTGGCAGATTTAGCCCAAGGGATGGGTTCGCCGAATAGGACTATGGGTGACGGCATGAGATTCCGCCGGGTCTCAGTGAAGTACACTGCTGCACTTTTGCTAGGATTTACTGCAATCCGCCATTTACGAAACCATCCACCGATTACGGTGATGGCTCGTTGGATGGCGCATCTCTGCCTGACCTTGAACCAGCCAGTAGAGTAGATTGCAGTATCATCCGCAAACTGAGCGATCTGAACATTAGGTTCAGATCGTGGGATGTCGCTGGTGAACAGCGAGAAGAGAATGGGTGAGAGTACAGAGCCCTGAGGGACACCTGCGTGAATGGGATGCGGGGAGGAGAGCGTTCCCTCGGTGCGATAGCTAAACGTTCGATCCCTGAGAAAGTCTTGTAAGATGAGTACAAGACGGTCTGGCACACCCAGTTGGTACAGCTTGAATATCAAGTCGAGGAAGACAGCTATGGTCCCTTGGGGCTTTGGTTTATTATTGAAACCGCCTAGGATGTGCTCCGTTACGCGGTGCACTTGTTGGACGCAAGAGTGTTTGGCTCTAAAACCAAATTGCTCATCGGGAAGGAGGTTATTGGACCTAACGTGGGACCAGAGTCGGTTCACAATGAGCCACGCGTAAATCTTCCCCAGAGAGCTGAGGAGACTTATGGGACGGTAGCTGGAGGGCTCGGCTGCCGGTTTGCCTGGTTTGTGAATACCAATGACAATGGCATGCTTCCAAGTGTCTGGGAAGGAGCAGTTGCTCATAGCCGCATTGAAGATGCTAACTAAGAGATGGACTAGTGGGACTGAGAAGTGTTTAATCACCTTGTTGCTGATACCATCGGCACCAGGGGATTTACGGGTCTTGAGGCTCTTGATCAGAGACACTACCTCGGATGATTTTACCGGTGGGAGGAGTGGGAGGTCAGAGATGGACATAGAGCTTTTACGTTCGACTTCAGATTCCACCGAATCGAGGTGTTTCTGGTCGACGTGATCTACATTTAGGGTACACTGAGCCTCGAGGCTATCAGCTAAGCACTCGGCTTTGTCTTCGTCAAGGAACGCTATGGAGAGGGGAGGTGGCCTAATGAGTGGAGGCATTGTCTGTTGTCCGTCAGATTTCAGAGCTCGAGCCAACTGCCAGTATGCCTGGTGAGTTGGCTCAATCTCTGACAGTTTGTCGTCCCACCTTTGATCACGCAGCTCACTCATGCGTTTCCTTACAGCACGCTGTAAATAGCGCATGGTGGCTTTGTTCTCTGGGGTTGGCATCGAGTCATACGCCCTAGTGGCGGTGTTCTTAGCTGTCACCCAGGTAGCAAAAACTGGTCGTAAAGGCGTCCAATTTACGTCAGTATATGACCTTTTGACGTCCCAAAATTGACCTTAAAGAACCCCTTAAATGACTCCAATATGTCACATCCTTATGACGTCTTCAGTGTCTGAAAAAAGACGCCTGGGGGACGACTTCTATGACGTCTTGAAGACCTATGATATATATTTATATAGATATAATTGGGGGCTGCAAAAATACGTCTTTGTGGAGGGTAATATGACGTTTATGTGCACGTCAAAACAACGTGGCTTTGTTATCTATAAAGACGTCGTTCCGACGTACTGTGCCCTCAGGATGGTGTTGAAGAAAGAAACTAATAAATCTTCAATATAAAAATTGATTTAAAAAATACAATATAATCTTTTGCTTAAGTATTTATTCTTATAATAAATTTATAAGATCTTAAATATTTGCCATTAGAATATTAATAAAATAAGTACTGTTTGTTCAGTCATTCAATAAGCATTCTATATATTTATACTTTCATGTTTTAGTATAAATATTGCAACCATAGGGTGAATTTATTAACAAAACCGAGCTTAGGCGAGAACACACGAATCACATGCGACAAACGCTTGCGCGATGTAGAATTACCTTGCAAATTAGTCACGCCATCTAGTTCAAAAATTTTGAGCTACGGTTTCGACTAACATGACGTCTTTACGACTTAATAAGGACGTCTTTAACCAGATGTCTTCCATTGGTCAATTGAAAGACGACGTTAGGATTTGGAATTTTTGTAGGCACTAATGATATGACGTCTTATTGACTTCATATAGACGTGTTCATATAGAAGGTCTCTATATGATCTATTTTAGGACGTAGTGAAGACGTCTAATTTGTGTCCAAAGACGTACCGACCTTAATTTACTTTAAATGGACGTCTGTGCAACGTCACTTTTCGTCTTACGTCATCGGTCTGCTACCTGGGCAGTAACCTCCTCGCACCCTCGGGCAGTTCAAAGCGGCGACCATCCGCCACTTGGACCTGCTTTGAGGATTCACCTACTGCGGTGCGGAGGTGGTCACTGAGAGCCTCGATCGCAATTGATACGTCTTCTACTGTCTGTATGTCATCGGGGATTCTATCGAGAGCGGGTGAACTGATAGCTTGGAGGGATTCCCCCAGTTTCTTCCAGTTCACTACCGTTCTAGTGATAGGGGTGATGTCCGTCGGGTCGGGGCCTAATTTCAACAATACAGGGCGGTGGTCTAAAGTCAGTTCGTGTAACACTTCTATAGAGCGCAACCGGAGGGTAACGTTCTTAAGAAGTGCTATGTCAAGTATGTCTGGTCGTTGGTTGTCAATACAGGGATATCTTGTGGGCTCCAGAGGGGTGAGAATATCAAAGTTTAAATGGCTGACCAAGCCTTCAAGGATTTTACCATTACTATTGTTACTAGTACAGTTCCATATGACATGTTTACTGTTGAAGTCACCGATCAGAAGGACGGAGCTTCCTAGAGAGAAGAGGGCTTCCAAGTCTGTCTGTAATAGTTCTTTACCAGAGGGGAGGTAACATGAGGCTATGATGACAGGTTGATGACCTGACATCGCTAGAAAGCAAACAGAGGCTTCTAGTATTCTAAGTGGTGGAGTAACAATTGGGATACAGTGCAGAGCTCTTTTGTAATAGATGAGAGTACCACCTTTTGGGGTGGCCACTCTATCATTACGAACCAAACGGTAGTTTGCAAACCTAGGGTTCGCTGTACCTGGTTTCAGAAAGGTCTCCTGCACGCATAGGATATCGACCTGATGGGTCTTACAAAATTCATGAACTTCGTCCTTTTGACTAGAGAGGCCGTCAGCGTTGAAAGTCGCTAAGGTGACTGAGTGGGGCTTAATACGTTTCGGTGTACTATCCATATTGGATGATACCTAAGAAACGTTGGGGAGGGCGTAGCGCCTCACTGCGCTGATTAAACCCGCGTGTGTGAGCGTGGCTCGCAAGCGGTCTTGGTCGTTTGTGGCAGTACGAAGTTTGCAGCGAATGCACGTACTTCGTCCACGTCTATGACCATCGCGTAGTCCATGACAAGGGCTATGTCGGCCGCCAGGTCAGATTGACCTGGGGCGTCCATGAGCCCAGCCATGGGAGGCCTAGAGAGCGGAGGTTTGGGCTTAGGAGCCGGCGCGCTGGCAGAGGCCTGCGGGCGGGTGGGGGTGAGGGGGGCGCTTGCTTGTACCATGCTCAAGGGCTTGGACCAAGCGTTGTGCGCGGGCGCGGGTACAACAGGTGTTGCCTGCGGTGCGGGTGTAGGGTTAGGCTTAGGGCCGTTCCCTTGAGAGCGGGTAGTGACCGGGCGAGGAGGGGGATTAGGCCTCCTAGCCGGCCTTCTGACTACGCGGGGTGCCTTAGGGCAACCGCGGTAATTGGCGGTATGTCCCTGTGTGCCGCAGAGGACACAACTTGGCGGGTCCGCAGAGTCCCTAGTGCGAGAACACTGGACTGTCCCGTGATCCCCTAGGCACTTGACGCACCTCGGGTGGGCGAAGCAGAAACGGGCGGCATGACCGTACATTTGGCAGTTATGACACTGGCCAGGTGAACTGTTTCGGTATGGGGGTTGAACGGTGATCCCCGAGAGGTTAACGACCGTTTGATGTTAAATATCGCTTTGCCTTCAGGCGTACGATTAAGAATGACCAAGAGTAGGTCGTAAGGTTTGCGGTCCTTGCCACTGTACATGCGGTGGCATTCGTGGACGGGGTATCCTTGCGCCTTCAAGTCGGCGAGGACACTGTCGGTCTGGACCTCTTTCGGTACGCCGCGTATGACAACGCGTAGGACTTTCTCTTCTTCGAGAGCATAGGTGTGAAAACTTATGCACTCGTTTTGAGTAGTCTAGTGAGCGCCCTATGGTCGCTTGGGGTAGGGAATTGGACTTTGATACCCAGTTGGGTTGAGCGGGCGCTAGTGTATTGGATCTTACGATCCGTCAAGAGGCGTGAGACCATGTCCCACTTCGCCTTGTCCTGAAGGAACAGAGGCGGCGGCGGTTTCTCGCGTCTAACTGACGCTCCTTGAGAGGAGGCGTCGCGTTGAGACGCGGCGATGCTTGCGGGAGCATCGGAGTGAGCCAGAGAGTCGCGGGAGGTGGGAGCGAGAGAGCCTGATGGCTCGCTCCCGGGGCGGTGCAGGCCGCTTTGGGTGGTGGGGAGGGAGCCTCTGAGGCGGCTTTGGGGACGAGCTTTCTCTTTCCGACGGTAGTGAACCCGTCGTTGGAGATTTTGCCAACAGAGTCAGCGCGGGAGCGGGAGAACTCTACATCCATCTCATTCTCCGAGTTGGACGCTGAGTCGTAGGCGCGTTCGTACTCAGTCCGAGGGACTGGAGAGCGATCGCGGGGTGGTAGAGGTGCGCGGGGAGCGCGGGGCGCATAGAGCGCAGGGTCGGGAGAAAGAGGGCTTTCTAAGGGCTTGAACGCCGAAGAAACGAAGGGCCGCCTCGGAGGGAGGGAGCCGGAGGAGGGAATTTGAGAGTCCGTGAAGCGGGGCCTCTCAACAATGTCCCGATTGGACTGGAGATACTCGGAAAGCATTTCCGGGTAACAGTTCGAGACCCACGAGACGAACGCCTGAGGCGAAGCGCCTTGCGGGAGGCTCAGAGCGGGGGAGGGAGAGAAAAGAGACATTTCGAGGGGAATACTCGAGATGCGAGTGAGGGTTGAGTGACACTCCCGCCGGGTGCAGGCGGGAGAGTGAGTGCCTAGGTGTCCCTACTCTGTGCCCTCTGCCAGTCTTATTGTGCAGAGGGATGTGTGCCTAAACGCGAGGCCCTAGCTGCTCCAGGGGCGAGGAGAGAAGACCGAGTAAAACCCGGCTTCCAACCAAACACTTGCCCAGAGAATGGGAAAGTAGGATAGGGTAGGGTGGGAAAGAGATACCTGCCGTCGGCGAGGGGAGACCCCAAGGCCGGTGAAGGCAGGTCCGTCCGGTTTAAGCCGTTCCCTCCCACGCTCAGGAGGGAAAGGCTTGACGCACCGGGTCCACGCCCAACTGGATTGCGTAATGCGTTAACACCGCAAGGATCGTCCAGAAGACCACGTGAAGCGTGGATTTGTTTGACCCGAAACTTGAAAATTTAAAATAAACAAGAGTAAAGAAACAAGAGATCGCTCTGAGAAGAGCGGTTTTGGTTGACGAGTCGAAGCGCTCTAACAAGAGCGTGCTTCTTTCGCGACGCGAGCCGAGCCGAGCCGAACGCCTCCGTGCGCCGAACGGTACACGAAGCGGTGGCTGGACGTCGAATCTGCACACAGAAAATCCACTATTAGCGAAGTCCAACACTGAATCCTCTTCAATCGAAACGATACAGGTAACCGGCACTAAAAGCGCAAGCACTTTTAGGCCGATCGGAATATTCTTGGAGAGCTCTTGAGCGCACGTCCGTCCCGCTCGAGCAACCCAGTATTCATTGTAGTCTTTGGCTCGAGCGCGCTGACCGGAATGAAAAAGCCAGTGAATAGGCAATATGCAAAGATAATTTATACTCTGGACTGGAGGTGCGTTCGTTTAGCTTATGAGGGCATTGGTGGCGTTGTCATTTATGGCTCTTTTGTTAAAGCGTTCGTAAAGCTCAAAAACGTTATTTTTGTCACTTTTGCCCACACCCTATTCGAACGCTCAACTGAGCATAAGACCTAAAATCGCTTGATTATGCTGTCAAATACATAGCTGTCAAATAACGATCACAAACAACTATGCTCCGGACGTGGGTCAATAATTGCACTTTTTGGTGGCAAAAATTCCTCTTTTTAGCTTTCCGAACGCTGAACAAAAAGAGGATTGAACGACATTTTCACCCACAGATTCCCAATTCAACCACCTTTTTGACCATCTAGATTGTAGGTAGTGATTAGGGATAAGTAATAGGTCTTGCGGGTAATTCTGAAAAGAGAGTTTATCACCACAAATAATTGATTCCTTCGCAATTTTATCTGCTTTTTCATTACCTAAAATATTACTGTGGCTGGGGATCCATGCTAAATGGACGTTATAACCGAAAGATGAACATTTTAGCGATATTTTTTTAGTTTCAAATATAACCCAGTTTCTTGAACCATGAATAAATGGATTAGCTTGGAAAGAATGAAGAGCGCTCAAAGAGTCTGATAAAATAACAGATTTACTTAATTTTAAAAGAAGTATGTAGTTAACAGTCTCCATGATCCCTCTACATTCACCAGTAAAGACAGATGTTTCAGGCGAGCACTTTATTTTCTGAACAATGTTATAATTTTGGTGGAATAGACCAACACCAACGCAACCTTCTTGATTTTGTTTAGAAGCATCTGTAAAAATATAGTGCCAACCACGCCAAAGATCATCTAGAATACACAAAAAAACGTTTATTAGCAGAAATGTCTCCTTTAGCTAAATCTAGGTTAAGATGTAGAGTGGGTTCAAACAAGACAGTTTCAAAATCAAACTCAAATAAGGGGATTTTAGGGTTTCTAAGAATTGGGAACCTAAAGTTTATTATTTTTGCGTAGCTCATAATAAGACAAGGGAACTTTTTTTGTTTCCAATAAGGCAATGATATATAACTTAACAACAATTGTAATTTTGGAAAAATAGGATGCGTAGAGAACTGAAATAGTCGCAACAAAAACATATCTGAATGGTACTGTCATCTAAAATCTAGAGGAGGGTTGACACACTCCACTTGCATGGAGTTTTTAGGTGTAGATTTCATTGCATATGATGCGTAAGGCTCTTGCTTGAATGACATCTAAAAAATTTAGAGCCTTTTTATTAGCTGGGTCTAAGAGGAACGAAGCATAATCTATTACACTACGAATTATAGCATTATATAGGAGCTTTAAGTTAAAAGGGTGAGAGCCCCACCAAACGCCAGCTAAGCATCTTAGTATGTTCAGGTTTTTTTCACATTTTATTGAAATATACTTTAAGTGGGACGAAAAGTTCAATTTGCTGTCTATAATTAGACCTTAAAACTTTTTCTCATTTTCTACGGGAATTCTTGTGTTATTAAGCAGAATATTAAGTCTAGATTTTAAACGTTTTCTGGAAAATAAGACAATAGAGCTTTTTGCTGGGGCTATATCTAAACCATTACTATTTAGCCACATGCTTAACGAAGAGAGAGCTTGAGATAATTTCTGCGCAGAGTTTTCTGTTACTATGTGACACATAGAAACACAAATCATCAGCTTACTGCAATATACGACAATAGGGCAGAACAGACTGGCTTAAGTCATAAGTGTAAATATTAAATAGAAGAGGACTTAATACAGAGCCTTGTGGTAGACCTTTGTTTAAAAATCTAGTTGATTTAATTTCATCATCAACTCTCGAGTTGGACTGAGCAGTCCGTAAAAAGATTGATAATGAAATTAATGATCTTTCCCGGAATATTCATGTTTTCCATTTTGTATTTAAGGATGGAAAGAACTACATTATCGTAAGCTGAGCAGATATCCAGAAATGCAGCAACAACAGACTTATTTCTTGAAAAAGAAAGCCTGATATCAGTAACTAGCATTGATAAAGATTCTAGAGAACCTTTGTCTTTACGAAATCCATAGTGTGAGTTAGGTAAAAGATTTCTGTTTTCAATAAACCATTCAAGACGATTTTTAATGAGGTGCTCTGCAATCTTAGTCAATACAGAAGACATGGCTATAGGACGATAATTTATATAACTTTCTACATCTTTACCAGGTTTTAACACTGGTATGATAGTTTGGGCTTTCAAAGGAGCTGGAACAATACCCATATCTATCATCAAGTTAATCATGCCAAGATAATAACTTAAGGTGGAACACCCAGAGTTTGCCAAAAAAGAATAAGGGATTCCATCAGGACCAGGGGATGAATCTTTCAAAGAAGACAGAACATATTGTAATTCCTTTAAAGAGAAATAAGAAAAACTTGCATCATGGGTAGAACATAGAGTAACAGCATTGAGAAAATAAGGAACAAATGGAGGCGCTAAACTACCATAATATATTCAAATCAGTTTTTATCGCTAGGACATGAAGGACAAGGTTCTTTATAAGAACCACGGAATTTTCGTATAAATTTCCATACAAAAGAAGGATGCACATTAGGAGAAATAGTTGAGCAGAATTTTTTCCAACCATCTGCTTTTTTTGAGTGAAGAATTTCTTTTGTACTAGACAAGATTGTAGTTAAGTTAACATAATTGTCAGTTGTCATGTTCTCAGAATAAATTTCTTCTGCACTCTTCCTATCTGCAACAGCAACTGAACACTCATGATCCCTCCACGGAGGTGATCTATGTTTTAGAACTTGTACCTTAGCAGGAAATGATTGTTTGGTAGCAGAGTGAATACAAGATATAAATGAGTTAAGACAATTGTTCAACTAATGGGGAATAATGGGAGGAAGATCAGTACTCATTAGTTCTAACAATGATGCAAATTTGGTCCATTCAACAGACTGAGTATTATTGTTCAATTTATATTGTAATAGAGGATTAAATGGGACTGGGATTATTTTTGAAAAAGGTAGGTCAAGCAAAATAGGGAAGTGATCACTACCAAAAGAAAAAGGAAAAGTTTTCCACGACATTGATGGAGCTAGACTAGCTGACACAATTGTCAGGTCAACAGCACTAATCTGCTCAGAGGGTTTTGTATGCCGGGTAGGGGACCCTGAGTTCAATAGGCACAACCATATACTATCCATTATATTAAATAAATTATCTGCCAGAGGATCTGAAACTTGTCAACCCCAGACTAATATATATATATACTATATATGACTATAGATGATAATGGAATATTTACAGGACTACTATTTACACAGGATTTTAAAAGAATGGTAGTACCACCCGCAATTGGTTTGTCATCCCTGAAACAAAGATAGTGCGGAACCTTAAAAAAGGAATCACATCTAAGACATGTTTCAGAGAGGGCTACCACTACGGGTTGGTACTTATTAATTCAATACAAAAGATCATGTTTTTTTTATTATTTATGCTTCTGCAGTTCCACTGGAGCCCGAGAGAGGCCATGATGAGAAGAACTTAAAACAAGAGATGAGTTAGCTTGGGCAACGTTGGACGGTACATTATTAACAGTTGAGAAGTTGAGTTAATGCTTGAATTAATTCAAGGATGGCATTTGGAGTAGTGTTGGAGTAGTCAGATTTAGGGTATGCAAGACCATTTATGCTAGAAGTAGGAGGGTTGGCGATTATAGATTGATGAGCGGCTCGGTCATAACCAAGCCTTTGAGGAGGAGGGGGATGAGGTTTGAGAAAAACAGTTTTTTTATGTGAAGAAATTATAGATGATGAAGGAAGAGACACATTTGCGATTGATGTTTTTGCTACATCGCTAAAGCTCCTATTTACAGGTGGATGTAGTTTGAGCGCTTCAGCATATGATATGTTTTTATCAGACATTAATATTTTAATTGACTTTTGCCTATTGTATTCAGGGCAGCACTTATTTGTGGCAAATTGGAGCCCAGAGCACAAAAGACATGATGAAAAACCTTCCTCTGAATTACAAGTATCTCCAGAGTGAGCTTGCCCACACTTAAAACACCAAGGATTAGAGCGGCAATTCACCTTGGTGTGGCCAAAGCGGCAGCAGGTAAAGCATTGAATTGTCGGATAATAGTAACACTCAACCACAAGGGAGTTATAGCATAAATATATTCTCTCAGGGAGAATTTGTCCGTCGAAAGTTAAAACACATGTTTGTGTTGGTTTATAAATATGTGAACCATCCAAATACACTTATAATTTAACCGTCTAACTTTAATGATAGTTATATTGTCAATAGGAATTTTTGCATATTCCATAACTTCATCTTCAGTCCACTCAAGTAGGATACCCTTAACTAAACCTAGACGAGTCGTATTATATGTTGGAATGTAGGCCTTATAATTATTTTTAACCAAAATGTCATTTGTTATAAAGTTGTTAGCAGATGTCCTGTCTGAAAAGGACAATGATACGCGGTTTTGTCCTATTTTAATGATAGTCCCATCAACTATATGCATAAAGTTGTTTTTATTTTAAAAACAGCCAAAATTAATGGGGTGAAGGTAGGAAGTTGCTGATGACTGTGTGGGACCCTTTGTACATGGATAATAAATGGGCCTTTATCTGATTCCTTGTATACCTGTCTCCTAGATGGGACATAGGCAGGTATACCTGGAGTTTGGCTTTCAGTACCAGATGGAGATGCAAACGAGTCCGTAATTTGGAAGACAACAGGTGAATGCAACATATTTAAATTTGAAGAAGATGCTTGGCCAAGAGGATGTCATGAAGTGGCCAATGTCCGAATCTTGTGATAGACACAATTCCTTACTTTTTTAAAACTTTTCTGTTTTTTGGAGTGTTTTTTTGCGTTTGATTATAACGATAGCACCATTGCAGTTCTGATGTATCTGTTCTACAACATCCAACGAAGATGAGTCAGATCCTATGGAAACAAACTCAGCTGGGGATGGGACAGACCGGAATTCCACATCATTTAGATCAATATCAGTTGTTGGCTGACTATTTTCTGGGGGCCAGCCACCCCCGCCGGCTTCGTCCATAAAACAAAAGACAACTAATCCGTCACAATAAAATGTATGAACAATTCACAAAACTTGCCAGTCAAACGAAGAATTATATACACACGTGAACAACTACTCTACATGAGATATGAGGGCTAGAAACTATTATATGAATGAAATTAACAACAAAGGATATTTTCACAAATTAATTAAACGCCAGAGAAACCGGCCTCTATGACGTTCCACGTGACAGTCCAACACTACGTTTATATCTCGGTAGAGAGTAAAATATTCCTTGGTTTATATGTTTTGAACAACACAACACGCAAATCACACTGAATCACACCACAGATTTGGTAAATTATTTCAGTGGATTTGGTAATTTCTGTAAATTTGGTAATTTTATTTATATAAGTATTTTTAAAGTGAATGAATGAATGAATGAAATAAGTTTATTGTGGCAAAAAAAAACATGAACAAATACTTAACTAAACATTAATAACTAAATAGTTATTGCCACAAAACGGCCTCTACTCAGCATAATGCCGGCTGAAGCAACCAGCGCTGATCTTCCGTAGAAGCCGCCCGGTGACATCACGGATCGTAACACAAAAGAGTACAATATAACATTAAATTTATACTGACAAGAACAATTTGCACAAAAAAAAAAAAAATATTACTCCTAAAACACATTAAAACACATAATATACACAATACACCATAAAAACAAAGAACATCAAGGAGAAAAACAAAATGCTTAGTTGTTTAATTATATCACATTTGTGTCATGTCGCAAAGTTTCCTGCTTAATTTGATGGTGACAAATATACATTTTCAATTTAGATCTAAAACTGTCAATATACTGCAGGTTCCGTATCGGCGGTGGTATATTATTCCAACATTTCGACGCTGCATATCGGAAACTGCCTCTAAACGACGCAGAACTGTGTCGTTGTGTCATGAGCTGTATCGCACTCTGCCGCGGCGCATGAGGTCTTTGACTCGACATCCAGGACAATTTTTCGTGGAGATAGGAAGGAGCTTTATGTTGTAAGACACCAAAAAGAAGACAAGCTAAATGAAGCTTGCGACGATGTGTCATTTTTAAAATGCAGTGCTTGTTTAGGTAAGGGGTCACATGATCTCTGAAGGGAACGTTAAAACAAAAGCGAGCACAAGCATTCTGAACTCGTTGAATTAGTTTTTGCGTTCTTACCAGCAGACGCGGACCAAACACAACGTCCATGTAATTTAGTTTGGAAAGGACGAGTGTCTCCACCAGTTGTACACGCAATTCTTCTTTTAGGTATGGTCTCATTCCATACAGTACTTTTAATCTGTAAAAGCAATTGCTAACAGAGTTGGAAATATGTTTCTCATACCTTAAGTCGCAGTCCATTAGCAAACCTAAATTCCGAGCTTCGTACACCCTATCAATGGGTTCACCCATTAGCATGACAGACTCCGATAGAATTAGATTAGCAAGCTGATGCCTAGTTCCGAAGATTCAATATTTTGTTTTACTAGGGTTAAGCAGTAAACAGTTACTAGTAGACCAATTAGCTATATTCGAAAGATCTTCATTGAGTTTAGTTATGGCATTATTAATTTCGTTTGGTTTGCAAGAGATATACACCTGTATATCGTCAGCATAGATATGATACTTACAGTGCCATATATGTGTTATTATGTCTGCTGAGTACAATATAAAAAGAACCGGTCCTAAAATGGATCCCTGGGGTACCCCCCTATTACAAGCCACTTTATCAGAAACTAATGACGATTACGATTCAATTTTACGTATTGGTAACGACTACTGAGGTAGCTGTTAAACCATTTTAGAGCTTCGCAGTCAAAACCATAGTAACTAAGTTTGGACATTAGCAAGTTTATATTAATTGAATCAAATGCTCTAGAGAAATCGAGTAGTACTAGCAGAGTACACATGCCCGCATCTTGTGAGCAAAGTATATTATCAGTCACGTCAAGCATTGCGGTCATTGTACTTCGTCCCTTTCTAAAGCCAGACTGTACTGAAGGCAAAATGTTATTTTTTTCTAGGAAATCGGTTAGTTGTGTACAGACAGCTTTCTCCATAATTTTTGACAGGCATGGTAAAATACAAATTGGTCTGAGATCTTTAAGCTCAGCAGGATTCGAAATTTTAGGTAATGGGCGGACAACTGCAAGTTTCCAAATATCAGGATATGTAGACGTTCTAATAGACATATTTATCAAATCATTTACAGCATCTATAGTGTAGGGGAAAGTCATTAAAATCATATCTAAGGTAATACTATCGCAACCTTCTGCATTTGACTTTAAGCTACGAATTATTTGTATCATTTTATTCAGACTTACAGGCTCTATATGAAAGACAGCATCACTAAACTTATTAAACTCAAAATAGGTGAGTTGAGAGATACAAACTTTGAAAGTGTCGGATATATTTAAAAAGTGTTTATTTATGATATTTGGGTCATTAAATTGAGAAGGTAGTTCATATTTAGTTTTAGGTATTAAGGTATTTTTAAGATTTTTCCATAATATTTTAGGATATTTTATTTTATTATTGATATTATACTTAAAATATGCCACTTTTTCATGGTAGAGTGCTTTGTTGACTGTAGATTTTAAGCTCTTATAATATTGTTTCTTGGTGTCCAGCTTAGTTTCATGATACTCTATTGAAGCCTCGTCACGTAACTTCATCATTAGTTTAATAGTGTCAGTAATCCACGGGTATGAGCTATTTTTTATTAAAATTGATGTAATATGAGAGTCAAATAGAGCTACGACATTGCAGTTGAAAAAGGTAATCATTTCATTAATGTCCGCTAATAACGACATTTGATTCCATTTTATAGAT
The DNA here is from genome assembly GCA_917880725.1 of Selenia dentaria. Lineage (NCBI taxonomy): Eukaryota > Metazoa > Arthropoda > Insecta > Lepidoptera > Geometridae > Selenia > Selenia dentaria. The sequence goes on from OU862879.1 coordinate 23,136,726, forward strand.
AGCAAATCATAATTAAAATTAGGGATACAAATGTTTTTTATAGGTCTGTAAATTGTGGTGAACGGTATTGGTTTCTCACGTTTAATATTATATTCACAAGCGACAAGGCAGTGACCAAAAAGAGATCCGATATGTTCTAGGCTAATATTTATCGCGCTTAAATCTGTACACACTACGTCAATGAGGGTCTGGCTATTTTCAGTGAAATGGGTGGGCTTAGTAACTAGCTGCGACAGATTGAAGCTTGACAAAAATATATTAAATTTAATTATATTGGCATCATTATTATTCAAAATATTAATATTAAAATCACCTAATAACATCAAATTATCATAATCAGGGATTGCACTAATAGAGTCAGTGATAGCATCAAAAAACAATTCCACATTCATCCAAGGCGGACGATAGGCTGTACCAATCGCTATCTTCTTGCTGTTAAGACTCATAATGAGCCACATTTGCTCAACTGAGATGTGTTGCGGGTCTACTGGATGAGGCCAGGTGCGTACTCTTACATCTCGCTTAACGTAGAAACCGACGCCGCCCCCGCGCGAACGCACTTCACGCGGCCGGGGGATATGACGCAGTCGGTATCCCGGTAGCGAGGGGGCGCGGCCTTCCTCACCCGCTCTCAACCAGGTCTCATTAATTGCCAGTATGTCTAGGTCATTACGAGCAACGGATACTATAAAATTGTCATGATTCGTGCCGAGGGAACCTGCATTATACAAACCAATCTTTAAAAGCTTATTAACCATTGTAAAGGCTAAGACACACCTGTACACATTGTAACATACCAAATATGGAATAAACAAAAACACAATTGATGAAACATGACACTGATAAAGCACATGACTTGATATTGACAAACATATCTAATAGTATTGTATTTAAATAACCTTGTTCAGTATGGTTACTTAAAAATATGATGTTAAAAGTGAGTTGTGTATAATAAATAAACTGTATTTTTTTACAGTGCGATCTTAGTGTACTTAGTGTAGTGGGGTTTACAAACTTCTCAAACAGTGCCAGTCTCAAAAACACGAACGAGGTCTTCGTCAGATCGTATCGAATACATCTGCTTACCATCAGCCTGTCGCACGTAAACTCGGCCCCTCTTGGTCCAGGAGTACCTCCACTGTCTCTTACGGCATTCCTCGCGGGCGCGGTGAAACAGCTGACGATTGGTTCGCGTGAGCCGCTCGTTAACGTAGACTCGACGCGCAGGTCCCACCAGTCCCATGTCAGCTGTCGTAAAGTTACGCCGCACGCGCGCGGCTACCAGTAGCTCGTCCCGAAGGCGGCGACGCGCTAGCCGCACGATGACGCGGCGCGGACGCCCCGCCGCCGGCGCTCCGCTGTCGCGTGAGCCGTTCCAGCCGACTGCACCAACACGCTCGGCGAACACGATGTCCTGATCCTCGAGGTGGACCCCCAGTTTAGCAGCCAAGATGGTGATGGTGTGCAGGATGCTTTCCCCCGTCGCCTCCGGGAGTTGTCCAATGTCGAGGTCGGAGAGCAGCGCCTCCTGGTCCCGATCATTGAGCTCCTGCTTGAGATGGGACACTGTCTGTTGCAATTCCGCGACCTCACTCGCCCCGGGCGAAATCTGCTTCTTTTCCACCACTTCGAGCCTCCGCTCAAACCCATCCATCCGTTCTCCTAATCCTGCTATGGAGGCGCGAACGTCCTGGCGGAACTCTCTCTGCTCAGCCATATATTTAGCGAGGTCGCGGCGCATTTCGCGAACCTCCGCATCTAGGGGTAAGGGTGAGGGAAGCGTGGGGGGCTGGGTCGGCACATTCTCTGTCTGGATTGAGACAGCTGTGTCAGACTCGTGTCCGGATGAAGTGCTGATAGCCCCACAAACACTTTTTGCTGGGGTGCTACTGTTGTCGCCTCTCCGCTGTTTTTTTTACATTCCGGGCAAGTCCAGTCTTTGGCTACAGCTACGCTATCGGGAATCGCTACGCACCCTTTATGATATATACAAGGGCAAGTACTACAAGTGGCGGCACCTGCTGAAGTCGCCGTCAAATACCTGCCACAAGCTACACACTTAATTTGTGGTTTACCCATCGCTACCTTGCACTGATCGTGTTTTGATTGATTCACGATAGATGGCGCAATAGTAATCGTAGTGAGGATCGATCGATTACAGCGATAGCCTAAAACAGTTGCGTTTTAACGACGAGACACCAGATCGCGCAGTAATAAATAGACGGGTAACTGATGTGCTCTTGTAGTAATATTTTAATGTACCCACTTTAAAAAGTCACAACAATTGATACACAATAATTACAAATTAATTGATTGCGCACAATCCCCGGCACGTTCGAGTACGCGAACACTCCCACAGGTACTTTAGGCACGGTAGCACACACTGATAATACTGTCACTAAAAATTGATGCGTTTTTGTATTTTTACCGTAGGAACTTTACGCGAGCGTATGACGATATGTTGCCGTCCGTGACGTCACTCCTCCAAAGTATAATATCCTTACGTTACAAATAACAAAGATAATAACAAAGATAATATAATCTTAGTATAATCGAAATTGCATCGTGTGTTAGATATACACACGATGCAATTTCGAATGCAACATGCTGTAGTAATCTGCAATGATCCAGCAAATTGTATCGTATGTAGGCGCGTTATGACTCTATTCCATGTTGAACATCGTATCGTACGTCCTAGCATCCAGCAGATTGTTACAGCATATTGTAAGCCATGTTGTAACGTGAGTAGTGCGGTTGCATGCAATCTGGGCTCAGTCACTCAGTCGCGATCATAGACTAAAATAAAATATATCTAGGAAATATATATACTAGGTCGCGATTCGCGATCGTGCCGCCGCCGCCCGTGGCTAGCGTCGCTGTGAATTTTATTAAATGAAATATGTAAATGGATGCAAAAATTAGTACTACAGAAAAAACTATATTGATAAGAATTACAGAAATCTATTAATGACTTGCCACGTTTGTGGAATAATAAAATGGTTATGGTGTATTTTTACTTTTCTTAGCAGCTGATTTTTTTCTTTGTGAAATAATTGACACGGCATTGTTCCTTCCTATCCAAATTTCTCTAACCTGAAATAATGATTTAATAATTAAATAACATAATAATAGGTATTAGATATTGTAGTATTGCTGTGCATCTATTAATGTTCAAAGTAAAAATTAATTGAAATTTATAGAGAAAAATTCCATCCTCGGACGGGATTCAAACCCGCATCTTCTGACTCTCCGTGTCAGACACCATTGACCAACTAGGCCACCGAGGTTCGGGTCCGAGCATCGAATTTTACTCTCTTGCCCCGCAAGACGGTTAATCAAATGACTAACGGTCTTGCGGGGACGACATCTATTGGACAGTTTAACAGTACCATTCAACCGAAAGAAGCATTATTTAGAAATACCTACTTAAACTTTCGTATTGACATCGCAGCCCTTGTAATTTTTTTTATAGTATTACTTTTTAAAGCACTAACGCCTGCTTTAGCGATCTCAAACATTGAAATTTATAGAGAGAAAAATTCCATCCTCGGACGGGATTCGAACTGACTTCTTCTGACTCTCCGTGTCAGACGCCATTGACTAACTAGGCCCCCGAGGTTCGGGTCCGAGCATCGAATTTTAACTCTCTATTTGTATATATTATATATATATTGTCTTGCGGGGACGGAACGACATCTATTGGACAGTTTAACAGTACCATCCAACCGAAAGAAGCATTATTTAGAAATACTTAAACATTCGTATTGACATCGTATTGATTTCGTAGTGGCCATGTCGAACATAGAGTAAATTATGATGTCGAAGTTTTCAGGCTGCCCGAATGCCTAACGACTGTTGTACTAAGACAAAAAACCAGGACCAACGGCTTAACGTGCCCTCTAAAGCTCGGAAGCACTCAAAGTCTTGACTTATATTTATGTAAATTTTTACAAACATACTTACATTATATTTTCACTTACATATTATAAGGAAGGCAAAGTTAATATATTGATTCCATTAAATAAATCTCTTAAAGATTCACCGGAACCCAATCAGTTAGGGGTTCACTGTCACCTGGAAACTTTAGAAGGGGTTCGTAAAGCCGAACGTTTAAGAAACCCTGATCTATATATTTAAAAATGAACCTCTATTTCTCCTGGTCACGCTATAATTTGAGAATGGCTTTACCTATTTCATTCATCTTTTTTTAAATGTTTTCTAATATGTTGTAGAAGGTTCTTACATTAAAAAAATTAAGAAAAGACAGGAGTTTATGGAGAGGCCAAAGGCTGAGCCTATAAATTACATCATTTATAGTGACAAATTCAGGTACTTAAGCAGCTGGCAGCAGTACAATACCTGAAAAAACCTAAGCTATGGACGAAAGAAAGAATGGGACAGGGCAGATCGACTTATTGTATTCATTTCTTGCTGCAACCGAGATCATGTCTTTTTACCATATAAACTAAGAACATTCCATGATCCTTAATGTATGGCCAACACAACTGATGGGCCTTGTTAAATTCAATAAAACAATTGTAGTTTACTATGGATAAGTATTTTACTAATAGCATACTTTATACAATTTAGCAGACAATAACAGTCTTAGCTTTTTCTTCTGCCCATACTCCGTTTCCAGTAAAGTAATGATCTTTTTCAAGAGCATACAGCACTAGACTTAAAATTTGTGATTTACTTAATCTTTTAATATCCAGTGTATCATGAATATATGATTTATTCATATGAAACTTATTCATTATATCTATTACTTTATTCCATGGATATAATAATATAGCACAGTTTTCATATATATCATCAGGTGTGAATTGAAAAGTTAACTGCTCATAAACATATTTAACTTGAATCAATGGTATGTTTATCCAGAATGGATGCCTTTTAATTATGTTATGAATGTCACTACTCTTATACTTGCTTCCAAGTGACTGCGATATACAGAACACTAAGTCTTTGCCTTTCCCAAGTCTGTCACCAGGAGCTTTTTCAAACACTTCATAATGAGCAGAGCTCCCTGAAAGTATATTTATACTAAGACACTTCTTATTATTGCTGTATAGTTTCTGCAATCTCTTAATTGCTGTTTTATTGTAATGGATCATTTTAAGAAATCTCGGGTGATTAATAAAAGTCTTGAATTCTGGTATACTTCTAGCCTTCTCCAATCTCTCCCGGACCGTATTACTGCTTAAAGTGTAAATTTCAAAACATCTTTTCTGTGCTTCGTCACTTATTTCATATTCATTTAATACTCTTCTTACTTCTAATAATGTATGGTAGTTTTTCATTGCTATTCTTGGATGCATACAAATGATTTCCTTTATATCAATACCACCAATGGATCTAAACTTGTAAAGAATGTTTTTCAAGTTTTCAGGGTCTGAGTGAACCAAGTATAAATTAGATTTTATTTTAGGTATTGGTATCTTTATTTGGGACAGCAATATGGCTAAGTTCTCATTAATTACAGCAAGAGGACGATGCTTCAGTGTTGGATATGTTTGTAAGCCTCTGGCAAATTCATTTTCTGGTAGATCTAACATCAACTCAAGATACCTTTGAATGATTTGAAGTCGAAGAGAATAAAGTGTCAGTTTGTCATTATCACCCCAGACAGAAGAAGTAAGTGATGTTGGCCATTGAGTCATGTAGCTTGCTAATCTATTTTCTACATTTAAAACTGACGGAATCAGTCCTACTCTTTTCAAATCCCCAATACAGGTCTGCTTCAGCATAGTTAAATAAGTTACTATCAACTCGGGTGAAACATTTATGAAACCACATTCAGTTAACACTTGATGTCTGAATTTCAAGGTAATTGGTAATAAACCAAATAGTTTCGGTTGTTCAATTAAAATTTCTTTGCCATAACCCATTGTATGTACAGTTCGAATTAAATTCTTTATTTCATTTTCATCCAGTTTGTTGATAACAGGGTGCTTCATGCTTAGATATTCAGCTACGTTTTCTCGTAAGCCAAAATGTTTACATATACTGTTCAGGTTGGTTCTGCTATTCTTGCTAATGTCTGAACTTAAATGACAACATTGTGATGTCCATCGGTACAGCTTGAAAAAACTGTGTATTTGTCGATTCATAGTTAATTAATAGAAATAAAAGTTTAAAACACTGTCTTTATACGAAAACAAAAATGATAGATTCGCAGATTTCCGTATCTACAATTTTTCCTATGTTCGCAGACTAACAGATGGATAGATTCAATCAGAAATACAGAAATAATGTATGATTCAATTCAATTCAATGTTCAATCAGTTCATTTATTTACAAATTTATTTATTTTGATTTTTGAAATTTTCATTTTTTTTTTAATAACTTGGCTTTGGATACTTGTCCTTATGCCATATCTTATTGTTTTAATTTCATGGAGCAGTCAGGTTCCTGAATTCTCTTCGTTGAACAATGTGAACACATTTGTCGCATTATATAATTATGAAATTTTCATTCTATATCAGTGTTGCCAGTGGGAGAGAGTCAAATTTAACATGAGACAGCTCCAAAAGTAACTTTTTGACGTAACTTTAGAAAAGTAACATTACCATAGTCTTTTGTATGAAATGTTTTTCAATGACTTAAAACTTGAGCCTGCCGCCTCTGCCTATATATTTTAGTATATGGAAATTCGTTTAGTTTAATTTAGAACATTCAAATTACAACGTGAAACAATTATGTAGGTAGCTACCTACTTACTTTGGTCGCATTAGCAAAGATATCGTACTCAGCACTATCTAGTTCCTGTAAACAAAACCAAGGCTACTTAACTTAATAATATATAGTAAATAGCTACATCAACTTTGGTTCCATATAGCAATCTATTTGACTTTATACTTAGATTACAATACAAAAATAAAGTTATAAGTTTTTAAACTATCTTGGCACTGTTCATCCGTAGTCATGGCGCTTACAACAGTGCCGAAATATCGGAACCTCACAGAAAATACACATGGTAATTATCCCGTTGATAATTTGAATACCAAAAATAAAGTAATTGCAGCTGTAAACATGATTTTGGTGTTTAATAATGATTCCTAAATACTAAACACTGCAGTCCGAATCAAACCATAAGCACTATTAGTAGTAAGTCGGCAACCTTTTGCTATAGCAGGGCCACAAATATTGCCATAGTACAAGCGCGGGCTGCACGAATTTTTTATATGTACAGAGATGTATGTTAAATAATATATTCATACAATCATTTCTATTTAAATTGAATTACTATACTAACATAAAGTTAAGAACTAGTGAGATTTTGCAGCTGCATTTGACATGCTAGTTTTTTTAACGTCTGCTTTCATTTTATTCGCGATATGATACGCGCAGTGTCGCGTCTAAATGTCATCTACTAACCGCGAACAATACTTTTTGAAGTAGTTGAGAATTGTCAAAGTCTGCTTACACAATCATGTACTAAGTACCAAACATAATGATTATCTGCTGAGCAAACTTTTTCAATTCTTTGAAGTTTTCAGAACTCGAACCTCCTTAGATCTGTAACAAGTCATTGCTTTCCATAATTGCCGTTTAAGTGTGCTATTACTTTGTAAATCTACTACTTATGTTTATTTGCAAATTGCTTTGTATAAATACTATAGTCCTTCAAATCTAATAGATACCGTTTGACAGTTTAGACAGAATGTAAAATAGAGGTGGGGTTAAAAAAATCGGTTATTTCAATATGCGATTCTTACGAGATATCGATGTAACAGGTTTGAACCTTTATGTATGGAAGCTAGCGTATCGACCGGCCGCCGTTTTGTATTTTTTTCTAAATCGCGGCGCACTATGTATGTGGTATGTATGGATATAGGACACATAGACAAACAAACAACAATAATTAAAAATAGAGTTATTACTTGTCTGTAATTACTATTTAAACGTGTTATCACTATTTATTGAAAGAGAACAGGTAGGCACATTACATACTAGAGTCTGAAAGATAATAAACCTGCCGTTGTTTACGAAGCAGAAGTGCTTCTAAAAAAACACAGTCATATCCACAATCACGAAATTTTGTTGCTGCCACCGTAACATTGCGACCTCAATGCTATTGAGCTTGTATGGAGTCAAGCGAAGAGAAAAGTAGCAAGCAAAAATATAGGAATACCAGGGTCTGAAATGCAAAATTTAATAAAAGAATGTTTTCTATCCATAACTGCTGATGACTGGAAGAAGTACACTGATCATGTACTAAATGTTTAAAATCCGTACAAATTAAGGGACCGTATTACTGAAAACGAACTTGAACCATTCATAATACATGTTGGGGACAGTAGCAGTAGCAGCGAAGAAAGCAATGAAGCTGATTCAATATCAAGTGTAGAGTTTTTGGAATCCGATTTTAACTATGACTCATAGCTCCTATATTTGTACGGCTCCTCGGGGTCCTCAACTGTACATAAATAATGGATTATTTGAAAATAATAAAAAGACAGAATTACATGATATCTTTTATTTGATATTCTTCATAATACATTCGAAAATTTCAACAAAAGTTGCTATCAAATAATATCAACAATATTCATGGTTACCCTAAAGAATATTCAACAAACCACCATCTTGCATTTAGTATTACCAGGCCTAAACATTTGAGCACTACTTTTTACTCAGTATTAAAAAAAATGGAAAACACATTTTTATTGCATCATAAGCATCAAAAACAGTTTTATAAAGTTTAGACTAATGTATATTACAACATGTTTATGACGAACTCAAGGTACAAAAATAGATAAAGCTAAGGTTTCCGCACTAGGCAAAGCTTGTATTGCGGGGACCTACATACGATTTTATGTTACATGATTGATTGCCTCGGATTAACAATCAAATTGATCTTATATAAAACTTAAATTACAAAAATAAAAATTTAAAATAAATAAACAACTCAAATAAGACGCTTTACAGTATTTTTATTTCTTAAATAAGATATACATACAGATTTATATAGGTAAATTTTAGTAGGTCTCTAAACAATATTTTCTAGACAGCAAGATTTTAAGTATATGGGTCAATATACAGTATTTGTATTTTCAGTGTCCCCTAGGATAAACTTATGTATCTGAATGAGTATTATATATCTCACAACTTCGCAATGTGTATGTATGTGTAATATTATGGGCCAGAAGTTTTTTTTTGTTTAAGTTTTATGGGCTCCAGGGGAAAATGTGTAGTCAGTGACACCATGGACAAGGTAGTGATAAATCGAGACAGGAAAGTGACATCCTATCAGTATTTTAATATGTTAAATGAAATATATCATAAACGCAATCAGACACCGAGCTCGCCGGCGAGCTCGAGGCAAAAATTATGTCTTGGTTAGATTCTCTCTAAATAGTCATAGAGTAAAAATACATAGGGCCCACTTTCAACGGTACATTCATGTACCGGGGCGATTCTCTCCGACTCCCCTCTCTCCTGGCGACGGCCCAAAAACGAACCTTAGTGGTGCCCTTGAGCAAGTCGCCTACTCCTCTCCTTGCGGCTAAGAGTCTTCATCGCTCGCCTTAGGCAGTGCGCCTTCTGCGCCCGCATCTGGCTGAACTTCATGGGGCCTTACTATCAGCTTCGTAAAAACCATGCAAGTTCCGTACAGTTCTTAAACCTGACATAAACAGTTTTGAATGAAATCATACCATGACGCTCATTTAGGTGAAGACGCCTAGACGTTTGTAAGCTAATAAACTGAGTGGATTTAGAGCGACATGTTAACGAGTGTCCATACAAAAGAAAACAGGAGAACGGTTTTTCTACGGTTCTTGAATAGTAGGCATGGGCAGGCCTGCTTTAAAGTTGTCATCGTACGAATAAACCAGGCAGTTGTCTAGAAGGTCTGCTTTAAGAGCTCATAGTCAGGTCCCTGACATCATTTTAGTTTTAGTGGTAAATTATTGAAGTTTACTCTTATACAGTTCCGGATTTAGATTTTTTATGAGTGTAGGCCACTTTTTTTCCGCCGCCCTTATGTTCTTTTCTAAAATTATAGTTTTCCATTGCGATTACATTCACTCACGCAGTAATCCTCACTTATTAATATAGTAGTAGAGGCCATAAGGTCTGTACTTGGAAGAAAAATAAAAATGTGGGTCAGAAGACGTAAAATTACAATCTGAACAAAAACCAATACTTATGACGTTTTTGAAAAAAAATGTCTGTCTGTCGGTTGGTCGATTTGTATGTATTAGCAAGCATAGTTTAAAAAAAATGGCACAGATTTTGACGAAATTTGGTATATAGATAGAATAAAGCTCGGAGCTCTCAACTATAACATTTTGATTCGTCACATAAATGGCAGCTTGATATCTCTATGCTACACGGTCGCATATAAAACTGGGGTGTCGATTAACTGGTGGCACACATAAACTTCTGTGGTACGGCTAAAAAACTACGCTACAACACATGAAACCAAGACATCGGTGCGTGTATTACTAAGTAGAGGTGAGGAGGGTAGAGGTGTATTAATAAATCTCTCAAGGTAGATTTAAAAAATACGGCGTTGTTTTAGATTTAAGAAAATAGTATTCAAATACAACAAAACAAGTAGTAACGTCTATACATCCTCGATGGGGTAGGCAGTGGTACTTTAAGTCCCTACATTTCGCCAGAGGGATATGTTTTTACTCCTATGGAATAGGGTGTGAGCGTATTAACCATCTACGTTGTACTGTTCCACACTCCGGACTGCTATTAATTATTTATTTGTCAGAAAACCTCATAACTGTCCGACACGGGTATCGAACCCAGGACTTCAATATTCCAAATTTGAGCTTCCTCCCCTACACAAAGACCGAGCGGGCGAAGCCGCTGGCGGGTCAGCTAGTATAGATAATAGATAAAATAGGTACAATGACAGTAGGTACTTGGATTATTAATTTTCGATAGGAATGATTTTCTATAGAGATTTAACGTTTTGATTTGAATGGTATAAAACCATGAAAAAACCAGTGAACTTGTTTGACTTTTATCGCATCTGAATTAGCTCAAACCGGAAAAAATTAAAAGTAGCAATTTTCCTTCAGTATTGGTTGGTCGTAAAATTTACCTTATTAATATTTACATAATTTTAAAATTTAAAAATTAAAAATTTAGACTGCCAGTGGTCACTGGCAGTCTAAATTTTTAATTTGTTAATCGATCCGTTGCGTGATCCGCCATCTTGTTTTAAGGGTCAATTTTTGTTTACAGAATAGTTAGTTTATTTTCATTTGACTCGAAAATGGTTTTACATAATTTGTTTAATATCCTGCAATTTTATTAAATATTTTCCTATTTATATCCAAAAAAAGGGGCGAATTTTTGTTTGATTAACAAAACTTAAAGTAACTCGTTTATTTTTCAAGATTACATGAGAAATTGTTATAAACAAAGTGGTTTAGCCTTAAGTTTTATGCAATTTTGGTTCTAGTAAATGTTTTCTACGGATCGATATTTTTCGATTTATTCCTGAAAAGCGGTGGGGGTAAAATTATATCATTGCATTATAACGTTTATTTTTAATTTTACATGGCAAATTGCTACGAGCAAAGTTTTTTTGAAATTATATTTCTTACAATTATACCAGACAAATATACCATATAAATTCATAAATGTCGACCAGACTAAAAAAAATACTAGATCAAAATTGTAGAACAATTTTTGTTAAACTACTTTGTTTATAACAACTTATTCATCTAAAATTGAAAATAAACGAGTTGTTGAACAAAATAGGAATCAAAACTGTTAGTAATTAAATTTTAAACAAATTTCGTTATCTATTTTCGTGTAAAACAGAAAATAAACAAGTGATTCTGTAAACAAAAATTTACGCTTAAGATCAAGATCGATAAGATGAAGCATCGGAGCGATTACCACACAAAACAAAATTTAGACCTTTTCCAAAGGTCTAAATTTTGGGAAAAAAAAGAAAAGGTCACTGGCAGTCTAAATTTTGTAACAAAAATTGTTCTACAATTTTGATCTAGAATTTTTTTTAGTCTGGTCGACATTTATGGATTTATATGGTATATTTGTCTGGTTAATTTTTTCCAGGCAAATCCTAATTTGACTGGGGCTATTTGTCCTCTGAAATCGAGTGATCGCGCTTCCCTTAAAATTTGCCACCCCTAGGACGCCGCCGCCCCTAGGCCGCGGCCTATACGGCCTATTGACAAATCCAGGACTGCTCTTATATTAGGTTCATTGTGTGTATGTTTTTATTAAATTCTATTGAAACATATAAGAATATAATAATTTCTAATCTACTTATTCTTTTCTTCTACATGTAAATTATTTATATAATGCCATTGTTGTTTCAAAATATTTGTAATTTACAAAAAACAATTGAAACAATCATGACAGTGGAGGCCCTACTTGCCAAACAGACTTTTACGGCCCATAACTCACGGATAAATCACTAATAATGTAACTTGTGCCAACTGATTATCATCACCGTAGCTGAATTTTAGAGTTTTAGCTATTTGTGACATTGTCACACCTTCGGTGCAACAAATGCACAAACACTATCTATACGTATCGGTAAATATTGACTTGACAACGAAACTACGAAAAGACCAATTTTGATAGTAATTTGTGATGACATTGACATTATGTTTAATTCACTCCTCTAGTTGTTGTTTTAATTCCCCTTCGGCCTTATTGGCCAGGCTATAGTCTTGACGACCTTTCTGCCTTTTCTTCAGTATAATCCCTCTAGTTGTGTTAGTCCTTGATAGGTGGTATCAGCTGCTGAGCGTTCCTTATAGAATGTTCTAAAATAGCATAGCATGAGGCAGCATAACATAGCATGAGTACAGGACCCTGAATTTTTATTGATCATGACTGCCATCTAGTGTGAAAATTTAATAACTATACAGCGCTATCTTATATGCACGTATTGAACTGTTTTCGTTTGTGGGACATGAGTTGCACATCTATTCCCAATATATGGCGTTCGTTTAGCTTATGAGGGCATTGGTGGCGTTGTCATTGATCGCTCTTTTTTTAAAGCGTTCGTAAAGCTCAAAACCGTTATTTTTGCCACTTTTGCCCACACCCTATTCCAACTCAACTGAGCATAACTGGCTGGGAGCGGACTGGCGCCGAAAATATGAAGCGGGAATATTGAAGCCAGTGCTGACGCGACAGTACTGTACTGTCTTGAAATCAATTTATACGATGGCAGTGCCAGGTCAGCACTGACTCGACAGTCGACTGACGACAGTTACTGACCCTGTATAAATCTGCCTTAAGACCTAAAATCGCATGATTATGCTGTCAAATACATAGCTGTCAAATAACGATCACAAACAACCATGGTCCGGACGTGGGTCAAAAATTGCGTTCATACCTCTTATTTAGCTCTCAGAACGCTAAACAAAAAGCGGCATGAACGACATTTATCACCCACAGATTCCCAATTCGAACGCCCCTTGTGAGCGTTATTAGCGTTATTTTCGCTAAAAACGCTCAGAAGTGATCTATCCGAACGCACCAAGAACGCACTAATAGTATAGTATAGTACTTACTTTTTTTTTACTATTTGCAATATAGCATAGCAGTCTATCTTACTTTTGTTTAGTTTAGATATAGTCTGATTAATCTATGGCAGTCTGTGAAAAGATGGCGGCTTTGCTACCCCGTTCATTTGGTCTTGCAGAAATATTAATTGTTAAAAATGCTAATAAGGTGCGTATACATGATTTGTGTTCCTATAATCTTTAAAACATTGTAGTTATTCAATATAAAACATTTTGATTCTCAAATAAAATAACTAAAGGTGCGACGTATTAGAAGCAGGGTAGGCCTTAGTAGATTTTCATGTTTCGATATTATAGCAACTTAAATTGTTATTTATCGCTATTGAATAATGCAAATGCTTAGCGAAAGCTAAAACTTATAACTGAACCAAAATATGAGACCTTGATTACAAACTTCAAATCTATTTTGATCTGACCTTGTCGTTTTCAGCTATGTGATGTGACCTTACGTCATCAATATTGAAATGCCGCCTGTCTGCGACTGGGCTCTAGCTACACATATTTCATATTAAAAATAGGTAAACATGACAGTCACATCGCCGCAGGCTTAGCTTGTCTCGAAATGATTTGGTAACATGTAGATATATTTCAAAAAAATGTTTCAAAATACTGATGACTATTTCAAACTATCGTATTATAATATAAACTTACTACTTCAATGTCGTTTACAATTACATATGTATGTGCATATTACCTAAATAATTAATTAAATATTACCTTTGGTCTTATTCCTGGTCAATTTACTACAACTACTTTGTCTTTTTTATTATTTTGGTCTTAGTGTATTGTACTGGCAAGTCTGGCCACTAAAATCATAAATTCATACATTGTGGAACATACTTTGCAGAGTCTAAAATAGAATAAAAACAATTATAAATACAATTTAAAGACTAACTTTAAACTAAATTATTTTCTAACTGACTTTGGCTATGAATTCTCTACAATAGTTATATATGCCGTGGTCCGTTTTGCGATAATTTTGCTCACAGTGCTATCGTCTACCAAAGCTGGTCCGAGACAAATATCGCGATTTTGACAGCTCGTGGCACTGTAAGCGTGTTTTTAATTTGGACCAGAGTTGTAGCAATAACGAACCATTTGCGCGCGAAAAACAAATTCATAAAAATATCGTGCATAGTGTGACGGTTAACTATGTGGTGTGTGGATTAAAAAGAAATAATGGAATGGATGGACCGACTTTTACAACTTTTACATCAAAAAAAAGGGACACCAGTAAAGACATTGTAGAAATAAACAAACACCTGTCACTTTTGACAGAACGCTCACGACGATTATGGTGTAGAGCATGGTTCATGTAATCGTCAATATGGCGGCAGTTAAGACGTCATCGATGACGTAGCATGGGCCATCGTAATCATGCTCACGGTGAAAGGGACCAACTGTTATCGCGCTAATAGCGATTATGGCTCAATTGGGACCGTACTGTTAATAACTTTATGTTCATGCCATCTAAACAAACAAAAGTTTTTTTAATTCTTGACTGTTACTTCAATACTTTTCACTAATGCAAATTTAAATAGGATGCAATAAAGTCAAGAAACTGAAATAGGACCTAAATAGAAAATATACCCTATCCATAAAAAAATAAGAATCATTGGTTCACAAGCAAGTAAATCACTTATACATACAAAAATACAGACAAATTGAGAAGCTTCTCCTTATTCAAAAGTGAATAAAGATTTGTCATTATTTCAAACAAATGAAACATATTATAATATTGAGCTGGGTTTGCAGGTTGTTGGCAAGTATCAACAGAATCAGATGCTTAACCTATTGGCTCCACACTGATTT
Source organism: Selenia dentaria (assembly GCA_917880725.1). Lineage (NCBI taxonomy): Eukaryota > Metazoa > Arthropoda > Insecta > Lepidoptera > Geometridae > Selenia > Selenia dentaria. The sequence goes on from OU862879.1 coordinate 23,152,076, forward strand.
CAAGAACAATGAATATCTGCACTTTATGGTCTTAATCTGTTGACTCATGATTCTGGAGAATCATACATGTGTGGTTAAGACATTTAAGAACAGTATTATTATATTATCATTATTTTATTATTTATAGACTTTATGTTACATAATATGCATATTATTGAATTATAATTGTAATGTAACAGGTACTTACACTTAGGAGATTACCTAGAAGGCCTAGCTAGTTAACTAGTAAATAAAAAGGAACATCAGAAATAAATAAAGTTATAATAACAAAGAATACCTGACCTGCCCGAATCACCACAAGTCCATACACACACATTCCACCAAAGGTTCCAGTTAGCTTCTGGCTTTGTTGGAGGCTTCAGTTCTGGATTCAGAGAACATGGGGTACTCCCAATAGCTCGTTTTGTATATCAGGGCGAGAGTACTAATCAAACCAACACTCCCGATTTGTTATTAACTCATCCACATCAGGACAAAAAATAACAATAGATTTATGAATAAAACTTGCCTCGAATGAGGGTAGCTGATCCCAACAGATTAATTAACACAAATGAAAATATCATACCCAAGTCCTGACTTCAGGAATGTAATTGACAATATCGCGAGTGACTCCTCGGGCGCAAATCACTATTTCATCAACTTCTACACCTCAACCTCTACTAAGATTTCCAGGGACCAGGGAATGTAAATAATTCGTGTCTCGATACACCAAATTGGAATCTTCCTATAATTGTATGTCATTCTTCATTTTATTTTTAAAATTTCAAATTTCATGTTGCTGGTCCGCATCGAAAGAGTTTTTAAATATAATATACAGATAAAGATTTAATGAAATGAGGTATGATGTGATTTGAAATTGTATTACATAATGCTTTTGGCTCTGCAGCAAAAAACTGTTGATTGTGCTATGAAATAGTACAACTTTTCCTTTGTGGTTAGCATTATGTTTGCATTATATACATAATTATTTAATTTTGTCTGACCACTTGGCAAACCTTACATGACTCCTTTAACCCTTCATATACTGTGATAATTAAAACAAAATATTTATGCTATGAAACGCATGTAAATATATGTCAATGGTACTCAAAGGATTAAGGGATTAATTAGGATTTTCCTCTTCAAAGATTCCCTAACCAACTACAATCACAGTAGAATTCCCTAGAGGATTCATAATTAGTACATTCATATCACACTATAATATAAAGGAAATTTTGTGATTAATTGTGTTTGTGTGTTTGTCACTTCATCACACTCAATCATATGGGTCAATTTTTTATTTGAAATTTGGTATGGAGGTAGATATTAGGTAGGTTGGTGTTATTTTTTAGTAACATTGTATAATATATTTTTAGGTATAAGTAATATTTTTGAGAACTGAAACCAAATGTGATCAGTGAATAAAGGCTATTTTTATTTTATTTATTTATTTATTTATTATGGAGGTAGATAAGGTGCTGGATTAACACATAGGATACTTTTCATCACCATCATCCATCACCATGTAGGTGTAATAGGTAGTGTATGGGGTGCAGCTAGTTATATAACCAATTGGGCCCAATAAACCTACATCTGAATCACAGCCTAAGGCACCCGAAGCTTCTTCCTTTGCTACATGATGGATCTGGCATCTGCATGGTAGTTTAGTAAATAATATTTTTTTATTCTTCAATATTTATGATTGTTTTATACCAGCTTCTGGCAGCACATACAGCAGCCAGTGCCATTCCAAGCAAGCAGCAAGTTCGTCACCTGAATGTCCATGAATATGTCAGCTATACTCTCTTGCGAGATGCTGGCATCCCAGTGCCCAAATTTAATGTTGCCAAGACCAAAGAAGAAGCAGTAAAGTTTGCCAAGGAACTTAACTCCAAGGATATTGTACTCAAGGCACAGGTTTGTTGTTTTTGTAACTACTCATATTATAAATGCAATGGTGTGGGTGTCCCGTATGTTTGTGTATGAAGGAAGGTTAAAAGGGCCGTATGGATATTGTAGAATTATATTCCAGATAGTTGATCTTGAGGGATAATCATATGATGTGAGCAGTGTGGCTCAGCTAGTCATATAACCCTTACTATACTGTGATAAGTAAAACAAGAGAGAAAAAAGATTTATGAATCAAACTCGCGTCAATTTACGTCTCTGGTGAGCAAAGGGTTAATCTAACTCGTAGAAACTGAAACAACTGAACTGAAAGTAGGAATACAGCAATTTATATAACATACAGTATGTATCTTATGATAGATCATTGTGATTATTCAGAAATATGTGACAATTTTAGGTACTTGCTGGCGGCAGGGGTAAAGGTGCTTTCAAATCTGGCTTGAAGGGTGGTGTCAGGATGGTCAACACGTAAGAAACTTGCATATCACATAAATTACTGCTACATTACATTTGTAATACATGAAAAATAAGTCTTACTTTTCTTCCAAATTGGCATTGAGCATTATTTTCACAACAGGCCCGAAGTTGCTGGTGAGCTCTCAAGCAAGATGCTGAATGAATACCTTGTGACAAAACAGACTGGTGCTGGAGGACGCATATGCAACATGGTGATGGTGACAGAAAGGAAGTTCCCCCGCAGAGAGTTCTATGTTGCCATCATGATGGAGCGCAGTTTCAATGTGAGATATCAATGACATAGTTATCTACTTATTAATACTTCCCGAGACAGACAAAACTAATATCTATAGTAAAAGCCGTTTATCAATGAACTGCTTAGTTATACAGAAATCAACCCACTACACTTCAAAGTAAAAGCCGTTTATCAATGAACTGCTTAGTTATACAGAAATCAACCCACTACACTTCAAAGTGTCTGTAGTTTCAAAATAACAGGTTTTTGTTAAATACAATTGAAAGTGTACACAGTACTAACATCAAAAACAATTCTTCAAATTTTTGTTTATTTATTCCTGCTGACCTCTGAAAGGGTTGAATTGATTTTAAAGGGACCTCCACTAAGAGAATAAGAAGTAACTTAGGCTTTTATTGCTTTCATTTCGAAGTGCCAAATTCTGAGAGGCTAGGTCAGATAGTCATTTATAAACGCGCTTCTACTGTTCTGAAACAGTTGGAACTTCAAAGTTAGCTTATTATTTATTTTAAGGTGCATAACATTGTTTTAAATTTTGTCTGAATTTGCAGGGTCCAGTAATAATTGCGTCTTCCCAAGGAGGTGTAAACATTGAAGATGTCGCTGCGGAAAACCCAGACGCTATCACATATGAACCTATTGATATTAAGGAGGGCATCACCAATGAACAAATTGTGCGAGTTGTGAAGAAGGTATGTTTGTTATTTTAACTGAAGAGACTATACTTAAGAATAAAAGCTAAAGATGAGCTACTGTGGATGAATGACTAATGGCCGTTTTCACTAACAGTGAGTTAGGCAGTTTAATTCTAATTAGGCAACTCTTAACATAAACAAGCTCCTAAGCATCATTTTTCGTCTCGCCATTCCATTGCTACAAGGAGACTCCTAAATAATGGGTTGCCTAAATTTACGAAACTTATCTATGGTTTTGTTTCTTCAGTTGTCAGCTTGAGAACTGCCTCTTTATAATGCCTTGGCTACACCGAGGTTAACGTCAATGCCCAACATCACCTTAACCAACGCGCTAATTATTCCGATAATTATCGCGTAAAATTGAGTGGCCACACTGATACCGTGAACGTCAACGCCCATTTCATTGCTGATAAAATTGGCAATAAGTCAAGTCAAGATGGACGTCGACGCTGCTACACTGTACGTAATGAGTGTCAATTTTTATTATAGAAATGTATTGTATGATATATTGAGTATATGTAAGTTTTACCAGGACTTCAAAAAATTATACTATTTATTTAGATGAGCTCTGTAATAAAATAACCCATTAGGGATTCATTGTTCTCTTTTAATTCTAAAGTTCACACGTGCGATCCCTTAGCTATCACGGAGCACACTGACAAACGTTGGTGTGGCCGCTTCAACGCAATAATTCTCGCGTTAAATCTCTTTGATGTGCCTAAAAATACCGCCAACCGATTTATCGCCCAACTTCAACGGCAATGTGAATGCCGTTGTCGAATTATCGCTATTAGGGTAGGCTACATCTACGGTTAACGTTCAACAACGCGATATTCAACGGCGTTTCTCCGCGGTGTGGCCAAGGCATAAGAGTAAGTACAAAAGTCAAGATCGTCATAATTTTGAAAATTATTTATCCTGGGTCGAATCACGCGTGGTCTAGTATTATATATAGTATTTATCTATGCACCTGAAACCTATTTTAGGGGTTGCGTAAGGTTTACGTACTGCCCAATCGGTGTCGTTACTTTAGGTAACGCCTAACATCGTTAGGCGACAATTTAGGGTTGGTGAAACGATTTTTTGCCCTAGACAATTCTTAAATATTTAAGCATCGGATTTAGGCAACTCCTAAGGTTAGTGAAAACGGGCATAACTGTACTAGTTATGTACCTTACAAAAACAAAAAAAAAACTTTATTACTTAAACAAATTAATATAACATTATTAATTATTCAAATTCTTGTGGAGCTTGACTTGGCGATCTTAACCAATCAACAAGTTAAGCAACACTTGCTGCGGTCAGGACTTGGATGGGTGACATTATTCAACTCAGTGCTTCCGTGCTTCGGGGGCACGTTAAACCGTGGGTCCTGTTTGTTTGTCTTAGGACAACAGTCGTTAGGCTATGTCGAAAGCCTTTGCAGCCTAAAAAATTCCATGGCCACTAGCCTATCCACCATACTATACTATTGCGGTTTGGTACAAAATTTGTGTTATATATGCCGTGGTCCGTTTCGCGATAATTTTGCTCACAGTGCTATCGTCTACCAAAGCTGGTCCGAGATAAATATCGCGATTTTGACAGCTCGTGGCACTGTAAGCGTGTTGTTAATTCGGACCAAAGTTGTAGCAATAACGAACCATTTGCGCGCGAAAAACAAATATAAAAATATCGTGCATAGTGTGAAGGTTAACTATGTAGTGTGTGGATTAAAAAGAAATAATGGAATGGATGGACCGACTTTTACAACTTTTACATCAAAAAGAAGGGACACCAGTAAATACATTGTAGAAATAAACAAACACCTGTCACTTTTGACAGAACGCTCACGGCGATTATGGTTTAGAGCATGGTTCATGTAATCGTCAATATGGCGGCAGTTAAGACGTCATCGATGACGTAGCGTGGGCCATCGTAATCACGCTCACGGTGAAAGGGACCGACTTTTATCGCGCTAATATCGATTATAGCCAATTAGGACCGCAGTAATAGTGGGGTCTATGTAATGTTATCTTGTCAAAGCCTTCCAGAAATGAAATTATGTTCACTTATAGTTTTACCATGTATTCACATTTTATTATTATCTGATTATTTTTTTACATTTTATGTTGTAGATTGGCTTGGAAGAAGAGATGGAACAGGCAGTTGACATGATCAATAGAATGTACAAACTATTTTTGGAGAAGGATGCATTGCTGATTGAAATAAACCCTTACGCCGAGGATGCAGTTTCTGGAAAATGTAAGCACCATCACATTGACTGATATTAATATTTAAACGGGAAAGTAGATAGATAACACTTTATTGTACAAATATAAATATCAACCATTACATTAATCCTTCCTATACCGTGATAATGAAAACAAAAGATTTATCAATGAAACTGACGTATATTTACGTCCCTGGGACGCAAAGGGTTAAAACATTTAAAAAAATATTGTACTATGGATGTTCTTATCACTCTCTTCCAGACAACCTTTGGATGGAGAAAAATACCTAAACTATAATAGACGGTGGTGTTATATGAGTATAGTAATGCGATTTTTTTAAATAATACATAATATATTACATATACCTACATACATACACAAAAATATATATACATACATAATTAAGTAATTAGTATGCAAGTAAGTGAGGATGTGGAATTATGTTTGTTTCTCTTCTCCTCTTCACACGAAAATGTCTTAACGAATTTGGAATAATGTTAGAAGGGATAAAGATAGGCTATACCCATGATTAACACATATCTCATATGCTACCTTCTGTCCCTATTCAATGTGTAGTTCCCTAGGGATTGCGATAACCTTACTCCACGTAGACAAACTCGCAGACAAAAGCTAATAATTTAACACAGGGTTAATAAAAGTTATTTACCACAAAGCTCAAATTATAACTTTATACTATTACTATTAAAAACAATTTATAAATTTTTCCTATAACTATATATCTATATATAGTAGAGAGCCATTCTTTCCAATTGTGTTTTACAATGTATTAGTTGTATTACAATCTTGAATAGTTACGTGGGTGGCACATCGACTTGGCAGTAGTCGAGTGCTACAAACATTTTTGTCTTCTAAATAATGCTTCACTACACTATGTAGGTACTTTCTCAGGTATGCATATGTGCTTCCTGGTATATTACAGGAAGCATTATTGTTATATTGTTGACAAATCGGAAAACACTTTTTCGAATTAAATTTTTCGAACTTAATCAACAAACAAATTTTGTCAGAGAGTACCTTTAACTGCATAATGATACGGAATACTGTCGTATGTGTGAACTCGCTTATACATGCGCGATATTAAAATATATCTGCTAGAAATAGTCTAAAGTTTATTAGTGAATGAGGAATTAAGTATTTTTTGTATCTATAGACATGACTAGTATTGCCGTATCAACGTATACAACGTAGTATTGACAGGCCGGTTGGCGCAGTTGGTAGCACCCCTGCCTTCTGAGCCGCTGGTCCCGGGTTCGATCCCCGGACAGGTCAAACATTTGTGTGCATGAACGTGTCTGTTTTATCTGTGTCTGGGTGTGTATAGTATTTAAGTATGTATATCAGTCATCAGGTTACATTTAGGATTACATCAGGTTCATAGTACAGGCTCTGCCTAGTTTGGGACTGAGTGTTTATGTTTTTTACCTCCTAACATTCAATAGTGTGAAATGATTCTCAAAATTATTTTTTTTATTTGAAAGCTGGTGCTTCCCATTTAAATTTCATCAAATTCAGTCCAGAAGTTTTTGAGTTACACTCCAATAACTGAATAGAATGGAAGTCGGTATTAAATTTTTCTAATTGTACTTGTATATTTAGGTATTACAACGCAAAACATATACATAAATAATTGTGTTGAGACTTACGCGTTATCGATATCACGATCAACAATAGTTTCGGCTTCGTCCGCAACGCGTAAGTCTCACGTTATTCCCGTTTTATTATTACAAAATTATAAAGAACGTGAGTTTCATTAACATTATATACTTAGATAGTAGTAGGATTTTCTCAACATGTGTCAATATTAGCAAAATGTTTTGTTTGTATCCCAGTTTTCTGCCTCGATGCCAAGTTCCGATTTGACGATAACGCCGAGTTCAGACAGAAGGAAGTATTTGCGTACAGAGACACCACTCAGGAAGACCCCAAAGAAATTGAAGCTGCCAAATTTGAATTGAACTATATCGCTTTAGATGGTAATAACTGTACTAATATTATACTATTATATACTAATATTATTGTCTGTATGTAGGTGTGCCACTCTTTCTCAATGCGACTAAACCGATTTGGCTGAAACCGTTTACGCGTAAATAATGAATTAAAATATAGACATTGGTGTGTGTATATCTGTAAAACAGCCAAATTTTCCATTTGAACATTTCACTCATTTGCGGTGCTATTGGAAAACTGCTTACATAACCCAATTGGGTATCGCTTTGACCGAATGTGGTGTAATAACTAGCTAAAAAATTAAACTAATGCTAACCAATACCTGTACTTCAATGACATCATTAAAGTGTCCATCATGCGCATCAATTAGCATCTTATTCTAAAGGGAAATATCAAAATGATCTCGGAGCTATTAAGCTTAGATCCGGACAGTAATAATTACAGCTGTTAAAAAAATCATTTTACTAATCTGTAGTCTCTGTAACTCAAACTATACTCGCACACACTCGGCCGTGTTCCAGAAGTGCTCAAATTAAATAAAATACACAGTAAATATCCCAGTAATGATAATGTTGATTATTTTTCAGGAAACATTGGATGCATGGTGAACGGTGCCGGGCTGGCGATGGCCACCATGGATATCATCAAGCTGTACGGTGGAGACCCCGCTAACTTCCTCGACGTGGGTGGCGGCGCCACAGCGCAAGCAGTAACGGTAAATAATAAATAGGAAAGGTAGCACACTAATTCAAGTAAACAACGCTCTATCTAGCATCTCTAATGGGGGATCCCAATAATCTATCTATCCACAGTTTTCCTTACTACGGATAGGGACATAACGTCCATACAAATAGTGTCAAATATCTAACTCTAGTAAGGTAAACCGGCGATAGGTAGATTATTGGGACGGGCCGTAAATGGTTCTCAACTAATAATTTACTTCTGAATTCAAAAAATACAACTTGTTTGAAGTTTTCTTTGCCTACTGTTCCATATTTGGAGTCCAACGTTACGCTTGATGGAGTTAAACTCGTAATGGACAAGGCAACAGTCTTCCTAGGCATTAAAATTGACGCAAAATTACAATGGGGTCCTCATATAAATGCCCTGTCATGAAATATAACAGGTTTATATTATATTACGAGAAAAGGCTGGAAAGTTGTTCGCTTGTCTCAAGCACCACAACCGCCTGTAACAGTCACTGTGTCGCCCTGACATAGTTCTTTAATATCATTTGCACTGTAACTTCACCATCTACAACATACTCTAAACTTTTCACAAGATAACTTGTATCTTTTTGCCCTGCTATAGTATGTATGTATGCTTACCAGTAGGTATGTAGTTTTGAAATAAACACGCCATAAATAGGCAGTACTTATTGAAAAATTTTAACGGCACATTTAATTTCCATGATGCCTGGGCCCCGTTTCATAAAGCTACAAGTAACAATTACTGTTTAATATAATAGCAGAATTGGCCTAAAGTGGCAACAAATACTATGTTATATTTTAGAAAATCTATGTGAAACACTTGTTCTGAATAATGTTGCCACTTTAGGCCCAATTTAGGCTAATGAAGCATTAATTTCGCATAAAATGTCTTGTGTAAACAAATATATCCCTCTATTAATTGGCCGTGCGAGCGAAGCGTCTCGTCTTTAACTGGCCCAATTGACGTTCATCTGTCCGTATGTTTGTGAGGTTGTATGTTGGTCCTCCTGTACAGGTCGCATTTTTCGACCGCATTCGCATTTTGACAAAACTTGGTATGCATGTTCTACTATTAAATATTTTTATTTTGTCGTCGGCGATGTTTGAGTGCTCTACACTACTTTTGTTTAAAAGGGGAGAAGTTTGCTGTGGCGCTATTTACCGACTGATTTGAAAAAAAATTGTACAAATTATGAACCTAATTTTAAAGAGGAAATTCGAGAAAAAATATGAGCATAATTGGGTCAGTGGGTGCCGAGATAACATGTTGTGAAGTTTAAAAACTATGGGCCTAGCACGAATAACTGCGCAAGTGTAACGTTACGTCGTGTCGTTCACGTAAAACAGTGCAAACTGTCATGTATCTAGGGCAACTGTGACAAAGATAACTCATAGTTAGTACGCCGAAGCGTGACGCGTGTACTTTTGCGATACGAATACTTTTTCGCAAATTGTTTGTGCTACGGCCTCTGGAAGATTTTGGTAATATTCGGCATGAACATTTGGTACCAAAAACATATACAATTTTAGCAAATTTGTTCAAGGTCTTGTCGAAATAAAAAAAATGTCAAATTTTCTTGAACAGATAGATAGCTCAGATTGCGAAAAATTCCCACTGATAAGACTATATGCTCACGAGGCTTACTGTTCGCAGAACTACTTGTGTTTATTTCAATTATTCTCATGATTTAAAACAGCAGTCAACCAGGCCAAACTAGACAATAATGGATCTTAGTGGCTAAGTCATGTATGCACAGTTAATCAAATCTGGATACACCCAGTACAATGTCCAAGGAAACGACTGATACTGTGGAGTACTATTCGGCCTTACTTATAAAGGCTGCTTAAATTTAAATGACTTCATTTAGTCCGGCGCAGTACAGTTTTTCTGTACGCACCACTAAATAACGTCGTTAAAGTTATTCGGTGTTTATAAGGTTCCTATGGAGATTGTAGAACAAAAACACTAAGCCAATAACATCTCCCTATTTAGTGACGAAGGAATCAGGTCGCTTGCCTGATAGTAAGTGTTGCGGCTACCCCTTTCAATTGCAGTGCGACCCAAATCTTTAAAATTTAAAGTACTTCACTGCAGTACGGTCTATATCTGAGGAAACAATGAAGGAAAGCACTTTGATAACATAAATCTGCATCATCTGGAGTCCATGTGTAGGGATTCGCATACTGGTGGGTCTGCCCACAAAAAATGATAGAATTGACCATAACCAATTTTGTTTTAGGAAGCCTTCAAAATCATATTGTTGGACCCGAAGGTGACTGCAATTCTTGTGAATATCTTCGGAGGTATCATGCGATGTGACGTCATTGCGGAGGGCATCATCAACGCCGCCAAGAATCTTAACATTCAGATTCCTGTCATCGTTCGTCTACAGGTATGTAAATAAATGTATTTCTAAATGGGCCAAAAAGAAAGTGGGTTATAAAAAATACAATAACTTTTAAAAATCATGACTAATCCTTTTAAATGAACGTCGGCTAATCACGTGAGTAAAGTCGGTTTTAATATTAAAGAAATATGTGTCAAACTCACGAGAATTTTCATACTAAATCCTTTTAAAATATAAACTAAATTAAAGTTAATTTCTTTTAAATGTAATATAGGAAAAAGTAAAAGTATTTTTATTTCATTCACCACCACCACCATTCAGCCACCACCGTTCACCACCGTTTGAGCATGCCAAACCGTATAACAGTTATATATATATATATACATATATAATTTATTAAGGTAATAAAAATGTATGCTTATTGAAAATAAAAAAAGGTGTGTTAACAGCTCGGTGGCAATACACGATAATTATGATTAACAATAGCAATTTCTTAAAAAAGCTATTTATAAATTTTTTCTAGTTTCGAAAAATGTGCTACGGTATCAACTAGAAAAAGTCTAGTATTATAAAATGTATTTAATAATACAAATATATATATTATAAATGTATTTATTATTAAATTCATTTATAAATTGCATATTTGATACCGTAGCACATTTTTCGAAACTAGAAAAAGTCTAGTGACAACTGGTCCTTTTCCTATATTCTAATTATATAAAATTATATCTAGTTATTATTTTAAAAGAAATTGCTTTTTTTATAACCGACCCGCTTTCTTTGCGGCCCAGTGTATTAAGAAAATATCAGTTCAATAAACCTATTTCATTCTGTATGAAATTCATTCGTATAAATTTTAGTGATTATTGTACTCTTGGATGTAACTTATGTAAATGTATATAATAAGTACAATCTCTACGGATATACTTGGACTTTACGCGCCAGACATTCACAAAGTGCCAAGTTTATCTACGGATCTCAGCGTCATACATATCGTAATGTTTACAAAGCGTGCGCAATCGATTGAGTGTGGTTGTGTAACTCGCGAGTGATTCATTACTGATAATTTTCAGGGCACGAAAGTCAACGAAGCCAGGAAGTTAATCGCAGAGTCGGGCCTGAGGATTGTGCCCCGCGATAACCTCGACGAAGCCGCCGCTCTAGTAGTACAGCTATCGGAAATTGTGGCGCTCGCCAAGAAAGCCGGCGTAGAGGTTAGATTCGACATCCCCAAATACATGTACGGTGGCCAGTAAACAGTATTCTCATCATAATTTCATCTATCTATAATATTACCTAATGCGTTATTATCGTCACCGGCCAACGCTCTAATGTAATGTATTATTCGAATTTACATTTTCACTCTGTTACGCTCATCACATCTGTAACCGCACTTTACGTCCGAGATGTATTTTGCTTCTAGATAAATAGTCAAGCTATGTTTAATATAGAGATAGGTATAATATATGTTGTTATATACGATATTAAATTATTCTATATAAATTCCACACAGGAATATCTATATTATGCTCTATTATTAAAACTTTGTATCCGCATTATTCTTGTAAATCCAAGAAATATGAAATGGAGAATGTCTTAGTTGAAGTTGGTTACATTATTATGTAGATAGTTAGGTTTAAAAAGTCATGTTATTATTTATTGAATACCATCTAGATGTAAGTGACCATATGTACTTGTTGTTGAGTATGTTATTTAGTGCAAATAATTTAATTAACAATTTATAAATCGAATATTACGATGCTGCATTCCATGAGATTGTATATTACTGTAAAGTGTTATAATGATGCATGGAAATGCAGCTAATTATTTCATGTGTCGGGAGTTAGTTATTGTTTAACGAAGTACTGCTTGTATTATTCTGCAATTTTGATGTATCTTGTTTTGTAGTATTTATTCTTTGAAGTAAAACCCTTTATGGGCTTTTTAAAGACGTGTATCTGCGCAATAAATCGAAGTATCGTGTACATTTACGTAATGTATATGTATTTCTTTGTACATAGAAAACATTTTGTTAAGTTTATGTATCTGTTGATGTAGTATACTATCTCGTTGAAGTACAATATTTATGAGTAAAACGATTATAATGAACATCAAGTGTTTATATCTGCATTCTTTTCAGGAGAGTCACTTTAATAAATTTATTTTAGATCTGAAATGTAGTTTGTTTTTGATAAATCCAGTTCCATGTTATTTTTATCATTTGCATTGCTCAATTTAGACACAATTTTAGCTATGTAGTCTATTTACTTTTTAACTAAATGGCCTGAGGTGTGGAATTGTATGGAGATGAAACTATGGGGTTGTTTATGCGTTACCGACACTTTCGTTGTTCTAGTACTTATCCGAGAAACGTTAGCACCATCGTTGGTAGTTGGCAGGCTCGTGATGTAAGCTAGACATAGTTCAATCTTCACTAATAATAAAAGGAAATATGTACCTACTAGCATACTAATTGAAGAGTAACGCGCTGGAAAGTCTTGTTTGCTTAAAACCAGGGCTCAAGTGAATGTTGCTCACTAAGTGAAGCGATAATTGATGTGTAGTATTTAAAAAACCAATTAGGTTATGTAGTTATATGCCCTACAGACTCACGCCGAGATAACTCGTCAAAAAGTCTCACCGGGAATTTATAGCTGTCCACACACAATGTTTCTCAACCGGATCGGAACGCGACCTCGACTGAGAAGATCCGGCAAGAAACTCAGCAGAATTGTTATTTAAATTATTTTTTTCTCCAATTTCTTGAAGTATATAACAAATGTTCCTTAAGGCGCTATGCAGACGGCGGGGCGGGGCGGTCTTTTTGACCGCGAAGCAATAAAGGCCGCCAGTGTCCGGTGCCCAGTGCCCTCCGTGTGCGTTGGTAGTATAGGATTCCCGTCCCGGCCCGCCCCGTCGTCTGCATAGCGCCTTATATTTAGCTCCAGTGTGTTGCCTTAAAAGAATCATAATAATGGTATCAGTATGGGAAGACACGCTACACTTTGACATCGTAATACACGAGTAGATAGATCCTGGAGCGATCGGTTCCAACTGCGAAGCTCAACCAGTTGAGCCGTTCGGACTATTTTTTCCCGTAGGCTCAACTGGTTGTGCCTACGGGAAAAAAATGTGTCGAAGGCTCAACTGGGACCTAGATTAAAACACGAGGCTTAACTAGTTGAGCCTTTTGAACTTTTTTTCCCGTAGGCGCAACTGGTTGTGTAGATATATTATATCTTACCTGTGACAGCTGTCAAAATGACAGTTGATGTCATATTTTATGATTTTGATTTCACACTTAGATTATATTCGACTTAAAAATAGCACCGATATAGGTCTAAGTTGTGACAGCTGTCATAGTGACAGTTGATAACGTATTTAGATTTTGATTTCACACTTAGATTACATCCAACCTAAAAATAGCACCGATATAGGTCTTACCTATGACAGCTGTCATAGTGACAGTTGTAGTCGTATTTTATGATTTTGATTTCACACTTAGATTATATTCGACTTAAAAATAGCACCGATATAGGTCTAAGTTGTGACAGCTGTCATAGTGACAGTTGATGTCGTGTTGTATGATTTTGATTTCACATTTAGTTTGCATTCGGCTTGAAAATAACACCGATATAGGTCTAAGCTGTGACAGCTGTCATAGTGACTGTTTTACGATTTTGATTTTATAATTAGTTCTTAAAAATAACACCGATATTTGTCTTAACTATAACAGCTGTCATAGTGACAGTTATAGTCGTATTTTATGATTTTGATTTCACACTTATCCTACATTAGGCATAAAAATAACTTCGATATAGGTCTTCGTAGTGACAGCTGTCATAGTGACAGTTGATGACGTATTTAGTGATTTTGATTTCACACTTAGATTATCGACGTTCTTATATTGCGTAATATAATAACGTCCAGTTTAACATCCATAAAAATGAGCTTAAGCTTCAAGAACTAATTTATATCATGGCTCATTTTAATGAAAAATTTGAAATGACGTTAGTAATACTTGGTACTGTTAGTACGTCTGATACAAAATAAAAATCTCTACACATTTTTTTCCCGTAGGCACAACCAGTGGAGCCTACGGGAAAAAAAAGTCCGAACGGCTCAACTGGGACCTAGATTAAAACACGAGGCTTAACTAGTTGTGCCTTTTGAACTTTTTTTCCCGTAGGCGCAACTGGTTGTGTAGATATATTATATCTTACCTGTGACAGCTGTCAAAATGACACTTGATGTCATATTTTATGATTTAGATTTCACACTTAGATTACATTTGGTTTAGAAATAGCACTGATACAGGTCTTAGCTATGACAGCTGTCATAGTGACAGTTGTAGTCGTATTTTATGATTTTGATTTAACACTTAGATAACATTCGACTTAAAAATAGCACTGATATAGGTCTTAGCTATGACAGCTGTCAAAGTAACAGTTGATGACGTATTTAGTGATTTTGATTTCACACTTAGATTACATTTGACTTAAAAATAGCACCGATATAGGTCTAAGTTGTGACAGCTGTCATAGTGACAGTTGATGACGTGTTTTACGATTTTGATTTTATAATTAGTTCTTAAAAATAACACCGATATTTGTCTTAACTATAACAGCTGTCATAGTGACACATTTTTTTTCCGTAGGCCAACCAGTTGAGCCTACGGGAAAAAAGTCCGAACGGCTCAACTGGTTGAGCTTCGCAGTTGAGCCTAGAGCCCTAAACGGTTTTATCACTTACTGTTCTCGGTCCCACCAGCGCAAGACTGTGCAGCAGCCTTGGTTATTTGTGCATTAGCATAATAACATTATAAAAAGAAAAAAGATCCAGATTTTTAATTCTAATTAATTACTCCACCTTTTTATAAACGGATAAACAAATGCACTCGTGGAAATTGTCCGCGAAAAATGTGGAGCAATGATTTAGAATTGAAGTTCTGGGCGCTAGGCTGACGCTCCTCGGGGCGAGTCTGTATGGGCCTTTACATCTTATATTTTCAAACTTATTTGTTTCTATGAGTTGCGAGAGTATGAGCCTTTACTTTGTTCACTGAGAATGTATTATAGGCCATACAGACTCGCGCCAAGAAGTCTCGGCAATTAGGCTCATCGAGACTTCTCAAGAATTTGAAACTGTCCACACTCGCAATGTTTCTTACTTACTGTTCTCATCCCACCCGCGATGGGCGACTGTGGAGCAAGCAGCCTTGGTTATTTGTACATTATCATATAATATTTAAGCTAAACAAAGAGCAAAGAGAAAAATAAGACCCAGAACTCTTCTCTATCTGCACAGTCATCCATTGCGGATGGGAGCGAGAACAATAAATGAGACATGACAATAAATGAAAGATTCTGAGTGTGGACAGTTTAAATTTCATCAGAGATCAGATCATTACGGACGCGTAATGATTGCCGGCAAGCGTCCTCCGCCGGCAGAGCAGTCGGTATTAGCAGTTTTAAATGTTGTGTCAATGTTTTCTGTTGTGTATGTAAAAAGATCGATCGAAGATTTGTTCGTAGATGCGATGTTGACATCCCTACACGCGTTTCGCGCTAAACCTGCGTGAATCAATGCTAGAAGGGGACGTTCTACATATATTTACTTACTTTGCCGACGGCCATTCGCTACGTTCGTGCGTGCATTTGTTCCTTCATATACTAGGGATCCAAACAATAATTTTCGTTCATTGAGTGAGCACCACCGCAACACTAACTCAACTAACATCACAGTTGTAAGTAGCAGCTGGAAGCAGTCAAGCTATATTGGCAATGTAAATCCTCACGAACGAAGTCGTTAAATAATAAAAAAAATTTGTTACCTATTTAAAGATCTTAACTATATGTTGCTGGTTACAATTCACAGGTATCGTTCAGTTACAAAAAGAAAACCAGTGGCGACGGCGGCGGTAAAGGTTCACGTTGTATATCTCCCAAAAAGAAACGTCACCCGCGGTGTTCATCCGGATAATTTTCTTTCAATGGTAGCAATTAACTTGTTCAGAACACCTAGTGACCTAAAATCTATATTTTTGTAAATTATGTTAGTTTTATTCTGTTCACATTATAGTCCAAGTTAGTATAAAGCTTGCGAATGACAAATCTTAAATTTGCAATTTCTATTCAATTGTGGGTATGTTTAGTGCAAAATTAGCCGTCATGTGACCTCTCTAAACTGATGTAAATGTACACTATTGTATAGAATACCAAATGATCTTATATTAAAAAGAGGTAGATATGGTACTCGCGTATAAATACAGTCTGTACAGCCACATTTGTCGTTTAACGATACATGCTATCCGCCATAGAATGACGTCTAAGAACCTCGGCAAAATATGTTCTTGTATGTGCGTAAGCTGGGAGAACATTGACTTCGCGTCAATTCTAACATAACGAATCTACAGTAGAGTCATTTGACGTCTGTTAGTTTTATCTCCATAGTGAGGTGCTTTGCTTAAAAAATCTATTAAAGCATCAGCTTTCGATTTTTAGAGTAACATCCCTAGTGTTTAAAAAGAAAAAGGGTTAACTGACACAACATTGTAACGACGTTCAGTTCTTTAGATCAGAAATTGTTTATTATGTTTAGAATGGTTTATTAGTGAAAGCATATCGTAAAATTAGTCGTATCGGCCATTATTACAATAACTATGTAATCGTAATTGAAAAAAGTTAAGCAATTGTGCAGTTCTAACAAAACGAAGAAATATATTATTTTATGCCCGCCGTTACAAGGTTACATTATTGAATTTTGATGAATAGTCAAATGTTGCCTATTTAAAATGACTCCACTTTACCTCTTTTTAATATAAGATCATTGATACTAACCATATTTTTAGAATTGTCATTCTAGGTGTTACACGAATGTGGATTTTAGTCAAAATAAAATAAGAACTACCATAGTTGATAATTTTAGTTTAGTGTTCTGCTGAAGCGAATTTCTACCAATGTTACTTTTACCTCAAAACCGGGCTAAGCGCATTTTATGAAGTTTCGCTGTCGTGAGAGGTAGATAGAGAACGAAGAAAATAGGTTAGTTAAGGAAAAATATGTAATGCAAAAAAAATCAGAAGAAAAGAAGTGAAAACATGTGCACCAAACCCATGTGATACGACGGTTTGTAGCTAGGTCCGTTTCGTTTGAGGTAACAGGGCATTGTGAGGTAGCGCTTCCGGCAATTGAAAACAATTTTGATATAGATGGCATTTGTAAATATAAGAAAACTAAACATTGGTTTAAAATACTTTTCACCAATGCCATTTTATAATACTGTGTTTTGATGTTTATGTGTGTTGTATATAAATTTTCCTGTAAAGTAACTGTACATTTTGTGTTTAAATTGTAAAATTATGTCAAACTTTATTATGTGATAAATCATTTTTAATAAAACTGTACAACATCATGATTACATAATATATAATATTTCGTTATTATTTTAATTTAAGTATTAAAGTTAGACTTAGTGGACATGGTTGACTCTGAATCATGGAAATAACGTAACTATAGCATATAAACGCGACTTAATTATAACTATATAACATAACTAAATTGTTCAAATCAACAATTGCACTGAGATAGCATGAGTAACGTGACAAGACAAGAAATTATAAATTATTATGAATAACCTACGGCCTTACTTATAAGTAATTTATACATAGCGTCATGTAGTACTCCGCACTATAAAATTTAACTATTTGTTATAAGTAAGGCCGCAAATAATAGTACACTTTACACTATACGACTTCTTTGCTTGGTGTAGAAATACCTAACGCTTCTTCATATCCAATTTTAGTTTCGTGTTTATCTGAAATAAAAACATAAATTAGAATTTACTATTACGATTCGTATAATTTATGACGAAGCGCGGCGCTTTATTCAGTTGTTTACGCTGACTATACGTATACATATTTGCACTATAGAGGCTTATAAAAGACTGCCCCATGTTTTGATTCTCTTTTTCTTGGTGAATTTCTTAGGTTGCAATAACAAATTATCCACTAGCGACTTGTCATCTGAACAGATAAGATGGTGGGACTGTATATTGTGTACTCAACACTGATAACTATTAGCTAATATATATATATATATATATATATATATATGGCCTAAATATAAATTTAAGTGGATTAATATGTAGGTACATATTACGGCGAGTGGAGTGAAATCTGTTTACGAGTTATAAATCTGCGAGATATATATATACGGTTTGCCTGCCGGGAAACCCGCGGTAAGGCAAACCGTCGATATGTAGATAATATGTACTACTATATAATATATGACAATATGTAATAAGTATGTTCTGGCCGTAAGAACTTACCCTTCTTCGTTGCTTTCTTCTTAGAGTCTTTATCTTCCGCCTTCTTCTTCGATTTCTTATGTTTATCAGTCTTGATGACCTTCGCGTCTTCCACAATCGCCTCATCGCCCAC
Organism: Selenia dentaria; assembly: GCA_917880725.1. Taxonomy (NCBI): domain Eukaryota; kingdom Metazoa; phylum Arthropoda; class Insecta; order Lepidoptera; family Geometridae; genus Selenia; species Selenia dentaria. The sequence continues at coordinate 23,171,049 of OU862879.1, forward strand.
CACTTTACTTATTTTAGATTTTTTCTTGCCGTTAGATTTAGTTACTAAAGCGTCGGCACCATCATCAATCTTAGCTAGTTCTGGTATAATTAAATCAACTTTTAATTCGTTTTGTTTTGATTTCCTTTCCTTCTTTTTCTTTGAAGGTTTATCATCGGTACTCTTTGCGGTGGATTTCTTTTTCGATACCTTGGGTGTTTCTAGGAAACCAGCGGCGTCAGGAGACGGGTATTGGCTTATTCTAGAAGTGAGCAGTTCGTCTTCGCGTAGGGGTCTGAAAATGGCAGTCAGATAACAAATTAAAGTTAAGGCGTTTGAACATACCCGGGCTAAGGAAATGGAGGCTTATCTACGTTCTCTGCAGGATGCAACATTGGTTTTTAAGTAATTATAAACACACTCTAAAACTTTCTAAAAAAAAATAGTATAAGAATAATACATATCTACATTCTTAACACAGTTTCTTAGCTTTGGTTATATTGTTATAGTAGCGCCATCAAAATAGTTTTAAGTTCAAGGGCAGGCGTACATATGGGAAGCGCAGCGCAGAGCATTTTTCACTGTCAAACAATTATCGACATTGTTGCGATGAAATAATATCGAAAATCAATTAAGACAACAAGTAATTCCGGAGAGTAATTACAGACGAAAGGTACTGGTAATTACAGGTAATTACAGACAACCTAACAAACATACGGACAGATAAAAGTCTATTTGGCCAGGCAAAAGTAGCTCGTTCGGTCAATTATAATGTGTGATATTGAGGATAGTTTTCGAACTGTAGATAGTAACTCACCGGTCGAGGTCAAGGTCGAGCGCCCGGTGCGGGTCATCGGGCGGCGGTGGGGGCTCCTCGTCAGATGGCGCAGCACCCTCGGGCATCTCGCCACCCTCTTCTACCGTCGGACGGACTACCACTTCCTCTATAATAGAAACATTGTTTGTATTGAATATGCTTGGAAATACGATTATTTAAAACCGACTTCAAAAAAGGAGGAGGTTTCTCAATTAGACCATATATATGAGTGTCCCGAAACTCATTGATAACCGGATACCGGGCGCGATGTCAAGGTATACCAGTTATGAAAAATAAGAAAAAAAATCCATGTGACTTAGCCAAACGAAAATAGACATTTTTCGAAAAAGTTAAAAAGTTGAACTTTTTCTACAGTGATTTTTTTAATAATCTAAACTCAAATATTAGTGCTATTAATCGCAAACACAAATCAAGGTAATAAACATTGTTAACTAAGTAACATTAATTATTTTTGACGAGTTTTGGTTTTGTAGTTTTCTCGTTAGTTCAGTCAATTGTAATGTTAACTGAACTACTAAGAATAGATGCTACTGAGCCTAACACATAAAATACATGAAAGTATACAAATTGATATTACATAAGTATACTCGTATTTACATTTTAACAATATAGTTTAATAATTAGTAGTAATTAACTCACCTTCGCTGTCAGATTCTGTGGAATGCTTGACCTTTTTGCTTCTTCGCTTTTTCGTTGGCCGCTTTTCTTTTTTCTTCTTAGTGGAACTCTCGCGTATGTATTTATCAGATCTCTTAGCTAAAACAAGAAATATTAATTCATTTGCACGACTAAACTGCTAGACTTCTGCTAATGAGCAAGGTCAACTGGATCTCAGTGATGTTAACGTCATAGCCAAGGGCGTCGAATAGTACGAAAGTTGTAGTGATGATTTACACTTGAGACTCTTCAGAATCTGCAAATGAGCAAGGGCGGGCAGCTTATCTTTTTTTATTAAAACGGCATCTGAACAAGAGATAAAATTAACGGAAATTTATATTAAAAATTTTGTTTTAAGTTTGGTGGCAGTAATTTAAATCTTATACAAAATACCAATAAAGTCAAAATGAGTAGCTGCCTTTGCCAAAAATAGTATAAAAACCGTTTGTTGTATAAAAAAAAATAACTTTTTCTAAAGCTTCAACGTTTACTATTTGCTATATACATTTGCGTCAACAAAACAAAAATGTGAAGTAATACCAAGGTAATACTAAAACATACTCGCAGAAGCTTGAACACAATTGAGACCTTACTACTGCGTCCCAGGAAGTAGTAAAAATTCTGAGTAATCAAAGATTTTCTAATACTAATACAGGTTCATCCTTGAAAAACTAGGACCAAAGACCAAAGAAAGCAATAACCTCCAGAACGTGAACTAGGTAAACAAGGGGCCTAAGTAGGGCCTGAGGTGTAGCGCGGGGAGAAAAAGCAGAACGAGAATTGACGCACGAATTTAAAAAAATGATTTGTAAAAAAATTCGTATGTGTATTGTTGACGTATAACAGACTGTCATTTATCTAGTACAACTGTGGCACAGATAATGTTCGTGCTGTATACGTCACCCATACAATTGCGTTACACTTACGCAAATGTGTGTTACGCATGTTCATGGTAGGCCCACGGTACTCACCGTGAACTTGCAACGGCACTTCAAGTGCTATTTCTGCTACAGGTATGTCTTCCTGTTGGTAGGAGCGCGGCGAGTCATCCTTCAGGTAGTGGGGATTGTTCGCCTGCTCCTGTTTACGCGCCTCGCGTAACTGAAATACGAGCACAATATAATATTATAAATGCGAATGCTTGTCAGCGAGTGTGTGTTACTACTGTGAATACTTCTACAAAATGCAACGGTTCATAGCGTCAGTGCGCAAATATGCGCGTTACTTCTTTACGCTGAAACAGCTCAACTGATTTGAAAGCAATTTGTAATGGAGGCTTAATCCCTGAATTACACATAGAATATTGAAAAATAAACTGCGTGAGTCATTATCCGAGCGGGCTGAACAGTACAATATAACGAAAGTAGAGTATAAAACAGTAAGAAAGGTTGCCTGTGAGAGATTGCTATAGCGATAAGGCCGCCAATTGTCCAATCTACTGTAGCGCTTTTTTATTGTATTATGTTATTTTTTTATGATGACTAAAGAATGTTTGTATTGTATTGTATAAAATTGCATGTCATCAATTACACACCACAATTGCATCAGGTACACACACGGAAAAAAAAGAGTAACGAGATTTTCTTCAGTTAAGACATTTTGCTGTCTTAAACATATTTTTTTGAGATGAAATAGTTTAGCTTTCGATACAATGATAGGAAATTAAACGAAATTATACCTTAAAGTAATAGTAGTGTAGGTGCACCTACACTATTATTAAAACTTTAAGGTCTGGTTTTTCAATCATCAGATAAAAATATCAGATTGATAAAACGATTACCGATAAAATTTTATTTCAACCACCAACATTCGTTTTTTTTATATTGGTAGTGTATATATTTATTCATAGGAATAGAGATGATTGGATATATCTATCTATCTGATGATTGGAAAACGGGGCCTTATACAAATATAAAAAATCCAATAGAATAGTGAAAACATTGCCCACTCTCCTACAGAACTGGAGGTGTCGTCAGCCGAAGCGGGGTCATGTTAGTATTGTTAGAGTAGTAGATAATCCCAAACCCTAAACACTAATGATAGCACATTACCTACTCTTAATATTTCAAGACAGTCATATCTACCAGGTGGGGCAAAAGTAATCGCCCAATGTTCCTTTGCTGTATTTATTTAATGATAAACTTTGGTTCTGCTTGTGAAATTTGTTTATTTAATTCATTAGAATTTATTTCATCAAGTTGAGAAAATGATATTGGCCAAGTGGCCGTCGCCAGAGTTGATAACCATACGGGCTCAAATAGGGTTTTACGGCATTTTCCATCACTCTTGCTAGAACTTCGGGCGACAGATTCTCGCATTCTTGGCGAATATTCTCCTTAAGGGATTCATGCGTCTCGTTCATCGACCGGAAATGCTAATGAAACAGTAATTCCGCGTTCTTGCGGAGTAAACCGATTCATGGCTTGTCGATTGTATTCTGCCTTTGTTTAGTTCACAAATGTCAAAACAGAATTGACATTTGGCGCCATTTGCCAAAGTTATAGGGTTTTCCAATAGGGTTATTACTTTTGTCCCACCTTGTATGAACTGTGATGTCTACAAACTAGCTATTTATAAATGTTCTATGTATAGTTTGTAATGATATTACCATATCTAGTTCCTCCGGAGTGAACTGCGCAGTGGGTCGTGGGTCTAGGGGCGGCGGCGCAAATGCACATTCCACGCTCTCGCCTTCAGAGCTCGAACTGTCGTCTGAAGACCAACGGTCATGTGATAGCCACTGCTCCAGGTTCAAACTGTAACAAACAAAATTAACTCTCTATTTTCGACTTCGAAAAAGAAGGAGGTTATATGTTCGACGAACGCGAAATAAATGTTCTTGAGAACCGTTGCTTTGTGATTTCTCCCCCATTTGTGGACCGATTCCCAAAGTTCTTCTTTTGTTTGGTAGAGTATACTTTAGTACACTACCGCGTAAGTTAAACCGTTATAATAACATTAAAATCTGTAATACTTACGAAAGTTTCAATCAAGTTAATGTGAATGGAACTGTAGCAAATAAAATTAAGAGTCGAGTGGTACTAAAATTCCACAGATATATACGTACAATAGGTAACGCAAATGCTTGTACTTCCCGTGTCCGAACCCCGACCAAACGTCAAGGTGGGGCGCCGCATCTTACAGTCCGCGTGCGTCTGTTAACTGTGTGTTAATTAATAAAATTGCAATAGCCCAAAAAATTCGAACTTCCCCAAGACAAGGACATATTTCCTAAAACAGTTAAGTTATTTTAAAATTAATAATTGTGAATAATTATAAATGTAATTCAAATAATTGAAAAGTCAGCACGCTTGGTTTCAATACAAATCGTGATATAGATCAGAATACTAATCTTAATAACTATTATTCATGGGCGTAACACCTTCTACGTAATTTTAAGTGATATTCTAGAACTTGGGCCAAGAGTTGCAGTTTCATCTTCTGTGTCAGTGGAAGAATCCAATTCAGAATCACTGCTATCAGTATCTCCGACTGGGTTATAAATTCTTCCGTCATATTATCGATGACGTGGTATTTTTTGACGTATGCATCTTCGACTGTATTGACGCGGTAGTATAACTAAGGCTGGATTTCACCGTTGATGTAAACACGATCAATTTGAACTCCTTTACGCATCTAAACGAGTACTGTTTGTACGTTTTGGCATTCACCTACACCTATACACCTTTCAAGTTTAACCTTGATTAAAGCCAAACGATTTCACCGGCTTTTTGCAGCTGACTTTTGAATGCGTTCACGTAAACAAAGATGAAATAAACTCGGTCAAATGAGAGGCAGTAATGTACGACTACTGGAATGTACAGCCCGTATTCCATGTACATGGCTTCGAAATGATGGGCTGTGCAATACGGGGCGTGCATTATTGGTCGCGTAATACTGGCACGGACCGACTTTGCACAGCCTGGAATGTACGGCCCGGAATTGGAAGCCAACCATAGACAAACATAGAATCTCTACTTGCCGTCTTTGCGATGCCTCGTTTTTCTAAGGCGAGTAATCAAGATCGATCGGTATCTACAAAATTATGTCTTGTTTAATGTAGTATTTTTATGACTAGTCTAGGGCAAAGTCATATATATGTAAAACGACGAGCTAAGCGAGGAGGAGTGCTAGGTTACTTGTTGTTACAACGCGCAAGCCGAGCGAGCATAGCGAACGTGCCGCGGTAGCGGCCGGCGAAGCGCCAGAATCGAATTGCTCGCACAAATTAAACGAGGCATCATTTTTGACAGTGTACACGGAATACGGGCTGTACATTCCTGGCTGTGCATTGTCACCCTGCACCGTTTTTGCTCAGGCCGGATTGTACAGCCCGTATTCCGTGTACATGGCCTCGGAATATCGGGCTGTGCAATACGACGCGTACAATACGATTCGTACATTATTTGGTTGCGCAATACTGGCTGTACAATATAGTGACTCCAGTCAATAACCATTAGGTTTAGATTCTAAATTCAATTATTTTTTTTAAATTAGAATCTAGAATAGTTATTTGGTGTTCCAATGATCTTATAATTAAAGAGGTAGATTCGTTATGTTAGTACTAACGAGAAGTCAATGTTGTCCTAGCTTTTGCGTATACAAGAACGTATTTTGCTAAGGTTCAGACGTCCAATTAAAAGTAAGAAAAACTGAATGGAGTAGATAAGCGAGAAAGACATATTTTATTGAACATAGACTTTTAATTAAAAATCCAGGCAATAATTACCCATATTATATTAACTTAATATACGTTACTTTTTACTAATTTGTATTATAGTGAAATTGCTAGTGAAAGCGAGATAAATATATTCCGCTGCTTCGCTACGATGAATGTAGAGTAATTATAGAACATCACTAGTTAATGGAACAGTTGTGCCATTTAAAAAACCCTACACGAGCACACTCACGATCTACATTACTTTATGAGAACATTATCTTTTCAAACCAACAATAACAAAACATATTTTTTTAAATGCCTTCTTGGTGTAAATTTTGAAATTATGTAATCTTTTTTCTATAGCGTTTTGATTTAGTTCGGCTGCACGCACGTATAAACAAACTCAACATACATGTTGAGATGTATATTGTATCAAGCATTGTGTGATAGTATAGTAGGACTATGGTAACTTACAAACCATTATCTGTTAGTAACATTATTTGGTGGTAGTTACTACAGTGACATCTATATAGCTAACAAGCTGCGCTCCGCGGTAATGGATGATGATGATGATGATGAATCAAAATAAATTGTTCATCAGGGATAATGTAGGATCTTAATGTAAATTTTTTTTGAGGATATTCGGAGTCTATTCAATTCAAACAAACAAACGATCAAACAAATCTTTCCTCTTTATAATATTAGTGAGTATAGATAGGTATAACTCCAATAGGATTTATTATATATATATTATGAGTACGGTGTTATTTTTATGCGCGGCATGAAGACGGGCGTTGACGGATTTCTCTATAATTGCTTTATATTTAATAAATAAATAACTGATGATTAAAAATTAGGACTTCATGTTTTTATGCCGTGCTTATAAGCGGGTACCACATCTACTCTATCTTTTTATATAATATCACTGATTTTATCCTGACAGACACCAACATTGACAACTCTACAACGCATATTTTAGCTTAAGGTATTTTATGCAGCAAATAAATACATTTTCATTTTCATTTTCATTTTTATTTTCATTTTCATTTTTATTTTCATTTTCATTTTCTTTAAACCCATTTTGAGACGTAAAATCATCAGAATTGGGCGTTCAGAATGTTAAACGAGTAATAGTGATAACTTCGGTTAGTGTCCGCTGGTGAAATGCAAAATGTATGAACAGTTCTCGTTTGGATGCATTTACGAGTTTAGCTCCAATGAATCATGTGAATTTTAAGGGTGACATCCGGCCTTAAACTGATTTCCCTAGAAACGAGTGTGGTTACACGCGTTTTATGATACGAACGGTGAAATCGGCCCTTAGTAGTACTTATAATCATTTATGTTTTCTCTTAAAAAATAATTACATACGCCAATTCCAATCGCCTGTCTCCTTAAAGTTGGTTGTGGTCTTGTTATTTTCTTGAAATTAAATTTAATGATCACACATTTTACACATACAAAAATGTCGAAGAACTAAAACCTATTTGCGCGATTGTACTCCAGGGTCACGCGGAGCGTGCGCGGGCAGCGAGGAGCGGAGTGTGATTGTTTGTCGCCGCGTTGCTATGGTTACGCACGACCCCTCGCTCCGCACTTGAATAGAGACCCTGATTGAGAAAATGTGATCGGCGCATAGTTCAACTTACGTGCCGCGATCTATACTTGCGTTATCTATTGTACATATTATTATATATCTGTGAAAATCGCAATGTCTTGAGGTAATTAGCACAGTGCATCATCACTTACTATGTCGCACAACGAGCTATGGAGAGGGATATGCTCGGGGTTTCTCTACGTGATCGAATCATGAATGAGGAGATCTATAGAAGAACGAAAGTCACCGACATAGCCCAGAAGATTAGCCAGTTGAAGTGGCAGTGGGCAGGGCACATAGCTCGCATAACAGATGGCCGATAGGACTGAAAGGTTCTGGAGTGGAGACCACGGGACGGCAAGCGCAGCGTAGGTCGTCCACCGACACAGTGGACAGACGACTGATAAAGGTCGCAGGACGACGTTGGATGCAGGCCGGTTCCAACCGGTACTTTTGGAAAATTATGGGGGAGGCATATGTTCAGCAGTGGACGTCCTACGGCTGAGATGATCATCACGCAAGAAATCAGGTAAAGTGTACAAATTAAATTCTTGGTTCTGGTGTTCTCATCGACGAGGAGGAACAATGCAATCCATCCACCGCTTTACTAAAACGTGACTTAGATAGGAATTACTTACTGATATACTGTTATGTGACCTGGGCTTCATCATAATTTTTAATAACTATTGACGTGATAACGTCTTATAAATCGATGAACGCCGGCCGCACCCACGAAAAAGCATGACTTATAGTCACGTCACCTTGTCACGTTATGCCTGAACTGAGGCCGATCGTACCTCTCTCTCGCTCTCGCGCGGAATAAGCGATAGAGGCACGATCGGCCTCAGCGTTCGGCTTGTCTTATGAAGTTATCACGTAAAATTATCTTCCGTAAACCGAATTTACAGACAACATTTTTTTTAGATATAGATCTGGCCGAATACTTGACGAATGGTAAATGTACAAAATGTATAAATAAGCAAATATTAAAAAAAACATCAGTAGTTCTTGATACTCACTCTGGAGGCATAGGTACTTTCTTCTGCGCTTTAGGCGCAACCGGCTTTAGTTCGCCCTCGAACAAGTCCGCCAACTCTTCGATGAGACCACCACTGAAACCCTGGAAAGGTTTCTCGCCATTTATTTCATCTTCAGTTGTTTCCTTCTCCAGACCGTTACTGTAAAAGACACAGTTGGTACGTAGAGAGTTAGGTATCAGCTATAAAAGTTATATGTGCTTGTTCCAGCTATGTGTTGTTGGATCACCGTCGACTAGTAAGAAAAAATTTGGTAATAGATAATATAGAGTACAATATTTGTGAAGTAATTTTATTAATTTATTTATTTATTTGACAGGCCGGATGGCGCAGTTGGTAGCACCCCTGCCTTCTGAGCCCGGGTTCGATCCCCGGACAGGTCAACATTTGTGTGCATAAATGTCTGTTTGATCTGTGACTGGGTGTGTATATGTATGTAAGTATGTGTATCAGATATCAGATTACCATAGTACAGGCTCTGCCTCGTTTGGGACCTGAAGACCTTTGTGTGGATGTTGTCCAATATTATTATTAATATTCAAAGAAATTTTCGGATTTCATCCGGTCCTTTTGTCCTTTACAAAGGCATAAGTGGGGCTGTAGCTAACACTTAGAGGCCTGTTTGGTATAATTTATACAAAAGTGATTAAAAACATAATTTGGGATGACGTTCACATGGATCATCTATTAATAAAATGGTTAAGGCGCGGTCCAATCCTAATTTTAAAACAATTTTCGATGCTTTACATAAGGTTGAGAATTGCTCACCAGAATGGACGACGTAATGCGAAAATTCAATTGAATACTTTTTATATTTATTTCGTACAATCAAATGATTAAATTTTAATGATAAAGGAGTCCATAGTTCACTAGTAAATTTCATTGGGAATTCGAATATGATACATTCATTGAAATATATATGCCCATAATTGAATAAAAATGCTTTTTCCCACGAAGCACGCAAGAAAAATTGCAAAATTTAGGGAATGTTGCCGATTTTTTTCTATCGAGGCAAGTTTGCTCAATCGTGTATTGGTTTCCATACTTCATAAGGACGTATATTCAATTTACACTACGTTTTTTTTCGAACTCCGGTTATTAGGTTTAAGCGTCGAAAAACTAAGTTTTCGCGAAGTCGAATCATGAAATTTGGAACTCATTTCGCCTTAAAATGGCAAGGCTATTTAAATTAACTTATTAGTGATAAGGGAGATAGTGGGCTATGGACGAGACTACGGCACCTGCCAATTTTAGTGTCATCTTAAAATATTTAGGCAGGTGGTGACTTGCCACCCACTAAACTGGTACCCCGTAAGAGCCACCATTATTGGGGCAACGTTGGTGTGGATGGCTAAAGGGTGTCGAGAGGTGTGCTGCGGTTTCACTAGAGCGCTACTACCGGCGTTATGCTCTTTAACACTTCCACCCTTGGAGCTCAGTTGATTGTATTGATAATCAATTGATTACACATAAAGCTAAGACAGAAACAAGTTTTTTGTTACCAATTATGCTCTGTTTTATTATAACGAACGAGTAAATACCTAATTTTGGGAAGTTTGCCAATAATCATACTTTTCGTGTTAACTAGTAATTCTAAGACATAGGATATGCTAACTTAGCTTAGAAATGTGCGCCGAGGGGTTACATATTCCCCGTTAAGCTTTGCATCGACCTTCCGGACACCTGGTATCCTTGGGGTATAGAGTATAATATGTTTCCTGGGCAAATAATCCTGCGAAGCTAAAGAGCACATAGTCATAAATCAATACAGTAGCTGAGCCATTAAGCCATTTGAATATTTACAAATATATTTACTTACAACTGAAATATATAAATAGGTAAACTAAAATTTTAATAATGGCCCTTCCTCTAGTTTTAGTTCGAAACCTGCGTGTTACAGAGGCTGTATCTTCCAGTTTACAATTGTTTATCCTAAAGGTACTTTTTTAGGGTTACCTACTCAAAGGAAGAAGCGGGACCCTATTACTAAGACTCCGCTGTCCGTCCGTCTGTCTGTCACCAGCCCGTATCTCATGAACCGTTAGTTGATGATAGTTAAGACAGTTAAAATTATCACAGATGATGTTTTTATGTTGTCACTATAGCAACAAAAACCATAAAACCGGACAAGTGCAGGTCGGACTCGCGCATGCTGGGTTCCGTACTATCTATAAGAACGGCAAAAACACATCGGTTGTATGGGAGAATTATAGATAATGGTACAGAACTCTTCGTGAGCGAGTCCGACTCGCACTTGGCCGGTTTTTAAATCATAGGGCGAAGCTCGTGACAACTATATGACTAAACTTACCTCTGATCGTGGTCCACGTGATCGACAAGCGGAAGAGTGGACACAGGAATACCCTCTTCGGGCAATAGTTCGTCTTCGGCGCTTAACTTCCTCAAAACGAGCGACAGCAACGCGGACGCGTTGTGCGCGCGTTCTTGGACCTCCATGTCTTCACTGCACAGTAGAGGCCGTACGCCCGCGATGGATTCTCGGAGAACCTTCAAACATTACCGCCACACTTACTAACGCTATATATAGAACTAGCTGACCAGCCAGCGGCTTCGCTCGCATGGCCTCGCGGGATACGGTATTTACAGAGTTTTGATTATCCCACGGGAACTCTTTAATTTACCGGTATCAAAAGTATCCTTTATGTTGATCAGGGATATAAGCTACCACCATACGAAATTTCATTTAAATCGGCCGAGTCGTTTCATAGATTAGCCCGTACAAACAGACAGACAAACATACAGAGAAACAAATAATTTAAACTTATTTTTGACTATTTACATCCCCTTAGCATATTTTTCATTGTACAGAAATTTGACCTCTACAGTTTATAATATGTAGTAGTTTTTACATCCCTCGTTTTACCCTCTTAAGTCATCCCTGACAAAAATATTGTAAGCATCACTATTTATTTTAAATTATCTATCCAGTTATCAATTTTCATTACTGTAGCTCCAAAAACAAAGAACATCTGAAAAAAAAATATCCCCCGTTTCAGCCCCTAAAGTCATCCCTGTCAATAAATATTGAAATCATCACTTTAAACGGTCCAAATGCTAATTTTCACCACTGTATGTTCGAAAAAAAACCTTTCCATACAAACTTTCATCCCTCCATTTCACCCTCTTAAACCCCCATTATCAAAAAGAAAATAGTCAATTTTTTATTTTGAATGACTTTTCACAACTTTAAGTTCAAAAACAAAGGAGTTTCATACAAGCTTTTTCACCTCTTTTGACCCCCTTAGGAGTAGAATTTCGGAAAACCCATTCTTAGTACACCTCTACACATCAAGGACAATACACCTTCCAAATTTCAAGTCTCTACGATCAGTGGTTTGGGCTGTGCGTTATCTGTCAGTCAGTCAGTCAGTCAGAACAAAAACTAGCTGCGCCTTGCGGTTTCAACTGTGATGGATAATTTTGATGATGTTTTTGACGTAAATACGTGAACGTTTTAAAATTAAGTTAATAACAAAATTGAGGGATACAGTTTGTGCGTTGTAGTTTCGAATCTACCCTATACATCAAAAATGAAATTATTCCACTGGCTAGCTAAGGGCTCAAAGAATGCATTACGATAAACGAGAACAGAAATCGAGCGAGGTGGAAGGGGAACATTGCCACCATTTTGAGGTTATTTTGCTGCATATCGAGATTTGCACTTAGTATAACTTTTAACTCAGAGAAACGTATTCACGTACAATACACGGCCGTGTCCATGCCACAACCAGACCCCATTTTTTCTGTATCAGAGTGAACACAACAAAAAAAAGATTGATTCTAATCGGTCAAGCTGTTTTTTTAGTTTTAGCGAGCCTAACGGAAAGCTATTATTTTTTTACATAAAATATAACCATACAAATCATTTCACTTAGAAAAAAGTTCAAAAGCCGTAGCACAAAAAAAATACGAAAAAGTATTCGTACCGTAAGCGTCAACGGGTCACGCTTCGGCGTACAAACTATGAGTTTACTGTGTCACAATTGCCATAGATATATGACAGTTGGTACTGTTTCACTTAACTGACACGTTACGTTACACTAACGCATTTATTCGTGCTAGGCCCACTGAGGTAAGACACATTTAAAAAAACACAATTGAATTGAGAACCTCTTCGGAAGGCGATGGACACAAAGTAATATCACTGAATATATAATAGTGTGAGCGTTGCGTGCAATAACTGACCGATAAAGCTGCGTTGACGTCACCTCGCCGTTCGAATATGTTGAGCAGTTTGACGGTGAGCTTGAGCGCTGCGTGCACGCAAACTGCGCGCGCGCGCATGTGCCCCCCGCCCACACCCCCGCACACCATCAGCGGGGATATCGCTTCGCGCATTACTTGCTCTTCTCTATAACAAACCAACACAACTCATCTATAGTGAAATGATCGAAATATATTATTGGGGTGAGAGTTATTGTTTAAATATCAATATAATACACTAAATGTTAAGTGAAGCTTCACCACTTCACAGCTAGGTACCACGATATAAAAGTGAAAACAACATCTAAATCGGATAAACCGTTTCTGAGATTACCGTGTACACACGGACCAAACATTCTAACATCATTTTTTTCATTGTATTTTCGTTTATAAAAGTCCCTATAATATTTTTTCTCATATATCTTCCATGTACAGACAGTGATGCTTTAAATTTATTTAAGACCTTTAAACGAGGAATACTTGTATTCTATACAGGGTTATTGGGAAGTCGACCTATTCGCGTTAAGGGCGTGTAGTTTACATCGTTTCTGACTGATCTGACTATGAAACACCTTATTATAAATCTTACCATTGTCGAGATATTCGAATTTAATTGTTTTATATATGTTATGTTTTTTGGTAATAATAAGACTTACATATTTCAATTAAATTCAAATATCTCGAAAACGGTTAGAGTTAGGATAGGGTGCTTCATACCCAAATCAGTCAGGAACGATGTAAACTACACGTCCGTAACAGGAATAGGTCGACTTACCAATAACCCTGTATATTCTGAATCCGGCTCCAAGTATACAAGTATATATTGTTGTCTCTTTTTTAATTGTATTGAGATTTGATAAAATTGCAAAAAAACCTAGAAAATGGCACGGACCGTGGAGTCTGTGGAGGCTAGTGATATATTAAAAAAACCGGCTCCAACGATTTTTATGAAATTTAGTATGCAGGGGGTTTCGGGGGTGATAAATCGATCTAGCTAGGTTTAATTTTTAGAAAACGTTGTTTAATCTGTGTTTTCAGGCAAACCGATACAGCAACAATAAAGCTACTTGACAATAGATGGCGTTGTTACATCATTAAACCAATTAGTGTTTAGTTTGAGGTTAGACCAAGAACATCTATTGTTTACTTACAACAAAGCTCGATCATCCAGGTACTTTTTATTACATGTATAGATAACTCACGTGCAATACTCTGCGAGTACATAAGCAGCGGCGTAGAGTACTTCTCTAGAGGCGGGGCCGGGCGGCGCGGCCGCGGCTCGCGAGCAAATCGCCGCGCATTCCCGCGCGCAAAACCCGCGGACCTCCGCCACACGCGCGCCAACCTCTGTCAGCTGGCCCGCTATTATGCATCCTGGGAATAAAAATGCACTAGTCTACACAAAAGTTCTTACGGTTTAACTATAACGGTTGGTCCATATGGACTATAACCACATATAAGATACGAACAATACGCTTTCAATTAAAACAAAATAATTTTGAGAATCGGTCCACATATAGAGGAGAAATCGGTGATTTATTTATTTATTTTTATTGATCGCCAACATAATGTACACTGTTACACTCATAAAAATAACGACATAGTAGGTATACAAACTTAGTGCCATCACAATTATAGGCGAAGACTACATTCTAAATAAAAGCTAGTTTTAGCAACATATTAAGCATCATTTTATACAGTAATTATTATAAGTAAGCATATAAAAGGATATTGACGACATGTAAGAGTATAATAATTATTCTACCCTGTAAAATTAAATTCAAATAAAAATATCAGAAACTTAAACTACGAAAAATTATAATGTATATCACGGAGACATCTTCTAAATTTACAAAGGTTCGTTTCAAATAGGTCTATCTATGTAATGAGTTTTAACGATTTTGTCAAATTCCCTCGATAATCTATTAAGCGGAGCGTTCTTACCCAAATTAGACCTCGAGGGCTGAGGGTGTAATAAGGTATAATGTTTTGAGGTTCGTGGAAGCCGCAAAGGTGTGGAGATTGAGACGGAGGATAGCAGCTCTGGCGTATCCAGAATACCATTCATAACTTTATAAAGAAATAAAGCGTCCAGCATGCGTCTTCGACTCGTCAGTGAAGTTATATTGAAATAAATCAATCGTTCATTGTACGAATTAATTGATTTTCCCAAATACATTGAGTACGCTAAGTGCCACATAAACCTCTTTTGCACACTCTCTATTCTTTTAGTATATTTGTCATAGAAGGGATTCCAGGCGACACTGCAGTACTCAAGACCACTACGAACAAATGCGTTAAATAATAAAATTTTGGTTGAAGGGGATTTGAAGTCCTTACAATTTCGAAGAATAAAACCAAGATTCTTAAAACCCTTGGCACAAATATTCTCTAAGTGAGACTTGAGTTGTAGTTTGCTGTCTATTAAGACTCCCAAGTCTTTGACTTCATTGACTCGCTCTATGGTGTCTAGCTTTATTTTGTGATCAAAATCAAACGTAGTTTTTTTTTCTAGAGAATATTGTAAAATAACATTTTGAAGCATTCAGATTCATACCATTTTTATTACACCAATGAACCAAGCGATTCAAGTCTTCTTGGAGGAGATAAGCATCTGAATGTACGTTTGAAATTCTAAAAAACTTCAAGTCGTCGGCAAATAAATAATAGCTGGAGTGATGAAAGCAGTCGCCAACGTCGTTAATAAATACGTTAAATAGCAAAGGACCCAAGTGAGACCCTTGTGGTACCCCTGACCTTACCAAGAATGGGTCTGAAGAAAAACCATTAACCACGACCTCGTGATCATACCTATATTTAAAAAAAAACATACTTCCCTCTTACTACTCTTCATTAGTAGTTTCTTAGTTAATCCAGATTTAGTGCTAATGAAACTTAATGGAATTGCACAAAAGACAAAGTTGATAACCTAATGATCCGTTAGCTTAAGTCGGAAAAAAATACAAAATAAAATAAAAAAATACCTACAACCTTCTTGGAAGTGAACATTAGCGTTTTGATTTAGCTATTTTACAAAATTTGTATAAATTTATTTAAATATCGTTGCAGTCACAGACTATAAGATACTACGTATGTTGCAGTAACAAAACGCAAACTACATGTTTGGCTTGTCGTTATCAAGCAGGTGTCAAAAGAATGTTTTTTTATCTTTGTAATGTGGATTCGTCGACTGGATTAGAGTTTTTTTTGTGGTGACAAAACTTATAATATGGGAAAAACTTAAAAAAAATACTGTTAAAACCGAGTATCAAATTACACTTTATCAATCATCAATAACTTATATTAAATGTTTTGGTAATTGGTTCCAAATCAATAATATATTTGATTTGCAGAACTGCATCTTTGCAAATTTGGTACATGATACGAAGCTCTTCACTACTGTTTTACAAATATATTATTTACTATGACCGAGGTTTGGCAGCGCGGAACGTACTCTTCTGCATGGGACAATGATGAAAAACTCGATAAAGACATGTTTTACTATATTATTGCTAATTTGTATTCGAAAATTCTACTAAAGTCGTTATAATGGATGATTGTTGACCAAGTAAGTTTTAATCCCTGATCTGTCAATTTAAAGTTCCTCTAAGCACTAATGGGCTCTGATGTTTTGTGCTACTCAAAATACATGATAAAAGACAATTTAACGTTTCTTTACATAAATTCGTTTGTGGAACGATTTAATGTAGGATTAACCACACACGTTGCAGTTCCCACAAAAGTAGGTTGATTTCTGCGAAATCTATTGTATTATTGGCCAAATATGGCGAATCGCGAGTCAACGGGTTAAGATTTAATGACGTCTTTAAAAGTTAAAGATCGTTTCTGCAACTGGCTGTCAGTCTCCCAAGTTGTAAAGTCAGGATTATTGTATACTTAAACAAAATAAGATTACTAATTAAAATGAGATCATAATTATTAAGAAGTCACGGTTGAAAAAATACAAGGGACATACAAGTGATGTGGAGATAATTATAGGGTTATTGGCACTTCGACATATTCCCCATTAGGTGAGTTTTTAATCGTTTTTATTAATCACATGAAAAATTAGATTTAGATTGATACTTTTTTTAATACACTTTTGATGTTGCATTAATGGCTTATTTAGAAAAAAGCTAAAAAACATGATAACTCATAAATGGTTTACTTTTGCATAATGCATATGGGTGTTAAAATTGTAGCAAATAGTCACCCCTATCCACTCCTAACGGGGGTACGTCGAACTACAAGTAACCCTATAGTAGTAGTAGTAGTACAAGTTACCATGTTTGGCGCTGGTTTCCATCTCTGTAAGCTCTGCCAGCACTGTGACGTACCACTCGAAGTCCACCACGTGCTGGTAGTTGTGTTGGGAGCAGATCTCGATCATTCGAGTCAATAGCTCGTCCCGGTACAGCGTGCCTTCCGCTCGCTCCATATGGATCATAAGCTTTTTTACTATCTCCATTAGATTCTTTTTGGATACCTGATCAATGAAATATAATAATTAAATATAAAGTTTTAAACATTGTGATAAATTGTTGGCAGTTAAGAAATTGCTGGCCATTATCCGATGATTTCAAACTGACCCCCGCAGGGCTATTATGTATCTCAGTTGTAATCAATTATTGATTGAAATCTAAAAAAATGCCGGTTTAGGTCACTTTTGTCAGCTTCAGTCATCAACTTACTAAAATTTTTGTTTACTGAAGTTGTCAAAACTGTGTCAAAACACTTAAGTATACGTATGTATTCGTAAGAGTGAGTATACAGAGTGTTACATTCAGATCGGTCAATAGGGGCAAGTCTGTATGTATAAAACATACAAAGGTCTGTTCTTAGGAACCATGTCATCGATTTAAAGACAAGAGATACTGCATGAATAGATTTAAAAAAAAAACGTTTTTATTTCGGGAATCGAACCCGTAGGGCGATTAGGTATCTCAATTTCTAACAAATATTGATTGAAATCGAAAAAAATGGCGGCTCTATGTCACTTTTGTCAGCTCCAGTCAACGTCCTCTTAACATTTTTGCTTACATGAGATGTCAAAAGTGGCGCCATTTTTCAAGATTCCAATCTACATTCCGAATTATAGATAGAAATATAGAGCTTTGTGTGCAGGGGTTGGTGGCAAAATTTCAGGCGCTTTCATCCCCGGAACCATGAATATAAAATGGTTTCAACCAATCAAACTGATGGCATATTGCATTATGAGCCTAATGAACATGTTTAATAAAGTCAAGCTTACCATTCCATAAAGCAAACCTAGCGCCCTCAACCGAATAGACTCGTCTTTGTCGTCTAAACAGGCGAGCACTAGATCTTTATGGGCTTGCACAGACTTTGGATGAGATTTGAGTATTCGAGACATTGCTAACAGGCCGAGGTATTTCACTGAAATAGAAAAAAATGGGTATTTAAATGCCATTGAAATAACCATGAGATCTCTGAATAAACAGGAAAATAACACATATATAATCTTTCCTTCGGTAAACAATATTATATCTTTTCTTCTCTTTCTTCGGTCATTCACTGGTAATATGTAATATACTGGTAATATACAAGTCAATGCGAAATTGGTTCGGTTCAATAGAGTTATTTGCTAGGACTGATCAGTGTCAGGCCTATACAGTTCCAGTACAACCCAGATCTTACGCTTTAAATTGCAGGTATTTCTCAGATAAATTTTGTCATGTTTTCAAACTCCGCAGTAGCTGGGGCCAACGGGCCCGATTCTTCGCGCTATTCAGTCGTTCCTTTCCATAGCCAAACGACATAAAGGAAATGTATGCCAACTAATATAAACAAATACTGTTGGTTGATGTCGTAATTTCATGTCATATCTTTAATCATAAGTAGCAAAATTAACTGAGTAGAAAGCAATCGCGTGTGGATTTTAGTCGCATAAGAATCGAACTCCGAAAATATCAAGTTTGTGTCATAAGGGGAAGATGAAGAGAACATAGAATTATATCAAGTTTATGATGTAAAAAAGTGACACCAATCGAGACGCACCTCCCGACATTTGTGATGTTACTTTGATTCAATTACGCCGTCGAAACATATCCCCTCACCAGTCGGTTGTCCATATAACAATTAAATTTCTATTGTGTCTGGGTCGTTCGACTGATGAAGTAATATTTGATTAAATTTAAATGCGACATCGACAGTAAAACTACTATAGTATGTTTTATATCAAACCCCACTTTACTCACATAATTAGCCGACGTTATCAACCTAGGTTTCGGGCATGCCCGATGCCCATCCTCATAATACTAGTATTATGTCCCGATCAAGCAAATTTTGTACTGCATCAAATTTGCCATGCAGGTAAGCCACGCGAGCTATAAGGTTGATATTGTATGTACATTACATTAAATTAGCCCCTCAAGTGTCGATGTCATTATAACAATGAAATTTCTATTGTGTCTGGGTCGTTCGACTTTTAATGAATTAGTACTGTACGACAATAAATATAGGTACTATTTAAATGATAATATAGTGAACATAGTATTATGTAGGTATAAGTATTAATTTAGGTATAGATGCGATGATTTTGATCCATACATTTTATCGAGGGAGCGTCCGAGGTGTCACAAGTCAATCAGTGATTAAAGACATGCCTTCCATTCTACACTTCAGATATTTAAAACTTACAATTCTGATCGCTATCCTCTATCAGTATCCTCAGTTTCTGCACGCACAGTTGCACAGAGGCGGCGTGACCAGGCATGCCGCTGCTAATGCTGATAAGCACAGCGATCACTGTATTGATACATTCATACAGCAGAGACATTGCTGATGTGCTGTAATTGAAAAATAAGGTTAGGAATCTAGTCGTTATTGACTATAGTGTGACCCCAAACAGCTGTGCCGGCCTTGGGTTTATGTGTGGACGATGAGCTACGGTCAAATAGCCCGCTCTACTATAGAATACACAGTTATTGGTATTGCGCTCTATTCTTAGGTCTAATTTCACCGTTAATCGAGTTCAATAACACGGAGTTCAGAGTAAATGAGACCAAGTTCCCATGGCAACGATTTGATTGGTTTTTGTTGTGATTGGTACAATATAAAATAACTCTTCTCATTGGCCAGAATTTTATGACGACTTTAAATGATGGCTTTAACTGCTTTTCGATTGAATTGATCTTGTTCTGTTACAATGATGAAATCCGACCTTACTCGTATCTTTTCCGCACCACGCCTGTCGCACCTGAGGCGCGGCTCACATTTGTGGTCAATCTATAGTTTAAGATATTTAAACAATCATCGATATAGTCTAAGTACTGATTATAGTTTAGTTTATGTGATTTGTTTTTATGTAACTATGCAATATTTTTTTTAAACTTTGGATAGTCAATTCATCCTGCGTATAAGTAAAAAGCTCGCTCTCATTTTAAAAAGATAGTTTTCTTCTTTAATATTATAGTAAATATTCCTACGTATTTCGAACACTTAAACCTTTATCGTTGTACCGCTTTTCCATTAGGCGTATAGTTGAATAGCTTTATGTTACACATTATTATTGCATTGCATACAATTGATAACTTTTGCACGCAACACTAAACCATGAAATAACTAAACATCTGCGGCCTTATTAATAAACTTGGCTTACACCCGGAGTAGTTAAAACATCTATCTGTCAATTTTTCGCTTGCAGTAAATGTCACGCGTGAAAGCAAGACAAAGCATGTTACGCCTAATATAGGTTTACGCAACGTTTATTAATAAAGGCCCTAGAGAGATTTCTAAACTACCATTTATTTATAATGTTCCTGTGAATGAAAAAATAATTGGTGCATATTATTATTGTGATAATTAGCCTAAGTTTTATCAATAGGATTGGTGATTGGGTGATTAATTTGTGTTTATTAGCTATATCTTTAATAACAATAATAATTGATAACACAGTAATTAATAAAAGTCTAAATACGACATCTCACGGAAATGTTTGAATAATACAGGGTGTAATGCCAAAAGATTGTCTATTTAGACTATGATGAACTTTATCTGTGTAGATAAAGCAGATTAACATTAATTTTATATACATACTAGCGACTTCTACCCGCGGCTTCACTCGCGTTCTTTCGGTTGAAAAAGTAGTCTAAGTAACAAATTTCTTCAGAACCCGCTGAATCATAGCAGAGTTAGAATAATGCGAGCATAGCCGCGATAGAGGGCTAGTCATACACAAAACCCCATACAGCACTCGCGGATAATGTAGTTTTCTCTCTTACATTGAAACTCACAAACAAACTTTAGTTCTTTATAATAATAGTGCAGATGGAACTTACTAATAAATTATTAAACAGTTTATAGAAAGCATGTTTCTAGTGCTACAGCAGCTGTGCCACTATTTAAACAAAATCAGAATAAGCAACTGACGTCTGCTAACCATACTGCAGCTTATATTGAGGAAATAAAGTCAATTACATACATTCACTTGTTAAAGTTGCTGAATAATTTAATAATAGAAGAAGATGTCATAATAATAACGACATACACTATGAACATAGTGTTGACATGTCAATTAGATTTAATTGACTCACCTATGTATTAGGTTAGTTAATGGTTCTATCAGTTTCTTGCCAAGCCGAGGCTCTAATGGAGTTAAGGCACCAAACTGCAACAAACACAATGATACTACATAACATAAGACTAGCTTATGTGGGTGCAACACAACTAAAATGTAATAAATGTTTCAAAAACTAATTTCTCAAGAACACATCTGTTTCTGGTATACCCCATTATTTCAATAGGTACTTATTGGCGAGCTTATGTGAGGGCAATATGTTTAACTAAAATGTAATGAATGTTTCTTACACAACTATTTTATTAACAGTTCTGTTCAATGTTTCAGACATGCATGGTTTAGCTTGCAGACTTTAGTTTGAATAACACTCGCATCAATTTCGTGTGAGTTGTCTATTTTCTTTATTTATGTAATTGTTATGGCAAAAATAATACAAAAGTGAGATTGGTGTGCCAATATTAAAGTGTTCTTCTTGTGTAAATATTTGTTACCTATGGTTGGAATACTGGAAACATTAAAGTAATGAACCAACATGAAGGAATTTCTTAACCATTGATAATAAGCATTAAAACTTGCCTATATTATGAAGTTATTTTCTTTACACATACAAGGCCAAATTCTTAACATTCCAACAGCAAAGGTAAACTTGTAACAGTGTAAAAATATTTGGAGTAATTAAATAAAACGTTGATGGTGAGGTGTAGTGAATGCGACTAGCAGTATTGGCTATAAATCTTTTTTTTGTTTTATTTGTGGTACCTGCAAATGAGATCTATGAGGCTTTGTGATATCTTTCTTCCAATGTCTGGTTCATACTGTGTCATTAAACCAAACTGTGGAGAATTCACAAAATATATAAATATATATGCTATGTTTTAAATGGTGACAAAAAGAACATAAAAAATACTAATCAAGACTCTTATACTTGTAACTATAGTTAACGTTATAGTTATAAGAGCTATTAGTTTAAACTCAGCTAAGATGAAACTTATAAAATTCTCATCATTTATAATTAGTGTCACTTTTATTTAAATGTCATTAATCTATGTTTCTAATAAGTTATGGACAAAACTAATAATTATGTCAGCAATTACAAAATACTTATTTAATGATCTAATCAAATTTATATTTTTAGTATTAGTTATATAAGCCATTCATATGCTGTTTATCTCAGTTCAGAGTGGACACAATATAAATCTGTTATCAGTAGTGTTTACTAATACATTTAATGTTATATAAAGTAAGCAAGCACATACCAGTTTGATAATTTTTATCAGCATCCAATTGTTAGTGGAAGTTGTCATCAGTTTGAAGAAAACAGGGGCTAAGGAAAGGTAGTTTTTGGGGTTTTTTCGTGCCAGTTCACATACAACGTTCACTGCCGCCGATTGGACACCTGAAATTAGCATGTGTTTATGGTTATAGATAAATCAATTTAAGAAGATTGGTACAGTCATTAATAGTATGATGGACACATTTTAACATAATTATTACTCAGAAGTATGTATTGTGCTTCAACCACATTTAAGTATAAGTAACATAAATAAATATCTGGGTTTTACCTATAGTCACCGCATTACCAACTGAGTCGTGCGGCCATAAATCATTTCACTGTCTATCTCGCTCGCACTTGGGGGTCTTATGGAGCCACATAGTGATGTGCGTAAGATGGTTATGGGCGCATATTGATAAGAATAAAATCAGATAGAAACATAGTAGATAGTATTGTGCAATGAATGTTAAATAAACAATGTTTATTCTTCCTCATCGGAATCTTCGTCCTCTGTATCGTCCTGTAGATTGATTATGAATGGTGCTTGATCTTTTATAATGGCTTTCTGTAAGTCAGTGTTTTGAAGTACCTCGGCATGCCTCACACACTTGACCCTGTCTTTCTGTGTAACATTATCAATAGCTTTGTGAAGGAGGCTTTCAACAACAACTTTGCGACGACGGCATTATGTTACGATCAATCAGAAGCAAGCGCTAATGAGGGTCGAATGCAGGTAGCAGATTATCGATAACATGTTAGGACGCGTTGCACATTCCTATCCCTAATTGACGTTTATGGCCCTATGACTCAGTTGGTAATGCGGTGACTATAGGGTTCTAGTTACTCTGGAATGTATAGCACATAATATTTAGATTGTTGACCTATATTATTTGGTAATACTGATTGCATCTAGTAGTAGTTTGCACACTTTGCAATATTTCCACTCAGCCGTAAGACTTTAAGTTATATTTTTCCTTATGTGTATAATTTTCAGCTACAGCTTTTACAACAAGGCTGCAAGGTAAACTAATGAAAAAGCCACCCAGTCACTCTTATTATTTGTAAGTGATCATATAGACAGAGATTATTGATTTTAAAAAAAAACAAAGAATTTAGGCCTTAAACCAATATTTAAAATGTTTTTATTGCAATAAAGTAACATGCGAATTATGCACCTGATGCTAAACACTACACTCGCCCATGACAATGGCAGTGCCACCTAAAAGAAATGTTCTTTAACTCCATTCTCACATGGAGTGCCGTACATGCACATTACCTGGATCAGGGTCCTCCAATTTTTCTTTTAACTTAGGAAATGCCGGCCTTAATGCTTCCGGATACCTCAAGAACACTTTATACATCATTAATACAGCTTTCATACGAAGATATGGTTTCGTGGAACTCATCTATATTCAGAAAAGATACTTTGATTAGCATATTAACTCATTATCAATAATATGAATATATTATAATAATTATACTAACCAAGGTCATGATATCATTAGCTAGATCTCGTGCTAAATCATGAGATATGAAACAGCTGAGTCCACTAAGAGCTAGTCCTGCTTCATATTGGTTTTGAGCATTGAGATCTTTTCGGATCATGTTTGTAGTCAGCATTAACAGCTCTGAATCAGCATGGAACGACTGACTAGCCGCTAAGTACCCAATGCGCTTATGTGTAAACTTAATTGAGCTCATCACCTCTATAATGTTGAATATTGCCCACGATATATCATAGCCCAACATTTGGAGCTGAAATAAAATCACATTATATATACCCATCTCTACCGAGAAATGTAACACACAAAGTATTGCTGACAAATCCTTTATCTGAAACATTTTACTGTTATATACAATTAAAACATATGGTTAAAAATATAGGCATATTCTGAGTAGTGATATACATAATTCTACATGTATGACTATTAGGATAAACAAGTGCAATTTGAAAAAAAATTATACCAACTTTCATTCTATTACTTTGGTAAAAATCAGTTGTTGGAGTGTAACTCAAAAACTACTAAACCAGATTTGATGAAATTTAAATAGGACCACACTGGAATTTCCAGCTTTCACACAAAAAAAGAATTTTGAGAATCGGTTCACCCTATCGTAATTTATGAGGTAACAAACATTAAAAAAAAATATAGTCGAATTGAGTACCTCTTCCTTTTTTTGGAAGTCGGTAGATAATGATGATAAATAAATAATCAAATACATTTCAATTTGCACAAATTCCTCTCTCTTGAACATATGCATGCAAATAAGGTATTTATTGAATATGGTATCATCACATTCCATATACTTTCACACATATATAATTCATGTGACTATTTTAATTATACATAAAAAAATTGTGTAGTGTCCAAGTTGAGTCTATTTTAATATTAGAAGTTGTTTATCTATATCAGAAAATACAGGCATTACAGATCAAATGCTTATAAAGGTTATAGGTAACTCACATAAGTTAGCTTAGCAACAGCATTTGCTTTTACTGCAGTATTATCTTGGCGCAGCTCCACTTTGATTTCTTCCATACATTGAGCTATGTATTTTGCCTAAAAATAATATTTAATTTTTATGTATGTATTAAATAGTATACATTTAATATTATATTGTACAGAAGTATTAAGTTTTTTTTTATGGTTGGTAATTGATAGTAGGTATAAGCTGGTAGTATTTGTATGAAGAGACAGAAATATTAGGTTTTGATAATTTTGATATAGAGATATGTAACAAGTGTTACACTTTCACATACTAAATCTACATCTGGGGGCATTCCACTCACTGGTTCGCATGTCAGCTGTTGGTAACTTAGCTCAAACAAAATGTACATTTTTGGATGTAGCTATGAGAATACTACATTTTTAGAGGACACCTGTATATTATTAATGTTAAATTATCACATAAATACGTTTAAATATGTGAATAGTTTACCGTACCTACCTCATTATCTTTGTTGTTTCTGATCCCACGAACTAAATCCGTCAGGTTTTTATCGAACATCCTTTCAAAGTTTCCCTTCACTTTTTTCAAAGCCATGTTGATACACCAACTTCTTTATCATTAATTTAGAATCCTGAATAACCTGGAATATAAGTAAATGTAAGAAACATGACAACAAATCTAAAAATTGTAAAAAGTCGTGTCAAGCAAGAACTAAAAACTTGAATAATTTGACGTGACGTGCTCAAACTAATCAATCAAAATCAAATTGACTTATAAATGACGTTTCATCGGTTTGTTTTTTATATATAGACTCGAATGGTTGTACATATGCCATTCCTCAAGTTACTTTAAAATAATTAAGTGAGGTTTTTATACAAGTAGTCAGAGCCACAATAAAAGTCCATCCATAAAGGTTGCTGTACATAGGTAAAGTAAACAGTACATAAAGCTATATTACTTTTAGAATGCCATGAACGTTATTAATCGAGTAACTGTAAGAAACGCTTTAAAAACTTAACAGATTTGTTATTGAAAGAGGTGGCAGACATTCTCAAAAAAGAACTATATAAGAATCATATAAATATCATATAATAAATACCGTCGTACCCCGTAACTTCGCCTGGGTTTTGGCACTTTTTTCTACACCTCTTTCAGATCTATGAGTATTTTGAATCGGAATGTCAATAAAAATATTTTATTATACTTCTATTTACCATTATAGATAATAATATGCTTTGAATTTTATTGCGTATTGGCATAAAAATTGATTGACACGTGCTAGGCGAAGTATGGGCATCTTTCCCTAACTTCGCCTACATCATGGTAAAGCAACAAATCATAAACAATTATTATTATTTGCAATACAAGAGCGTACGTCTGGTCAAAACAATTTATAACGTGATAGACGAATATAGCCCTTAGTCAGCGATTTGTAGTGTTTTTTGGAAAAAAAAGTACTGTGGGCGAATATATAGAAGGTAAGGGCTATACTGAAGCTGGTTCCGTACATTTGCTAAAACAGTTATGGGGCTGCCACAAATCATGTTTAATTGAAGTAATTCAAAAAAGGGAAGCGGTTAAAGAAGATTGTGCAATAAAAAATAGTTTAGACATATATTTTAATTTTTGAAAGGTATTCAGGAGAAAAAATATTTATTAAAGTTTTTTCTACTTCAAGAGGACATTGTCCTTTTTTTAATGCCTCTATTGCCAAATGTATAATAATTTGTGAATGTTTGGCAGTGTACGGTAGTTTTTTGCTGTTTTTCACTTTTTTCCTTTTCTACCGACTTCCAAAAAGGACGAGGTACTCAATTCGACTGTTTTTTTAATGTTTGTTACCTCATAACTTTGGACTTGGTGAAATGATTCTCAAAATTATTTTTTGTCTGAAAGCTGGTACTTCCCGTGTGGTCGCATTTACATTTAATAGATAATAACTGAATAGAATGGAAGTCGGTGTTAAATTTTTCAAATTGTACTTGTTCTACCTCTGTTGGTAAAACTGAAACATTTTATTTCGTTACAATTGCATCTTACTTGACAAGTTGAACTTAGCTTAGAATAGATCAATATTACGAACGCAGCTTGCTTTGCCCATATTTACAAAAAATGGACAGGTTCCGAAATATAAATAAAAAGCGAAAATTCAAATAAATAAATGTAAAGTTGGACCTTATAAGTCAATAGTGGCTGGCTAAAAACTGTAACTGACAAAGAGATGGTGTGGGCATTCAGAGCAGACATGCTCACGGAAATGTGTTGGCAAGCGGTGGCGTGTGTGGCGGGTCGCCATCTTCCCTCAGAAATGGTTGAGGAAGGCGATGGCTGGCACATGCGTCAACTCGTGAACGGGTGCTGTTTGCGGACACTGGTCTGCTGTGAATGCTTACACCAACTCAGAATAATCTTAATAGTAATAATAAAATTTAGTTATATGTATCAGTTAAAAAAATTTGTATATAATATAGTAATTAGTAAGTAAGTTTAATATGTTCCCCATGTATGTATATTTGTTGAATGTAAAAAATTTAACGTAAGTTTTTAAAATCCCAAAAGTTGAAAAAAGGGCACGGACCCTGGAGTCTGTGGAGTAAGTAAAGTTAAAAAAAAAAAGTCAATAGTGGCTCCAAATAGTTCGTGTAATATAACACAGAGCTACTCGCCACCCCCCGAGAGTTCCCGCCTTGCCATGGCGGGGGGGCTCAGTAGCCGTGGCTTGGGTCACCACGGTGAAGCTAAGAGGAACCAATGGGCCTGCCAGTGATAGCCGATAGCTGGCGGTCTTTTACTCTGCGCAAAAAAAAAAGAGCTACTCGCCAGTTCTTTTAGCTTAAACTTGGCTTGATACACTGCCGCTTGTCTAGATATGGTGAATGCTAGGGCGACCCTATCTGACCCCACTTTGACGGAGCGCTACTCACGGGGGTTTTAGTGGGTCTGAGCCCCAAACAACTCCTTCCGTCACCCCCGTGGTGAAAGGAAAGTGCACACCAACACGGACTAAAAAAACTGTAAATAAAATTAGGTTCAGAGTTGTTGTTGTTGTTTGTGTATGTGTAGATTGTAATAATTATTGTACGCGTCTCACGCTTAGTGCACCTTGCTGTTTAATCTTTACTAATCTACACTATATATTATATTATGTATACTTATATTTAAATTATAAAGATGAAAGGTTTATTTGTTTGTAATGAATAGGCTCCAAAACTACTGGGCTAATTAGAAAAACTTCTTTCACCATTAGAATCCTACACTTTCCCTGATGACCATATAGGGTATATAATATTTTCAAAAAAATTTGGGATTTGTATGAAAACTTCGATATACATTATCCAAGATGTGAAAAAATACCAAAAAAGTCCTTATATCGCGTACGCTGCTCAAACTATTGACCATATAACATATTTTGTCTATGCTTTTGACATTAGAGCAAAGTGATGTAGGTACTACAGGGGGCCCATTCCACTAACTAAATGTTCCAACTGCAATCGAACCGTGGTTTGAATTACACCCATATGCTTATTATGCTATTGAAAAACAGTGCAGCTGCAGTTACGATTCTATTGACGCCAGCGGTCGAATAACATTTGTATTATGGTAACTCGATATATCATGAACACGACATTTTGTGTTTAATATTGAAATATTACATGGTAGCGTTTACAATACTTTACGTTTCAATTTGTCTACAGAAATAGTAGAATGGCTTTTTGCGTAATTATCGAATGGCAACCGGAGTCGAACTGCAGTTGAAACTTGGAAACTTTGAAATTGGATTGTTGGAAGTTGTAAAACAGTAGAAATGCTCCCTAGTTTTATAGAAGACGTCAATATCTACAAAGAAGTCCACATTACCATAATATGTCCAACTATTACAGTTTAGATATAAATACTTTTTAATTAATAATAATAATTTCGGCCTCGCGTTCTTCTAAGCGAAGCGCGGTCGAGTTTTAACACAACTATTAGCACGAGTAACCGTTCGTAAAGCTAAAAAATAAAAATCGTGCTTTCGGTTCAAGAAAAATTTACATATCTATATATTTTGACATATTATATCGTTTCTAAGCAACTAAAAACAAATTCATAAAAAAAAGAAAATTACAAAGAGTATCAAAAAGTTTGGCACAGTCGTGCACATTCTCCCCCCTTTTCATAAGAGGACGATCTTCTTCAGGGGCCGGCGTAATATCCCAGCGGAGGTCCGTACGTCTACCACCAGTACAACGCCATCACGACCAGGGAAAGTAGCAGTAATCACTCCTCGTGGCCACGTACCTCGTGGTAGATCTCCATCTGCGATTAAGACTAGGCTTCCAATTCGGGCTACCGTTTCTGTGGTTCCTCTTACGCGCCTTGGAGCAAGATTTGGTAAGTACTTGCGTACCCAACGCCTCCAAAAATGATCGGCCAGCCGAACAGCTCTGCGCCAGCCACTTCTGCTGCACAAGTCTGCCTCGCTCACTTGGGCTGGGATGGAGCGGCCAGATGAGCTTCCAAGCAAAAAATGAAAGGGCGTGAGGGCTTCTGGATCAGCTGGGTCTGGTAAAACATGAGTTAACGGTCGCGAGTTGACCAAGGCTTCAGCTTCCATTAAGAGTGTTGCCAGTACTTCATTCGTTGGTGTTCGGTCTCGAAGCGTGACTTTGAGTGCTGTTTTAACAGTTTTTATTAGGCGTTCCCAAGCCCCGCCCATGAATGGTGCAGATGGCGGCACGAATTTCCATTCAATCTTATTATTGGCCGCATATTCAAGGACTGCTTCACTATACAGTTCACTTAAAATTCGGTTAGTACCCACAAAGGCTGTGCCATTGTCTGAGAAGATTTGACTTGGCGTCCCTCTTCGGGCGATGAAGCGGCGAAGACACATTATAGCACTATCGGTGGAGAGGCTGTGCACTTCCTCTAGGTGTATAGCTCTCGACGTCATGCAGGTAAAGAGAGCGACCCATCGTTTCTCATGTCTACGCCCGACAGTAGTCAACAAAGGCCCAAAATAGTCTAATCCCACGAATGTGAAGGGTCGTTTACTGTGTGCGAGTCGAGCTTCCGGTAAATCTCCCATAGCAGGTTGTACAGGGTTTCTACGCACTAGTTTGCATAACTGGCAATGTCGTACAATCATCCTGACAGCATTTCTCAGGCTTAAAATCCAATACTGCTGCCGAAGTTCGTTGATGACCGTTTCCGTGTTGGCATGTGCAAACTTTATATGGAAGTGTGAGATTAAGAGACGTACAGCAGGGTCTCTTCCATCTAATAATATAGGCTGGGTATTGGTTGTGACATCAACGGTAATAGCGGCTCGTCCTCGTGCGTATAATAGGCCATTTGAGTTTATGGCTGGAGTAAGGCTCACGAGTCTGCTTTTCAGCGGAATGGGTCGTCCACGATGAAGGCAAACTACTTCTTTTCGAAAAGTGATGTCTTGACTCTTTCGTAATATGTGGACCTCCGCGTTTTGAAGGGCTTGTGCTGTAAGTGGTTGAAGGGAAGGGGAAGAAGTGCATGGCATTGAGCTACGTTGAGGAAGAATAAAATTATCAGAAACCCCCTTCACCCTGGTGATGCATGCAGCGATGAAATGATGAGCTCTAGCAGTTGCCCTCACCAACCTAAGCCACGAACTAAAATGGGTCGGATCAGCAGCAATTGGTAGCGGCAACTCTACTATATTATTACAATTGCATGTAACGTCATTAATCAATGGGTTCGACAATGATGGTGATTTAATGACACGTGCGGATGGCTTTAATTCTTTGTCTTTTGAGTTTTCTATATTCTCATATCCTGCTATCTCCTTTGGCCATTCTGTCGAAGGAGATAACAAAAATGAGGGCCCACACATCCAACGCGACTCCATAGTTAGTATGCTACGATTCACACGTGTCGCATCATCAGCGACATTGAGGGCGGTGGGGACCCAGCGCCATTCAGACAGCGCAGAGCTTTCCCGAATTTCTCCGATTCGATTAGCTACGTAAGGCTTATACTTTCGAGCGTCACTACGCAACCAACCTAAAACAGTCATGGAGTCGCACCAGAAGTAGCGTCGGTGAGGTTTGTGACGATGAGCGTCAGATATGAAAGTTGCGAGACGAGTTGCTATTAATGCTCCTTGCAACTCCAGGCGTGGTATGGAAGTTGGTTTTAGAGGGGCGACCCGAGCCCTACTACAAACAAGAGCTAAACTTACTTTACCATGAAAGTCAGTAATCCGCCAATACGCGACGGCGACGTACGCTGATTCACTCGCGTCGCAAAGGATGTGCAACTCGCGCTGTAAAACTTCTGCATCTCGCAAATTATAGCATCGCGGTACGCGTATTGCTGCAACTGACTTCAAGTTCTCAAACCATTCGTTCCATACCTTCGAATCAACTTCGCTAAACTTTTCGTCCCAGTCCAGACCTTTACGCCACAAGTTTTGGAAAAGAATACGGCCCTTTATTACGACTGGCATTAAAATACCCAAAGGGTCGTAGATGCGCATAACTTGTTTTAACGATTGACGTTTAGTGATTGGAGCTGAAGAATCAGATGATATTCCAAAGCTAAATTTTAACTCGTCAAGAGCAGGTTGCCAGATCAGACCTAGCGTACGATTCACAGCGTCCTTACATAGCTCTATACCCTTGCCAGACACCACATCGGATAGTAATTCTACTGGCAGCTGGGCCAAAGCTGGTGGATTATTCGTTAGCCAACCTCGCATTTCAAACCCTCCGCGTTTATGTATCGTCACAATTTCACTAGCTAGACGAGCTGCATGATTCAAACTATCAACACTACAGATGAAATCATCCATGTACATATTGCTTTTGATAAGCTCTACGGCCTCGGGGAAATCATCACGGAACTCTGATGCGTTGAGATTCATAATGTAGATCGCTGTCGATGGGCTAGAACATGCGCCAAATATCATCGAAGACATGCGATATACCTTTATGGGACCGGAAGGATTGTCGCGCCAAAGAAATCTTTGCGCATCTCTATCTTTCTGGATAATTTTTACTTGTGGAAACATTTCCTTAATATCTGCTGTAAGAGCGATCCTTCCTTCCCTAAAACGCATTAGAATTCCAAGCAAGGATTGCAAGAAATCAGGCCCGGGCAATAATATGGAGTTCAACGAGACCCCTCGTGATTGCGCCGCAGCATCATGCACGACACGTAACTTGCCGGGCTTGTTGGGATTTGTCACACCAAAGTGTGGCAGATACCAACAAACACCCTTCGGAATTAAACCGGTACATTCTTCGGCGTAACCTTTGTTTAAAATATCGTGGATATTTTTTCGATATTGTTCTGCAAAATCAGGTTCTTTCAATATCTTAGTCTCGAGACTCCTAAACCTAGATAGCGCCAACGGATAGCTATTTGGCACCATTAGACTGTCCGCCTTCCAGAGAAGACCTACTTCGAAACGCCCATCTGGAAGTCGGTGAGCCGTGCGTTCAAGGATTTCAAGTGCGCGTTGGTCATCAGTGCTACGCGCCTCGTGTTTAGATATTCCTATCGCGTCCAACTTATATTGCTCTTTAATCAGTTGATCGTTCGTGTTTGGGATTGTCAGGTTCGATTAATTGTACATGGCATATTGTTTCGACCGGTCTGCTTTTGCTACTTGCGAAGCCGAAAAGAACCCAACCTAATGCCGTCTGTATCGCCACAGGTTGTGACTTAGTCCCTTTCCTCGTGGCAGTCGCTATGGACAGGTGCCAATTATCGATGCCTATAATTAACATAGGTGTAGCATTTTCGTAGCACAAATAATTACCTATGTCAGTTAGATGTGGATACGTACGTAAGACATTGCGGCTAACTGATTGTTTGCATGCTATGCCTAAATCACTAATAGAACGCGCTCTACGTACTGAGAAGATTTCATTTGCGTGTCGTCCTTTTATCTGGAAATCTACATACTTCACAGCTGTCCCTCGATTTAAACCTCCAACGCAGTCTAAATATATGTGACTTTCCGGGCCGTCGGCGCCAATACGAGTGGAGATTTCAGAATCGATAAACTTGGATGTAGAACCGTCGTCCAATAGCGCAAAAGTGTCTATACTTCCTAAAGGCCCTGATACTGTCACTGCAACTATCTTCAAGAGGGGGCGGAGAGTAGGGCTAACATCCAGCACGTTCAGTGAATCTGACGTCGCGGTGGTGTGCGCGGCTACCTCTCTAGCCGTATTATGTCCCGAAGAACTAGAAGTTGTTGCGGCGGAAGCCTGGAAGGAAGAAGTGTTAGACGTGGAAGCTACATTTTCGACTACGTGAGCCGTAGTTGTGTATTCGTAGTGTAGGAATAAAATCAGGATCGTGCAGTAGGCTATGATGTTTACGATTACAGTCGTCTACTTCGCACTTTTCTTTATTCTTATTACACAACCTAAAAACATGAGGACCTTTTTTCAAGCAACGATAACAGACCTTATATTTTTTTATAAAATGCCATCTGTCGCTTACTGTCATTGACTTGAAAATGTCACAAACTGATATGTCATGAGGTTGTTTACAACAAAGACATGAAATATTTTTGTGAATGTTATGTTCATTTTTTATAGTTTTAGTCGACGGGTTGCATTGCTCGTGTGGAATAGAATGAGATTCCGACACAGCATGAGCACGTTCCCGTGGCACGTTACCATAAGTCTCAGTCATATCACCAAACCTTGCGTGTAAATCCACCTCACGTGCTAGGAACTCGGACGGCATCTCAACCCTCGCACTACTGGATGTAGGGCCGTAGGTGGTATACGCTGCTGCGTAGTCAATCCACCTTGTTTTTTATACTACATTGTATTTGTTATATCAAACAGGCCTCGTAAGTGTTGGCTACAGCCCCACTTATGCCTATGTAAAGAGCCGGGTTAAACCCGTGAAATTTTTTGAATAAAAGGAATAATAATAATAGAATATAATAATAATAGACCAGCTCGCGTCAGTGAACTGGCTACGTTTCGGTGATCTGTTTGGTGAAACCAGAGTTATCAAGACTAATAACTACCGGAAATATATTCTGAAAGACGGTACGGTCGACAATTGTCGGGCATGCCGCCGTCCTGGGGCCTTACCATGAGCTTCGTAAAAACCATATGCAAGTTCCGTGCAGTTCTTAATCCTGACATAAACAGTTTTGAATGAAATCATACCATGACGCTCATTTAGGTGAATTGTTTGAATATTTTTTTCTCAAAGGTGAACGGATAATAATGTCTCTGGCATTTTAACAATTTATTATAACCAACATTGCAGACGCCTAGACGTTTGTAAGCTAATAAACTGAGTGGATTTAGAGCGACATGTTATCGAGAGTCCATACAAAAAAAACAGGTGAACGGTTTTTCTGCTGTTCTTTAATAATAGGCCTGGGCAGGCCTGCTTTAACGTTGTCATGATACGAATAAACCGGGCAGTTGTCTAGAAGTCCTGTTATAAGAGCTCATAGTAAGGCCCCTGGAGAGTCACTCAGACATATTATTTCCGGTTGTTTTTATCTTGCTAATGGAGAGTACTTGCACAGACATAACCAAGTAGCCAGGATTATTCACCAGCAACTTGCACTTCAATACGGTTTTATTGAGTCTGAGGTGCCGTACTATAAGTACGCACCTACGCCTGTTCTTGAAAACGGTCGTGCTACGCTCTATTGGGATCGATCTATAATCACGGATAGGACTGTTGTTGCCAATAAACCTGACATCGTGGTGATCGATCGATCTCAGCGCCGGGTAATGTTTGTTGACGTCACCATTCCTCATGATGAGAATCTCGTGAAGGCCGTGAAGGACAAGCTCAGGAAGTACCTTGACTTAGCTCACGAGGTGACCGCCATGTGGGATGTTGACGAGACGATCATTGTTCCGATAGTGGTTTCAGCAAACGGCCTTATAGCAAAAAGCCTCGACCAACATCTTAAGACGCTCTCGCTAGACGGTTGGATCAAGAGCCAGATACAGAAGGCAGTACTCCTTGACACGGCACGTATTGTCAGGAGGTTCCTCAGTCTACAGCCCTAACCACCGGTAGTTTGGGTCATGCTCCACTGCCGATGGCAATCTAGGATTAGGTTTTTTATAATGTTTTTTATTTTATATAGAAATATTGTAAAAAATTTAATTTTAAGAAAAAGAAACAAATAATGTGAATAATAATAAATTAATAATACTTTTTAATTTAATAGTAACGAAACCAGGTCACATTATTCGTACCTTGGTCCGAATAATGTGATCCTTATCGAATCCCTTATCAACTCTAATAATAAAGGGGAAATATATATGATTGTGTGTTTCTTTATATTGGATACACTAATACTACGAGTACTTAACCGATTCAAACACACGCTTATTTGATTCATCCTCATCATTATCTATCACCACACCGGTGAAATCGCGGAGCGCAGCTAGTTACTTCAATAAGAGGGTACAGCTAATTAATTGATTTAGATGCTTTTGCAAGATAAAACGTGTCTAATATTAAGCTGTAAATAAGCCAGCGTATGACCACTACTAATCGAGGTCTAGTGATGATGTGGTATGGATGTAAAGCATTTAGAAGAAGATTATTGGGTTAATTAAGTTACTTCTTAGCAAAAATTTTCGTAAAGCTATATATTTTTTATTGAAATGGTTATTATATTTATTATTTTTCGTAGTCACTGCATCTTCATGTAACTTTATCTGTAGGTAAATACATAGGTATAAATGTTTATTTTTGTGGCTAAGCTAGGCTGTAAGAGCTTATCTGATTCGGAAGAATCTTTACGTAAGATTCTTAAACTAATAAATCTGTTTTGCTTCTTGTCAACTCAGTATCATGAAAGAAATACTACGAACACAAGCAAGACCAAAAGCATAATCACTTATAGAGCATATAATAGGCATATAAGCAGAATTACTTATGGAGCTATTTTTTACAAAGTGTTTTTTTTTTTTTTTTGCAGATATGATCCAGACTACTATTTGCCTACAGTTTTGAAATTAGTTACAAATTATTTAGAAGAAAAATACTTACAAGCCAATCAAATAATCTTCAAATTAATACAAGTTAATATCATAATAGATTTAGAATAAAAGTCAAAGTCAAAAACATTTACTATACGTAGTATTTTATAGTTTGTGCATTTACTCAATCTAGGCATCAAAGACGTACTTGTGAACGTCAATTATTCATTATAATGTATTTTAAAGGCTCTACAGCCGCATTTCAAAATATATATATATATATATATATATATATATATATATATATAGAGCCTGCCGATAAGAAACTCGGGGTCATTTTTTTATATAGACTTTTACAATGTTTCTATTTAGGTACTACTATACATTTTATGGGTGGCAGAATGGCAACTTGCCAGAAGTGGAGTATTCCACGCATTTTTGTCTTGACGTTATAACTTTTTTTTATTTAATCGTTTTTTACAGTCAAAGTAAAAAACACGTCTACAACTTCATCACTTATTAATATCTCAGTTTGGCACACAGACTAACAGATTAGGAAGGTATTATGGTGAGCTGCTCTCCCTTCCGCGGCCTTGACGGGGCCTCCACCGTTAGATGGCGGATGCGGTGGGGTCGCAGGGGAAGAGGACTGTCGGTATTAAGAGGCGCCGCTGTCCCTATCCTCTGCAGCCGAAGTAGCAGGCGGTGGTGCTACTCACCTTATCCATCGTAGGGGGACTTAGGCTGCCTAGACTCGGAGGAGTCTGGCGTCCTTTTGCGGGTTTGGTCCCCTGAGGCGGTTGCGGCACGCCAAGTGTTCTGGCGAATTCTGTCCCGCGTTCCCGCCAAAAGCGGCGGTGATGGAACACCGCAGAGGTTTAGTGGGTATGCTGCCCTTCTGGCAGAGACCACCAACCATATATTGTTTGGTGGTATCCATAAAGGATAAATCTGCGAAAAAAAAAAACAAAAGGCTGGAATGTTTTGGCACAATACGCATCCCATGTCATAGCCATATTTGACAAAAAAAGGAAACGTACGAGTGCGTGTCATTGTCACTGTCAAGTTTTAAAATATTGATCTGATGATATTTAAAAAAAAATGTAAACAAACAAATGTCATGTTTTTTCATTGGTTGCACTAGATTGTAATGTTATATTTATAAAATCATCAAATCTGAAAGTTTCATTTGTTCCGTTTCGTAATAACATAGGAAAGTGTTTTCCTAGTACTTAGGTTGAGCAGGCTTTTGTACGAAAATGATTATTTTCCTAAGTGAGTTGCAGAAAGAACATCTTAATTTATTACGTGAACACTCGACACAAGGTAAATTAGATACCTAACTAATGGCTCCTTTATATACATATAATATATACGCTGTCCAACATGATGACACACGTATTATCAAAGATATTATTAATCTGTCTATACATTGGAAGGTTGTTCAGTTTGTGTAGGTGAAGGTCAATAAGCGGTGATTATGTTTAGAACTTCATCCTAGGTACAGCTTAAATAACTGAAACATTTAAATTTATTTTCCCATATTATTATATTTCTTCATCAGTCATAATTGTCGCTATTTTTTGTAACCAAAAGTCGCTAATAATATGAGCTAGAGCTAAGCCTAACAAAGTTAAGCAACCCTTACTGTAGCCAAGACTTGGATAGGTGACTGCTAGTGATTTTTCAACTGAGAACTTCTATGTTTGCCTTATGACACCAGTTGTTAGGCTGTGTCAGATCCCTATTGGTATCTCAAAAATTTTGACACCACGATGGTCTCTAGGATACAAAACTAGCTGCACTGGTCCCTCGTGGTGTATTATGGCGTATACCCTTAGAGAAAAGCTCGGGTCACAAAAGTGGTCTACATTATAGAAAGCTTTAGGTACATAGTATGTTTAGTTATTATATTTTTAAGTCTTATAACCTTTCACTGGTCCACTCACCTCATAACAATGTGCGGTTTTGTGTCTAATAGGGTAGACTGTTAATGGAATTTAATGGATTAACCGGTCCTCAACTGTAATTAAATAAATTATAATAAAACTAAAGATTTTTAAATGGTACTAAAGTAAACTAACATCAACAGGCAGATATAGATTAATAAGCCATCAGTTACCATAATTAATACAGGAACTAATCTTGTGTGCAAATAACTACTTTAAGAGCTACTATAATGCTATTTATTATTAATTATCAATAATAAATAAAAAGTTGATAAAACATCGAAATATAAATATAGTGAAAGAGGCTTTGATTATTAATTACCTTTGATCTACTATTAATATGTACCATATTATATATATGCGTGTTTATATATACAAAAATATGTTTGTTATATGTATTTGTAAGCATAAAATATTAAAATAAATCTAGATGGGAGAAGCCACTGGCACCCGAAACACAGTTTTTAACTAGTTCGGGAGCCTATGGATTCATTATATAAAATGTAATATATTTATGCAAAAAAAAAAAAATAAAATAAAAAAAAAAATATATTAAGTATAAAAATGTTGTTTAACCCTTTTCCTACCAAGGATGTAGACATTCGTCATTTTATGAATGAAATCTCTTGTTTTAATTAAGTACAGATGGTACAGTAGGTATTTTTGATGTGCGACAAATTAAACTGATTTTGATATATATATATATCGTATATAAATAGGTAAATATTAAAAAAAAAATATATATATTTATCTAATAGAATTAAGAGGAAAAACTTGTATTTTTTTTATGTTTGTCAAAATAAAATCAAAAATTACTAGACCAATTTAAAAAAAAACTTTCACCATTAGAATGCTACATTATTCCCGACACATAGGCAATTCTATTGATTCATCATCATGCCACATAGGTGGAACCACAGAGAGCAGGTAGTATACTTTATTATAATATATCTTTTGTTGAGTTCATATACTTAATTTGAAATTATTATGTAACTATTAAATTATATATCTGTATTGCTAGAAACCAAATAGAGGTGAGACATTCAAGTCATCTGCTAAAGTAGATTATTTTCCCGGAAAAGCATGGTCGGTTTCTGTGATAACAATTAAAAAGTCTGGTCAAGTTAGCTCAAATATCTATATAAATATATATCTATCTCTAAATAACTACTCCACAGGCTGTAATCACTGATGTTCAATTTACAGTTCACCAAAAAAATTTACCTATTTTTGTCGAAGTGAAATCTTTTATAGACACCATCGGCCCTGGGGGGAGCACGGTGGTTAAGTGGGAGTCTAACATACCCACTAAAACACCGGGGGGTTCGGGGGGTTCTATCACTGCCGCTTATAGCGGGAACGCGGGAAACCTTTCGCACACAGCCGCGAACCCGCCGCTGTGTGCGTATCTTATAAGAAAACTATGATTGAGATTTTATCTATCATTCTTTATGAACAGTATTGAAATAAAGACATACTCAAATGACAAACAGTAACAAACAGAGTTTAAGGTAAGCCGTAAAAAAGGTTTAACTCTGACTGATGTGGTAACTGCATGATTAGTTTGCTTAGCTAACAGTGTTCATACCAATAGTTTTTTCTGTAGAAGTATGCTGGTGTTTACAAAATAAACAAAGATTGAAAGCTTCTAAAACTAAAAAAAAAAACTCAATGTACTTCAAACAGAAGCTGTGAATGCATTGCTGGGTACACATTATGTAGTTACAATAGTTTTTATGTGATACTGCTGTAATATAAAAGTTATTAAAATTAGGTTGTACAAGATCAACAGAAGATAGTACTTACTACTAGCTGCGCCCCGCGGTTTCACCCGTGTGTTGATCGATGATGTTGATGATGATGAAATAAAAGTAGTCTTTGTTACTCCTTATAACCTATGGTGTCTGCCAGTGAAAGTCCCGTTAAAATAGATCTGGCCGTGTTAGAGATTAGGCTGAACAAACAGATAGACAGACAGACAGACAAACATTTTATAAATTGTTTTGTTATGTAAGTATGTATAGGTACTTTATATACTTTCGTGCAATTAGTGAATAGCTGTTAAGTTGGAAGTTATAGATTAACATACTGAATGTGTAATGTGAATGTTAGTCTTACCCTCCAACAATAAGGCGCTTTGCAGACGGCGGAGCGGGGCAGTATTTTTGACCGCGAAGCAATAAAGACCGCGTCTACCCGTCGATGCCCGCGGCTGCCCTCGCCGCTTCGTAGGGGCACAGGCGGAACGGCGCGGCGCGGCGCGGTCTTTTTGCTCTCCGTGTGCGTTGGTAGTATAGGATTCCCTTTGCGCTATCGTTCGCGGTAAAATTGACCGCCCCGCCCCGCCCCGTCCGTCGCCGCGTCGTCTGCCAAGTGCCTAACGGGGACAGATGACATTATCGCACTTTGATCTTTCAGATTTTAATCACACCTATCTCTTTTATTTTCAGTTTTAATAGATTTTTGCAAGCTCGCCTTGGATTACCTGTCTAATGGAATAAATGTTAAGAAGTACAACATTGCAGCAGGTGCGTAATTGAAATGCTAACATTTTTTAGATACTTCACGATAGATAGATACGTTAGATACGGTACCTCTATAGCGATATCTATCTAACCTATGCTTACTTTACGTTTTGGCTTGATCTACCTTTGTAATGAAAAATAATACAAAGCTATTTGACAAGAATGGCCTCTCAATTTTGTCTCAATATTGCACTATTCTGGAATGTGACAGTTTGTGTTGTGTGGCAGTTAGATGGCATTATTTTAAAATTACATTGATGCAGAATGAATGCATTTAAAAGTTTTATTATGAAAACTAACGTGGTTTGTACACATTTTTAATATGAAAAACGGGATTTACTCACGTAAAAAAGTCAGATCTTTTCCGACTATAGTTTCAACCACATCCGGTGGTCTTTTTCAAGGAGAGTGCAGAACGCTCGCGATTGCGTCTCGCCTTGCACTGTGACCTCTGTGCGAGGCGAGACTATATGAATACTTATATGATTTTTAATGTTATATTGCTTTGAGGCCGAATTATTGCTTTCTTCTTTACCTAACTGTAACTTATATGCAGTGTTCAGTACTTATTCATAATAATGTTGTCATCTTGCATCCCTAAGCAGGCTTATCATGCACAGCGGCAAGTCAAATTTGTTTCGTCATAGGTACAAGTTCTCAAAATCTAGAAGTCTAAACAACAGTCTACTTTCATTCTCTTACACGCAGTTTAAAGTATTGAATATTGTAATTAGATGTTCGGTTACTAATATTAGTATTCCAGAAATACCCATTGTTGGGAAATCTTGAGTGGAGACTAGACGATAAATTCCATACAACATTTACATTGATCAGTACTCAAGCTTGTTATCACTGATGAGTGTATTTCGCGGCCTATAATAAAAATAAGCCTCATCCCTTAATGCCTCGATAAAATGTAAAAAAAAGCTGCTGCTAAGTTCGAAG
Organism: Selenia dentaria; assembly: GCA_917880725.1. Lineage (NCBI taxonomy): Eukaryota > Metazoa > Arthropoda > Insecta > Lepidoptera > Geometridae > Selenia > Selenia dentaria. The sequence goes on from OU862879.1 coordinate 23,212,678, forward strand.
CAATTCTAATAGAACTGGTGAAAAATTGTTATGGGTTGTTTTCACTAAAAACACCAATTAAACTAAAGTTGTGGGAAAAGTTTTAAGCGCGGCGAATGAAATGTATCTAATCAATCAATCACTTAAATATTTTTATACCATACTAGCTGACCCGCCAGCGGCTTCGCTCGCGTGGCCTCGCTGGATACGGTTAATTACAGTTTTTTAATTATCCCCTGGAACTCTTTAATTTACCGGGATCAAAAACATCCTAATATGTTGATCAGAGATATAAGCTACCACCATACAAAATTTCATTTAAATCGGTCCAGTCGCTTCGGAGATTAGCCTGTACAAACAGACAGACAAACAAAAAAGAGAGAGAGAAACAAAAAAAATAGTTTGATTTCACTCCTTACATCCCGCTGACTCGGTTTTTAGCATTTTTTTCATTGTACTGAAATTCGATCTCTACAGTTTTATTATATGTAGTGATTACTAGACTTCATCTTCGTGTTATAAAGTTACCGTGGCCCTTCGGGAACCTTGTGATAAAAAGTAGTTTATCTTTTAATCCATGCAGGTTATAAGCTGTTTCCATTTCCGAAGTTTCAGCGACACAGAAAGGACACAGAAGTAACAAACACACACACACTCGGTCAATGTGAAACTTTTTATAATATTCGTGTTGTTTAGTCACACTGGCCAATATTAAATTTACACTGACGTCAGAAACAACATAACATTAATGCATTGCTAATAAAAAAACTGCACATTCCAACTGCACACGCTAATGTACCTCTACCTACTATAGATATTGCACAAATAATATTGCTGGGTTTTGGTTTGATTTTAAAGTTTAAAACCTTATCAATATCTAAAAATAATATCACTAAGATTTGAAGAACATTCTATTTCAGAGAAGCTCAATATATCAGTGAGTGATGTTCAAAACCTTATCAATGCATTGATATACCTTATAGTAGAAGGCAGCAAACATAATGTAAGTACCTATTACTATCATTTTTATGATAGGTGTGTTTTGTAACAATAATAAGTATGATGTAGTTTAAGATAGTTCCAAGTTAAGACCAGGGGCCTACTACCACCTTTTACAAAACTATCATAAATCAGGAGCATTTTATATTAAGCTTAGAATAATCATACTTACTATCGTACGGCCCCACCGTCACAAAACGGTCGAACATATTACTTCAATACTATTTACCGCATGTTCCTTTTTCAGCTGATTTAGATCCTAATATTGCGTTCCAGGATCAATACCTATAATGCCCAACCCGAATAGAACACTAACGCAGTTGCAAAGTTCGCGAGTTGAATGCACTATTTGATAATACGTCATAAAACGTCTATTGTAATCCATTATTACTTCTAGCTTGCTATATTGGTGGTACCAAATTTGGTAAGGTTTAAATATTACTACTTTAAGAGGTGGGAGTAGGGCCCCTGGACTGTTGCATATGCTCCCAATTGGACGTCATAACAGCCGATGCTAGTCTCACACCCTATGGCCTTTATTAATAAACGTTGCGTAAACCTATATTAGGCATAACATGCTTTGTCTTGCTTTCACGCGTGACATTTACTGCAAGCGAAAAATTGACAGATAGATGTTTTAACTACTCCAGGTGTAAGCCAAGTTTATTAATAAGGCCGTTAAGGTATACCAATACTAGTTCGCGAGTTATGACCTTAGTTTCATGTGAAATTAAGATCATAACTAGCGAACTATAGAAGTATCTAGACTTCTTAATTTTTATACCCCTTCGAGAGTCCCTAAAGGAGAGATGGTAGGTAAATATGTGTATAGGTAATGCAATCTTAGCATAAAGTAACCATATTTTTACTAGGTAAGCCCCTTGGCTAAGAATCTGTCTTTGTATATACCAACCACTGCAGCACCCGAGAAGTCCCTCTTGTACTGGGCTCCTATATCCAGAAACGGAAACGTTTAGCTTATGACTCGTAATTTATTAACACTTTGAGAGAACTGTCAAAAAGTAACGTGTCGTAAACAAAACGATACGTTTCTGGATGTTGCAAACTTGCAACCCAGGGTAAGCAGTTCCACTGAGTTATGTGTACTATACTGCCCTTGCCTCGTCACCCCTCAGACCGACCAGTCTTGTTTAAATAATTTTCACTTGCTCCAGTGTACTTCAAATTAAAACGAATCTCAGTGAAGCACAATCCTAATTGAAGGCATAATATTTGGCATTGTGGTAGTATTCACTAAGGTGGCCCCCTTCCTCGGAGTAGTATAAGTATTCTTAATTTGTCTGTCAATAAATGCTTGATAAGCTATGACAGCCAGTAGACACATTAATATCGTGCGGGTCCCGTAAAAACGAGCAATGGCAATCACCAAGCAAATACAAATACAAATACAAATTCAAATACAAATAAGTTTATTTCACATAGATTTTTGTACAAAATAAATGTATGAATCCATTGATTCCGAACTAGTTTTCACTGTGTTTCGGAAATCAATGGCCTCTCCCATATCAATGACTAAAAGCTAAAGTTATGCGAAATAGCAGGTAACAATTTGAAAGTATATAAAAATCTTAAAAATTAAATATGTAATAGGAAAATTTGCAAAGTAAAGCTAAATCTTAAATCTTACAATAAAGCTAAATTATTACATTAATTTTGGAATAATAGATTAGTACACAAAATAATGTTGGTGATCCTAATGTGTGTGTGTGTGTGTGTGTGTGCGTGTGTGTGTGCGTGCGTGTGTGTGTGTGTGTGTGTGTGTGTGTGTGTGTGTGTGTGTGTGTGTGGTATGTAAGAGCATTATTTAGCCGTTCTGATACCGTATCTCATTGTAATTGACTTTCGAATTAACAAACACAATAACCCGTCAACATCGTGTTTGCTATATCTACGTGACATATAATGCATTCAGCATATCCTCCATGCCCTCGTAGTCAAACTCATTTAACCAGGTTAGTATAACTTTTTTAATCTCATTATTGCTGTATCTTTTAATATTATATTCTTTATCTATTTTATTATACAAGAGTGGGACAATACTTTCATATTTCTTTTGCTTAAACTTTCGCCGCGTTTGTGGGACAGGACAGCGGTTGACTCGTTTAGCTGTATGAACTAAAAGTGGTACAGTTTTCCTATGATACCGACGTAAACTTTCATACACAAACATTTTTCTGATACTGAGAACTCCGGCTTTTTTATACACATCTGATGTTGGGTGCCTGAAGGGCAGAAATAGAATTACTTTTAATATCGCCCGTTGGGCACGTTCAGCTGGTTTGATATTGGTTTTAACCGCAGTGCCCCATGCACAAATACAATATCTAATAATGCACTCACATAAAGCCTTGTATGTTTGAATTACTAGATTAGGTTCAGCTACAGTTCTCAGGGTCTTAAAAATGTAAATTAATTTTCGTATCCTAGACACCAACGCTTTAATATGACTGTTCCAGTTAAGATGACTATCTATATGTACTCCAAGGTATTTAATAGAATCGACTCGTGCCAACTCTGTACATGTACAATGAGACGGTCGCATGCCGCGATTACATGGATAGGTATGCATTTTAATATTAATATCAAATTTCGGGGCTCCTGCTTCTGTAATGCTATAGTACATGTACTTCGTTTTGCTAGAATTTAATGATAGCAAATTATTTTCGAGCCATTGTGTGACTATTGAAAGACAATCTTCAGCTAGCTTTACTACCTTGGGCCAGCTGTTTTCATGGAGTAAAAGCACAGTGTCGTCAGCAAACATAAGTAGGTCTAATCCAGGAAAAGCAGTATCGCATAGGTCATTGATGTATATGAGAAATAGCAGAGGTCCTAGTGTGCTGCCTTGCGGTACTCCGTATGTACAAACTGCACTATCACTCTCGTAACTATCAACGCGAACTCGCTGTGATCTTCCGGAAAGGTAGTCAGTAAACCAGTCAAGTGTTAGACCTCTGATCCCAGCATTTTCCAGTCTAGTTAATAAGATTGGTATCGACACCGTATCGAAGGCTTTCTGTAGGTCTAAAAAGACACCAATGCACTTATCTCCATGGTCCAGGTATGTTGTTATTTTGTTAGTTAGCATTAGCACAGCATCTTCTGTAGAGAGTCCTTCTCTAAACCCATACTGATTTCGACTCAACAGATTTTCCTTTTCGAGGTATCGCGTAACCCTTTTTTTCACCAACTTTTCTAATATTTTAGAAAGAGTAGAAAGGAGTGAGATTGTCTTTTTTGTCACCCGCCTTCTTAAAAATAGGACACACAACAGCTTGTTTAAAGGTATTTGGAAACTTGCCTGTATCAAAGCTCATGTTGCATATAAATGCTATAGGTTCTGCTAGTAGATGTATAAACTTTTTAATCAAAGACGCTGGTAACTTATCCCAGCCAGGAGCGCTGTGAGTTTTGAGACTCATGACTACATATTTGACTTCAAAAGGGTCAGTAGGTAGCAAAACCATCGATCTGACCGGTTGGTTTACAGAATTCGCTATTATTGCTAATTTTTTTTCAGTGTTATCAAGCTTTTTTAAAGTTGCATTAGCAAGCGTTTTGCCGATCGATGTAAAGTATGTGTTTACCTGATTAAGAGAGTCTACCTTGGTATTACTTATGTCTAATAGATCACGGGAGGTTGTCTTTGATTGATTAAAATTGCATACTTCTTTGATTACTTTCCACGTTTCTTTTAAATTACCTTTATTCTTAACTAGCTTACCTTTATAATACTCTTTCTTTAGAGCTTTCACAATCTTATTACAAACATTTCTGTATTTTATGTATTTTTCTTTAATTTCAGCATCTTTTGGTATTTTTTTGACCTGGTTATGTAGTTTGTCTCTCTTTCTAATACATCTAATTACTCCTCTAGTGATCCATGGCTTTAATGGTTGATATTTCTTCGACAATTTTCTTATTTGTATATTATTATTTATAATTTTTAAAAGTTTTACTGTAAATAATTCAGCCGCAATATTAACATTATTATCAATAACAGAATAAAGTTCTTGCCAAGACTCTCTTATCAACGCTTCTTTAATTCCGTCATTATTCAAAATCGCTCTATTGTGAGTTACTTGTGTTTTTGAGATTTGTGCGTTATCAACGTAGAGTAAGATAGGATGATGATCTGTAATTTTTTGCTCAAAAACTACTGTTTTCCATGGATATTGACATTTTACCATCATATGGTCAAGACATGTTTGAAATCTAGTAGGGCGAGTGATACCTTGTCTTAGTCCATGTAGAGCCATAATATTTAGGTAATGTTCAGAGATCTTCGTACATTTGTCCATCATGGTATCTATATTTATATCCCCTGTGAATATTATGTTTTTAGATGAAATGTTTGCTAAAATCATGTCAACGGACTCTAAGTATAGATTTGGGTTACCGAAACAGTGTGGTCGATACGTACAGATAATAGTATAATCTGGAGCAATTGTTAAGATGAGACAATTGCCCTCAGTCATAACTGGCTCATGCGCAGACACATCAATATTTTGTTTGATGTAAACAACTACGCCGTCATTTTGATTAAAAGTATTTTTAGTCCAAAACATGTTATAGTTATCAATATGTGGTGGAGGTCTTAAGTTACTGGTCCAACACTCCGTCAATACAAACATATCCACTGAGATGTCTAGGCTATCCATATATGCTACGAAGTAGTCGAAGTTGCAATGAATACTTCTTATATTCATAGTTAAAATACATAGCTTATGTAAATTGTTTCCATCTATATTTAACGTTTTATTACAACTGTTAGAATCGCTAACAGACAGACATTCTATATTTTCTGAATCATCTACTTCTGTGATAATAAAAGAATTATCCATTATTAAATAACTTCGTAATCGAGTGCAAATAGTGGATTTGTGTTTTTATTTGGTTAACTATGGTGTGGATAGACATGTTCTTCCAAAGATGATTATTTATATATAAAAATGTATATAACGGCTTGTATGTGTTGGTGAAATTGTTTGTATTGTATGTGTAGTGCAGTTTAGTGTATTGTAATTGTATAGTGTATTTATGTGATTCTATGTAACACAGTATTAGGGTTACTTTATTATGATAAACATGGTTTGCGAATATACTTATGAACGGACAAGTGGAAAAAAGTATACAGCAAAACAGAAGCAGTAACATGAAAATAATTATATGTAGAAAATTAATAAGTGCTAGTCATGTTGAATATATATTTTCTAAGTCAGATTCATTGTTAATCCTAACAAGAGGCCCTCCATCCGTCCTTCTGATGTATATTCTGCCTCGAGACGTCCAACAATACCTATAGTTGTTTCTTTTGGCGAATTCCCTGGCCGAGAAGAACAGTTTTTTTGCCTTTATAGTGAGGCTCTCGGATACAAATATTGGCGTATGGGGTCCATCAATTTTCAAATTTGAGGTACTAAACTTCATGGTTGGGTATTTTTTGTTATACGCCTTTAATGATTCTACAATTTTATCTCTAAGAAGTACCGTCGAGAACTCGGCAACAATCGGCTGGTTACCCTCTTTTTTGGTGTTAATACGGAAGACGTCTCGAACTTCTCCTGTTTGTACTGGGACGCTAAGTGACGTGCCCACATTCAACACCATTTTGAGTAAGTCCGCTTTTGTCTCTCCGGCTTTTTTGGGTACATTTCGCATTTCCAATTTTGAACCGTGTAAGCTCTTTTCCACTTGCTCAAGTCTGTTTTCCAGCAATTCTATGTACTTGCGATCTGAACACTTCTCTTGTTCCAATGTTTGAATTTTTGTATGCAATTCATCGTATTTTTGTCCCAAAAACTCAATAGAGCAGGATATATTTTTATTTTGATCCGTATGTGTATTGATACCGGATTGAACTTTATCCATAAGTGCGTTGAATTTCTTATCTTGCTCTATTTTAAGCTGTGTAAACATTTCTACAATTTCAGCCCTACACAATTCGTCTCTCTTTCGCTTCCGTAATGAGATGTTCGAGTCACTTAAGGCATGTTCTCTGGTATTCGCCGGCGCGAGTAGCGTATCAGTGGTAGGTGAGCGACTTAAGTTAGAGTCCGATTGCGCATGCGTCAGTGCAGTGGACGACTCAGACGCAGGCGACGGGCGGGGCGGTGTACGGCGCATCTTAATTTGACGAAAGTGGCCTGCGAGTACTAGGCAATCAGAACGCTTCAGGCGATGCTCGTAAGCAACAGGTGATTAGGTAGTCTCACATACACGTCATGCGTATGTGTACAGCACGTTCCAACCAATAAAAACAAAGCAAAAGCAAAGAATATCTATTATATTATTCTCGTAGATGCGAGATGTGGAGTTTTATCCTAAATGAAATAATGTCAGGAAGCATAATTCAGAACAAATTCCACACAAAAAGTGGCCCTTCAAACCAAAACGACGTACGATTCCAAATACGAATTACTTCCGAGGTTACAAATAGAAATGTTTGGTGATTGGTTTAAATTCAGAAGGAAAGCAGGGATTGGCCCACGCGCGTGCTGCAACGTCTACTATGACAGCTGAGTCATTGCAGCGGGAACGATGTTATTGATTTAGCACCACTTTTATTGGGTCATTTTTTTAAGTATCATTTTTTTAACTCTTCCTGATATTATTTCTTCGTAGGTTTTATCCAAATGTAAAATTACTGAGTTTTGGATGATTATGCATTTCCCGCTCTATTTAAGTATTCTTTCATTCTGCTTTACTATCTGTAAATATTTCATCGTCGCCATACAATAACTTACTTCCTAGGTAAACAATCGTATTATACACATTTGTATATTACCTACCAAAAAGTAAATTTTTAGGCACGTTAAGCTCTACCGTTACTGAATTCAAACCTAGAAAAATATAGATGTCGAAATGTATACCAAAAATTAGTTTAGCGTAATAATTGGTGTAGCAGTAAAATTATTGCCTCATTTCATTTTTATATAACCTGGCGTCCCATCCATATAAAATATAAATATCCTTATTTCTGTATAAAATCCGTGGAATTTTAACCAAAAATTTCTAAACAGCTTATTGTCAATCAACCGACAGCTAGAGTTGACAGGATTACCGCAGGAGGACCAGGATTGAGGAGGCTGGTTACCTCTCCGCAAAAAAAGGGGAGCACAAGGAAAGCGAGAAGCTTAACCCTTCCTATATACCGGGATAATTAAAATAAAAGATTTATGAATGAAACGCACGTAAATTTACGACAATGGTACGCAAAGGGTTAAAACTTAAAAATAAAATAAAAAATTATATTTGTGAATTTTTTCGGAGTCCTTTTAGTTGGTCCCATTGAATTTATCAAAATAGGAGACTCAATGTTTGAGTTAGTTAAGTATACTCAAGAGTAAAATAGAGGAAACTAGATGACATCACTACAATGTCAGACGTTGAAAAGAATTACGTACAATGTAGAGATTTCATGATTTACGTGCAATAAAGTGAAATGGACTTATTTTCTTAATTGTTTATCATTATATCCAAACTTGTGTTTATGCATGCACATAAACGTACAATGACCAGTTGCTTACTTTACAGCTCTCAGACTCAGATTTCAAGTCATCACTTGCTATAGCTGGTTTTCCGGACGAGAAACAAGAAGTGCTTGTCAGACTACACAGTGCTAAGAAAGCTGAACTTTCGGATTCATTAAATTTGCTCCAGCAAAGAGATCCTACATATCAAGACTTCAGCTGGCGACTCGAGGTTCAGGTAAACAAACCACATTTTTTGTAACACTGAGCTTTGTTCCCTATGGCCACTCAAATAAGTAACGCGGCGCGTTATGATATAAAGGAATGATCATTGTATTCATGTGAAATCAATACATATTAGCGATCATTCCTTGAAGATATCGTAACGCGCAGAATTACTTGTTGAATGGTCATAGAAAATAAGTTCCCTGCAATGCGAGCATGGATTGTCGATAGGATACAATTTGACAATAATGATTGACAAAAGATACTCCGCGATAATCCATGAATGAGTCAAGATACGATAGATCATATTAGTTTATCGACGTGACAAGTTTGTCGTGGATAGATCCATGCTCTCACTGTTGATGCTGTTGGCCGTTTATCTCAGTCCTCGCCTGAGGGGTACAGGGGCGCAGGGGTAACGGACCATCGGACTACGGATACTAGGCGGATTAGAGAATAACAAAACTAGGTAGAAGGAAAATAACAGGCCCTGAGTACACAATTCAGGGCCTGTATATTCCTTTCCATGGTTTCAGAAGAAAGCAGAAATGGATAAAAATTATATCGATTTCATTCAGACTAGAATTACTTACCTACATTGTTAATAAGTTTTCGAAGCTTCATCCGGATTTATAGATGAGAGAGCGTTCATTTAGCTTTAATATTCTTACAGATATAATGTTTATTTTTAACAAAGTTAAGTTTCAAACAATAATGTAAGTAGGTAATTGTATTTCTTATCCATTGTGCTGTTTACATAATTCTTGTACTTAAATAAAAAAGGTACGGAAATTATGACACCACGAACGCTCTCTCATCTTCGATCTGGATTAAGTGAAGAATAACAAAATACACATACATAGTTAATTCCATCGAGATTATTAGTAACACTGAGTATAGCGTCAAAGTTACTATACTGATATTACGCAACATTCCATATCATACCTATATTAATTATGTGTGTAGGTATATTATATTTGGATGTTATGTTGCGTGTATGCCATAAATAAATATATTTTCTTTCTTTCTTTCTAGTTACCTATACAATTTGACTACTTTGTTACGTGGCTACATGTTAATTTAATTATGTAGACAGGAAGACAGGTCCCGGAACGTTGACCCAGTCAAATAATAATTATAACACAGCCCTCGCCGATTCTTTCAACATCCTTGCATAGTATAAAATACAGTCGCTTTCTGTGTCTGTCTGTGTGTCTGTATGTCTGCTAACTTCACTTACACCACGCAACGGGGTTTGATGCGGTGTTCACCAATACTTAGATCTTTTTCACAGAAGGTGTATATATCTATATAATAGTATATTATAATACCTACGCCACGTAGGTGAAATCGCGGAGGCAGCTAGTTGTAATAAAACCTAATAAGTTTGTACGTCATTAGAAAAAAAAAATTCTCTTTTATTTACCTCTTTTTTTATCTAAATTATACTGTTGCGGAGCCTGGGCGGGTCGCTAGTGTACCTACACATTAGTTTCATAATTAATATAATTATTTCACGCTTGTCATTAAACTAAATAAAGAGTAAATAAAAAACCTCTAATACAAAAATACTTTTCATTACAGGTCGCGTCACGGGTAAACAATGATCTGATAAAGCCTATGATAACAATGAATTTCGTAATTATGACTCCTAAAAATTACGGGCGCAATCAGGGAGATAATGCTAAAAGCGAAAGTCAAACAACGGCAAGTTTTTCGCCGATTCACGTCAATTCGACTATACAAGCCGCTAAAGCTGCCAGTCATTGCCAGAATATTATCAGTCATGTGTTCTTACATTGCGATCTGCCGAATTTACTCAATTTGACAAATAAATTAGAAAATGCATTGAAAGAATCCAAAAGCCAGCATGTAAGGAAAGTACAAAGAGCTTTATAGTGTAAAATCTATTTAACTTCATATGTTTAATTAATTTAATGCATACCGTACTCAAGGCTAGTATAATGAAGAATTAATTGTGTGTGTAATGTATATAGGAAATAACATACATATTTTGTATCCATATACTACATGTGTTTTATTTTATCATTGTACGTGTTTCACTTTAAAAATCTCAAATATATTAATAAAATCTGACTGTGATGACATAGACGCCTTTTCGATAAAGTTTATTCCCACTATTCATATTATAAATTTTTTGAAGTGGTTCGTAGGGTCATAAATATCTACACCACTGATACTTGATTATAATTGCCATATAATTGGTTGTCCTGATTGCCTGAATCATAACCCAAAGCAGAAACCGCTGGGGAATAAGTTTGAAATTTTGAAAGTTAGACAGGTAAAAAAATATTTCTGTAGCTCCGTATCCCATAGACCAAGCGAGCGAAGCCGCTGGCGGATCAACTAATTGTTAATACCTAGTACTTATGGGTCATTGGAAACTAATTAAATCCCATCGGCCCCTAGTGGGTTATGAGTCGTTACGAGGCACAAAAGAAATATATCAATAAAAGGTAAAACAGGTTATTTAATATGATATATTCGTAACTATAAACAAACGTCTTGTACATGTGCTCTGAGACTAATTTTTATTAAATGTCTTAATGGGAAGCCCCCAAGAGGGTTCCCGCCTTGCCGTGGTGGAGGGGGCTCAGTAGCCGTGGCTTGGGTCACCACGGTGAAGCTAAGAGGAACCAATGGGCCTGCCAGTGATAGCAGATAGCTGGCGGGCCCAAGGTGAGACCGCTCCTATGGGCTTTGCTCTCCAAGTCCACATGGGAGCAGTCACAGCAGGTTGCAACTGAGGCGGGCTTTGGTATCCCATACGACACCGCGGCTGAGAGTTACAGGCGCGGCGGAAGAGGAGTGCCGGTATTACAGTCACCCGCTCTCCCTGCCTTCCGCGGCCTTGACTGGGTCGCCACCGTTAGATGGCGGACGCGGTGGGGTCGCAGGGGAAGAGGACTGTCGGTATTGAGAGGCGCCGCTGTCCCTATCCATTCGTCGATTCGATCGGGACTTTCACGGCAGTCTGCTTGGCTTCGCAAGCTTCTTTATATCCCTTTGTAAGGGTAAGATCGATTAGAATTGTTCTTGATGGCTGTTCTTTCGCTCTATTGGTCATTAATGCCGGTGTACCTCAAGGGTCAGTTCTCTCAGCAACACTTGTTTTACTACAATCAACGATCTGCTTTTATACCTGGTTGTTGGTGTTGTTGAGAGATTTATATGCAACTATCGTACTAATAGCGTTGATCTCAAGTATCAGGGAGGCCATGGTATAGACCAAAGCAGAGCTTCCAAACGATGTTCGATAGGGGACACGCTACTTTGTTAAGGTTTGACGCTACTAAAACTCAGGCTTGTTTATTCTCCCCAAAAAAGAGTCAGGCTCCCTCTTTCCGTGTAGTAGAGATTTTGATTAACAACCATATCAATCTTTTAGGACTTTATCTCACGTCAAATATTAACTTTCGTATCCACATTGAATCCAAAGCCAAAGTCGCTGCTATAAAACTTGGCATTCTGTCGAAGGTGCGGCGGTATTTCACATCAGGACAGCTTCTAAACCTCTACCAAGTACAGGTCCGTTCTTGTATGGAGTGATTCTGCTACCTCTGGGATGGTCCGGCCAAGTATCAGTTGGAAGCTTTAATTCAATTGAGAGAAAAAGGAAGAGAAGAGCCTCCTCCGCCGCTCTGCTTTCCGTTGATGGATCGGGAAGATCCCAGAATAATGTTTTTAATATTGTGTACCCTATTTTCTAATTTATTTTATTGTGATTATGAGGTTTCATAGGTTCTTGTTGAAAGTGAAGAACAGAACCACAGAAGTGTGATCAAGGTTTCTCCAATCGGCTTGACTTTTTGGCACCGCGTAGAGAGAGATATTGACTGCATCTTTTGCCGCACATATCACGGGGAGCGTTCCGAGGAACTGTTTGGTCCAATACCTGCAGCTGAATTTCGTTATCGAACATGCAATTTCATAGATATCATGTTAAGATCTGGAAGTCCACAACCGTGAGCTTCCCACGGCACTTTCTGCCTCACACTACCACCACAGCATAAAAATCGTAAGGTTTACATAGGCTGTACTGTACCGCTATGTGAAAACAGCTGCCATTTCAGGTATTTCCGAAGCGATACGACTTGGGATCCTACAAGAAGAGAGCTTATTCCTTCCAGGCCGGCAACGCATCCTCGAAACCTCTGGTAATGCGGATGTTTGTGGGCGACGATGACCACGTACCATCAGGTGAGCCGCCTGCTCGTTTGCCAACTTATATCATACAAAATGAAGTCAGTATAATTTGCCTTGGACATGATATAGCGGCATATCACAATGTGGCTAGGTGCATCCAGATGGGAACTGATGTGTTAATAGGTATGTGTCCATCCTCCCGCATTCAACACAGGTAACTGACGGTACGAGGGTATGAATGAATTCTCGTTGTAAAAGCAATTTACTATGGTACCTATGAGTAGTGTTACCATTATTTATTATTATTAATAATAATAAAATTTGTTGTAATTAAAGTTAGTCAAACTTATATACTCGTACTTATATAATATACTTAGTTACTATCATGAACTAGCTCGACTAGGTACGATTAGACGTACCGTGTCTGTCCTATCCATGTTAGGTACGAGTAGGTTTATCTACCTAAAGATATCAAATGTCTGTTTAGATCTTGTCAGACATGAATCGAGGTTTCCTGTTTAATCATAATAGCTCGATGGTTTAATCAGCAGATCATGATTGTTGCAAAATAATTTATTCATTCATTGCCAATAGATAAAAGTAACTTAGTAATTACTACAATAAAATATATTAAGAGTCATCGCTTTTGGCATGAAATGTTATTAGTCCGGTACCAACCGTCGTCGTCAGTATCTACCTATAGGTACTCTAGTTAAAAACCATACGCCAAACTTATCCAATTTCAAATCTCTCAATTCTGAAGGGTATTAAATTGATAAAATACTATGATTGACTACTTGATACTATGAAGCGGGAAATAATCGATTCATTACACATGCTGCTAGTGCGGTTATCTATATAATGGGAACTGAGGGTGTGTCACCACAAAATAGATCGTTTCACCATGTCATAAATTAAAATGTCGCAATATGTGTAATACTTGCGCCAGAAATGCCAAATTGAGGTACCTACGTGAGAGCCGCTAATACCTACTTAATTCCTATTTATAAGGAGCGCTAGGATTTACCTGGATATCCTACAGAAAAAGTTCTCAATTCCAATGTATTTTTAGTGCGTATTATCATATATATATGTTTTTTTTTTAGTTGGCTAGGTTACACATTTGTCTGTATTATCTGCGTCATCGATCATCTTCACATACCTATACATATTATCATCAAACAGTTTGGCTTAATTTGTGAAAATTACACGTGGGACAGCCGCCCATATGGATGTATGTAAGTTCTATCTACTTTCAAGAAGCCTAGGATAATATTTTCTTCACATATATGTACCTTATCATAAAATATTTCAATATTATAAAAATATCTAGGAAGCAAATATCTCATGGTAAGCAGCAATTACCTAGAAACTAGAAGGTACTAGCGCAGACGCAGCCGGTTGCGCAAGTACTCTATGAAGAAGTGGCCTGGTCACGAAACCGGCCGGGACACGTAACTATACCTACCGCGTAAGTTAAACCGTCAAAATAATATTGAAATGTATCATTATCAAATTACATTACATATCACTTTAGATTTATTGTCAGCGTTCGCGCTACTGTACTAGAGCGAACCAAGCCCAGTGCGCAAGTATTCTATGACCAAGTGGCCGGCAGATCGCGAAACCGGCCTGGATACTTGACTATACCTACCGTATAAGTTAAACCGTCACAATAATATTGAAATGTATCATCAAGTTACATTACATATCACTTTAGATTTATTGTCAGCGTTCGCGCTACTGTACTAGAGCGAACCAAGCCCAGTGCGCAAGTATTCTATGACCAAGTGGCCGGCAGATCGCGAAACCGGCCTGGATACTTGACTATACCTACCGTATAAGTTAAACCGTCACAATAATATTGAAATGTATCATCAAGTTACATTACATATCACTTTAGATTTATTGTCAGCGTTCGCGCTACTGTACTAGAGCGAACCAAGCTCAGTGCGCAAGTATTCTATGACCAAGTGGCCGGCAGATCGCGAAACCGGCCTGGATACTTGACTATACCTACCGTATAAGTTAAACCGTCACAATAATATTGAAATGTATCATCAAGTTACATTACATATCACTTTAGATTTATTGTCAGCGTTCGCGCTACTGTACTAGAGCGAACCAAGCCCAGTGCGCAAGTATTCTATGACCAAGTGGCCGGCAGATCGCGAAACCGGCCGGGACACGTAACTATACCTACCGCGTAAGTTAAACCGTCAAAATAATATTGAAATGTATCATTATCAAGTTACATTACATTTCACTTTAGATTTATTGTCAGCGTTCGCGCTACTGTACTAGAGCGAACTAAGCCCAGTGCGCAAGTATTCTATGACCAAGTGGCCCGGCAGATCGCGAAACCGGCCTGGATACTAAACTACTAACCGCGTAAGTTAACCCGTCCGAATCACCCGTACGTACCGCGTAAGTTAAACCGTCAAAATAATATTGAAATGTATCATTATCAAGTTACATTACATATCACTTTAGATTTATTGTCAGCGTTCGCGCTACTGTACTAGAGCGAACCAAGCCCAGTGCGCAAGTATTCTATGACCAAGTGGCCCGGCAGATCGCGAAACCGGCCTGGATACTTAACTATACCTACCGTATAAGTTAAACCGTCACAATAATATTGAAATGTATCATTATCAAGTTACATTACATTTCACTTTAGATTTATTGTCAGCGTTCGCGCTACTGTACTAGAGCGAACCAAGCCCAGTGCGCAAGTATTCTATGACCAAGTGGCCCGGCAGATCGCGAAACCGGCCTGGATACTAAACTACTAACCGCGTAAGTTAACCCGTCCGAATCACCCGTACGTACCGCGTAAGTTAAACCGTCAAAATAATATTGAAATGTATCATTATCAAGTTACATTACATATCACTTTAGATTTATTGTCAGCGTTCGCGCTACTGTACTAGAGCGAACCAAGCCCAGTGCGCAAGTATTCTATGACCAAGTGGCCGGCAGATCGCGAAACCGGCCTGGATACTTGACTATACCTACCGTATAAGTTAAACCGTCACAATAATATTGAAATGTATCATCAAGTCACATTACATATCACTTTAGATTTATTGTCAGCGTTCGCGCTACTGTACTAGAGCGAACCAAGCCCAGTGCGCAAGTATTCTATGACCAAGTGGCCGGCAGATCGCGAAACCGGCCTGGATACTTGACTATACCTACCGTATAAGTTAAACCGTCACAATAATATTGAAATGTATCATCAAGTTACATTACATATCACTTTAGATTTATTGTCAGCGTTCGCGCTACTGTACTAGAGCGAACCAAGCCCAGTGCGCAAGTATTCTATGACCAAGTGGCCCGGCAGATCGCGAAACCGGCCTGGATACTTGACTATACCTACCGTATAAGTTAAACCGTCACAATAATATTGAAATGTATCATTATCAAGTTACATTACATTTCACTTTAGATTTATTGTCAGCGTTCGCGCTACTGTACTAGAGCGAACCAAGCCCAGTGCGCAAGTATTCTATGACCAAGTGGCCGGCAGATCGCGAAACCGGCCTGGATACTTGACTATACCTACCGTATAAGTTAAACCGTCACAATAATATTGAAATGTATCATCAAGTTACATTACATATCACTTTAGATTTATTGTCAGCGTTCGCGCTACTGTACTAGAGCGAACCAAGCCCAGTGCGCAAGTATTCTATGACCAAGTGGCCGGCAGATCGCGAAACCGGCCTGGATACTTGACTATACCTACCGTATAAGTTAAACCGTCACAATAATATTGAAATGTATCATCAAGTTACATTACATATCACTTTAGATTTATTGTCAGCGTTCGCGCTACTGTACTAGAGCGAACCAAGCCCAGTGCGCAAGTATTCTATGACCAAGTGGCCGGCAGATCGCGAAACCGGCCTGGATACTTGACTATACCTACCGTATAAGTTAAACCGTCACAATAATATTGAAATGTATCATCAAGTTACATTACATATCACTTTAGATTTATTGTCAGCGTTCGCGCTACTGTACTAGAGCGAACCAAGCCCAGTGCGCAAGTATTCTATGACCAAGTGGCCGGCAGATCGCGAAACCGGCCTGGATACTTGACTATACCTACCGTATAAGTTAAACCGTCACAATAATATTGAAATGTATCATCAAGTTACATTACATATCACTTTAGATTTATTGTCAGCGTTCGCGCTACTGTACTAGAGCGAACCAAGCCCAGTGCGCAAGTATTCTATGACCAAGTGGCCGGCAGATCGCGAAACCGGCCTGGATACTTGACTATACCTACCGTATAAGTTAAACCGTCACAATAATATTGAAATGTATCATTATCAAGTTACATTACATATCACTTTAGATTTATTGTCAGCGTTCGCGCTACTGTACTAGAGCGAACCAAGCCCAGTGCGCAAGTATTCTATGACCAAGTGGCCGGCAGATCGCGAAACCGGCCTGGATACTTGACTATACCTACCGTATAAGTTAAACCGTCACAATAATATTGAAATGTATCATTATCAAGTTACATTACATTTCACTTTAGATTTATTGTCAGCGTTCGCGCTACTGTACTAGAGCGAACCAAGCCCAGTGCGCAAGTATTCTATGACCAAGTGGCCGGCAGATCGCGAAACCGGCCTGGATACTTGACTATACCTACCGTATAAGTTAAACCGTCACAATAATATTGAAATGTATCATTATCAAGTTACATTACATATCACTTTAGATTTATTGTCAGCGTTCGCGCTACTGTACTAGAGCGAACCAAGCCCAGTGCGCAAGTATTCTATGACCAAGTGGCCCGGCAGATCGCGAAACCGGCCTGGATACTTGACTATACCTACCGTATAAGTTAAACCGTCACAATAATATTGAAATGTATCATTATCAAGTTACATTACATTTCACTTTAGATTTATTGTCAGCGTTCGCGCTACTGTACTAGAGCGAACCAAGCCCAGTGCGCAAGTATTCTATGACCAAGTGGCCGGCAGATCGCGAAACCGGCCTGGATACTTGACTATACCTACCGTATAAGTTAAACCGTCACAATAATATTGAAATGTATCATCAAGTTACATTACATATCACTTTAGATTTATTGTCAGCGTTCGCGCTACTGTACTAGAGCGAACCAAGCCCAGTGCGCAAGTATTCTATGACCAAGTGGCCGGCAGATCGCGAAACCGGCCTGGATACTTGACTATACCTACCGTATAAGTTAAACCGTCACAATAATATTGAAATGTATCATCAAGTTACATTACATATCACTTTAGATTTATTGTCAGCGTTCGCGCTACTGTACTAGAGCGAACCAAGCCCAGTGCGCAAGTATTCTATGACCAAGTGGCCGGCAGATCGCGAAACCGGCCTGGATACTTGACTATACCTACCGTATAAGTTAAACCGTCACAATAATATTGAAATGTATCATCAAGTTACATTACATATCACTTTAGATTTATTGTCAGCGTTCGCGCTACTGTACTAGAGCGAACCAAGCCCAGTGCGCAAGTATTCTATGACCAAGTGGCCGGCAGATCGCGAAACCGGCCTGGATACTTGACTATACCTACCGTATAAGTTAAACCGTCACAATAATATTGAAATGTATCATTATCAAGTTACATTACATATCACTTTAGATTTATTGTCAGCGTTCGCGCTACTGTACTAGAGCGAACCAAGCCCAGTGCGCAAGTATTCTATGACCAAGTGGCCCGGCAGATCGCGAAACCGGCCTGGATACTTGACTATACCTACCGTATAAGTTAAACCGTCACAATAATATTGAAATGTATCATTATCAAGTTACATTACATTTCACTTTAGATTTATTGTCAGCGTTCGCGCTACTGTACTAGAGCGAACCAAGCCCAGTGCGCAAGTATTCTATGACCAAGTGGCCGGCAGATCGCGAAACCGGCCTGGATACTTGACTATACCTACCGTATAAGTTAAACCGTCACAATAATATTGAAATGTATCATCAAGTTACATTACATATCACTTTAGATTTATTGTCAGCGTTCGCGCTACTGTACTAGAGCGAACCAAGCCCAGTGCGCAAGTATTCTATGACCAAGTGGCCGGCAGATCGCGAAACCGGCCTGGATACTTGACTATACCTACCGTATAAGTTAAACCGTCACAATAATATTGAAATGTATCATCAAGTTACATTACATATCACTTTAGATTTATTGTCAGCGTTCGCGCTACTGTACTAGAGCGAACCAAGCCCAGTGCGCAAGTATTCTATGACCAAGTGGCCGGCAGATCGCGAAACCGGCCTGGATACTTGACTATACCTACCGTATAAGTTAAACCGTCACAATAATATTGAAATGTATCATCAAGTTACATTACATATCACTTTAGATTTATTGTCAGCGTTCGCGCTACTGTACTAGAGCGAACCAAGCCCAGTGCGCAAGTATTCTATGACCAAGTGGCCGGCAGATCGCGAAACCGGCCTGGATACTTGACTATACCTACCGTATAAGTTAAACCGTCACAATAATATTGAAATGTATCATCAAGTTACATTACATATCACTTTAGATTTATTGTCAGCGTTCGCGCTACTGTACTAGAGCGAACCAAGCCCAGTGCGCAAGTATTCTATGACCAAGTGGCCGGCAGATCGCGAAACCGGCCTGGATACTTGACTATACCTACCGTATAAGTTAAACCGTCACAATAATATTGAAATGGAACACGACAAATAGAAGTTTGAAAATTACCGAGACTCTATTTACTACGTATTATTATATAGTTACCTACCATATCTCAGGATTTGTCATGAGATTTCAAGATATTTGGACTTTTCTCAGGATTGCGGCTTAGTTCAGACTCAGGTTAATTAAAAGAATATCATAGATATCTTTAATGAAAATTTAAATAAACTAAAAATAATCTTCCTTAATTGCGTGATTGGTAATCAACTTTCGTAATAATTGCACAATTAAAATCAACACTTATTTACAGAACATAATCAGTTTTATCATATTATTATGTTAGTGTGTAAATATCCCGTTTGAAGTAGGTAAGGTACTTTCTTAATTAATTTATAAAATGTTACGTTTGAAAGAAAAATCTCAAACTACAACAAAATCAGAATTTTTCAATGGAAATCAGGCCTCATCTCCGTGCTTTTTATTTCTTCGTCTTGTTATCCTAACTGCATAATTACTGTAGAAGTTACTTAGTTGTTATCATCAAGAATAGTGACTACAATATGCACAAATAGCATAACTTTTTAGTAAACATTATAATGCTTACACATGCATACTTGGCATTTATACTAAGGTCAGTTAAATTGAAGTTGACAGAAAACGAACGCACTGTAAATACGCAAGAAGCTATTGTACCTAAAGATATACTTACACTATAAATCCTCACATATTCATAGAGTAAACAGATACGACATGACATAATTATCACAAATGCCTATGCGCATGTCGACGTGACTAGCTTTTATACGCTCTCCACTTTTTACTCATATCATATCACTTTGCATTCTCTTTAAAACGTACCTACTTCCTATCTACGCACATTAAAAAAAGTTTGTGATCAATATCATAATCTGATATAATTTTTTAAATTGAAATTCATCAACAATTTATTAATAAAAGTTTTATATTCAATACAATATAACTCTGGCTCGAACACATGCCGTGATCCTCCTGGGCATGCTGCGAATCAAGTTGACTAGCATTTCTTGGGGTTACCTGCTCCCTTCTTGAATAGCGGCTTCCCTAAGCTCTGGCACTGTCTGGGGACGTGGCTGACGATTCCAAATAGCTCGCCATCCCACGCGTGATCGTCAGGTGAGCCGGCAGGCCAGTCTAACATTGTGATGTCGTATTCTCGGAGAGCAGTATTGAGCTTGATAGGTGGGCGCAATATCATCTACCAGGACAAATTGGTGCCCATGGTTTACTCGGAATGGTCTGACAATTCCATCAATAGCAACTCCTCTACACATGTCTGCTGTCATGAAGCCTAAAAACAAAAACAGATTTTGATTTTTCAAAGTGATAGCAAACTTTTTCTGATTTGTGTACACCAAACCATTGCAAGAATGCAGTGCCACCAGCTGAATTTTGTCATGGCTCTGCACTGCACTCGTTACTTTATAAATAGATGTTGTAGTCTCGATAGCCCAATAATTTTACTTGTCACCATGCCCTTCAACCTCTAACATAGTATGCTGGTCCAATACTGTCAGGGGGTAGAATATGGCACTGCGGTGGTATCATCAGGATGTAACAAGTTGAGTTTCGTCACCTCTTAAGATTCCTTTGTATCCTTCACTTCATTCCGTCGCTCACGGAGTGAACTAGTTCGTAAGGGTCAACGAAGTAAGTACCTACCTATCCTTGACCTATAAAGTCATTTTTACGAATATATTTTCACCAATAAACGCACAGAATAAGCAATAGTACCAACTACGATAGACGGTCTATTGGTTTCATATGTATATACAAATTCTGTAGGTATATATTATATTGTATGGTTAATTAGATAAACTCTCATAATTTCGGGATTTTTGGGCCTCTGTCTGTCTGACGGTGTGTAACTATATACCTCGGTACATGTCCCTGAGAAACTAATTCAGAAGTTAGCCGACCAAGGTATTCTATAGGTGATTTGATACGAGTTTCATAAAAAAATAAAATCAGTAGTAAAGGTAAATATATAAAATGAACCCTATTATAGATTTTTAGGATAGAACAATTTCGCTAATTAGGTTTTTGTTTTGTTGTGTTAATAATTTAGTGTCAGGAGAAGATTCTTATGAAAGAAAAACCAAGGAAAGATGGTAGGTTATGGCGAGGCCGAAGGCCGAGCCTACTACGCGAACGAAGTTGCGGGCAGTGGCTAGTTAACGATAAAAGTGTACCGGTACGGTAATATAAAATTACCGTGGTACCGGCCAGAAGAAATGCACTCGATGAAAAACGTCTCATGAACGTCATTAATTACTTACTTATAGTTTGGCTTAGCTCTTGTAGGTATAATGTTGATTATGAGGCTTAGATGTTTTCAGCCTGGCCCATATCAGCGTTAATAGGTCACTGGCAATTTAAAAAAGCGTGTAAATCACTAAATAGTCGGTACGTATGAAGATACGAGTATGATCAAGTACCTAACATTTCTTCAGTAGCAAAATCGTATCGGTACATTCATTATACGTCGATTCTTTCAGGGGCCGAGCTGGAGTGTCTGGCTTACCGGGCAATCTACTAAAAGGCAATAACATTCAGTTACAGTACATTTAATAATGCACTGGATCTGAAAATAGAATTACAATATGTTCATTGCATGACGGACTTGTGTGTTCAATGACAGTTTGATGGCCCACGTCCCACTCTACCACCTGACCTGGTGACAACCTGATAAAAGTCGTAGCGTATCGTGGGGGTCTGAATTGACGTCCTGCGCTGGGTACCTACTGGTCTTATAAAAATTAGACAATGGCTGCTGAATTAGGTCGGTGCACGGCTCCCTGTCTTCAATTTTTTTTTTAATTTCTTCAACTAGTAATTACTTCTTTATAAATACGAGTGTTAGACTCCTAGATATTCCAGCGTCCCCTCTCTCCTTACCTGGCTTATAGATACTCTAAACGAGTAGATATTGGGCTAGGTACAGTACATCACTGTCTATGCTTCTATTATAAAATCTTAATTGTATCGTTTCCTTTTCGTTTTTTCTCGTTCTAAAATCGAGTTCATTTATCATACTACTACAGTCTATTTTTATCCTGTGATACTACGTTGAACTTTTTTGTTTGTGTCGATATGATGTACTGACGTAGGTACACGAGGCCAGGAAATTAAAAAATATAGCAAGTTACACTTTTTTAAAGATTAATTAGTTTTATATTCCCTATATATTACCCTACTCTTTGGTTTTATATAAGTAAAGAATTCTAATATAATATAGTAGGTACTAATAAGTGTTGTGTTTGTAGAAAGTCTACGAAAAAAGTATTTTCCTCAACCAGAGGATCCCAATTAGAGGGGACTACGCTCTAACCCCCGTCTTCTGGAAGGGCGAGCGGAAACAACGCGCGTGCCGTCTCGGGGACACTGATGTTTGGACAACGGACGCCCGCGCGCATGCGCATCATGGAGGTTGGAAGAGGGCGTGAAAGATCAACCTCCGACGCTCTGGTCTCCTGCGTGTCGGGAGCTTGGATAGCAATTCTCGCTCCCTAGCTGCCACCTCCTTCTGCCCCAGGGTATTAGTACCTACAATTGTACCTACCCCTTCGCGAATACACGCGTGATGTTATGTTATTAAAGAAATTAATGCAAGATTCAAACAGTTTCAAGAAGTGATTATCACTACAGCAAGATTTTAGGGGCTTTACAAACAATCAAGGAAGCGAGATTACATAGTAGGTAATCTAAATTTTACAATCGTCTACAAACTGCCTCTGGACTTATACTATTTGCTATGGAATATCTGATGTAAGCCGATTCGTCAACAGTATGTATGTTTTTCTTTGCGTAATTTTCCGCTGTTTTTTAATACCAACTCGTACATGTATTAAGTATGTATTTGATCGTAATGTCTGACTATTCCTCATCTCGGAATCTTCATTCAGTAGGTAATCTTGTACACTGTAATAGATAATGTACGAGTAATTACTTATCTTCTGTCACAGGTACTATTACACAGTTTAAATTAGGATGTGGCGATACTATATTCGTGACTGTAGAAACAGTATGATATGATACAATTAAGCTATTTGGTCGTCGCAACAGAGGTTGGATGGCAGCCAGAGCAGAAGGCGACGGCGTATAGTCATAGAATGAAGCTGAATAAAACCACGAATGTAAGTTTACGCGTTTGATACGTTTTTAACACACTTTCGAATAAACATGTGATTATTTAAAAAAGGCGAAACTGATTTCACTACTAACGAGCTACTTATATATACGCCCGAAACTTATAAAGATATCATCCTTATACGCAACACCTTTTTTATGTGTTTTTTAACCGATTGTGATAAAAGAGGTAACGGAGCTTGAGTAGGTGATCAAGTGAAGCAACGCTTGCTGCAGTCAGAAGTTGGATGGGTGTGTGCTAGTGGCATTATTCAACTTTCGTGCTTCGGAGGGCACGTTAAGCAATAGGTTCCGGTTGTTTGTCTCAGGACAACAGGCTATGTCGAAGGCCTTCGGGCGACCTGAAAACTTCGATATGGATTGGCCACTAGCCTATCCACCAAGCCGCATTGATTATGGCCCAACTCCTCTCTGAGAGGAAGGCTCGAGACCCAGTAGTGGGAATATAATGGGCTGATTATGTGATAAAATTTAAATGGGACCGAGCTTGGATTGGAGGCCATACCATATTCAACAAAAAATACAAAGTCGATCCACAATTGGCGGTGAAGTCGCGTAACATGTTTTTACGCGTTTATACAAAAACACATACCTACTTTCAGACTCAGAACCTCATCAGTTTTTGAATTCCGTTAGAAATAATTAAAATGTCCATATAATACTAACCAGATTTATAAACATATTTAGGTACCTACTGCTCTAACTTTTTACTCCGTCGTCAGTGAACTATAATTTGAGTACAGTTTTACAAATTAGTCTATTAGGTACATATTATCTGTTATAAGGCATATAAAAACTAATACATTTTAGATTTTCATTTTGATCATTAAATAAATATTCACTAAATATGCTTGGCTGATTGTTTTGCGGTACGATATGGCGTGATATAGTGGCTCTTTGCACATATGCAGTAAGTTGTAGATATTACGAGTATGTTGAGCGCGCATGATAACATAAAAACCGCTTATTACTACTACAAATTTTTAGGGTCGACCTATGTTGAATCTGTTCAAAATGTCTGGTTCAAGTGAGGAATTTTAATCCAGAAAATGTTATTCTAGAAGCTAGAAACAAAATACTAATACCCTTAGCTTATACATAAAAAGAAGAATATCTACTATATATATAGGTATTCATAACTAATACCTATAACGGTATTTTTTACATGATAGGACCACGGGTAGTTTGACTTGCCCGTGGTTCAATCGATTGAATCACAGGCAAAAGAAATTGCCCATGGATCAACCAGTAGAACTCCGCAATTGAACCTGGCTACATCACTTTTTTCAACACACCTACTAGAAAAGGGAACGCTTATTGAACGGTAATTAGAATCAAAATGCAGCGTATTTCGAACGCGTGCTTTTTACCTACTTTTCATTCTCGCACGAGTGAGAAAATGAAATTTAAGTTTTAAAAAATGAGCAAAAAGTTGTAACCTTTAAATTAAAAAACTTTTTGCAAACTTTTTGCAACTGTATTCGTCAAAATACAATACAAGACACAAACATTTTAGCAAATAATTCATTTATATGCGCAGACAAAATGACTTTTTTATTTTGTCTGAGTTTATATGATTTATATGTATGCATCAGATTAAAAAGTTAAAAAATAATAGCATTTTAATAGCAAAATCATACACAACATTTATTTTCAGAGGATTAATACGCGTGAAAAAAAGCATTATGTATGTCTGAAGGTGCATTTCCGCAAGTAAGTATTTACGTTTAGTAATGTCAATTTCTTACTTTAGTACGAAGTAATAGGTAGTACCTTATGTGGTATAACATAGGTTATCCATAAGGTAATTTTAATCCCCTAAAATTAAATGTTATTCCGGAATAGGGGATGAATTGATTGGTTTTAGGCCAGAACATGCATCATCAAAAACGATTTGATCGTTGATTTGCCAAAAAACAAGAGATCCTCCTGCACCTTTTCTGGAGAAGTCCGTAGGAAAGAAGCTTCGCAAGCGCTTTATGCCTCACCCCATTAAATGCCTTTGCTATGTCTAAACAAGCCGCCAACACATCACCATTTGACTCCACCACTTCCGCCCATGGATGAGTGAAGTGAACTAGAAGATCAGGTGATGGTGATGAATGGTTTCCATTATCTTAGTAGTTAGTAAGTAAGTAATACCTAAAGCTTATATTTATATAACATTCATTAATAAAATTTCTTCGTTTATTTGCATGCTGTGCTTCCTTCAAACACATTTAGTTAAATTAGAAAAGTAGTAAGAGTTGTTTGTGTTTGTAATAATGTAGTTATCAATGTAAAGCCTTAATAAATAAATAAAATATACAGAAAATATCTTGGAGAACAAAGACGGTAGGGCTATAGGGCGGTAGTTAGACGAATCGGAGCTGTCACCATATTTTGAGATCGGATGCACCAAAGCAGTCTTCCATATGTTGGGGACAACGCATGATGAGTAAGAGAGCTGGAAAAGATGCGTTAGAACCGGTGTCAGCTCTGGAGCACAAGTCGCAACACTATCGGAAGAATGCCGTCAGGCCCACTCGACTTATGAATGTCTAAGAGAACATTGCAGCACGCTGCCGGAAAATAATGTATGGCATAGAAGAATCACACCGTGTTAAGATCGGTGGTGAGTATCCTCGGTTATTCAAAGTAAGGTTGGATGCAAAGAGATCCCAACAGATCAGCCTTCTCTTTAGCGGCATAGACCAGAGTGTCATCCACTCTGTGCAGAGACGGTAGTGATGACTGACAAAATTTCCCTTGGACAGCCTTGGGAAGAGACCAGAACGCACGAGTTCCCGAAAGAAGGCGGGCTGAACTTTCGCCAATTTTAGATACTTATATGCTTCGACTTGGCATTTATTATTTTAAAGGACCTAGAGACAAAGTTATACTTCTTTTCGAGGTTTCTGGTATTTACAGATTTCTGGAAACTTCGCGAAGTCTTCTCGTCCTAAA
Source organism: Selenia dentaria (assembly GCA_917880725.1). NCBI lineage: Eukaryota > Metazoa > Arthropoda > Insecta > Lepidoptera > Geometridae > Selenia > Selenia dentaria. Next base: position 23,239,373 of record OU862879.1, read on the forward strand.
TACCTCATTGCTTCAAGACAAAAGTCGTTGACCAATGTATGTTACCAGTGTTGACATAATATGGCACTGAAACGTGATCTCTTACTATGGGCCTCAAAAGCAAGCTCAAAACGCACAACAAGCTATGCTCGGGGTTGCTCTACGTGATCGAGTCAGAAATGAATACGAAATAAAGTCACCGATATAGCCCGAAAATAAGTCAGTTGAAGTCGCATTGGGCGGGCTACATAGCACGCAGAATATATGGCAGAAGGGGCCAGAAGGTTCTATAGTGTAGACCACGGACCGGCAAGCGCATCGTAGGTCGTCCACCGACAATGTGGACAACAATAAATTACCTACTTATATGAGCTAGAATATTAAGTAGCAGCGTTCCGCCGTTTTTACCTGCGTGGTGATGGAGGACGATGATGATGAATCAAAATATATAGCCCATGTTACTCTGTGATAATGTAGCTCTTTAACAGCAATTTTTTTTAATCGGTCCATTTGTTTTTATGTTTATTCGTTACATACAAAAATACAAATCAACTTCATTAGACAAGTAGGTATGTAAAGGTCATGATGAATTAGTTACCAATTGATTTCCATTGTACAGACGCAGTTATTTTTTAATATTAAGTATATAGGTAAACCCTCATCTCGCTCGTTAGTAAAGTAATCTACAAGAAGTTATAGTGAGCCTCAAGTGAGCCTGGCTTCTAAACCTGGCCCCACAGGTTCAAATGTGTGTACTTATATAAAATTATTTAAGTAGGTATGAATAGCAGCGTGCTTTAAAAAAAATAGCTGGCATGACGTTCGTACAGTTCAGTAGCAATAGGGAAATGACGGTTGGATTGTCGACTACCGGAACGTATACGACGTATAGCAATATCTGAATGGTCTCCACGCCGGCCAAGATGTGGCAGGCGCCAGCCAAATAGGGTCGTCTGTTATGCCTTGGCCACACCGAGGTGAAACGCCGTTGATTATCGCGTTGTTGACGTCAACCGTAGATGTAGCCACCCCTAATCGCGATAATTCGACAACGGCATTAACATTGCCGTTGAAGTTGGCCGATAAATCGGCTGGCGGTATTTTTAGGCACATCAAAGAGATTTAACGCGAGAATTATTACGTTAAAGCGGCCACACCAACGTTTGTCAGTGTGCACCGTGATAGCTAAGGGATCGCACGTGTGAACTTTAGAATAATTAAAAAAGAAAAATGAAATCCTAATGGGTAATTTTTTTACAGAGCCCATTTGAATAAATATTATAAATCTTTGAAGTCCTGGAAAAAATTACTTATACTCAATATTATGATACAATACATTCATATATACAAATTGACACTCATACAGTTTAGCAACGTCGACGTCCATCTTGAATTATTGACAATTTTATCGGCAATGAAATGGGCGTTGACGTTCACGGTACCAGTGTAGCCATTCAATTTATCGCGATAATTATCGGAATAATTAGCGCATTGTTTAAGGCGATGTTGGCATTTACGTTGAAACTCGGTGTGGCTAAGGCATTACTAGTTTAATAATTTGTTTTTGAGGTGCGGAGGCGGCAAGGCAAAGCAGCCGATCGAGTCTGACGCCTGCCTGGCCGATAGCTAGATAGAAAAGTTGGATCGTCATTCGACACGCGGCCGCCGGGCGACACAGACACACTCGAGTTCTCTTCGCGTCGCCCGCTCGTTCACTAATACCACAGAGAATCTAATAACGGGTATATTATATTGTTCTGTGCTAGTAGTACGTCGGCAACGCCCGAGCGATATGCCCGTGTTCGATTACCGCGACGTAACCCACGTTATCGCTAAGACTTATCTAGATCGTTTCACAAACAGTACTTAAATATACACTTCATTTTTATTATCACAGCTTTAATATAAAAAAGACGGTCGTGGTTTATATTATTACAGTATTGTATTGCGAGTTGGGTATAAACAACGTCTCTGATTCTCAATGACAACGTGTGTGTTCTCGTGTGCAAAAGCCGACGGATTCGAAGAATATTGCGAATGATAATAAATTACATTAACAGTGGCGGCTAGTGTTTCAAATATCACACTATTTTGTTTTATACGTTATAAAATAATAAATACTTACTAAATTTATTAAGTATATAAAATTATTAAATAAGTGTTTATAGTTCTAATATTTTGCGCGGTATACCTACTTAAAACTTTAAACATAGTACCTAGTAGCAGAACCAGTGAATACCTTATAACTTACAGCTATCTATAAATACTTATATACGTAGCTTGTTTTATAAACTGTGATAACGTGATTGAACTGCCCTCCTCATTAAAAACCGGTGGAATTCTTAATTATATACAAAGTGACATTGGGACCAAAACGGGTCCAAAAGAAGCATGGAATCAAAAGTTGTGTTGAAAGAAAAAAATCCTCACGACAGAGCAAACTTTTTATCTAAAATATTTCTAACGTAAGTATTATTCATTAATTATTTTTATAGGTAAGTACTTATTCAGGCTTCTTTATTTACTTACAGACAATGATGATATAATCTGTAAAAAAGAAATAAATAGATTTAAATGTCTTAGTTTTTTTCATGTAGGTAGTACCCAGAGTGAATTAGTGATGGCCCATGTGGCCGTACTCCCTAAGTATATAAATAATAGTGATGGATGGTCCTACTGCACTAGACCTAGAATGGCGACTGGCTCTTTGGCTCTCAAGGACATCTGCCGGACCGGAATGCACCGTTTGGTATTACCACAGCATAAAAATCATAGGCTGTGGTATTACTAACACTTCTAAGGTGCTATCGTTTAGCTTATGAGGACATTGGTAGCGTTGTCATTGATGGCTCTTTTGTTAAAGCGTTCGTAAAGCTCAAAAACATTATTTTTGCCACTTTTGCCCACACCCTATTCAAACGCTCAACTGAGCATAAGACCTAAAATCGCATGATTATGCTGTCAAATACATAGCTGTCAAAAAACGATCACAAACAACCATGTTCCGGACGTGGGTCAAAAATTGCACCTTTTGGTGGCAAAAATTCCTCTTTTTTAGCGTTCCGAACGCTGTACAAAAAGAGACATGAACGACATTTTCCCCCACAGATTCCCAATTCGAACGCCCCTTGTGAGCGTTTTTAGCGTTGTTTTATGCTAAAACGATCACAAATAGCCTATTCGAACGCACTAATAATAAACTTATGGTACAAGCCAGCCAACACCATCTATAATTTTATACAAATGCTAGGCTGGGTCTTCGGCCTTTACCATAACATCGCGACTTTTCCTTTTTTTCTTTCATAAAAACCCTCTCCGGACAATATGTAATTAACACAATAAAAAAAAAATTGCGAGATTGTTCCATCCCTTCTCAAGTTATAGCGTAACCAGTAGAAATAGTGGTTCATTTTCATATATATACAGTTAGGTACTAGCGACTGCCCGCGACTTCGTTCGCGTAGTAGGCTCCTTCCTACCTTTGGCCTCGTCATAACCTCTCATCTTTTCGTTTTTCTTTTTTAAGAACCTTCCGAGTTCTGACAATAATTACCACAACAACAAAAAAAATAATGAGATCGTTCCATCCGTTCTCAAGTTAATAGCGTGATCAGGAGAAATGGGCGATATTTTTTTATAATTATATACTAGCCACTGCCCGCGACTTCTTTCGTGTAGTAAGCTCGGCCTGCGGCCTCGACATAACCTCCCATCTTAATCTACAATTTTTTTAAATGTAGTAACCTTCTACAAAGTATAAGAAAACATTTTAAAAAATGATGAATGAATTCGGTAAAGCCGTTCTGAAGTTATTGGGCGACCAGGAGAAATTCGCATTCATCATACATTCTTTAAAATTATAGAAATGCTTTTAATAATATGTAGTCGGCCATACTTCAGTGCGATAATGAAAAAAAATCGTTTACAAGTTCTAAAAAGGCTTCAATTCATTTATAGCTAATATTTGACCATATACCATACCTACTTATTAGAAAACTTACAATACCTATGAATTTATTTAAAAACTTCTAACAATAACATATTATGTGTATTGTGATCAGGGTGAAGAGAAGTTCATCTCTAACGTTACGTAAATTTATAAAATAATCGCCTTAATAAGTTCAAATGTAGGAAATATACTTATAAATACCTAGGTAGGTACCTAGGTACTTAGATGTAGAAATGCTCAGTCTGTTCTCCGTAAGACCGTTTTGTGTAGATACCTAGCTACCTAGGTATATCATAATAAAATCGTTACCTACCTGCTAGAAATGCAAGTCGAAGTTAGTAATTTGTAAGTTCCTGACTAGGTAGGTATACCTACTATAGCTTCATTTCTTCTGATACAACCCCTACAACTATAATACTTGTAGTTAAGTAGCTAGATACCTACGCTCTCGAGAAAAACCAGCGATATAGGTAAGGAGCCGTCCATTAACCACGTGATGTTTTTTTAGCATTTTTTGACCCTCTCCCCCTTGGTGATACGTGGTGAGGTTTAAGACTAACCCCCACCCCCACCCAAAATCACGTGTATTTTTAGTACCTACAAAGAATGTTAATTGTTTAGAATATTATCTTTAAATACATGTGTTCCTAATAATCTAATTTTATTATAGAAAACCTTGGACCTTGATATAAAGTCTAGACAGAAAAGTCTTATGTTGTTCTTTTCAGACTCGCATACTTACAAATAATATGTGTAGGTAAGGAATTGTGAAATCGTGCGAAAAATATATATTGTAAGTACTATAGTACATGAAGATATTTATTGTATCGCGTTTGACGAAAAAAATTAATACACGTGATATCTTACTACACCCTCCTCCCCCTTGTGATGTTTCGTGATTTTTGCCTTAGGTAGGCCCTCCCCCCCTCGATGAAGCTTCAGTTATAGGCTCTCGCGGTTAGTTTTGTCCAAAATGCTTTGCTGTGGAATACATAGGTTATGTACTTTTAATAACATATAATGCCCATAAAATACTTATATAAGATCTATAAAATATTAGACTGAATATAAAAGCTTTTATTTGAAACGTTAGCCGCCCAGCGAATTTTTAAACGCAATTTTTATTAGACGGTTTAAAATCATACATTGCATTCATTCATGCTGGTAATGAGAACTGACATGATAAAAAGGTATCTGTACTATATTCATTACTGGCGTTTGTCCGCGGAAAACTGCGTTATCATCGGTACTGATTACGCGGCTGAGCTTAGTTCATTCGCGAGTACTTGATCTGAGGTTTCTATGGAAGCTGACTTATCTAAAGTCAGACCGAGACACTTTGTACCGTCATCGTAATAGTTTTGTTATTAATTGTTATGGGGTTCAGTACTGTTTCTACACACAGTACTGAATAAGAATAAAAGAATACAGTAGTACACCTATGTAAACCTATGAACCGCTTGCAGTGGAGCTTGTCAACAGTTAAACGACGCTTGCTGCGGTCACGACTTGCATGAGTGACCGTCGGTTTTTTGTCGTAGGACAACAGTCTTGGCTATAGAAGTTATGGTACAAGTATGTCGGCGATCTTCAGGCGGCTTGAAATCTTAAGTTTAGCCTCTTCACCAAGCCACATCGATCCGCGTGGTGGATTACGGCCCCAAGGTCGGGTCCCTCCAAGTGGGACTGTAATAGGCTGATAATTTACTTTTCATACAACCTTCTCGAAAATTTCAAATTAAGCATTACGCAATATCAACGAAAAGCAAGGCATTACATCCACGGAGCTGTAATGTTGTATGAAACTCCCATGGGTGTAAAGTGATTTGGATTTGGAACGTTTGTTGTAGCAAAACTCTTAGTAGGTACGGACACAGATTACGTACGGAGTAGATACGGGTATTGTAAAGAGAGTTTATTCGAAAATCGAACTGGTCACCTAAGACAGCTCACAAAATACCAAAAGAAAAAAGGCGCGATTGTAATGAATTTGAAACAAAAGACGGTGTTTGGTGTTTTTTCCATAAAATGTTTCTAACATAATATTACTCATCCCTCAATAACTGGACAAAATTGTACAAAACTAATATTAACTTTTAGTTTATTTTACCTAAATAGGTGCTTTTAATGTAGCCCTGAGTTTTTATTGTCTCGCAGTAGGTATCAAAAATAGAGTACGCACCTCGAGGATAAAGCCTGCCTTCGTCTTGGGCGGCTTTAACCCCTAGCTTCACTCAGGACTCTACATAACTCTCGAGCGAACGGGAAGCGTATATATGAAATATTTGTATCCAAATTGAATTGGGGACCCTCGATATTTTCGATACAAAAATAAATGTTTGTAGGTAGTATCGGTTTACAATCGGCGAAGACGTCGCGTATCATACACGACACAATGACATGTCGTACTCGATCATCAAACATGATTGGACCAGCCTGGATTTGAGGATCACAGTATAAAATAGTTCAAAAGCGATAAAAATAACCCGCGGTTTAGGGGAGTATGGCTGTACAGGAAAAACCTGTAGTATGCGGTCTTTGCATTAAATACGTATATATGCTTGCTATAAATAAAAGTGGCTCAATGAAATGGCATTTAATTAAAAATAGAATTGAAACTTATCTTGTGCTCTTTTGTTTATCTCGACATTCTTGACGTAGGACAGACGAGATATATCATGAACATGACTATCAAAATCGGTCTACCAATATACATATATATATATATATATATATATATATATATATATATATATATATATATATATATATATATATATATCTATCTATCTACTATCACGCCATCATCACGTTTTACATCCTCGAAGGGCAGACCCTCCCAGAGGAGGGCAGATGTTTGAAAACATTGCACCTATGCGCTGCAGAAATTTGGGTCTAAGTCTTAGCCTCATATTATTGAAGGAAACCCTATTCCATCCACCTTTGTAGGATTTACGACATCCATGTTGTGTGGGGGATATAGTACAGTCCAGTTCTTATGTCAATAATTGTGGTCGGAGATTCTTATAACGCAAAATCCGTTAAACCCAGAGTTGGATCTCTGAATCGGATTAACAGTTATTTGTATGGATCACACACATAGTAATTGTTTTTCGAAGAGCATCGTTTGATAGAAAAAACGTAATCGGAATATTGTATGGTACCTACCTATAGAGAATCGGTAATAGAAGTTCGTATTGTTGACCTAAACGACGCGTTAAATTTCTGTCAACAATCAACCGCTCAATGCTACGAGTAATTACATTTACTCACTCAGGTTACGATACGCCACACGATTTTATTATTTTGTCGGATCAATGCTAATTGATGAAGAGAGTGGTGTGACGACTGGTATGCTAGCATCCACCGAATTATTTTTTAGTTATTAGTGCATTATCTACATCATCATTATCTTCATTTTCAACTAGCTACGCTCCGCGGTTTCACCCGCGCGGTGATGCATGATGATGATAATGATGAATCAAAAGTAGTGTATGTTACTCAGGCATAATACGAGTATAGCTTTCTACTGGGGAAATAATGTTTTTAACCGGTTATGTAATTTTTGCGGTTTTCCGTAACAAACAACTATCGAATCTTTTTCTCTTTATTATTAGAGTAGAATAAGGATTAACACCAATGTACGAATAATGTGGCCTAGTTTGTACCGGCGTTGTTATTGTGACATAACTCTAATTGTTAGTCATATGGTATTGCATACTTAATTATAGATATATTGATGTCCTCTATAAAAATATACTACATACATCCCTTTGATCTATTGCTAATGTGTCCGTGGTGTCCGCGATAAAAGGATTTTTCAGCGTTACTATTGCATATTTTAAAACGTAAAAGTGTGACATAATTGTAATACTTAGTAAGACATATGGTATTGCGGACTTTATTGTAGATATTGATGTCCCCTATGAAACTACCGTAGGTACCTAGGTACATTACTTTGTTCTATTGTCAATAAAAATCGCCTATATAATATTAGTAGGTATAGATAAAAATCGTGTAATTTAAAAAAAAACTTATTTATTTTCTAGTTTTAGTTGTTACTTCGTTACCTACTTACTTTCTTTTCTCATTCTTTAGATTAAATTTAATGTAAGTATAGACTGTCAAACTCAATGAACTTTTCATGCACTGTGCTCTACATGTAAAACCCTTTCATTTGATACCCATTACCCATATTGAAACAAATATGAAATTTCATATTTGTTTCAATATGGGTAATCTCAGATTTTACATTTGTTACAATATTTCTAGAAATTTCTCTATTAGAAATATTGTAACAAACATGATATCAAATGAAACGGCGCCCATTTGATTTGAATTTTTTTACAGTTTACAGTATTCTACTAGTCAAACCCTTTTATTTGATGCCCATATCTGTTGATTGTAGAAAAATATTTATTCTGCTATAGTAGCGGCGGGCCATGGCCATCTTGGATTTATAATTTTAAGTACCTACATATTAAATTGTAGTGTCATCAAATCTTAAGCCAAAGTAGTCGGAGCGCGCGGCCTCGCTAATGGTGTGAACCTAGTTACCAAGTATCACTTAGAACTTAAATTATCTAAGAAATATCAAACTAATCTGTCAACAGGAAGGGTGTAAAATTTCAATACTAAATTGACCAAAACAAAAAACTGATATAAACTTTATAAACGGATACGGATAAAAGCGTTTAAAATACTTACATGTTTAGTTTTGTAAAGTGTCTGCGAATGCTATATGTGTGCTGCCCGGAACTGTGCTTGCTGTATTTTGAGTTCATATAATATATCTTAAAAGGACTTCAAGTGCGTAATGGATATGCAACAGCACATACACATAGACCGAGTTGACACCAACAATAATAGCTATTGACCTCATGATTATAAGTCGCCATCGCTACCAAGAGGCTTAATTGAAACAATTTAGTTCATAGCCAAATACCATGTTGGCTAGAGAAAGATAATGCAGCTATCTAAAAGCTAACTAATGTTACACTTCGCGTAATATACCTTTGTAGGCATCAGAATGGACTTTTGCACTTGCACAGATAAGTTACCTAGTTACCAGATACATAGCTTCTTTGCTCTCTTACTGATAAATAAACGGTATGTATAGAGGACTTAGCTAGCTCTTTTATCATACAGATTTTCACAATAACATTGAGAAATAAGATAGTTACCTATTCTTATGATTATTCAGATCTTCTTTCTTGTGTCGGCTACAAGTTGTTTGAAATTATTGTATATAGCAGGCAGGTCAGTAGCTTAGGTATCAACCTAGGCCCACATGTTCAGTTATACGCAAAACAATAAAAGTATCTCTTCAAGACATCCTCTGACAAGAATTTTGTTTTCAGAGGATCTATTAACAAACCTCTAGCCGGTACCTAGTAGGCTGTCTAGCCAAATATAGCACCCCTTTAAAAAAAAAGATTTTTAATTAGGTAGGTAGTTACCTACCTACTAAACTTTAACGAGGTCTCTTGGAGGCTACAGAATATTTTAGCCGTCAGTAACCACTTTTGAAAACTTCCATTTAACTGATAAAGCATAATTTCAAAGCTGTGAATAATAATCATCATCCGAAATGTTGACTATAAATAAACCTTTTAATCCGTCAAAATGTGCCAGTCGTGGCCGCATGGTTCCATCGTGGCTCTTACAGTATTCATCAAAGCAATTAGAAACAGTCAGATAAATGTATACGTTGCGTGAAATAATTCCAAAATTACATAATATTTTTAGCACAGTCTAATAGTTTTTAGGGTTCCGTACCACAAGAGGGAAAGAGAAACCCTTATTGGGTTTATCATTATCAATGTCATTATGTTATCCGTCGGTCTGTATTGCTGTCAAGATTATTTTTCTCAATAAAATCTGGATGGAGGTATAAAGTTCAAATTAATCAAATATCTATCAAATATCAATATCTAAGTCAACTTAATCAAAAGATACGGACAATTAAGTAAAAAAACCTGTAGGACCCTATAGGCTTATAATCTGTAAAGAAGCAAGGACTCAAAGTACCTACCTACATGCGATAGTACGACAATTGTTAATTTATAGTCTAAAGATATTTTTAACTTTTTTTTATCCCTCTCTATCGTTATATCGGTATTACATACATACTCGTATGTCAAATGCCAAACTTGTTATAATAAAATTATAGTGCAACAAACTCTAATGTAAACACCATATAATATAAACAAGCCGAGTGCATGTCGCACTCACCATAGATTTTCGTATATATTTATTATATTTATATACAATGTGTTCTTTGAAGTTTTGACTATTGCAGTTAATTAAAACGCAATTTAATTTGGCAGCCGTCCGGCTGGAACAACTAGCGCGCGCGGACTGTAAGTAGCGGCGGCCAACCTTGACGCTTGGTCGAAGTTCGGACACTCGAACTACACTCATTTGCATTATTATTGTACATATATTATCTGTGGCACTCACACTACGGATAATGTTTATTACCGTACTTGGCGTATGAGCGGCCGGAATCGGTCCGCGTAAAGTTGCTCTGTTGAGAAGCTCATTAGCTTTTATTCCATAGCATGCGTTTACATACTTTTAAGTTTAGTCACGACTTGTGATATGGTTCTATATGTACACTATGTAGTAGAGTTCTATAAAATTTAATGATTCCATGATATGGCTAGATTTTGTCAAGTCATGCTTATTTTATGAACACAAAAGGATCCCTCATAGAAATTATGGGTTGAATTATATATGAATCGACAGGTAATGAATTTGTCAATATGCCAGCCCTGATAGACCCTATGTATCCGGCCCGAATTGCTGAAAAAGACACTTGAACAAGGCCTACGTTTTACATTTTATTTTGTAGTTTTTGGAAAAACTCGTTTCGAACCGGTACTTTTAGAAAATTATGGGGGACGTCTATGTTCATAGCAGAGGACGTCTTACGGCTGAGATGATGATGATGGAAAATCTTTCATTCGATGATAGGGATATAGAGTAGGTACTTTAAGAAAATAGGTACCTGAGAGCTAGTCACTAAATCCCAACCTGGGCATGGGTGGCAGAATCCACTAGACAAAATAATCTCACTGTGTACCTTTCGTGCAGAAGCAGCTCCTAGTATTGTATTTAGCTTACCCATGTATCGTGACATGATTCAACTTTCCATTGCAGATGGAGTTTTCGTCTATTCAAGCAAGGATATAAAAGAGGGCTCACCATTGAAGATCTATTCCAAGCAAGAGATGGAGACCACTCTGGTCGACTTGGAGATCGCCTTGAACAAGCATGGGAAGTTGAAATGGAAACAGCGAAAAGAAAAGGCGGAAGCCCTTCTCTATCAAAAGCTTTAATTAGATCGTTTTGGCTAGAATACATGCTTTGTGGATTAGTCGTCGGCCTACTGTTCATATTTATATGGTTCGTATTCGTACTTGATTGCACTTCAATTAAATTAGAAATATTTTAATTATATTCGTACGTACTGACCGCTCCGGTTTCCTTTCAGGCCGTTGATACCGTACACACTAGCGCTGTTCATCGGATACTTTTCCGGGAAAAAATCACCAGAAGATTATAGAAATGCTCATATTTTTTGTTTCGCGTTGAATTTTCTGAGTACAGCGTCGGCTCTGATGCTGAACCATACGAACCTCAGTCAAGGTCGCGTGGGAATGAGAGTCAGAATTGCTTGTTGTTCGTTACTCTATAGAAAGGTAATTTAACTATTTTAAATTAATTTTTAAGTACTTATCTACCAGATATTAAATAGGTAATGACTCATCCACTAAAGAAACACAGAAATCACGTAATTTTTATTATGAAACTATATAATATGTATATAATGTATGCTATAAGTATCTCGTAGCATACATTTGGAAAACTTTCAAAGACTCGTATTGATGTTTTATTTTTTTATCTTTATATATCTACCTTTGTAGGGGTATATATAGGCGAGGTGGCTTTTGAGCTATTGTAAAAGTTGCATAATAAAAATTACGTGATTTCTGTGTCCCTTTAGTGGATGAGTGTGTGACACATGTGACTGGTGCGTCAATTACCGAATAATTACGCAGAGTCGCTCTACGACCAAAATAAAGTGAACTTTATTTATGTCGAAGGTGACACAACTGCTTCAGTACATTTTAAAAGATTTTTAACAAAAGAATTGATCAATTATTGCGTTTCTATGTCATCTACTTGTATTTCTGTCATACTATATCTACAGTTACTTAATTAAATTAATCATTGTTTGTTCCGTAGATACTTAAATTAGACCGGACCGGTCTGGGGAAAACTGAGACTGGTCAAGTGATAAATTTGATGTCGAACGACGTAAATCGCTTCGACATGGTGACTCTGTTCCTGAACTACATATGGGTGATGCCTATCGTAGTACCAGTAGTTTCTTATTTAGTCTGGCAACATGTGGCTTGGGCTACCCTCGCCGCACTTACTGTGATATTCCTGCAAACTGTCCTGGTCCAAGGTATTATTTTAATAGTTTTGTTCACACATAACGTTTTCAGGTTCCAAACTAGGCTGTGGTAGCCTGATGACTGATTACCTACATAGATAAATAGATCAACTCTTTATTGCAACAACACAGTACAGAAAAAAATCAAAAAATAAAATTTACCAAAAAATTTAACCGACTTCAACACCAAAAAGAGTGAAATAACTTGTTGAAATCGGTACCACGATAGTTCAAAAGTAAGCACCTATTGTCACAATATTGTGCACATGATACCGACTTCGACAAGTTATTTCACACTTTTTGGTGTTTAAGTCGGTTCCATTTTTTGGTAAAAAAATGCTTTCAAAATTTTTAGTGACACGCTACTTACGGGATCGATTGTCAATGATGATATCATCAAGATAAATCAACACTTTTCAGTTTTTGTAGTACAGCTCAAAAACCGCTTGACCGAATTTAGTGAAATTTAAATAGGACCACCTCGGAAGTATACTCCTACAAAAAAAAGAACATATAACCTCCTCCTTTTTGGAAGTCGGTTAAAACATATAAACACCCAGATACAGGTTAAACAGACATGTTTATGCACACAAATGTTTGACGTGTCAGGGGATCGAACCCGGGGACCCGCTGCTCAGACAGGCAGGGTTGCTATCAACTACGCCATCCGGCCAGACAATAACTCAAGTAATTGTATCGCAAGCAAGGCGAGGATATAATTTAAAAATTTTACTAAAAAGTAAAATTTTTAAATTATACTATTTTATATATATATATATAATATTTTTATATTAATATATATATATATATATATATATATAATTATAAACTTGGCTTACACCCGGAGTAGTTAAAACATCTATCTGTCAATTTTTCGCTTGCAGTAAATGTCACGTGTGAAAGCAAGACAAAGCATGTTACGCCTAATATAGGTTTACGCAACGTTTATTAATAAAGGCCTTAGAGTATAGTATTTGTAAAAATCATTCAAACGTCACCGCGTCGTTTTGTTCTATTTTGAATATTAATTGATCACATTGTAATAATTGTGTTAACACAATCTAAAGGCTAATTCAAGGTTGTATTTTGTCGGTTACCCGGTTTGTACCTAAATGAGACAGGTTCCAAAAGTCGCTATGTTTAGTTCATAAAGGCTGCATTAAAAATAGGCAACGAAGTTTAAAATTTATTCGTGGATATATACTGCAAACACTCAAAACGTCTTACCGCCAGGCAAACGACCACCTCGTCCCATGAATGTAGTAATAGTACATATAAAAAATATTTTGGGACAACCTGTATTTTACTCGAATTCAGATAAGCAGTCACAACTCAAGGCCTGTCATGGCCCTACCTGCCTTGGGTCAAGACACGTACACAAAGTCACTCCCTGTCTATAAACAATATTGGCAATAGTAATAACAACTTCAACGTTCGGTCCATAGACAAGACAACCTGATCACTGTAATGTTATCTGACGTTATCTATAGCTATAACATTACCATGACCTGTAGGGCTATTATGTATTTTAGTTGCTAACAAATATTGATTGAAATCGAAAAAAATGGCGGCTCTATGTCACTTTTGTCAGCGCCAGTCATCAACTTACTAACATTTCTGCTTACTGAAGTTGCCAAAACTGACATAGAGCGGCCATTTTTCAAGATTTCAATCAACAAATGTTAGCAACTGAGATACATAATAGCCCTGCCGATGGGCATGCAACCACTGATGCCACAATTGACAGCCAATAGGCATCCTGGCATTTTTCACGATGAATATTCAGCCAATCACAATTAATCGAGTGCAAATTCAAATTCACAATAGTAACATTACGTAATTATAGGATAATATATTCAGGATATTCTAATACATAACATTCAGGCCCCAAGATGCAGGCTGTCGCTTAGTTTGGGGCTCGCCGGTAAAATAACTGTTAGTGATAGTAAACTGTGGGCCGAGGATGAAAATCTGTGTAAGTGTAACGTAATCGCATCGCTAACGTATTTACACAAATTGTCATTGATCTAGGGCTGCGTTCCAGCAAGCTCTAGACCAAATAACGTTCGTCCAAGATTTGATCGAGCGTCGCTAAAACGTCTTTTACCATTATCTGGCAAATACGAGTTTGTTATATATAACTTAGGTGATAGCTTTGTTGGTTTCAAACTAATTTGAGGATATTAATTACTCTCCACCGGTCAAGAATTGATTGGTCAGAAATTAGGCAGTTTGAGTTTAGTTCAAATAAAAAATCCTGTCCATTCGTCGTGAAAATGCAACAAAATACTTTGTCTCTGTCATTTGTCACCAAGATTTGGCTCTCTCAAAAGGTAGAAAAACTTTGGCCAGTCAGGACAAAGTTTGTGCTGCCAGGGAGTCTTGAAACGGGCGTGATCAAATCTTGATCCGTGCAAATTTTGGCCTAGAGGCGTCGTTTTGCCAAATTTTGGCTTGTCCTAAAGCTTGCTGGAACGCAGCCTAGTACAATAGTGGCACAGAAAACTCATAGTTTGTGCTTTATACGTAAACGATACGATAACGTTACACTTAAGCAGATTTCTGTGCTCGGCCCACTGTAGCTTAGAATTACTATATCTTACATGGTAATAGTTAAGTTATAGATTTGGTAATAAACTATTATGATTATTATTATTCGTATTTACACATATTTATATTATTCTCGGCTCTACATCCGGGCCTTTGGTAATTGTGAAGCTGACACCAGTACTTTGTTACACTACACTACACAAACAGTACTAATTAATAAAGCCCTTTTTCTACCGATTTCCAAAAAGGAGGAGGTACTCAATTCGACTGTTTTATTTTATGTTTGTTACCTCATAACTTTCGGCTGAGTGAACCGATTCTCAAAATTCTTTTTTTGTTTGAAAGCTGGTCCTTCCCATGTGGTTCCATTTATTTATTCGGTCAACAAGTTTTTGAGTTACACTACAATAACTGAATAGAATGGAAGTCGGTTTAAAATTTTTCAAATTTTACTTGTTATGTAAACTACTACTATTCCTAGATGTTATCGAGAATTGGGTTATTTACTTTGAATATCTTGGTATCTTACATCCGGACCATAGTAGAAACTACAACACCTGCCCATTATAGTCTCATCCTAAAATATTTAGATGACTTGCCACCCACTAAACGGCCGCCATTATTGGCTACGAAAGGGGCAACGTTGCTGTGGATGGCTAAAGGGTGTCGAGAAATGTGTTGTGGTTTCCTTAGAGCGCTACTTCCGGCGTTATACCCTATAACACTTGACCCTGGCCTGTGGACGCCAACACGATTAGATGCCCGTTTGGTATAAAATATACAATGTACTCGTAGTATAAAAATCAGAAATATATTTGATTAATGGTAAAATGGTATTTTATCTATTACAGAAATGGGTCAAATGGTAATGCTACTGACAAAAACTCTTAAATGATAAGGGAAATGGCTATTGACTAGAGACTACGGCACCTGCCTTATTTGGTCTCATGTTAAAATGTTAAGGCAGGTGGTGATTTGTCATAAATAAAATTTCTGTAATAATACCTATATATTATATATATTACTAGCTGACCCGCCAGCGACTACGCTCGGCCTTGCGGGATACGGTAATCACAGATTTTTAATTATCCCACAGGAACTCTTTAATTTACCGGGATCAAAAATATCCTATAAGTTGATCAGGGATATAAGGTACCACCATACGAAATTTCATTTAAATCGGTCCAGTCGTTTCGGAGATTAGCCCGTACAAACAGACAGACAAACATACAGAGAAACAAACAATTTGAATTTATTTTGCACTCCTTACATCCCCTGACTCGGTTTTTAGTATAGTTTTCATTGTACAGAAATTTGACCTCTACAGTTTATAATATGTAGAAGTTTTTAGATCCCTCGTTTTACCCCCTTAAGTCATCCCTGACAAAAATATTGAAAGCATCACTATTTATTTTAAATTACCTATTCAGTTATCAATTTTCATCACTGTAGCTCCAAAAGCAAAGAACCGTTGAAAAAAAAATTAAATTCCGTTTCACCCTCTTAAGTAGGGATGACTTAAGAGGGTGTCAATAAGTCAATAAATATTGAAATCATCATTTTAAACTTTCCAAATGCTAATTTTCACCACTGTATGTTCGAAAACACAAAACTTTCCATACAAGCTTTCACCCCTCCATTAAATCTCTCAAACCACCACTATCCGAAAAAAATTAGGCCAACATTTTTTATTTTAAATGACCTATCCAAATACTAATTTTCACAACTATAAGTTCAAAAACAAAGGAGTTTCATACAAACGTTTTCACTCCTTTTGACCCCCTTAGGGGTTGAATTTCATAAAATCCCGTCTTAGTGAGCACCTACGTCCTAAAAAGAACCCGCATGCAAAATTTGAAACTCCTAGCACTTGTAGTTTCTGAGATTTCGTGATGACTGAGTGAGTGAGTGACCTTTTGCTTTTATATATATATAGATTAGTATAGAAATTGTAATTAAGCACACAGATTATATAACATATAAGTATAACATAGAAATTGTATTTAGACTGATTGTAATATTACAATTAACTTGCAGCATATTTGAGCAACCGCCAAGGAGTGCTCCGAGGGAAGATCGCAAAGCGCACAGACGAAAGAGTGAAGGTCATGAGTGAACTGGTCAACGGCGTTCAGGTCATTAAAATGTACGCCTGGGAGACACCCTTCGAGAAATTAGTAGACAAGTTGAGAAAGTAAGTGCCAACTATTTAAATTTTATATTACTTCATGGATCATGGCTACGTTTGACGGCTCCGTTAGCTTAATTGGTAGCGGCCCTGCCTTAGAAGCGTGCGTGCCAGGTTCGATCCCGGGCAAAGGCAAATATTTTTAAGAGTCTGCCATGGATCGGAAGACGCGGGTTTAAATCCCATCCGAGGATGTGTATTTTTCAATCTACATAAAACTGCAAAGTATGTTATACATAATGTTATTTTATGTGTCTATGTAAGTAACATGTATACTTCTTAATAAGTACCTAAATTTTTATGAAATTCTAGTTGACCCGTCAGCTGCTTCTATCACTTCACCACCTTAGGGGTGAATTTTCCAAAATTGTTGCTTACCTTAGTATAGATACAACATAAAAGGTACCCAACTGGCAAAATTTAAATTTAATAGCATAATAGAAATATACAAGAAGAAGAAGGAGAATATATTAATAAGAGCAGTGCCTAAAGCGCTGGGCTTTAGGCTCTTTATGGATCAGTCTTACCTATTTTTGTATATATATACACCTACATATAGATAGAATAGTAATACCACAGTCTATGTAAGTTTACGCTGTGGTAATACCGTATCATACTTTTTAATTATTAGACTTTAGGTAGACGTACGTTGTTTTTATGGTGTCTGTCGATACGTTCATGTAGAATATGTACGATATTGGCGAAAAAAAAAACAGAACCAAAACGTGTTCGAGTCGACACGACACCCAATTCGAATAACTTGATTCTTGGAAGCTATAGAATGTTTACAACAAATGACCATCGAAGTCTCAAATTATTTATACAAGTTAACAATTAAACATAAATATTTTAACTTTAGGGACGAGTGTTTCCTCCTCCGCCAGATCCTCGACATATAAAAATAGATATTCTCTGTCGAGATTCCCAACTATCAAGTTCGATGACCCCGTGCAGCTGAGGTCATTGGCTACAGTCAACGACATAATGTAGTAACTGATATGTTTCTTTATAAATTATCAGATTGTGATTTGATTCGAACGTGTAATAAATATTGCTTCTTATCTTGTGCTGCAATTACTATCATATTAAGTATTATGATAGTGCGAAAATATGTGAATGAGTGTGTAGTGTATTTTTCAAGTAGTTAGCTTAGGTACCTACCTAAGCTACCTACTTGAAAAACTACTTAATAATTATTAACTACTACTTGAAATACACTAGTGTACTTAACATCTTAGGCTTAGTAGAACCACACAGAACAAACAATTTGCGAAAAAGTATACTTACGTATCGTAAGCATCAACGTGTTACACTTCGGCGCACAAACTATGAGTTATCTGTGTCACAGTTGCCCAAACAAATGACAGTTTGTACTGTTTCAAATCAGCATGACACTGCCGATCTAGAAAAATATACTTTAATGCGATAGTTATATTAGTATTTTCTGAGCGGGCGGAGCCACTGCGCGCAACTATGTAAGAGTACTAGCTACTCCCCGCGGTTTTACCCTTGTGGTAATGGATGACGATGATGATTAAAAGTATCCTATGTGCTCATATGTATATCAGTATACCAAATTTCATTCAAATCCGCTTAGCTGTTCTGGCTTAACGGATTAACACACCTTCGTCCTTCAACATTTCGCATTTATAATAATCATCAATACTTATACATATAAGAATCAAAGTCCTGATTGACTTACTGACAGACAACGCATAGCCTAAACCGCTGGTCGTTGATACTTGAAACTTGGAGAGTTTTTTGTCTCAATGGGTAGAGGTGTATGTATTAAAAAAGGGGTATTTGCAATTCAACCGCTAAGAGGGTAAAAATGGGTAAAAACAATAATTTGTATAAAAGGCTTTTGTTTTTGAACTTATATGTGTGGAAATTTGTATGTAGATGGTTCATTAAAATAAAATAAAATTTTGTTAAAAAATAATAATATAAAATAAAAATATTTTGACAGGGATGACTTTGAGAGGGTGAAATTTAGAATGAAACTTAGTATGGAAAAATCTTTGTATTTGAACTTATTGGTGTGAACATTTGTATTTAGATAGACATTAAAAAAATGGTGTTTCATAATAATTTTTAAGATAGCTCTATATTGTTACATTAATTAATTCGAGAAAAAAAATTATCTACGCGGACGAAGTCGCGGGCAAAAGCTTAGTAAGATAAGAGTGTCAAAACCAAGCATGCTTGTATGTTTCTATATTTTTGGGTTATGTTATTTATCATTTAACACTGAAGCGCTTGCAGCTGAGCTTGTCATGGCGATCTTAACCGATCAACAAGAACGCTTGCTGCGGTCAGGTCTTAGATGGGTGACCGCTAGTGGCATTATTCAACCGAGCGCTTCCGTGCTTCGGAGGAGGATTTCCATCCCAATATCCGCGCGAGCAAAATTCTGGTCAATTGTGATTTTATCTTTTTCCAAATCACAATCGACATTGTGTCAGATCGTTATAAAGGTGACGGTAAAATTTCGCTTTGCCGCGGGTTTTATTAAACACATTTAAAAAAAATTTAATTTCTGTTGAACTACTTGGTCGTCAACTCGCGTTTGGGAATTGTGATGGAAATCGGAATCTACGAGAATATTAACCTTTAACTTATTTATGCACACCTTGTCACTGAAATGTTCTTTATAAATACTAACAATATTATAATTTCTTCATTTCCTTATAAATGTAATAAAAAATCTAAATAGTGGTGTGAACATATTGTCTTTTTATAAAAACGAGAAGAACTTTTTATCAATTGACATCCTTGAATTTGTGAGATATAATTTTATGTCATGCTATTAAAACTCACGCTTTGAGTTGTTTTAATAATAAAATGAGTTATCAACATCGATCGACGATCGACCTTGCCAGGCCTTTTTCAGGATTTTCAGTGTGGTGAGCTCGCGGTTGCGCCCCAACTACCTTATTTTCTTAGTATAAATAATATCCATTATATTGTTTTAATCTTATAAATATGATGGTACTTATTTTAAAAATGACAGGCCAAATAGTCTATAGCCAAATAATACTTATATATATATATTGGAAATACTTTCATTAAACGTATCAGGGTTGTTAGAATTAAGCAATAGATCAAGAATCAATAATTTTCAAATTTCTGCCTGTTTAGATGTTTGTTTGTAACTCAAGAACTACTGCGATCGCGTTTCCACAGATTTATTTATTTATTTGGCCTTATATCGACAGACAGGATATGTTTCAAATGTATGATATGTTTAATTAAGATATGAAGTCAGAGAGCCAAATTATGAAGGTAAACGTGTTATAATAATATACGTTTTGTTAAGATACAATGTTTAAATTCTGCAAGGCTAAAAATATCTACGTTCTTCACGCAAGTAATTCATTTGTAAGCCATGTTACTTGTATTACCTAATTATTTTTGTTGTCTCTGTATTACCTACTTAAAATGATTTCTAGAAAAATGAGTCTAGACTAAGCACATGAGCATGAATAAGTCGACTGGATTTAAGGAATGAAGACAGCCAGAAACTGCGATATTCCTTCTACAATAGATTGATTGATAGACTGATTGAGATGAGATTGATAAATTTGTAAATAGATCTATACTCTTGAAGGTCCACTGATGGTTTTAATATAACCATGTCGCAAAACTTTTGTAAACAATGTAGTTATGAACTGCCATCCGTAGACCACGAGCGAAGAAGAAGACGGGTCAGCTAGTTTAATAATAATAATAATAATAAGACTTTATTTCAGATTCATGATCCATAAAAAACATAATAAAAATAGAATAAAATAAAATTGTAAAAATAATATATTAAAATATCAGGTGGCAATTGCCAACCAACTTCGGTAGGTTGCAGTCTGCTTCATAATGTAAGACTTGGTATGTATAGGCATGTTACATTGCTAGGAAATAATAATGTTGTTATTGTGCATCAGGCTTGACGTTGAACTTTGAAGTGTGATTCTTACATCTATTCTCGTACGTAACAATAATTGATGATTCAATATTTTATGAACATAATGATTAAAAATACCAGTCTCCTCAAAAGTTTAGTTTATTGACATTAGAATGGTTTAAAACAAACACAAGTTTGACAATGGTTTCGATTCTGTAAGCAATCTCTAAATTATGGCAGTTCTTATTGTGTTAAGGCGCGGTCCAATCCTAATTTTAAAACAATTTTCGATGCTTTACATAAGGTTGAGAATTGCTTACCAGAATGGACGATGTAATGCGAAAATTCAATTGAATACTTTTTATATTTATTTCGTACAATCAAATGATTAAATTTTAATGATAAATGAGTCCATAGTTCACTATTAAATTTCATTGAGAATTCGAATATGATACATTCATTGAAATATATTTGCCCATAATTGAATAAAAATGCTTTTTTCCACGAATCACTTAAGAAAAATTGCAAAATTTAGGGAATGTTGCCGATTTTTTTCTATCGAGCCAAGTTTACTCAATCGTGTATTGGTTCCCATACTTCATAAGGACGTATATTCAATTTACACTACGTATTTTTCGAACTCCGGTTATTAGGTTTAAGCGTCGAAAAACTAAGTTTTCGCGAAGTCGAATCATGAAATTTGGAACTCATTTCGCCTAAAATCCAAATAAGTATAACACTTCTGAATAACCACACTAAAATTAGATATTTCTCTTCAATTGTGGGTATATTTTAGGTAAGAATTTACTTTAGTAACGGGATATTTGCCATGTATTGTATTTATTGTGAGCTCTCGATATTTCGGCACAGTTGCATGATCATATGAGAATATCGACAGTTCACAATAAATACAATACCAACATTACAATATCCCGTTCTAACGTTAATTCTTGCATTAGTGACCATGTCAGTTTAAAAACTTATATTTTAGGCAAATTATTCGTCAGGTCGTCATGTAACTTGGTGCTCCCTATACAAATAATAATCTAAAAAATAATAATCCTATTTTAGTGTTACGTGAATAGATTTTAGTGTTAACAGAATAAGGACTACAACGATAAAATTTTAGTTTGCTAGTCTAGTTTTTAAAACAAGTTAATCGCTACCAATAACAGCCAACCGCTGAAGACCTTCCAACCTCCAGCTTATCGGTGTTGGTGTTCCAACTTCCAATCAATAGTATTAGTATTTAACAATTTAAAAAAATATCAATGTGTAAAAAGTATCTAATGTTTTATTTTCCTTTTTTAGGCTCGAAGTTGGCTTTATTATGCGCACATCAATGATCAAAGGTTTCTCAACCGCCTTGAGTGTGTTCACGGAGAGGTTTATCTTGTACGCGGCCGTGGTTGCATTCGTGGTGATGGGCGGAGCTATCCGGGCGGAGATCACGTTCTCTTTGGTCCAGTACTTCAATCTTCTGCAATTGGCTGCCAATATCTTCTTCCCTATGGCGCTCGCTTTCCTTGCCGAGACGAAAGTGTCTATCAGAAGAATTGAGGTAAATATGGGCTTGCTGCATGCTTTGGTTTCATACTGTAAATGCAGCAAGCAACGAATTAAGAATAAATAAATAAATAGCAACATTCAATTGTTTTTTGACATTAGTTTATTACCTTGCCCTTTGGCTTAAGGTGAATAACATTAGATTAATTTCCAAATGCGTGCTCTTAAGGTTTTAATATATATTACTTATTTATTACATGTATACCTAGTTTACCCATGAATATTACTAAATAGCTTCGAACCGTGACATCGTCCAAATGGAATGAGATTAAGGCCTTAGGATATACCCGGATTAGGTATCTCTATACTTAACATTTTATTAAACCGTTTCAGTATCAAGATATATAATATATAGTGTGATGCGAAAATATGTCGGTTACTCAAGTCAGAACTAATGAACCGATTTAACAATTATTTTAACGTAAGTTGATGAATACGCGCAAGTACGAGTATATAGCCTACTTTTCATCCCTGACTTTTTTCCCAGTAGGATATTCATATTCCGCATTGGCGGAGCGTGGAGCACAGTTAGTAAAAACTAATATATCTTACTTTTATTCCGCGCTGTCCTAGTACATATGCAAAATAATATTTATAAATACCATAAAAGAGCACAGAATATTATATAAACCAGAATAAAGTCTTTTGCATTTTAGGTATGCTAACTCTTTGCTATTTACATAAGAATAAAGCAGCTGTCGTTTATTCTTATGGTGTTTACGTATTCTGTGGCGTTTTGCACGGCATTTCATTTTTAACTTGTAAGATTTTATGTGTTTTGGTATATATTTTGGTAGCTGTAACTGTAACTCATCTCGACTATGTGATCACTCCCATTGGGCTTGAGTGACGTCAATTGAGAGTTGGGAATTACAAACTTTTACATGGCACATTTATTAAAACGTACATATATTAACAAAATAATTAAATATATTAAACAACACAAAGATTCCATAAAACAAGGAACAAATATTTTCTTACTTTAAAAAAATAAATTAGTATCTTGTTTAAAAATTGTATAGAAACATCAGACTGCTCATTAATTACAAAACATGTATTGGTTTGGGTTTCTACACTTTTCAAACTTCATTAACGCCACTAGAAAACTTGTAGTTGTCTAGTAGGACTTTCGTGAGTCCGCCGGGGAAGTACAACACCTTTGCCAGTTCTTCAACCGTGATGCAGTCAATGAGCCTCCGTTTATATATAACATAATTGGCAGTAGTGTGCTAACATTACTGTTTCGTTGAAGGGCAATGTTTCCGGCGACATTACAGGGCAACAGACCGAGTGACGAGTACAGTGCATTGATATGCAGGGTTTTGAACTCTACTAGAAAAAATCTAAATGGCACTCAACATTTATGGGCAAGCGTGACGCTTAAATCAGGCGTGCACCTTACTCGTCATGTCATCGAATGACATAAAACACAAGAATGAAACAAAGACCAAGGCTCCCCTTGATGAAAGATACTCTGACTTTACCCGCGACAAACTTTTTTTTAATCTAAGTATATAATGATGTATTCTTTATTACAGGAATTCCTTCAACTTGAAGAGTTGAAGTCTGTTAAACAAAAAGGGATACTTGGCTCCAAAGCACTTTTAAACGGGGTAGAGAAGGATATCGAGAAGGCAAAGCCGACTGGTCTCGTTTTAGCCAACGTCAGTGCCAGCTGGCAACCTGACCCAATCGTGCATACCTTGAGGAACATCTCTATCAGTGTCAGGCCTGGAGAGTTCGTCGCCATTGCTGGACTTGTAGGATCCGGGAAGGTATGATATGAACAATATTTGTCTTGACTTCACCCAGGAACTGAGTGCCTTCGACACGTCACGGCCCATGACATTGTTCAATACGTAAATCTTTCAGCGTTAAGAATATTCAAAATCTATAATATGCTAAAGTATCCAACGCCAATTTGTCCAAATCTATACAGTGTATACGTAACGTGTATACCAATTGCCACGACACAAGGAATTCAAGTCTCTTAGCTATCGAGCACTCGCCATACTAAGTACTGCGATGTTTCTGCGATTGAACTAAATCTAATGTCAAATTCGGTATTCTATTACATCTAGCACTCAATCGCAGTTGTATAGCAAACGCATCGCTGCCTTATGGCTGTGCAACGGCTTGCGAATGTCGCCACTGAAATAAAATTGAAAACTTCTACCCATCAAGCATCAGTCCAAAAACACAATAAATACACACATTTTTATCATTTTTCCATCTAAATATCTTCGATGTACCCGTATCACAGAAACTGAGTTTTTAATACTTTAATGAAAAAAGTTACGCATTAATTAATATGTTGTTAATTAATATATATGTTGTGTTTGTCTCAAAAAAGGAGCGTCACGAACTCCTAATAGTTAAACCAATTACTGATTTTCACTGCGTCCTTGGGTAATACTTTTTCTTTCAGCATTTCGAAAGCCTCTGTTATCTCATCAGGTTCTAAAAAGGCTAATATGCGGCCAAATGACGCATTTTGTGAGCAACAGATGTCGATTCAGGGTAATTATTTGATAGACCAGCAGATGTATGCTACTTTTGCATCGCAATCGCAACTCAATAGCTTACAGGATACCAAATAAGTCAAAAACTATCGATAGCAAGCCGTTGGCCTGCGATCGAACCTAAATAGCGAGCAGACTACAACAGCAGTCAAAAACGACCATTTTCATTGAATTGAGTTGCGCTAACGCGGTTCAATAGCTACCCCTGGGTCTACATTTGTCGCACTAACTACTATCAAGGATGATACTATCTACTATATACCCATATTTTCTGTCTTATGTACTTAGGTACTATGTACTTCTTGTAGTGCTGTGTATTTAAGTGTATTCTTGCAAAAAATCTTTTATTATTACTATTATTAAAACCGAAAATTGTTCAAAACGAAAATTGTACAAGACGCAAATCGTTCAAAGCAAATTATTCAATCGCGATTCCAATCGAAAATACAGTCCAGTGATACTCGTTCTATAATCTAACTAACAGCCGTGCGATTCTCTAAGAGGTGTACAAGGGTGATGTCTCATAAAGTATTTGACATCGGTGAGCTCGTCGACGGGCTCGTCGACGAATCATTAGAGAATCGCACGGCAGGAGTACTAAGGGAGACCATTGATAGACGTCAGTTGCTTCGAATCAACATGTTGTATATCTCTACTATTTGTTTTTCTGTGGTATAACGTGAGTGAGTAATATTACCGTGGTATTGTGAATACATGTATCGCATTTCAAACGGGCGTGGTCCGATTCCGTGGCCTTTATTTATTTAGGTAAGTACTACCGCCCCACGTCTCTCGGATAGCATATCACTGACAGTCTACTGGTAACTAGACTAGGTAGAAGTAATAAATTATATATTTATAAATATTGTTGATTGTTCGTATTGTTATTGAAACATGGTCTCTTACTATGGGCCTCATAAGTAAGATCAAAGTCGCACAACGAGCTATGGAGAGGGCTATGCTCGACATTTCTCTACGTGATCGAATCAGAAATGAGATCCGTAGATGAACTAAAGTCACCGACATAGCCCAGAAGATAAGCCAGTTAAAGTGGCAGTGGGCAGGCCACGTAGCACGCAGAACAGATGGCCGATGGAGCCGGATGGTTCTGGAGTGGAGACCACGGACCGGCGGCAAGTGCAGCGTAGGTCGTTCACCGACAAGGTGGGCTGACGACCTGAGAAAGGTAGCAGGACGACGTTGAATGCAGGCCGCTTCGAACCGGTCCTTTTGGAAATTTGTGGGGTAGGCATATGTTCAGCAGTGGACGTCCTACGGTTGAGATGATGATGATGATTGTTATTTACACTATCAATCATAATTAATTATCTTTAGAATCGCAATTACATCTAATAAACAATTCGATTACATTGTAGTATTGTATGATTTTCGGTTGTTATAACATACAAAAATATAAAGGCACATGTGTGTAATCATAACCATTATATGTTATCATATATATTGTATCGCTTTGTCAAGCGAAATTCTTTTTTTTTTTTACTTCTTGAATTTGGCTTCATGACTCATGTACTAATTACGAAATCATTATTTAGTAACTATTTAGAGAAATTCACACCACTTACACAATAAGTATGAGAACTCATTAGTTTTTACTGACCACACTCTATAAAGACTTTCTAGAATTCAATTATTTTTAAAGCACAGTAGATGCTTACCTACGTAATAATTATATATCAAGTTACGAGTACAAATTTTAGTATCATCACACCAATATTGTAAACAGCGAAAATATGTCTTTCCATGTCTAGTTACTTCTGAAGCTAATGAAAATCGAATACATGGTTGAAAACAACATTTTTACATCATTTCGTTCTTTACAAATGACTCATGCATAACTTTGACAAAGTATTTCAAGGTTTCTTTTGATTAGCACGTGAAATACTATAGATTGGAAACGGTCCAATGTCTTACGATATGATGGAGACCTCACGGTACCTACACTTATTCTGCCATTCCCTTTATCTTATGTATAGGTACCTATGTTTAGTGTCTTACCTACTTATACCACATACCTACCTATATTACGAGTACACTAGATACGAGTATATACCGAGTAATAAAAGGTATACTAATACTTAAACCACGCACGCAGAAGCATGCATATCTACAATTGGGATCTAATTACTGCGTCCCAGGAAGTAAGAAAAGAACCCGGATATTTAATGTTTTAACTTTGTATGAAAAAACTATAAGCGATTTAAATTGTTATAGGTACTTAGCTATGTAAATCCGGATTAGATTTTTTTAAACCTTATTGTTACACGCTGTATACATCCCGTACATCTAACTATGGCATCTTGTGCAACAAAGACCGTCAAAGTCAAAGTCAAAAATCATTTATTCAATTTAGGCATCAAAGACGCACTTATGAACGTCAACTTTTTCATTATAATGTACTTTAAAGACTCTACCGCCGCGTTCCAAAATATATGTATAGAGCCCACCGAGAAGAAGCGGCAAGAAACTCGGGGGGCCATTCTTTTTATATAGATGTTTACAGTGTTTCTACTTAGGTACTACAAATATTACATTTTATGGGTGGCAGAGAGACAGCTTGCCAGAAGTGGAGTATTCCAAGTATCTTTATCTTCTATATAATGTCGAACTTTATAGTAAGCTTTTTTTATTAAAACCTTTTTTACAGTCGACTTGAATTTGCCCTCTGTGAGCTCAGTTTTGGTTGTTGACCGTCTTGGTTTGTACCTTTTTGAACCGATGTTTAGTGCGAGCATGGATTGTCGATCGATAGGGTCAAATTATCGGTAAAAGACGGCCCGCGATATAGCTATCGCAACTAGATCCATACTAGAAACAAGGTAAGATAGCTGATAATAGTCAGTTTACTTACCGACTCGACAAGTTTATCGTGAGATCCATACTCGCACAGCAGTGGGTAAAGATGGCCGCTGGATCCTTACTTCGCCCTAGGACGGACGGGGCACCAGTTGTTATTAAAATGTTTTAATTAATTACCTAACCTTAGTTTTCCTTGTTCGTTCAACAGTCATCACTGCTCCAAGTAATTCTGGGAGAGCTCGAGCCATCAGCCGGCACCGTGTCTTTGGGCGGCTCTCGCATATCATACGCGAGTCAAGAACCGTGGCTGTTCGTCGCAACCATCCGACAAAACATCCTCTTCGGCCTGCCTTACGACAAACTCAGATACAAGAAGGTGACTTAATTACTACTTTTGATATAATTATTTATATGACTTATACATAGAACCACTTATTTATACACTACGGTAAAATATAAAATATATAAAAACACAAGAGATAAAAACGTACAAAAAGCCGGTCTTATCACTTAAAGCGATTTCTTCCAGACAACCATTGGTAATAAATACTACAGGAAATAAAAGATGCAAAATTTTATTCTCTACAATAATGGTCCGCTTAAATTTTGCCCTAAAGTGCAGATATCGGACAAAACTATTTCAAGATGGCCCTTTAAGCTCGACCTGCATCTGTCAGCATTTTGTGATTTTATGGTCAGCTAGTAACCCTAAACCTTATAATAAAATGGATCGGAAATATAGTGCTAGGTTAAATTCTATTTTTATTGGCCTACTATGAAGACAATTGAAGAACTCTAGAATTAAATCAATCGAAAGTCTATTATGATAAAAATAATAATAATAAAGTTTATTGCTCCATAACACATATAAAATTTACACAATAATTAGATACTATCATAATAATATAGAGACAGTTCAGACATTAAGAGCGTTTCAGTCTGGTGCATATTTTGGCGAACACAAAGAAAAAGAATAAAAAAATAATAATTACAGATCAGAAAAATCTCACAACATAAATTAGTTGGTATCATAATTAATGCCATAAACAATGTCTGGACCATAGGGCTATGCTCAATATGCTTATCGTGCGCAGTGTTTACATTTAGACATGTACTCAGTGCGCTGTTTTTTAGCATACCTATCCCTGCTCGAATTGATGTTAGTCGAGCAGAAAAAAAGAGATATTGTGGATTTAATACACAAATATTAGGCACGTACAACAAGATTAAGACAGAAACAGTTATACTTTACAATAGGATCTGTTTAAAAAAACATGTTTTTTGACGTGATAGCGTCTTATAAGTCGATAACGCCGGCTGCACGCACGAAAAAGGATGACTCATTGTCACGTTGCGCGTTGTCACGTTACCCTTGAGCTGAGCTTGCAAGCTAGAGCGCGGACCAAGCGATAGAGAGGCACGATCAGCCTAAAGCTCTCTACACGCCATGCAATTTCGAATGCAACATGTTGTAGCAATCTGCTGAAATCTCTGATCCTGCAAATTGTATCGTATATAGGCGTGTTGTGACTCCCTTCCAACATGTTGGACGTCGTATCGTACGTCCTAGCATCCAGCAGATTGTTACAGCAAATTGTAAGCCGTGTTGTAACGTGAGTAGTGCGGTTGCATGCAATCTGAGCTCAGTCGCGATCATGCCGCCGCCCGTGGCTAGCATCGCTGTGAATTTTATTAAATGAAATATGTAAATGGATGCAAAAATGTATACTATAGAAAAAACTATATTGATATAATGATTTTAATTATTAAATAACATAATAATAGGTATTAAATATTGTAGTATTGCTGTGCATCTATTAATGTTCAAAGTAAAAATTAATGTTTATTGTCTTTCAGTCGCAGTAGGTATAGTTCAGCGAACTCAATACCCGTTTTTTAATATTTGGACAGCATTTGAGTCATTTTCATTCACGTGTGCACGCTGTGGCGATCCAAAACGGAATGAAATTGTAATCGCCGCTGCAACGTGTGTAGAGTACGTCCAACCGCGACTACAGCAGATTGCTACAGCATGTTGCGTTCGGGGTTGCATCGTATGTAGACACCTTAAGCGTTGTGCTTGTCTTAATACGTTATCAAACAAAATTATCGTCCGTAAACCGACTTTACAGACAACCATCTTTTTGTTTAAATAGTATGTAGACAGATACAGTATTACATTTAACAAAAATATCAAACAGATAACTGGAGGTAAACAAAATGAACGCTACATCTACGTCTCGCCTCGGTATTTAATATTTACACTGTACTGTACATACCTGTTTACTTTATATGGGGTGCGGACTTGTATACAAACGTATTTGTAACATTTTTATATGCATACGCCTGCCCGCGTTACAAATAATCGTACAGGAATATGTTCCTAGAATAACAAGTATTATAAGTAGGTCGTCATCCAAATAGGTTCAGTAATTCTGGCGTCTAAGAGTATGAAATTTACACAGTTTTCCGTATTTATACTGTACTAGCGATTGCCCGCGACTTTGTTCGCGTATCTAGTACCTCCCGTTTTTCTTGATGTTTATTTGGTAAGAGCTTTCTCCTGACAATAATTATCACAACAAAAAAATATTAGCGAAATTGGTCCATTCGTTCTTAAGTTATAGCGTAACCAGGAGAAATTGGGGTTCATTTTTATTATATAGTAGTATAGTAGGTTAGTCGGATACATTCCAACCGGATAATTTTTCGCTTAACCTAGTCGCAACGAAGAGAATGTGATATTAGTTTTTAAACTTATCACCTACCACTACCGGTTGTGTTTCAATAAATAAGAATGTAATAGTCACAATAATACAGGACATTTCACAACAAGACCTACCCACATACCTACCTTGTTATAATAAATGTGTGATATGTGCAAATATAGTAGGTACATTATTACTGTTAGTTGGATAACAGGAAAATATACAGGGACCAAAACATCTCTGTTCACATAGGTACTCTTTGGAGCAAATGTATCTATCTGCCAAGTCATTCTCCGAAACCGCGTCTATCGATCGAGGTCACGTGCCTAAGTACCTAGACATCTTTTTTCATTTAGGGGGCGTCCATAAATTACGTAGGTGTTTTTTTAAATTTTCTGTCCCTCCCTCCCCCCTGGTGAGATGTTGTGAGATTTTATTCAACCCTCCCCCATCCCCCAATCTCACGTGAGATTTTTCAAAATGTGGGTTTCTTACGTAAACGCGTAGGATTGTTATTGAAAAAGAAAAAAAAATTGATGCGTGCTTTTATTTACGACTAGTTAAGACTAGTAATCAATATTGCTCAGAGTTTCATTATAAGTGTAATAAAAATTTAACAGTAGAATACTTAAATCGTAACTACTGTAATTAAAAAAAGAATATCTACTCTAATTCAGTCCATGGAGAATCATGCGTGGTCTCAAGAGAGACTATTGGAACCAACATGTCCATATGATTTTCAGTAAAATCATCTGCTCCTTCAACTTCGTTCAGATCTTGCCACTCTAAGCCGTTGGCGCTCAATAGCACACAGTAACTCATTAGCTCATCTTGGTGCAAAAATTAAATCTTAAGCATGTACAATCTGGATTATGGACCAAAATAGTATAATTTTTTTTTGTTTCAATCAGAAGAAAAATTGCTTGATATTTGCCGAGACCCCTCTCTCCAACGTAAGATTAGATGAGACTTAAACATCTCACGTGTTTTATGAACGCCTCCTTATAAGTAGGTAGACTCACTTTTGCAGATATGCCACTGCCTCAAGTTATTTAGGTAAACGTTGCATTGAGTGAGATTTTTATTCCACTAGTCCGAATCAAGGCAATCACATATAAAAAGACTTTTTTAGTAAAGCGGTACAGGTCGCGTCATGTAAAAAGAAACGCTGGCGGTTAGAGTGCGCAGTAAGCGATTTATCGGTCTATTCGGTGGTATGAAATGCGGCGCGAGGCAGACGGGTCACGCGCCGCATGCTTGTCGGAGCGCTATTGGTTCGTCAGTCGACCGATGAGTGTACCCATGCGGAAACACACCCCCTCCACTTTCTTCCAGCGTTCTTTTTACATGGCGGAACCTGTACACTATTAAAAAATTAAAGCTTAGGTTTGCTTATTCTGTTTTATGAAGACGTATTTAAATTTAAAGATATAAATATGTTTTTATTTGTATCATTATTTTTATTTAGCAGAGTAAAAAGTAAAAGCTCCATCCAGACGAGATTCAATACTGAACGTCCTTCTGGAATACCTACCTATATCACTGAAACAGACCATTAATTATAGTTTATTAAAGCCGAAGTGCTTCATTAGACACGAATCTTATCACAAGCACGCGATGGCTCGTGATAAGAATTATTCAGACTGCTATTAATTGATGATAAATTCCCAAAACAATGTCGTTGTCGTTCAATGTCTGATATTTGTTATCTAATACTTAATACTACATTATTGACGTGAAATAAATCAAATTATAGCGATGTAATATTGGAAGTACTAGGTGGAGCACGAGGCAGTTTCCATGTTATTTTAAAAGAAAGAGACGCAATCTGACTGTTTATCTATTTCGGTAGATATTTGACTTTGGTATAGAATACTTATTTTTCTCGAATTACAACAATGAATAAACTCAGTCGCACAAAAAAGACCGCGCGTCTTTTTAAAATGTTTTTAAGATGACTATTCGTTATTAAATATCGTCTCTCTAGCTAACTAATTTCTCTACGAAAGAATACAATTATAAATATATTCACTGGCCGGCTGGCGCATTAAGTAGCACTCCTGCCGCCTAAGCCGCTGGTTCCGGGTTTGATCCCCGAATAGGTCAAACATATCTATGCGTGAACATGTCTTTTTGACCTGCGTCTGGGTGTGTACATGTAGGTATAAGTATGTATAACAGTCATCAGGTTACCATAGTACAGGCTCTACCTAGTTTAGGACCTGAAGACATTGTGTGGATGTCGTCCCACATCATCATCATCCATAACCACGCGGGTGAAACCGCAGTGCGCAGCTAGTAATTAAATAAATTTAATAAAAATATACTTTCATATCTAGATGACATCATTCTAGCACGGTCTAATAAATCATAATATAATATTAGCTAGACTATGGGCTCAGATTAACTAATAGCTGTGGGTGTCAAGCATAAGCATAAGTAGCTCGTATTGTACGGATTACACTGTAGTAGAAGTGGGCTTATCAGTTTCTAGCGCGCCTACCTACAGGTTTTATGAACATGCAAAAATGTCGATAGACTTCTTTCCACGAAAGATGATCCCCGATTTTCAGTGGAACTAATTTAGCCACGTACAATTTCAGCCTTTTGCATAGACACAGCTGAGGGTCTTCTTTTGTGAAACGGACTCTACTCATAATTTGTTTTTGTTTATAAGGTGGTAACTGCGTGTGCCCTTCTTCGTGACTTCGAGCAGCTACCGGCTGGTGACGCAACCTTGGTCGGGGAGAGGGGGACCAGCTTGAGCGGGGGTCAAAGGGCCCGCGTCGGCCTCGCCCGAGCTTGCTACAGACAGGTATGAAAAGTTCAAGACGCAACTCCATGTACCCACATTAAACTCACGTTTGTGAGCTGTACCCGTAACGTGTCGATGGAAGGTATTACTGTATTTAATGTATATAAGACCTTTTAAAATTAGTACACAATATCGAACGGTGTGGTTTGAAATCGATATTGGTCATGATAGTGAAAAAAACTGATGCCCGACGCAATGCACCGCTACATCACAGAATAAAAGCAGTAACTACGCGAGGTTTACACAGGTGATCTCTATGCCTAAGCAGATTTTCGTTGGTCCAATGGTTCTTAGCCGCGGAGCAGTAAATATGGGTTCAAAATAATAAAAAACCATGTATAATTTATTTTTTTCTTTCACTTTCATGACCAGTTACCGATTCCAAACCACCGCGTTCAATATTGTGCACTAATCGTCAAAGGCCTTCTATAATATTCGTATGTGTGTGTACTAGGGCCACAGATTAATATACTAGTATACAGTACGTCTAATGTCTAGCTATACAAACTATTCCCCGGATGGCGAGGGAAAACCTAACAATGGGAAGTTATCATTGATATTGTTTAGAAAATATATATATATCCACTAGTTGGTAAGTATGTATTTAGTATCTACGCTTTACAAACTATTTCCCGCTTTAATCTCTTTATCTTGACAACTGTTTATACGTGATAGATATTGGCTTCTCGCTATGATTAGCATTACTTCTTGTTACTACAAGAACAGCATTACTAATTTCTGGGTTCCGTTCGTAAAAAAATAAACAGAAAAACTGGGTGGGTTTGGGTGAAATTTTGAATGAAGATAGCTTCATCCGGACACAAAGAATTTACAGTTACATATAAGTAATTAGTATAAGTAGTTCATCTGCTAATACTATATTTATATTGTGAGTAATACTTAGTATAAGTAAATAACATTTGTACTTTTTTCATCTGCTAATACTATACATTGTTACCATGAGTAAGCTATCTACTCAGAAGTATGTACGAGGCTGCTAAAACGGCAGACCCGGGCGGTGAGCCAATGGGATTAATTCATTTGGCTATCACCACAGCTATCACGTCATAACAAACCAATCCTATTGGTTTTTTAGCTCACTGTCAGCGTCGCGCAGTTGGAAAGGTAGCCTATATGTATTATTGTATAGTGTACCGTAAGGGCATTACTAGTGTAACACACATATATTTACCTTGAGATGTCTTTATTATGTGCTTTGCTATAATTATACAATCTTGGTATCTGCTGGGTTTGTATTGCTGGTGATAAGAGATAAAAGCGTTGTTGTTGTTCTATTTGTTTAGTGATGTTCTTAGATGGCACTAACTGATATGACAACTGAGACTATTGTTGAGGCTTTAGGGTAAAGCGATCTAGACACATTTGGCACACAAGAGGCAATAGCGCAAACAATTTTCGAAAAAGTATTCGTATCGTAAACGTCAATGAGTCACGCTTCCACGTACAAACTATGAGTTATCTGTGTCACATTTGCCGGACATATTGCACTGTTTCACGTGAACGATACGTTACGTTACACTAACGCAGTTATTCGTGCTAGGCCCAAGTTTGTGCTTAGTTTTGGGTTCCGTAGTATATTGCAGCTTTATATATTACTCTAAAAATTGTCAAAGTCAAAATCATTTATTCAATTTAGGCATCAAACACGCACTTATAAACTGTGTAACCTTCTGTAACCTTAACTGATATAATCACATTATGCTATAAAAAAAAATTGTTTTAAATTTATCAGGCCACTCTTAAAATACATAAATACGATTCTTTTACATATATTCCGGCACTTATGCACAGACGGACGGACATAACAATCATTATAAATCATAATGATCATTCTATAGATATATATATGTACTACGGAAGACATTATGTAGATCGACCTTTCTAATCTTATCTATACTTCTATACTAATATAAAAAGGAAAGATTTGTATGTAAGTATCTTTGTAACGAATTGGCTCACAAAGTACTGGACCGATTTTAAAAATTCTTTCACCATTGGAAAGCTACATTCACTCTGAGTAACATAAGGCTATATAAGATTCATCATCATCATCGTCATCCATCACCGCGCGAGTGAACCCGCGGAGAGCAGCTAGTTTTATATATTATAAACAAACTACAGTAAATCTTCTTCGGTCCGCGTGTATATACGTGCATGAGCGTGTGCTTGATGTGCGTGTTTGTTATGTGAGGGTGAGTGTGCATGTGAGAGTGTTTGTGACTGTATGCTTGCGAGTGTGAGAGGGTGTGGATGTATGATTTTTCACATGTTTCCTAACACTGAGGGCCGAAACGGTTAATCGGATGCTCCCAATCGAGAACATTTGATTCAAAGATTAGATCTAACATCAATCAATCAAACTTAGATGATAAGTCTCAAGGTTGTAGACGATGGTAGTGATAAAATCAATCATCGTATAACACCGTATTTTGTAACGTGTGCAATAGTTAAAGTAAACACAAAATAATATTGACAAAAATTTATAAGTTATATCTAAATGATAGACCTTCTTCCGATACCACCGCCATCGGTTCATCCCTATCAACTTATTTGGACGCCAATCAAAACTTACTTTTAATATACGTAAGTACCTAAGTCATTTGCAAAGAAGTCCAGTACAACTGGTTCCAAACTGGTTCTTCATTGGCCTTCTTCACAAAAACAATAAAACAACAACTTTTATATTTTTTTAGTATACAAACTACCAAACAACCTCGGCTACGTATGCGTGAACAAGAAATTGTCACTTAACATTGGGAAAGATTTTCTTGTTATGGGGTTTTAGAAATTACCTCCGCCAAACTTTTCACATTATTTTCACATGTTAAAACAATATCATAAGTACTAAATTACTACTTAATTGGCTTCATAGGTTTGGCGTGAAAAAGTGATAACATCGATTCATCCAATGATGATTGACACACTTTCGCATGACTTTATTATATGGCTAGCAGCCGCCCGCGACTTCTTACGGAAGGACATAAAATATAATTAGATCATCGGCTTATTATAAATTGCTAACTTCATTTTACACAACTGTTTCCAAGGAGGCTGCATTGCATACCTATCATGACTTTGTGTCACCTATAATGAGTTA
The DNA here is from genome assembly GCA_917880725.1 of Selenia dentaria. Lineage (NCBI taxonomy): Eukaryota > Metazoa > Arthropoda > Insecta > Lepidoptera > Geometridae > Selenia > Selenia dentaria. The sequence goes on from OU862879.1 coordinate 23,275,950, forward strand.
TGGTTAGGGGAAACTCGGTCGATATGGACGCAGTATTTAAGATTCAAAAGCGCTGCGTTCGTGTGATCAACAGAGCATGGTTCTTGAATTGACTGGCGAGGAAAACATAAAAACGGTTCACTAATTTGCTGGGACCCGTTTACTTTACCGTTACGAACTCTTAAAGCTCTTTGACTTTTATATTGAATTAATATGAAATATTTATAATTTGATTGTAAGTAATTAATGCAAGACGTGCACATTGACTTATTTCAAAAATCTAAGTAAATGAATTTTCTACGCCATAAAACCTCTTTGTTGCTACTAAAACTGTATTTTATGTAACTGTATATCACGCATATTATAATTTGTAGTTATAGGTAGGTGTAATATATGTGTAACTTAACTTTGTAGGGATAATTCTATAATGCACTAGCACAGCGTAAAAATTACATAGACTGTGGCACTGTGTGTATTATAGTATAGTTCGGTTTATGGCCCTAAGAACGAGAAAAGATGAAAAGGCTAATAATGATATATTAGTATTTGCACGTAAAAAATATTTTTCTCAAAAATGGTATGTAAAGTTGCCATAACATCTCTAAAAAGTATCCAGAAAGTGAACTCTACCGGAGACTTATTCACAACTGTCCAGTAAGAAGCGAAATTTTAAATTTCGAATCTCCTACTGTCCAGTAAGTATGTAATTTAATTGTTGGACAGTAGGTCATCCTCTTTAGATCTGCTTAGAAAAAAAACATAGTAGCAGACACTGATTAGAGTTTAGCCATTCATCATCATCATCTCAGCCGTAGGACGTCCACTGCTGAACATAGGCCTCCCCCATGATTTTCCAAAAGGACCGGTTGGAAGCGGCCTGCATCCAACGTCGTCCTGCGACCTTCATCAAGTCGTCTGTCCACCGTGTCGGTGGACGACCTACGCTGCGCTTGCCGGTCCGTGGTCTCCACTCCAGAACCTTTCGGCCCCATCGGCCATCTGTTCTGCGTGCTATGTGCCCTGCCCACTGCCACTTCAACTGGTTTAGCCATTATAACATGTTTATAGGAGGGAGGCTCCAAAGATATATATATATATATATAATATATATAATATGTACTTAGCTTTAATGTTGTAGAAGTATAGTATGGGATTTTATGTTTGTATTCAATAATTTCAGTTTATAAATCATATAGGATTAAAGTTTTCCATTATAAAATTATTATTTTTTTTCTTTATTTTTAAAAGGGGGTTTGTCACATAGTGACCATTTCACCCCCGTACACACATAATTAAAATTAAGAGCCATTTCACAAAATCACTCTACTGAAGTTTAGGTAAATGCCAGCGCATCGCTTACACAGGCGAAAGAAGTGACGACGGAATAGCGTGACTGTGAGTAACATATTTTGATACTTGCACTCATTTTAAAAACTGTGGCTTTGGAATGAGTAAACAATCAATTTCTTTACATTTCAATTTATAATCATTTAGACTTATGTTAAATAGTTTTTCGTGTCTAACAAAGCAGAGTTAATATCATATTTTAACTGAGATCAGATTAATTGAAGAATGTACTTTCTTTTGATATAATATCAGTTTGGAATTACACTTTATTTAACGCAATAAATCGTGGAAATTGGCGAAAGATCTTTATTTTTTTTTATATAATGATGATCAATTATCGATATTCTAGTACACTGTGTGTCAACAAGATTATATTCCTGATGAATAGATTTTTTTGTTTAGTTAATTTGATGAGTTTTTATACAAGAGATAGAACTCTGAAGTTTGCTATATTCCATTTAATTCGTAAAACGAGGTGCGGGAGATTGGTCACTACAAAATAATTAAAGTTATGCTTGTAAATGTGGTACATTAACTGAAAAGAGGACAGATTATCCTATTTATTTCAATTATTCAACTATTTGTGAATCTTTCCTATGATAGTAAATTAAGCGCTTAAAATCTACGATTACGCGCATTAAAATGTGAAATGCCTCTTAACATGGAGATTCATAAACAATAATTTACATTTTTACGAAAACATTCATGCAATGTAAAAATAGAACAATGTTCAAAACTAAACGCAAACTTTTTAGTAAAAAAAAACAACGACTGGCGGGATTTCACATTCAATTGCGACAATTGTGTTTCAATTTACCGCGTAAACATAGATAATCCCAAAAAATGAGTTCAAGCGAATCTGATTCAGAAAAAATAGATGGCACTCCTCGCTGAGGCCGAATTAGCAAAAACTTTCTTTAATTTTTGAGAAAAGCACTATGCACGCTTCAACCAGTAAGAAAGCCATCCTGACCTCGTATATAACCGGACCTCGCCTGCGGTTCGGTCCTCAACTCATACTTGGCCAGGAAGGCTTACTTACTGGATTCTGCAGTAATGTATCTACTATGTATTACCAAAAAAAAACGGTACAGATTTCAATACTAAAACGTTTGAAATTACTTGTCGTAGTCGGTACCATGCACAATATTTTTCGCCCTTTTTTGTTGGGCGCGAAACTGTCGTGTTACTTTGGCGTAGGGATTCACAAACAATAAATTAAATTAGTTAAATTAATATTAAGTAGTATTAAGTTAAATTTATCAGCTCGACTCCAAAGGGCTCAGATGAGAACCAAACAGTCTTCCCAAATCACTATGTAGGGGTTCAGGTCTTCCAATCAGAGAAGATGGATACCTACTTCCAATGTCTTGAAGATGGAGCAAAGGCAAATTTTATGTAAATTTAATGGGACCACCTCAGAAGTTTAATCTACCAAACAACAAAATAATCATCAAAATCGGTTTCGAATTGTCGTTCACGACCAAGTTATCCATGAGCACACATTATCATCTAGATATTATATACGTATACGGTCGAATAGGGTTGTTGACCTTTTTTTATTGTACGTTAAATTGATCAGGACACCGAAATACACACCTAGTATATTTTTTTATAAGTTTTGAACGAACCCTAAACCAAAAAAACGATGTTTTATTTCAACTTTTAAAATTGGCTTCTTCTCGGTAGGCTCTATATATTTTGGAATGCGGCGGTAAAGTCTAAGTACCTACCTACATTACATTGAATAATTGACGTTCACAAGTGCGTCTTTGATGCCTAAATTGAATAAATGATTTTGACTTTAACTTTGCGAAAAGTCCAAATTCGTACAACGCTTGCGAAGGACAGTTCTTAAATTTGCCATTTCTGTACAATAATTTTGGGTATTTTTAGTGCAAATTTAGTCGGCACGTGCTCAGTAAACTGATGTAACATTACCCACAATGGAATAGAAAAAACATTTGTTTGAATAAAACTGTAATTCTAGTGTTACACGAAGGTGGATTTTATTATAAACAGAATAAATACTACCATAGTAAAGCGAATTTTAGTTTAGTTTTCTACACAAATTGCTATCAATCAGCGACTTTTGAACTGTTTTTAGCTTTAGATAGATTGATTAATGTAAGTACAATGTAATACCCAATAATTATTTTAATAAATTATCTAAATATTAGTAATTACTTATACAAAAATAAATGAAAAATAAAGTACTTAGTTTTTGCTACCCGGCATACTTTGTAATGTTACGTAAAGTTAAAAGAAAAAAATCTTATGTAAATATAATATACGTAGATTATGCGGACCAGGAAGCCTCGCGGGCGTCCCCAGAACACCCTACTAAGTTTAATTACAATCTGATCAATGGTTTCGGAACTCATACAGGACAAACATACAAACATAGATTTTTATTTAAATAGATTAATGTATTAAGATTACAATCTTTGATTACTTTAGTGATTTTACTGTTCTGTTGCTGTTATCATAAACTTTGCAATATCATTGAGTGTCACTGGTACAATAATACGAGTAATTATGTTTAGACAATGACAAGTGTTTACTGTCCTAATAAGGCTGTATTTTATCAGCGATGGATGTACGAGTAGGTACCTATGTCCTACTATGTCACTCACGATAACATTACGTGCCCTTCTAAATATAAATATTTGTTGTATGGTATGCCAGAAAGCTGATCAAAGTTTGTTATATAAGAAATATCGCTCTTTTAACGTTCGTCGTAGAGTTACATAACTTCTGAAACTTTACAGCGGCGCTTACGGGAAAGTCATCGCGCAAAGATTTTAATTACTAATACCTAATGCATTTCTTTGAAAAAACGGGCACCTTACAGTCATTGGGTATACCTACCTATGCATAATATAAACATTTTTAGTACAGCATTAGCATAAATGACTAGAAATTTCTTGTTATCAATAAGAATATAATACTTCGTTTTTAACACATCAATCCTCAGAAGTCCCGAGGATGTGTTGCCGGCCTTTGAGGAAGGAAGATAGGGAGGAAGAGATAGAAGGGGTGAGGTTGGAGGGAGAGGGGGAAGGATAGGCGGGACGGGGGGAGGGAGGAATCGGACATCCGGAAACTACCACAAACCGACTGAAACGCAATAGCAAGCTATGTTACTTCACCTCGGTATTGTGTGGGAGTGTGGTACTTCCCCGGTCGTGCCGGCCCATTCGGCGGTGAGGATACAGCGTGGTACTACCACCAAAACCTCCCTTGACCTCTCTTTGCAACGGTTACACCATGGAATCGTCTTGGCATGCTTTCCAGCAGGCTTTTGATGGTGGCCTGTGGAATGTGTTCCCACCCAGACGAGATCACACGTTTAAGCTCCCTAACGTTTTGTGGAAGTGGTTGGACAGATCGTACTCGCCTTTTTAGGAGGTCCCAGACGTGCTCAATGGTCAGGACTCCGCGCTGGCCAATCAAAACGAATATCGACCTTGTATATGTGAACTACTGGACCGATTATAAAAATTCTTTCACCATTGGAATCCTACATTTCCCCTGATGAACATAGGCTTTATAATGTTTTCAAATAAGTTAGGGACCCGTATGAAAACTTCGATAATGTAACCCAAGGTGTGGACAAATCACCAAAAAATCCTTAAATTTTTTATTGTGACAAAACTGTAATAGTTAGACATTATGGTACTGTGTAGATATTGACATCTTTTATAATACAGTAGTACGTCACTTTGTTTTATTGTCAATAGCATAGAATAAATAATATGGTCAATAGTTGCCTCAGAGTACGCGATACCTATGCGGTAATAATAACGCCGGTACAAACCAGGCCACATTATTTGTACATTGGTATTAATCCTTTGTAACGTCTCATTCTACATCTGTGCCTTTCCAACTGTTGCTAATTCCGCGGGTGCGTGACTCTTATTCGAAATTCATTTTACAGATTTTTATTTTAATACCCTTCACTGGATATAAAAGAGTTTTGCCATTACGGACAGTTGATATTGTTTTATTTGATATACGCTATAGTTGTTATATAATTTAGAATCTATACCAGCACTTGATGTATCGATCAACTGTAGTAGGTACTATAATTTTATATACTGCTAATATTACATACTGTTCAAGTATCATATTTTTTTTCGATATAACGATGATTTGACGTACTATACATTTTGGTATAATTCCGTTAACAAAATGATGTATGTGTAATGGTATTCAGTTATCATGCCTAGTCTAAGGCGAAGTCACAATAGGTGCGACGACGAGCGAAGCGAGGAGGAGCGTTAAGTTGAATGGTGACCACACGGCGCGCGAGGGAGTCTAGTCGAGACGATGCAAATCATACATGTTGTACGAATTTGGACTTTTCGCAAAGTTAAAGTCAAAATCATTTATTCAATTTAGGCATCAAAGACGCACTTGTGAACGTCAATTATTCAATGTAATGTAGGTAGGTACTTTAAAGACTTTACCGCCGCATTCCAAAATATATAGAGCCTACCGAGAAGAAGCGGCAAGAAACTCGGAGCCATTCTTTTTATATAGATTTTTACAATGTTTCTACTTAGATACTACCAATATTACATTTAATGAGTGGCAGATGACAACTAGCCAGAAGTTGAGTATTCCAAGCATCTTTGTCTTCTATATAATGTCGGACTTTATAATATGATTTTGTATTAAAACGTTTTTTACAGTAAACTTGAATTTAGCCCTATGTGAGCTCAGTTATGTGTTTTGGGAGTTTATTGTAAAAACGCACACAATTTCCTAGCATGAAAAGTAAACAGTCATTATGGCAAATAAAGTACCAACGTGCGAACTCTCAATGTTTAAAGTTATAGCTGCGCCAGTCATGGGTAGGTACATACATGTATGTTGTGTAGGTATATTATTTATGTGGCTGTAGTATACTCATGTTCACAATAATTTTATAACTTTTTATAGATATACTTTTACTTTTGTAGGGATAAATAGATACGTATAATCTGTATTGAGTTTTACGCAGCGCATCTTTAATTTAAATATATATTTTTTACACAACAAATTGTATAATCTCTTAGGCGGACATATACCTACTGGACGACCCGCTCTCAGCCGTGGACACCCACGTGGGCAAGCACCTCGTATCGGAATGCGTGAACGGCCTGTTGCGCCACCAAACCAGGATCCTTGTCACCCATCAGCTGCATCACCTCAAGACTGCCGACAATGTTATAATATTACGAAATGTAAGTGCAATACCTAGTCACGATTTTGCTGTGTCATGCGTAATCTGAGCTGTCGTACAGTATCGAATGTTGATAATTTCTTCAAAATATCTATCATGCTCAATCATCCTTCATATACATAATACGTAGGTAATGATATATCTGTGACATATCATTACCTACTATATTACTGACATGAAGCGGTAGCGCACGAGCCTTTTGCGTTTTTTAATGTTAGGTACGTTCCCAGGGCGCTGATAACATATCGGTAGCACATACTTGACATGACATAACACATGATGATATTTAGCTGTTTGGCTCTAAGTGAATTTATGGACTTTGATATGTATATTACTATCAATTAATATCAAAATGAATCAATGAATCGTTGCAAATGAGCATCAAAAAACTAAATGTCAGAAAAACAAAACACATGCAAATAGAATATTTGATGAGGGCATGATAACATCTAGCTAGCGATTGCCCGCGACTTCGTTCGCATAGTAGGCTCGGCCTTCGGCTTTGTATATATATAAATGTAAAATATATAAATGAATATCTATTTCCCTTAGTGAATCTCCTCCTCACACGTGAACGGATGGAACAATTTCGCTATAATTCTTTTTTTTATATATATTACCAACTTTGTTCAGGGCGAGATCGAAACCCAAGGCGTTTTTGATGATGTATCGAAGTCACCACTGTTTGCTGAACTCATGGAAGAAGATGAGCCGGAAGATGCGACCCGGCCCAAGTTACTTCGTCAACGGACCATGTCCATTCAGGTAAGTACCTAACCTAACTTAACCTAAAATACCATAGTATAGAAGAGATTGTTTATATACATAGTAATAATAACAATATAATTATTATATAAACAAAAACATTTCAAATATATTTTAACTAACTAGAAAGAGAGTCACACCTGTTTCTATTTACATTTTTCATAACAAGTATTACATATTATATTACAGCGACAGATACGAGTATAATATAAACCATCACAGGCAGATATCTTTGTGACAGAAAACTTATTAATTAAGTAGGTATTTTAATGTATAGTAAGATTATTATGTATTGATGTGTATTCTGTGACAAATAAACTGTATTCTAATCTATTCTATATACAGGGTTATTTGAAAAATGATAACAGCCTCTTAAGGTTGACTTCTGTAAAGCATAAAAAATACCTTAAGTTGTACGATTTCAATAATCAAATTATATTTACTCCCATACAAAATAATAATAACAATCAATCAATCTAAAATTCTAAATAGTTGTAACTCTATAAAGCAGTCGCGCAAGGCGAGTGGCCTACAATTTATTTTGCCACAGAGCAAACGTAGAAGGCATAGCTAAAAAGTGTCAGATAAGTACTACAGAAACAGAATGCTTTTTATTTTGAGAAATAATTAAGTTTTAAGTAAAGTCGCAGAACTAACATTGTTTGTTATGATGTAGTCGAAGTGCTCTTAAGAGGTTGTTAGCATTTTTCCAATAACCTTGTATAAAAACATTCGCGCGTCGCATTATAATGCATAGTCATAGCTGTAATGTAAGCATGGGTATTTTTATGGGATGAGTCAGCGTATCAGTTTTTTTCAGTCAGTCTAGTCATTTTACCAGTAACATACAGAATAGAGTCATAATTACAGAAATACACGTCACTAAATTCGGTTACTAACGTATACGTCTAAATGCGTACTGTGTTAAAGAACCAAGAATAATTAAGAAGACACTTCACATGCGAAAATCTTGATGAATTTTGAAATCTATATTTTTTTTCTGTTAACGTGATTAACACTCATTTTTAAAGAAAAATACGGAATTACTCACGTAATACTTGTCCGATAGATCACATCCTGTCTTTTTCAAGGAGTGTCCGGGACGCCCGCGTTGATGACGTCTCGCTTAGCACTGGCGAGTGTGAGAGTGAGAGTATTTCGTGAGTAATCCCGTATCATTCAATAAAAATCTATTATTATGTATAATTAGGTACGTGTCCTGATTGGCTGACGCATAACGATAACCGCGGAAGTTACAATATTGAAATTTCGGCAGTTGATGCCTTGTAAGTAAGGATCTAGTAAGGAAGGATTTTGAAATATCCACCTCTCGGAGGTTAATTCTATTTGTTTATGAAGGTCCCTATTAAATATATACATTATAAGTACGTAAACATAGCATGAATGTGACAGAAATGCGAATTTGGAAAGCTCCATTCTCGTATATTTTTTTCTTAGTAAAAGTCAAACAGAAAAGACTTGGGTCGCGTTCCTTTATTGAGCGGTAACGACTCGCGTTGTTAGCACACCCGTTCCCCTATACAAGCCCACGCTCCCGGATGGAAGGTGGGTTTTTGCGGTCATTTCGAGCTGACACTGTCAAAACATCACATTAATATAGTATAGGATTCTTTCGATTTTAGATAGATTGGCGTGCATTACGCGACCGCGTTAGTGTTCTATTCGGGTTGGGCGTTAAAAGCATTGGAGCAAAAGAGAACGGCAAACCGGGGCGCGACAGTTATATGAGCGTTGACGGCGCTTACCGGAACTCACCCTTATAATAACGTTTACTTGCAGTCGCAGGCGAGCGTCAGCACTGTTCACGATGACCAAGCAGATGAAGACGACCAAAAGGAAGTCGCTGAGATTACTGAATCAGGTAAATGAAAACGAATTATATACCTTTTTTACAAATGCTTGAAGAGTGCATTCTCGCGTAGAGTTATATTTACAATATTTCTTTTTATTAAAAAAAAATCTTACATTTTTATGTAAAACTGAGCTCACTAAAGTATTTGAATTTAATGACATTCTCTAAATTATTTTTTTTGGAATTTTGCGTTTATTTTGATATCGAGCTAAACAACAATTGTGAAGTTTGGAGTATATTTCGTCTGAATAATTGTACTTCATTAGGCTTTTTGGTGTATTATAGTTGAAATAAAATAAGATAGTTTACTATAGCGGCAGCCGGTTGCGCGAGTGATAAAGAAGTGGCTCAGAAGGTAACGAAACCGGTCGAGATACTCAGCTATCCTACCGCGTAACTTAAACCGTCAAAATAACATACTAATATTTGGAATAGTCTCTTAAAAAAACCTTCATTTTGTTCCATTTCCCACTCTATAGATAGGACTTAAGTTTGTTTTTTTTCAAAATGCTTTAGTGGTGTTTTATAACCGCTATATTGGATTGGATTGGATTTTTAACATACTACCATAATTTACATTTTATCACTCGCTGAAAAAACCCAATGGGTATCATTCAATTTTTTTCAATCATGGAAATGTATCTAACCGTTCAGGCTGTATAACGATGCTAAGACAATTATTCAGGCCACGAGGTCATGTTGTGGCGATAAAAATTATATAATAAACTTATTATAAATTGTGCTTGTCACGGTGATGATTTCGCTTGGTTGGCACGCGTTTTGAGTCAAGTGCCTTTTAAAACGATGATTGATATGTGGGAACATGAAACCCCTTTTTTATAATGTAAAATCAATTTTTGTCTCTACTTTACTTGGGAAGCATTGCAATGCAAGTCATATTTATGCAGCACATTTTATTAGGTACATGTAAATATACATTTTACTATAAATATGTTACATAAACTATAAATTGTATGAATAACTAGCTGCTCTCCGCGGTTTCACCCGCGCGGTGATGGATGATGATTATGAATCTTATATAGCATATGTTACTCAGGGTGAGTGTAGCTTTCCAATGGTGAAAGAATTTTTGAAATCGGTCTAGTACTTTTTGAGCCAATTCGTTACAAACATACTTACATACAAATCTTTCCTCTTTATAATATTAGTATAAGTAGATAAATCAGTAACAAGACCTTGGAATTAGTGAGAATTGTTCCGACCTAGGTAGGTGGCCTAGTGTTCAAGTTGCTGCCTTGGTTTGTGCCGACGCAGTGTCAAATATTCTACGCGAAGCAATAGGTCACAAGCAATTACTGTGTTAAGGTGTGAAGGGCACTGTAGCAAGTGGAGATTCTGCGCGAAAGAAATTAAAAAATCAATCTGACTGGGTGACGAGCACAGTACAGTGCTACGCAATACTACAGTTCTAAGTTAAATTCATCTTGGTGGCTTCTCATCATGCTAAAACGCCTTCACATTCAATGTGAAACTTGGTGTACCTACTCTTATATGTTTATTCCTAAAACGAAATTGTTCTTGGTATATATTTTTATTCCGGAAAACCAAAATAATATATAATAATTATATGAACATTCTGAGGTAATGATGCTTTTTAGCTAACACTAAATATTTAACTGATAAAACTGTGAAAGCCGTGTGATGTCCAGTTTAGCAGGGAATGTGTGATATCAAAATTGATGTACGTTTAGGCAATGATTAAATTTGTTTCAATATCAAATGCAGTATAAAGTAGAAATAAATCAAACCACAATAATTGACTTAGAGGTCTACTTAGGTGGTCTTGATTGTACTTATTGGAATACTAGATACTGTATGGAATACTTCGGTCACGGTCCTTACTAGATATTTTTTTCCAAATGACATTATTTCCACATAAATAGGTAGGTATGGAGTAAACCAACCACCACTATAGCCTGTCCCGCAGTTTTCAACCCGCCTGTCAAATGTTTCTGATATAGTCTAACAACTGTTGTCCTGAGGTAAAATATGACATCGTACGAAAGAAACTGTAACTTGCACAATCTCGGCACGCGTACAGACTCATTACTCCCAAGCGTACACTTGTGTAAAATCCGGCAAGTGTACGAAAATTATTGGTGCGAAGGTGTTCAACGCCCTTCCCGAACCAATACGTACCGCTCAAACTCTTCGTGGTTTTAAAAACAAACTGAGAAGTGTTCTGAATGAGATGACACCGTACAGCGTCAAGGAATTAATTCCGAAATTATTTAATGACAGAATTGAATTTATGAATATTTTTCAATGTTCTAGAATTAATATCAATATCAATAACATAGGTGATCCTTCGCACGGAAGGTATTAAGTATTACTAAACCTTAAGAGTTTTTCCAGGTCGCGTTTCAAGCAAAATTTACTCACAATATTTCCGCGCGGGCGGCGGATGGGCGCTATTGTTCCTGACCTTATTCTCCATCATCGTTGCGCAGGTCATCACCTCTATGAGCGATCTTTGGCTCACTCGCTGGTAACGATTATTCTTACATTGAATTTTTTATGGTATTATTAATTAAAGTTGGTTTCATGGTCAGCTTGTAACAGCTTTAATGCTGGACAGCATGTTTCCAATCGAGGCCTTTTGGAAAGCACGTGGATTTCGTTACTGGTTTTGGAAATTCAGCGATGCTGTTCCAAATTATATAGGTTGTTTGGTAGAGGGACCGACAAACCAAATGAGCGTGTTCGGGGGCCCACTTGGAGAATACAAGTTGGCCAAAAAAAATCCCCGACACCCCAATTTTTTTTAACTAAATCAGTTAGTTAGTTTAGTTAGAGTTACTTTTCTCATGTTGGATTTATATTCAGTCTCTGTACATGTTTCTGTATAGATTCTGTTTATTTGGGTTATTTGCTTTCTATTGTCTAGATATGATCTAATCAGTTTCAGTTCCTCTGATTCCATAGCCATACAACTTGCTCAGCAATATTGCATGAATTTTGGAAGAACTAGCTCTCACAAACACAGTATCCTACCGTGAGAGCTAGGGTTCTAAGCAAAGTCTAACTTTGTAAGCTTATATATTTGTATCCCATAATGATCTAGTGTTGTGAGTAATTATTGAAATTTGAAATTTATTTTATTTGATATTGTGTTTTGTGTTAATTGTAAGTTACAAAGTTGATTTTTGGTATCAATAAATGCTTATTATTATTATTTATACAGTATATCTACTGTATAAATACTGTTTGATAATTGATCCTGATAGTCACAGATTTTCACAAACTCATATTTTGAATACGTATAACTATAGACTAAATTCTCCCATCCAAATTTTGGTGCCTGCTCTCACGCTCTGAAACCACGTGTTGCGGACAAACCTACAGCGGGGGTTTTCAGCCAAGGCTGAATAAATGAAACGAAAACATATTTATTCAAGACACACACATCACATTACTTATTCTACACATTAGGAACACAATGCACTTAAAATATAAAACACATTACAACAGCGCAGTGCTGTGTACTGTGTGTCATGAACATGTGTCCTAACTCAGCATACGATTAAGGACAAAATCATCAGTCACTTTTTTAGATACTGATTTTCAGCCGTTACCCGTTGTCATGTCCTCACGAACCCAGGACAAATTACAGACCACGCTATATTCGGCGCCACTTTACTCTCAGACGCAATAACGTATTCCTACTACAAGATTGTATTTAGATTGTTTTACAATCAGTTTTATAAACATACTTGGTATTATTTTTATAACATTGGCAGCAGTGCGTCTGAGAACAATAATAATCATGTGTATTTTATAGGATGAATGTGGTGGAAGCGACGCACGAAGGCGATCGCGGAGCGGGTGCCAGCAACCTAACGAACTCGAATGTAACTGCACTGAACGGCACCGACACGGCACTTGTCAGAGAGGGTGTCATCCCCGACGTGATCACGACCACTCTGGCACCGAATCTCACTGTGATCGGCACCATGGTGAAGACTGTGATAGCTATGGCGGACGCCACGAACGGCACTACGATCGGCGAGGAGCAAGTCAACGATAACTACTACATATACATCTGGACTATAGGGATCATGAGCTGCGTCATCCTCACTACTGGCAGGTTTGTAGATTATACAACGTGATGACGTAATCCCCACTTATGATTCAACGTCGGTATTCCAGAAATACGCTCAGTTGTCAATCTCGACTGAGTATTAATCTGAGTACATTTTTGTATGGCACTTACTGTCAAATCTCCGCTCAAGTAGAGATCCAAAACTGAGCGCTTTCTGGAATAAGTTGCCAAATATTATTTTTTAGATATCATTGAAAGATAAATAATGTTTCTTAATTTTTACTAGGTTTTTTATAAGGTTTAATCGTTTCAACAACTTATTTATTCATTTTACGTGCAATAATAGTTATTGAAAAATAGATATATATATATTAAGCATGTTATTTTGTATGTAAAAATCAAATAATAGTAATCATAAAACTTACACATCTCAAAATATCTAAGCTGGTAGCCGAAAATCGGGTATTTTTTATAAAAAAGAATTAAATGTAAATATCTTCAAACGGTTAGATGTAGGATAGAGTGTTTCACAGTCAAATCAGTCAGAAACGATGTAAACTACACGCCCGTAACAGGAATAGGTCGACTTAACCAATAACCCTGTATATCTAAAATATACCCACAATTGAAGATACATTTCTAATTTTAGTGCTGTCATGCAGAAGTGTTATACTAATTTGGATTTTAGCCTTAATGGAATAAGAACTGCGCTAATTCAGATATTTTTAGTTTAGAGAATGCTTACAGGATCGACACCAGTATCTAAAAATTTACGCGGATTGTTCCCGAATCTGCTTCTAGTATCTACATGTATACTCTTCCGTCTGAGTCGAATTTACATCGATGTGAACTGAATACGATGTAGAAACCAAAAACTCGCGTATATATATAAAACTTTTGCATGCTGTACTAATAAAGAGGAAACTATAAAACACCGTAATTCTAAAGGAAGTCGTTAGATATTCTAATTTAAGCAAAATTTACATTCATTCAAAACACCATTTTAGCTAGGTGCGTTAATTATCCATACTTCCATACTAATATGTGATGAAAGATTTGTATATTTGTAACGAATAAACTCAATAACTACTGGACCAATTTCAAAAATTCTTACAGTATTACCTTTTGATTTTTCACGAGTAACCCTTGATCATCTCGATCAACTTCTTTAACTGAGTCAGCTGACTAGCACTGCGGTCCTAATTGGCCATAGTCGATATTAGCGCGATAAAAGTCGGTCCCTTTCACCGTGAGCGTGATTACGATGGCCCACGCTACGTCATCGATGACGTCTTAACTGCCGCCATATTGACGATTTCATGAACCATGCTCTACACCATAATCGTCGTGAGCGTTCTGTCAATAGTGACAGGTGTTTGTTTATTTCTACAATGTATTTACTGCTGTCCCTTCTTTTTGATGTAAAAGTTGTATAAGTCGGTCCATCCATTCCATTATTTCTTTTTAATCCACACACTACATAGTTAACCTTCACACTATGCACGATATTTTTATGAATTTGTTTTTCGCGCGCAAATGGTTCGTTATTGCTACAACTCTGGTCCGAATTAACAACACGCTTACAGTGCCACGAGCTGTCAAAATCGCGATATTTGTCTCGGACCAGCTTTGGTAGACGATAGCACTGTGAGCAAAATTATCGCAAAACGGACCACGGCATATAAGGTACTTAAATATCGCTGTGATCGAAATGATTGACTTAATGGTTTTAATCATTTTATATCGCATTTTTCTGGGGTGGGCAAAAGTTCACCAATAGTACATTACTGCAGTATCCAGTAGGTAAGTAAGCCTTCCAGTAAGTAAGCTATGTTAACCGGACCTCACCTACGGTTCGGTTCGGTTAACATATCTTAGCCAGGATGGCTTTCTTACTGGTTGCATGAGGCTTGCGTATAATGCTTTTCTCAAAAAATGGTATTTACTTTTTCTGCCTTACACTTCATATTTTTTTTATAAGTTTTCATGTATCGCTCCTTGGATTTTGGAGGAAGTAAATTGTTTTTTGCTATTTTGGCCTCAGCTTTTAAATAAGGAATAAGGAGGAGTGTCATCTATTTCCGAATCAGATTCGTTTGAACTCAGTTTTTAGGATTATCTATGTTCACACGGTAAGTTAAAACACAATTGTTGTCGCAATTGAATGTAAAATCCTGCCCGTCGTTTTTTTTTATTAAAAAGTTTGCGTTTAGTTTTGAACATTGTTCTATTTTTACATTACATTAATGTTTTAGTAAAAAAAAATTAAATTATTGCTTTTGAATCTCCTTGTTAGATTTAGAATGGAAAGTTTTAATCCAACATGATTTATAAACTGAAATTACTAAATACAAACATAAAATCCCACACTATACCTACTTGTACAACATTACTAAACGCATCGTGCATACTTTTTTTGCGTCGTATATTTGTTTCATAAAATGTCATACCAAAAAGAGAGATAGATATGTATTTGGGGCTCCCTCCAATTAACCATGTTACAATGGCTAAACTCTAATGTTTTTTTTTTCTAAGCAGATCTAAAGAGGATGACCTACTGTCCAGTAAGTAAACTACATACTTATTTACTGGACAGTAGGAGATTCCAAATTTAAAATTTCGCTTTTTACTGGACAGTTGTGAATAAGTCTCCGGTAGAGTTCACTTTCTGGATACTTTTTAGAGATGTTATGGCAACATTACGTACCATTTTTGAGAATTTTTTTTTCAGTGTCTTGGCTACGCCAAATAGTCTAAAACGAGCATTTGTTTTCAGATCGATACTATTCCTCTGGGTCTGCATGCGCAGCTCCATAAAGCTCCACAACAAAATGTTCAGCAACATTCTGGCGGCGACCATGCGTTTCTTCGACACAAACCCTTCGGGACGCATCCTGAATAGGTTCTCTAAAGACATGGGCATTGTCGATGAAATGTTGCCGAGGATGATGTTGGATAGTATACAAGTAAGTTTAGTTTTAAACATTGATTATCAAGATAGTGTTAACTTACTTACACTTATCTACATAGTATTAAAGTCGCTTTCCGTGTCTATCTGCTGACTCCTAAACCATCACGCAATGTATGTTGATATAAGGAGACGGAAACACTTTTGCAACACACAAATAATATACACACTTTATAATATGAGCTAAATAGTAAATTTAAACATAACATACTTATACACACGTCGCACACACAGACATATGCACACAAAAACCACACACACAACATTAATCTATTATCAATAAAACGGATTGTAAACCACCTAAGTAAGTTAACATAATATTGTTACTATTAGCACAGTCTATGTAAACCTTACGATTTTATGCTGTTTTATTAGTACGTACTGGATATGGAAGAGCAAGGGCTCCTACTACAGGCATTTTGTGCTTAAAAGGAGACTGATACTTTAAGTAACATTAATCTTGAAAATGAAATAAATAATTTTGTGTTTTTGTATTTGGGTTTCACCACCCGTGGGCCCAGAAAAAAGGAACGCACGTTCTTTTTTGCTTCGCCGTGTGGTTAGTCTGTTCCATCATAATGTTGACAATCAGTGGAAGTGTATTGATCGCCCGCTGCTTGTTATTACTAAACATATGTATTGTATTTTATTTTCTTTATATAGGTGTTCATGGTGATGATCGGGATATTAGTGATGGTCGCTATCGTCAACCCGTACATGTTGCTCACCACCGGGATTTGCGGAATCGCCATGTACTTCTGGACGATCGTCTATCTCAACACGGCGCAAGCTATCAAGAGGTGCGTGACGCTAACTAGATACTGTACTTTATCTGCACCTCGTTAAACATCAATCCTTTCGATAACAGTTACGTTATAGTCTGCGAGTATATACCTATATATATCATACACTACGACCGTTTTAACTTGGCCGCCCGAAAACATAACACTTTAGAACTTACGCATGTCAGTACACTTATAGAAATATTTAGAGATAGCGAAACTCAAGAACCGATATCTCGGTGTGACTGCTCGTCAATGTCACGCACTACGAAGAAATAATATCAGGAAGAGTATATATGCTTATATAGCAGCAAGCAGTTGTGCCAGCGACCCAGGGCCATACTCCGTTATATGAAGGAGTTGGGATGGCTCGGGTAGAGGCTGGCGGGGGAAATGCACAATACACCCCAAGCGGGACGTCAGTGCAGGACTTATCGCCCCCACTATGAACAAGAACAAGAACAAGATGCCTATATACTATACTATACTGCCTTAAAAAAATTACCCAATAAAAGTCGTGCTAAATCAATAACATCGTTCTCGCCGCTATAACTCAGCTGTAGACGTTGCAGCACGCGCGTGGACCAATCCCTGCTTTCCTTCTGAAATTTAAACCAATCACCGAACATGTCTATTTTTAACCTCGGAAGTAATTCGCATTTGGAATCATACGTCGTTTTGGTTTGAAGGACCACTTTTTGTGTGAAATTTGTTCTGAGTTATGCTTCCTGACATTATTTCTTCGTAGGGCACGCATAATAAAATTGTATTTAAATTTTACAGTATTGAATTTCGTTTTTTTTATCAGTTAAATAATGAGACCCCCTACTAACTAATTACAGCAAAACAATGCTTACTGTGGAAAGAGCACAAATTTATAACTCACATATTTTTTTATCTTATTAGATACCTACATACATATCACATTTTTGATAAACAGTTAATTATCACCAGATTCACGAATTATTCAAAGTTTATTACTAAATACCCTCACATAAAATAAAATCATATCACATTTTTGAAACACTGTTGGCTGACTATTACAAAGAGAATCGCTAAATCAAATGCGTGCAGTAAGTAATTTGCATGCTGTCAAGTCTTATTTGTGAATAGTTGTATTTGGTAGCGTGCAATATTTGTTTTAGAGCTTAGTCCATTTTTTGCGACGACGAACATATATTGTTATAAATTATGTTAATTTGTAAGTGACAACCCCCGTCTCATTTATCTAGTACGCCAACGCCTTTGCTCATATTCATTATTATTATATATATTTATTATTATATTCATTGTTGCAGTGCTCTCTGAAGAGTTAAGTTTTTAAGGAATTGCTCTACTGCGCTCGTCTCCCCGACATATATTTGTATATTTGTTTACGTTTAGTCATTTATAATTAGTTTATTTTCACAATAATTTAATTTGCTACAGTAGCCAGCTTGCATTGTAGTACTTATACTGTATGAGGCAGAACATTTATGGAGGTTATAAACCCTCCTCAGTGGCGGACTCTTGCAAAAACTTATTACTATCTAGTATTTTGTCTTAGTGTTGTCATATTATTGTGTAAAATTGCCATGCTGTTATTTTCACTAGCAACCGCCCGATTTTTTATTTCATCATAATCATCAGTTAGACTAGACACTATAGTTGAGTTTTGAGTTTAATATTTAATTTAAGGCTATAATAATATAACTTTAACATTACGTTAGTGTGTGATGTACATTTCACGAGGCATTTTTTGCAATACAATGACCCGGAAACTAACAAGAGCGCAATTTACATATATTATCTAATGAATTGTACATTTATTGTTACTTTTGTTTAGAGTCACATTAACTTAAACATATTTTAATTATACAAGTATTTATATGTACCAATAACGTTGATTATAACTACCAAATAATGAACAAAGTATTAAAGGTAACAATGTATAATGTTACTAATCGGTCCTAGCTTAGCGTTACTGGATATAAACCGGCTTTGGTCTTCAGTAAGAGCGTGTATTTTTATGTTAATCGGTGATGAGAAGACCAATTCGTTCACCTGATGTTAAGGGTCGAGCTTGCCCATAACAGTTCAATGCCATCCAAAATTTAAACTGCTAAAAGTTCAAAGCCCTGTATGGCAATGCACTGCGCTCGGTACTCTAAGATATAATATGTCAAATCCCTTGCCCTGTTATTTCGCCGGAAATATTGTCCTTCAACGAAAAACAGTAATGTTTGCACGCTAATTCTTCAAAGGTATGTGACGTCATGAAATTACATGTTATAATTACAGCAGTTTGCCTAAAAAATAATAGGGACTGTATATGTCCATGAACGATACATATTAATTATAATATCACTTGGTCAGAGTCACGTGTGGTTCCTCGGTGGCCTAGCAGTAATGGCGTTTGACTCGGCTAGTCAGAAAACGAGGAAAAAGTTTTTAATATGTAAATTAATATTCTTCTCTTTAAAATTGTATATCAATATTGTTCTCAAATTCTTATTAGGTTATCTTAGGTTATCTAATTCCCTTTTTAAATAAAGGTATCATGATGTTAATCATAAAATTATTCCATTATAAAACTTAGACAGATATAGTCCCGAGTTCGAATCATCTTATGGCTTCAGTTATACATAATCTGCCCATTATGTTCCCACTGCTGGGACTCGAGCCTTCCTCTCAGAGAGAGGAGTTGCCCAGTGGAAAGGATAGTGGCCAACCCATGTCGAAGTTTTCAGTCAGCCCGAAAACCTTCGACAAAGCCTACCGGCTGTTGTCCTAAGACAAACAACCGGGACCGACGGCTTAACGTGCTCAGTTGAAAATGCCAATAGCGGTCACCCAACCAACTCCTGACCGCAGCAAGTGATCTGTTAGGATCGCCAAGTCAAGTTCCGTTGCGAGCGCTTGAATTTAATATATGAAATTTCCTTATACCTTCGTTTGAACTCGGGACTATCTTTAGTCTACATTTTATGATATGACGAATTAAATTTAGTCAAGAGTATAATATGGTAAGGACAGGAAAGTATATAGCAATGTGTTATGTGTTTGTGCAGAGTGGAAGGCATATCCCGCAGCCCGGTGTTCTCGCACGTGTCGGCGAGCATGGCGGGGCTGGGCACGGTGCGCGCCTGCTCCGCGCAGGAGATGCTCACCACGCAGTTCGACGACAAGCAGGACGTGCACACGGCTGCTTGGTGAGACACACACTACGTACATTATTTTATTTTAACAATAATGATAATAGCTGCACACCGCGGTGATGGATGATGATGATGATGATGAAAGTATCCTATGTGTTAATCCAGGGCCTCATCTACCTCCATTCCAACATCTACATTGGTTCATTCATTTGAGCGTGAAGAAGTCGAATCGATAACGTTAAAGACACGTGATGACATTTATCTACTCGTGTTCCAGGGGTAATTACTCTCCGTAACGATCTGAGTGAATCACTTTCGGTGTAAGCGGGAAATCCCTTATTATTTTGATACGATACTTGCATGTAGTGGCTGGGCGTGTGGCGCAGTTGGTACCAACCCTGCCTTCTAAAAGACTTCCCAAGCGCTGCGTTGTGAATTGTGACTTGAGTGGACTTATTGTAATGTACTGTGTACTAAACCTTACGCTTTAGGACTTTATTTGTCGTATTGACTTTTTTTGATCCTCTATCGATATACATAATAACATAACAGTGCCGCTGTTTCGAAAAAAATCCGACATTTCCCATGATCTTATGGTTACCACTATGCCAAAAGGTTCGGACTGCTTTGACAGTAAAAAATGCCATACAGTGCTGAGCGTAAGTACTTCTGGAATACAGGCCTTAGTCATATTATTCATATTGTTATTCCTTTGTGAAATAGAGATTGAAATTAGTACTTGTTATAATTATATTTTGGTGGGCAAACAAAAATGTAGATTTCAATTTTGGAAGCCGTTCAACGTAATTACTTAATTATCATAACATAGTCGCGAGAGAATATGAAAATATATTTGGAGATTGTGACACAACCCTTCTTCATATTTCTTTGGGTTTCGTTTATGATAGGTACGTGTTTATATTTACATACACTGAGAATTACACGTACGTTTCAAGATTGCAACTTGATGACACAACTTGCGACAGTCTTATTTTATACATTGGACACATATTTACCTATACTTAATTATGTAATCTTTTTAATTACTCCTGTTCTACCACGATGATAAGTAAATATTTTTAATCTAAATTAACTTCCTTTTCAGATACTCTTTTGAGATAAAATTAAATCTTTTAACGTTGTGTAATATTATATTACACCATATTAGGCAAAAATAAAATATACACTATAGAAATAAATACTGAATAAGAAACTAGCTTAAATATTTTCTCACAGTTCTTGATCTACAATTACATAAAATTCTCATTAACAATAAAACTCAAATTTTACTTTAAGCTAACCCCAAGCATTATTGTGACACTTTCCCGACTTTCTAAATTGCTAATTACTAAACGTTTTGTTTCTCGCAAGCACCGGACTACTGAGACATAAAAGTTCATTATAGTTCGGTCAAACGGACTAATAACCGGACTACTAGTACTAGGTACTAGTCAGTATGGTTTTGTTATTAGTGGGCAACAAGTAGTGCCCGAGACTCTGTCTCTACGCACTCAAGTAAAAGCAGTATTAGGTATTGTATTGTGTTTAATGACTTATAGTAAGGTGTTGGCTGAGGAAACCGTACCTGAAACCGTAGAACCCTACCCGAAAAGAAGAAGGTGGGGTAGTTTAGATAGGATCGAAATTCTAACGACGGCAGCGAGATGCTTTACCTATTGTCCTCGCAGAAATAAATTATTGTTGCTTATTTCCAGGTACTTGACGTTGGTGACGAACGCAGCGTTTGCGATCTGGTTGAGCATGATCTCCGCAACTTACGTGATCGTTGTAGCGTACACATTCTTGCTTCTAGACGACGGTAAGGAATCGCGATGTAACACTAATCAGATGAAAGCAACAGTATGATCTTGGAATGTATGTGCGCGGAAACTACCGATGGAAATTTTGCCGATTTGACTAAAATTATTAGGTGAAAAATTGAATTTTGCCAGTCAAGTCTTTCTGCGGCCTTATTGTCTTTTGCCATTCACATTCTACGTAAAGATTTACGTAGAATGGGAATGGCCTTCATTTTGACATTTGAATCCCATTCTGGGCGAAATCCTGCAACCCATTGGCTGGAAACATCATTGGGAATGAGAATGAAGTGACATCATTCTCATTCAAGTTAGACAATAAGGCGGCTGGTTTTATTTACTACGCGCGGAACACCGGGCGCTTGCGGTGATCTCGTTGTTGTCATTGTTAGGTATAATTAAGAAGTAATCCTACCAAATAGTACAGTTACAAGTTATATAAAAAATTGTAAGATTATTTTCTCATACCATTTTAAGTTATTAAACTGACTTGAGTTTTATTTATATTGGTACTTACTTGCATAATAATAACCTTGATCATAAGAACTCACTTGATGGACAGTGCGATGATCACGTCGAAGATGGTATCACATCAGACTTAGAATAACGTCAGTCTTTCAAGGACAGTTGCCGGTACATCACTTGGTGCTAAGTTTCAGTCTAACATAGATAGATATGTAGAATATATACCGCAAATGCGTGTACTTCCCGTCTCCGAACCCCAACCAAGCGTCAAGGTTGACCGATACTACTTACACAGTCCACGCGCGTTGTTGCAACCAGACGGCCGCAACTAACTGCGTTATCGCAAAAATTCTATATATCTGTGGTCTTCAGGGTAGAGACTAGCCAGGCGGGTACTAGAGAGTGCCCTAACACCATACTTACTTTGAATTTCTTTCTTGAATTAAAGTTCAATTATGGAACGAATTGAATAGTCAACCAACCCTAACTTACCATCGCTTTTAGTTGAGTAGCTCACGAACTGTATTATATGATATACTAATTCCCGTATAACTATATTCCAGAGGAAACCATTTTCGCGATCTAATATAGTTTACTAACTGTGCCCCACAAATACAAATCATTTATTGATGACACCAATATCATACGTAAACCGATTGTTAAATTAAACGAATACAAAGAATTGTATAGGTAGGTACAAAATATCCAGTCATAAAATAATAAACTTATGTCTAAAATATGTAGACATTATCGTTATGTGACATAACACCATTTTAAATAATACAATAAAAAAATAATTATAATAAAAATTGGCATAATTCAATTCACATTAAATTTATATATTATTGATGTATATTGAAATTTATATTAACCATTTAAATAAATGTCAGTAAAATATTACTTAAGAGTCAGGTAATTTTAAATAATCATTTATATCATAAAACAAATTATGTAATAGCCAGGATTTTAACTTATTTTGAAAGGCCACGACCGACCACAGTTCCACTCGCGTGATTATGGATGATGAAAATATCATTTGTTTCTTTAATCCAGCGCCTCATCTATCTACATGAAAAGTTTTATTAAAATTCCATTCAGTAGTTTTTGCGTGAAAGAGTAACAAACATCCATACGCGCGCGCGTTTATAATATTAGTCACCAGCTTTTACTTTTGTTTAAATGTGGCTAGAGGTTTAGGAGCTTTGTAATCGTAACAATTTACTTCTCATTACTCTTTCTCTACTTTCGCATTTACAATTGTGTGATATATAAAACTTTCAATATTCATCAGCTAATTGAAACACATGGACAAAATAACATGATATATTGTTTAATCAGATTCTACTCAGTCGGGCAATGTCGGCCTGGCTATCAGTCAAGGTCTGATCTTGGTCAACATGGTGCAATACGGCGTGAAGCAAGCCACGGAGGTTGTATCCCAAATGACCAGTGTCGAAAGGGTTGTCCAATTCACGTCCCTACCGCTAGAGAACACCGAGGGACCGTCCCCGCCGAAAACTTGGCCCCAACGCGCCAGACTCGTCTTCAAAGACCTGTACCTGAGATATGACAAGGAATCCGAACCTGTCCTCAAGAATCTGAACATCGTTATTGAAAGCGGCTGGAAGGTATTTAATTACAATATCTAATTTAATTATTATTTTTGTTAATAAGGGATTTTTTAGTAGAATTTACACCTTATTACACTAATGCCATAATTTTCTATATATATCATATTGTGTAGACAATTTTACAACTCTATCTATTGTACCCGATAAAATTCATTCATTGGATGGCACATGTTTTTATTAAGAATTGCAAATACATTTTCACACTAACGTTATAAATTATAATTTACAATGCAATTTTAGTGAGGAAAATACACGTGCTCGGACCGGATTCGAATACGCGTCTTTCGACAATCCGTGTCAGACGCCATGCGTTGCATTCTTATATTGCACGTTGTGACGATGTCGTTCCGTCCCCATACGACGGTTAAAATCAAATAGTGAGTTATTATTCAATGCTCGGACGGCGTGCCTCGATGGCCTAGTGGTCACAGCGTTGGAAGACGCGGGTTCGATTCCCGTCCGAAGACGTGTCTCGCTAATTAGCGTTAGTGCTTTTTTACAAAACATAGAGTATTAATATAATTTAAAACTAAATTTCACCGAGTGTTTCACGCTCACTCTTTTTACAGAGTGTTTTATGCTCGCTCTTTGCAGTCTCTAAAAAATTTACCGAGTAGGTAGTCCATGCCCGTACAACAGTTCTGTATAAGTAACAAGTAAACATAAATTCCTTAGGACTAAAAAATAGGTAGCTTTAGATGCTATATTTTGAACAAAGGATCCAAAATGTCTAATCCAACGGATTGAGTTCAAGAATGCATTTGAAATCGTGCGTTTTATTCGTGACGCATTTTAAAATGAATACTGATCGCTATTGTAAACAAATAAATAAATAAATATAAATATACCACAACTATCACACAACGCCATCTAGTCCCAAGCTAAGCAGAGCTTGTGTAATGGGTACTAGACAAATGATAAACATACTTATATATTTCTAAATACATACATATAATAGATAAATTACACCCAGACACAGACCAAATGATCGTTATTACACAAACATTTGTTCTGGGTGGGAATCGAACCCACGACCTCCGGCATAGCAGTCAGGGTCACTAACCACTAGACCAACAGGCCTGTCAATAATTACAATTACGAATATTTACAACGCATTCAAAGAGAATATAACGAATTCATTATACATTACATTTGTAACAATGTGAAAGACATAACCATAAACTAAATCTAAACTTTCGCCAGCCAACATGAATAGTTTTGTGGGACTTTGGAAACAAAAAGTTTTATTGTGAAAGATAAACTTTTTATTTAGTAGATAATGTCGGACCTTAATGAATCACCCAAGTAGAACACCTCGGTGTTATGTTACTGCAAACATTTAGCTAATTATGCACACTTGCCTTTATTAGGACTGGCTGATGGCTGGTTGGCGCAGTTAGTAGGTAGACCTTCTGGGGTCCGAGGTTCGATTCCCGGACAGGTCAAACATTTGTGTACATGTCTGTTTGAACTGTGTCTGGGTGTGGATACGTATATAAGTATGTATATCAGCTGTCAGGTTACCATAGTACAGGCTCTGCCTAATTTGGGACCTGAAGATCTTGTGTATGGATGTTGTCCCATATATGTACATATATTATAAAGGTTATAATAATAATGCAAACTTTATATGTTAAAAGGTGGGTGTGGTAGGTCGGACCGGAGCTGGCAAGTCTTCCCTGATCTCGGCTCTCTTCCGGTTGGCGCCCATAGAAGGCAAGGTTTACATCGACGATGTCGAAACGGGCCAAATCGCTCTTAAGGTACGTACCTACTGAACAAAAAATATTCACTACAACAAACTATATCTTTGGCATGTCTAAATTCAGTCTCGTGGCCGAGCAAATCAATAATCAACAAACTGTGGGCCTAGAGGGCCTAGCACGAATAACTGCGTAAGTGTAAGGTATGTCTTTCACGTGCAACAGTACAAACTGTCGTTTATCTAGTGTCACTGTGACACAGATAACTTCTAAGTTTGTATACTAAAGCGTGACATGTTGACGTTTACTTTGATGAATAAAAAGGTTTATTCTGTAATCTGAGTACCTACTCACTCACTAGATTTCGTTCTTCGTTACAATTAAGGTTCAAATTTGCTTATAATATTTTGTAACTTATTCAGCCATGTATTAGCAGAAATGATTCGGTTTTAAGGGTTCTAATGCCATTATAATTTCACAGGAGCTAAGGTCAAAGATCGCAATCATCCCCCAAGAGCCGGTGTTGTTCTCTGCGAGTCTCAGATACAACATGGACCCGTTCGATAAATATACAGATGCTGAGATATGGCAAGCTTTGGAACAAGTAAGTCTTATTATTTTAATATTGTCTAAGTAGAATGTGTGACTTAATACCTAAAACAATTGAGCTAATCATTTCAGTATTATTCTGTAATTAAATCCTAATTAACCTAATAATTAATTGTTTTAATATTATCGTCTAACGATAAAATTATGCAAGTGTTTGATATTTAACAGCCATACCTTTCTGTCTTTAACAACTCCCAAACAAAAGGCAGAAAAACAACGATAAATTGATTGAAATTAATAACAAATTTTAATAGGTCAACGACCCTTTTGAAGCTGTAAAACATACAAGTTTGAAAGCCAACGTGATCATATAATACGGTTGTTAATGCTACATATATTGTCACTTATTAACATAGGTTATACGTACAGGCACTTCACGTGGACCTATAATCATAAAATTTGTCAAGAAGTAGCGACTTGCATCAGCAGTAACGTGTAATATAGCTGCAGATTATCAGTTTTCGGCAAACATCGGAAAACTGATAATCTGCAGCTATATTACATACTAGCAACGCTCCGCGGCTTCGCCCGCGTGGTATGATAATGACGATGAATCAAAATATTTAGTCTTTTCAGGGATAATGTACTATTCTAAAGGTGAAATAATTTTTCAAATCGTTCCAGTAGTTTCGGAGCCTAGTCAATTCAAACAAAATATTTCCTCTTTATAATATTATAGTATGACTATATATAGATAGACAAATAGAAGTCTATATAAATAGACTGGTAGAAAATGCTTTAAAATTAAGTCCTCCATCAGTACCTTATTTTAGTGTAATAAAGAATTAAATAAATAAAAATAACCCCCGCGCCGTTGCGTTCTCACAGTAAGCTAAATAAATATAAAGTATATTTTGAGACACCTTGTATAATAATTATGTTCCCTTATGTAGTTAATTTATCGTGTCAGTGAACTGCGGCGCCAGCTAGTAATGTAATAAAATATGTTGATGTTTCCAGGTAGAGTTGAAACCAAGTGTTAGTTCGCTATCGAACGTGGTCGCGTCGGGCGGGAGCAACTTCAGCGCGGGCCAGCGCCAACTACTGTGTCTGGCGCGCGCCGCGCTCGCTCGCAACAAGCTACTTGTGCTCGACGAGGCCACTGCTAACGTCGACCCGAAGTAATTACAACTGCATAATTTCACACTATTCATGAAAAACAAAAGAAACATATAATAGGTCTTTTCCTATAAAATTGCCGTTCTGCCGTACTGGCTATTTCAAGTCCATTTTTTTTCTTATTTCGCTAAGAATTTCAAGTTATTTTTATTTTTAAAATATGGAATTCTTATTCGAATATTAGTGATTTGTATAATGGTCAGTGTTCTGTTTTCACCGCATTTGTACGTTTTTCGTCATCATGAATACGTTAAGCTCGAGAGTGATTATGGAGTATGAGTACCGTCGTGGCAGCAAAGCGGCAGAAGCGGCAACATCAACGTCGTATACGGAGCGAACACTACTAACAATCGCACCACTCGTTATTGGTTTGCCGCTTAAAAATGACTGCTTTGCAGTAGAAATAAGTATGGTACTTCTCCGGACGAAATAAATTATACTTCTCCAATAAATGTGCAATCGTTGAATCTTCTTTCAAATTCAGCACCATAATTTCAGCCGTAAAATGGTCACGGCTGGGCCTAGTAGGCCCGTAATGGGTTTCCAAAAGAGCCGGTTGGAATGGCCTGCATTCTAACATCGTTATGGGTTCTTCCAGATCGTCCATCTTGTTTGTGGACGGTCTGCACTGCACTAGCTGATTCGTATCCTTCACTACAGTGCCTATCTTCCAGTCTTATTGCCCGCCATCATTTTCGTGTGATATGTATTGTGTGTTACCAGTGATGACTTATGGCACTGAAACGTGGTCTCTACTATGGGCATTAAGTTTAAGCTCAAACTCGCACAACGAGCTATGGAGAGGGCTATGCTCGGGGTTTCTCTACGTGATCGAATCAGAACTGAGGAGATCCGTAGAAGAACAAAAGTCACCGCCATATCCCGAAGGATTAGGCTAAAGTGGCACTGGGCAGGCCCCATAGAACTCAGAACAGATGGCTGATGGGCTGGAAGGTTTTGGAGTAGAGACACGGACCGGCAAGCGCAGCGTAGGTCGTCCACCGACAAGGTAGACAGGCGACCTGATAAAGTTTGCAGGACGACGCTGTATACAGGCCACTTCCAAGTGATTCTCCTACGTAGACGTCCTACTGGTGAGATGACGATGATGTGTATACAGGACCTTTGATCACTTATATTGCATTTGTCGACAATTTAGCTCATTTTTGATTTCGATCACGTAGAGGAACCATGAGCTCTCTTCATAGTTCGTTGTGCAACTTTGTATGTGACCAAAATCACATTCATGCTAGCTTTGTATAAGTATTTACCACGCTACTAATACAGCTTTGCAAGAACGTATTGCAATAATAGTCAAGAGCCTATATTGTACGAAAATATCGTAAGTTTTGCAACTTTTCCTTATACTCTCGTAGCGTATCATCATGTCTCGGACGTGAATCGGAAAAATTTGGTTGGCATATTTACTGATTCCGTAGTTCACGGATCACAGGACGAAACAGCATTTCTTCCACGCTTACCTACATTCCTAATTCCAAAGCTTATATGAACATTTCTAGCATTATTTCTAATTCGACTGTAAATGACTTCCATCAAAGGCAAGTCTGCCAAAACGCTATGACGATAAATAATGTTAACATTTCATATGAATAACGTACTAAAGCAATATAAATGTTGTCTACAGCACTGACGCGCTAATCCAGAAGTCCATACGTAAGCACTTTGCCGACTGCACGGTCATCACCGTAGCGCATCGGTTGCACACCGTCGCTGACTCCGACAGAGTTATTGTAAGTACCTATCATATTAGGGTTCCCAAGTACCTACTCCACAAGAAAACCTTAAAAACCGTTCTGTCCGTCCGTCTTCCAACCCTATACAACATACGTACTAAGTTTTACGGTCATGTATTTTAAATCAAATGTTTTATTCCTCCTGTAATGTAATTAGATGTGCAATGACCGGTTGGCGCATTGGTACCAACCCTGCTTTTTGAGCCGATGGTCCCGGGTTCAATCTTATCTGTTTGACCGGTGTATGCCAGGGAAGTATTGTCAATTGCTAACAAATGTTGATTGATATAAAAAAAATGGCTGCTCTGTCACTTTTGTCAGCTCCAGTCATCAACTTACTATAACTGTATATAACATATAATTACTTATATAACTTCTTGAGGTCTTCGTTAGAAAATAAATTATTCATTGTGAGCGACGAGACTTGATGAGACTTGTCACATGAATGTAATCACAAGTCGCAAATATACTTATACTTAGCAAAACAACAACTTTGCGACGACGGCAGCGCGGCGGCATTATGTTACGACCAATCAGAAGCGAGCGCTAATGAGGGTCGAATGCAGGTAGCGGATTATCGATAACATGTTAGGACGCGTTGCACATTCCTATGCCTATTAGGCCAGTAACAATAGACGTTTTTCGGGTCAACTTTGCACTAAATCTCCGATCCAAATTTTGGTTTTAATAAGGTTTAGGATCACTTACTGCGCATAAAATCACAAAATGCTGACATATCCAGGTGACGCCACAATCGCCATCTTGGAAAAATGTTTTCGGCCGATATCTCGAAAACTATGCACTTTAGGGCAAAAGTCATAGAGACTATTATTATAGAGAATAAAATTTCGCATCTTTTCTTAATAGTAAACTTTTTTGTAAAACTTACCGTTTACGATTTATGGCCCATTTAATGAACCGGGTTTTCTATCGCGGCCAATAATTCTTGAAATATTAGATCAATCAATAAAATGCATCAATCTATTCTTAAAGATCAGTTTATTCTCTACAACTTTTGTTTCAAACTTTTTTCTAATGTCCATACTTTTAGAGTTATAGGACGTTTAATTTAAAAATGCCGACGTTCAGCAGGTTTTTAAATATTATTTTAGGTTTTTAAAAATATTTTTTTATATTTATTTTTGGTACATAAACAATCGGGATAATTCTTTTGTTGAATTTGTACCATTATATTCTATGCGTATCTTGCAATTTTTAACTTTACGCCCGGTAGTCAAACATTAAACGTCCTATAACTCAAAAAGTATGGACATTAGAAAAAAAAAACTTGTAACAAAAGTTGTAGAGAATAAACTGATATTAAAGAATAGATTGATGTATTTTATTGATTGATCTAAAATTTCAAAAGTTATTGGCTGCAATAAAAAAACCGTTTCATTAAATGGGCCAAAAATCGTAAACGGTAAGTTTTACAAAAAAAATATTCTCTATAATAATAGTCTCAATAACTTTTGCCCTAAAGTGCACAGTTTCCGAGATATCGGCCGAAAAGGTTTTTTCAAGATGGCGATTGTGGCGTCTTGATCTGTCAGCATTTTGTGATTTTATGCTCAGTAAGTGATCCTAAACCTTATAAAAACCAAAATTTGGATCGGAAATTTAGTGCAAAGTTAAATTCTATTTGTACTGTACTATTGACGTTAATAGCCCTACGACTCAGTTGATAACGCGGTGACTTAACATTTTTGCTTACTAGAGTTGTCAAAACTTAAGTAGATCTGCCATTTTTCAAAATTTCTTTCAACATTGTGTGTACATGAGTTTGTATATGTATAAGTATCAGTTATCTGGTTAGCATAGTGGAGACTGCCTAGTTTGCGAGCTGAGGACATTGTGTAGATGTTGTCCCACTTATTATTATTCATGGTTTCCTAGAAACCTAGAGCTCATTCATATAAATTTTGCTGCTCATTGTTCAGCTATGTCCGCTAATGCAACCGTATTGGTTGCATTATTATGGAATTGAAGAATTTCCATACGTTAATTACGTATGTATAAAGGCGTATATTGTAATATATACATGGGTGGATTTCTAGAAATTTGTTCGTTATGTAATGGAATTCCACTATTTCAAAAATATTAAATTTAAGGTAAAATATATTTTGTTTTATTTATTAATTATGATACTAGAAGAAAATATTACTTTTTGCTATGAAAATTCATTAGTTTTTACGTTAATTGAAGTTTAATGTGTACACGTTCAATGAGGAATTCCATTACGACACTAAATAAACTTTACTATAAAATAAAACTAGCTTGTGGTATGAATGACAGCATTTTTTTATTCAAATATTTATTATAATCAGTCTTGGGATAGAGGTACCACATTAACATAATCTACCTAAATAAATGTAATTTAGACCACTAATCAACATTACGTCACTTTTTGGTACTTAGTACTTTACACCAACGTCTTTCATGTGGTTATACGATCCATAATGATATGTTTATATGATAAAATCAAACAGGTGCCTAAATATTCTTTTTTAATTAACCTATTGTCAAATATTTACCTATAATTATACATAATTAATCAGTTGAAATGGCACAGCCAAAGTAGGACACGTTACGTTAATGGAATGAGATGTAACGTACAGGAACTATTAAGCTAAGTTTACAATATTTAAACAAAATACACAAAATCTTTAAACATTATGCTTACTACTAGTACTAACAATTAAAGATAGTTCAGTCATTTATAAACTCTAGGTGCTTAAAATCTTATTACTTAAATAAAATTAAACACATAATAACATTTCAAATTTAGGCAAACAATAATCAGTCATCGGTGGGAATTACTTAATCTTCTAAGCAAATAGGACAAATGTAGTCAAAAAATGTACTTAAATTTGTGTGAATAATTTGGGGTACTGTGTTCTGTTGAAGTGCTTTCTTTCTTTCTTTTTGCTCTTTTTTTTGTTGCCTCCATTTTTTTCTTTTTTAATTTTTTTCTTCATCGGTAAGCTCGTTTATCTTTTTTGGGCCTTTTTTAGCCTTTCTAACTCTTTCTTTTTGTGTTGCTCATACTTTTCCGGGTTCTGTTTAATTTTTTCTCTATATCTTTTGGCTCGCTCGGCAGCAGTCAACGCCATTCTTCAGGTCTGTAATAATGTGAATAATTCAATATCTAGACGATGAAATAAAAACGAAACTTAATATTCATCAAAAAATTAAATATTAAAAAAAAATCAAATATTCCAAGTATTTGCATCAATACTTACAATGGCATCAACTGCCCGGATACTAACGGTTAGTATTACTAGGCATATATACGTTTAAATACAACGTATTTTTTAAATAAAACGTTTTTTTTCTATTGTACCAAATAGTATGCTTATACTGATAAGTATAATTACTAGAATTAAACATTTCTGTCATATACCATCCTTTTAATATTTTAATCGGAATAATACGAGATTAAAAATGGCAGACAGTATGAAAATTGGTTGTCAATTAAAAAAAAAAACAAGAAATATTAGCCTAGATAAAAGTAGTTATACTTTGTACACACTGCCTAAGAATTCCATTACGTCACGTTTTGCGTTCCGATATACAATACGTAACGTAATTGATGTGACGTATGTCTACCGGTCGGTAGTAAAACGCAAATTACTTCAAAATTAATGCGAATTTGAATATTCTACTCATATTGCATTACTAAATAAAACATCTAACATATAACTCACAAAAAACTACTTAAAATAGGAATATTACCTTCAAAAACAGTCGTTCGTAATTGAATCACAATTTTTGCCATGTTACGGAGCGACCGCTCTGCTCGGTTTTCCGGCTAGACTGCTGTCAAAAATAAAACATGGCGGCTGTCCATGGGCTAAGAATGTTGCCATTTGTTAAAACAAATCGTATTTTAGTAATATTTTGCATTAAAACTTGTTCAAACCCGTAGTGACGTATTGCGGAATTTCCGCGCGAACGATTTTTAGAGACGGCAAATAATGTGTTTATTTTAATTTTAAACTCTAAATCACCTATCATTAAGTTTAATTATAATATATTGGACATATGATCTTTTAAAATAACAATCGTATCAATATTATAGAGAAGAATAACATTACAAATTTGCTGCATTTAAATCTGCATAGGTGGTGTGGACACTTGAAATTGGGCATGTATTTATTTTTCATTTAATATTTATTTAATCTGATTCAGGATTTGCAGTTATTATAGATGATTTTGTTTTAAGATTAATATAAAACATTTCAATTTATTTAAAAAAACACATGTATTGAAGCAATGCATCCCCGATAAACAAGTTAAAAGTCATAAGACACGGAATTTCCTTGCAAACAACTTTTGTGAAATCCGCCCACATGTTATATGTAAGTAACGAGGCGGGTAGGTTAGTCGTTCACCTGTCCTTTAAACTGGAAACATTTCCGTTGCAACTACTAAAATTTGATCCGTTAACCCACAAATTGAACTCTACACAACACGTATATATATATGTGTAGCTGTTATATACTTTTTGTATTTTTATCTTCATTCATGATATTTCTCAGAAACTTTAAAGTTCATTGAATGCTAAATACTTGGCACATTCCCAAACATAATAACAATGACATCAACGAATCACGAATGTTATAAAGTAACTAGTTAATATAATATGTACTTCTGCATATTGAAAAGTAACATTTTTAAACGAATTTGATTGCGTATTTTTTTAATTATAGCCAACAAGGGCAACAAGTATACGGTTACTTTCACAGCAAATATTAAGTTTGGGCCGCTGTCCGCTGATACATCAATCCCGACGTTTTTATGCCAGTTGTTTAAAATAGAGTTATTAATTTTCTATAATTATTAGTTAGAAATTATCTCTATTATATTCATAAATTGATTTATTTATTCATTATAATACTACTTTTAGAGCAAATAATAATTTTTCTTCATTTCTTCTAAAGAGTTTTACAGGAAAAGTCGTGCTAGATCCGTTAAGCGCGTGGAGTACCTACCCATCATTTCTGACTTATTTCACTATGCAATACCCTACCCTAAACTTAACCCTTTTCTAGATATTCGACTTTTAATTTTTTTATCCGAACGTTCCTTACGATGTAACAATATTTTTGTTGAACAGGTAATGGAAGCCGGCAGGATCGTAGAGGCAGGTCATCCACACGAGCTGCTGCAGATCGAACAGGGCCAGTTCACCAAGATGGTGCAGCAACTGGGTCCGGCCTCCGAACAGAGCTTGCGAGATCTCGCAGCTAATGCTTACGCGCAACACATTAAGTACGTCGACGCGGAAGATAATGTACAAAATAATTAGTTTACTTAGGAGATTTAATACTACCCATCAACTCCACTCTACTGCAGTCTGCACCTTCAGATCTAGGAGTATTAAATAAATATATATAAGAATTACGTATAATGTGAACTAGTGAAACACTAGACGAAAGAGGTTTAAAATCTGAAGTCTCTGAGTAACTATATTGCAGTGCTCGAAGTAGGTAACATTGCTAGGAGGCGCTTTTCATAGGGATACATAGTGTTAGCCCGTTGACTGGAATCAATGGGAAATATGAAAACGCTTGTCATATTCCGCACAGGCGGACCCACGAGGCACCGTTGTTCTATATATGGTTAAATCTACCTGGCTGGTATTCGTGTAACTTGCACTATTGCGTCATATTGACAGTGTCAAAAGGGACACCAGCTGGAATCATATTGTGCTGCCTTAGAATTGTACTACAGGAAATTATATTCTAACAGGGTAAGCGTAATTTCGGAATGTACGCATGATGTACATCATCAAATTCTTGGTCATATAAAGTATGAGCAAGCCTTTGTTCTCTGTATGCCTGAAACGTTATAAGTCTATATCGCTTTTTGACTTAAATTCATTCGCCTACATCGCCATCGGGCTACAACGCTTTAGGACTAAAACGCTTTATGACAAAAACGCTTTAGGCCTAAAACGCTTTGTGTCAATCTTTTTTAGATTTCAATAGTGCTACTTTATTTATCGCTATATTTTCTGGACTGAGATTATCTTCCAATAATGTTCGGCACACCTCTTTTTTGCATTTGTCCGTAACTATAGAAATGTTTTTTCCTGATTTGATGTGCATGCATATTCACGGCTTATTAAAAAAAAAAACATTTGCAGAAATTAGTTATAAAGATGCACTACATTTTTCTATAAGCACGCCGCCATAAAGAAGCACCATCTTTATTTGTCTTATTTAATGAACAAGCTTAGCCAGCCCTAAATACATTCTTGAAGTCCTTTTTGTTTTTAACAAAATATATATTTTCGTATGTGTTCATTACAAAGAATGACGTAGACTTAAAAATTTGTTTGTAAGACCCACAAATCATAACACTATTTTTATGTGTATGTTTTTATAGTGTTATGATTTGGATTATCTATTGAAAAGTATAAATTAATATTATCCGATTGTTGACGGATAATTTTAATGTATACTTTTTAAAAGGTAATTGTAGAAATACTTCAAATTCAAGCGGCCAGTGAAAAGATAAAGGTGTTTACAGTGACTTTTCCTTATTGACAAGGTGTGATGTATTTATTTTATTTGTGGATTGCGAAATTGGTAGTATACATTTTAGGTACAGTGAGAAATAGGAAGTTTAATATTTAGACAAGTAACGACTTAGGCCAAACACTACTTGAGAATGAAGTTTAGGCAAAACGCGATTTAGACTAATTATGCTCCAGGCATACAGAGAACAAAGGATGCACATTACTATGCTATAACGTGAAAAACATCGCGATATGTATCTGGCGATTCGATTATCTCTAGGCGCATCAGGGCTTCGCTACGGGCTAACGCAGCCATAGCGGAGCGCCTTTTCATCAACTTGGTCGTAATGAATAATTTAAAGAAGAAAGTAATGTCAGATTTCTTATATTTCGCAAACACTCGAGTAGTACCTAATCATGGACAAACTGTGGTTCCTGAAGGACTAAGTAATTTAAGCCTTTAATAAGACCCATTTTAACATGGTCTCTGCCATAAATATTTCATAAAGATTTTATATGTGCAATCTTATCAGGCGCTGGCGAACTATGATTATTCTTTGTTTATATATTTTCTTATAATTCTGTAAACGGATCATTTCTTACTAGAAACCTGTTATTGCTCATCAATAGCAAGCTTTTGCGCTACTAAATATCATGTGTGTCGGTAGCTTAAAAAGAAACAGGTGTTGATGTAATTTATTTAACATATTTTATTATCCTACCATGTCTAAACATTGGAACACAGGACTTGGGAGCCGATTCTCAAAATATGCTGATCATGCATCAGGAGATGACATTATTGAAATGAATAAACGATATGCGCTTTTTGTAAGAGGCAATCCGTAACATATTTATCCTTTTTTCTAAGTGGGTATACGTGAACATTCTCGATAGATAGATTTTTTAAATTACTGTATAAAATTTGGTACCTATATACATGTGTAATGTTTATTACCTCCGGGTCAGTGTCGTGCTTGTTGAGAAAAATAATGTAATAGTGAGAATATTACATTTGTCATTATGAATATTTTTATACTCCTATGACATAAATCTTTTTACCTTTTGGAATGTTTATTTTATACAAGTAACTTTTTACAGATATATTTTCGACTATGAAACGATTTAACAATAAGCTTCAAACAAATAGTAAGCTGCAAACAAGTGTAGAAGGTCACTCCGTGCCTCAAGTCACCATCCGTCTCCCTCCACCACCCGTCACTTGCAAAAATAAACTTGAGCGTACAACTATGTATCTCTCTCTCTCTCACTCTGATTGTCGTATCATGGCCAGGCGTACATAGCATAGGTCACTTGAGAGTATAAAAGCTTGTGGAGCGCGATGCGGGGAGACGGATTGCGCGGGGCGGGGAGTGTTCTTTTGTAGTATATTATTTAGGTGGTTCTATGAAACTTTTATCTTATGGTCTCTCCTAGACTCATGTTTATGTATACAACTTTCGTTAAAAATAATATACATAAAGTACCTTTGAAAATAAGTATATTATTTTAATGTAATTCACCTCTATGTAAACATATTTGCCGCATATGCCTATAAGTAGTTTTTGTTAAAATATTAATGTATGTACTTAATAAATAATACCATCAGGATGATCTCTGAGGATATACCTATAGGTATTTGTATTATCTACACTGAATATACTTTATTCTACTTAACCGACCAATATCGTTCGGCAAGCCTTGTATAACCATCCAGTAACATATACTCGTATGTAACCTAGCAATAGAAACGTCACAAATGGTGCTTTATTTGATGGCATTTACAAAATGTGTATATGTTTAGTATGTAGGACCAAAAACAAATTATGTAAGTAGTCACGTTCGATTGTAGATTTAAGTTTATTGTACTTATTTTTAAATTATTTACTCTTAATTACTTATTACTAAACTACTTACTAATTTATTATGTGCCTGTTTTCGTCCACTACATGTATGCCTCTACAATAAGTCCCTTTTGAACTATCTTCATCTGAATAAGTAGTCAGTACTTACTTAAATTTGTTTTTCATTATGTTACTTAAGCTTACAATTGTACTTAGTGAATGTTTATGCCTTAATCATTGTGATAATGAGTGATAGTGAATATGTCATGAAATGAAAAATAATTCTATTATATAAGAATGTTTTTGTTTTATTCAATACCATTCAGTTACCCATTGATGTTAAGGGTTTATGAGGGCTTTTGAAAAACTGTTTTGGCAAGACGCTGTCGTTGGTAATGAAAGGCAACTTTATGCCATTCAAATGGGGTAGTCCCTATAACCCCTAAACATGGTTATTAGTAACCTGTAAAAAATTTAAGCGCGTATTCTCACATTTCGCTCGGGAGGTGAATTGGGAGTTAGATAAATGGTAGGTACTTACAGGCGGGCGACTGGAATGCGGGAAGCAGGGCCGGCCAAGATTCTGACCGCCTCTTCGTAGGGAGATGGGGTATGTTGTATGTGTAGATAACGTCTATTGGCACTGCCTACAGTGGATAGGATGCGTTGGCGCGGAACGCGGGAACACGTAAACTTTGTGCGGCGTGGACTAGTTTCAGTCTGAGGTCGCGTGGCTTGACGCGTCGAGTTGCGCGCGCGGACAAGCGGTGGTGACACACGAGTGGCTCTCACGACCGTATTAGGTGCGTTCGCTTAGCTTATGAGGGCATTGGTGGCGTTGTCATTCATGGCTCTTTTGTTAAAGCGTTCGTAAAGCTCAAAAACGTTATTTTTGCCCACACCCTACTCGAATGCTCAACTGAGCATAAGACCTAAAATTGCATGATTATGCTGTCAAATACATAGCTGTCAAAAAACGATCACAAACAACCATGCTCCAACGTGGGTCAAAATTTCCTCTTTTTTTAGCTTTCCGAACGCTGAACATAAAGAGACATGAACGACATTTTCACCCACAGATTCCCAATTCGAACGCCCCTTGTGAGGCTCACGAAGGGCCTATTCGGACGCACTATATGACGACTGACAATGTGGGCGTGTTCTCCTCCCCCACAAGCGGGCGTTTTACGTTACGTCAAAGCTCTGGCGAGTTCATCTTCCCGGCACGGCAACAGTGGTGTTGTGTTGCTCAATCGATGGGCAGGCGGGCGATCTTCAAGTCAGGAACTAAGACTGACCCTAGAAATTATAGACCTATATCCGTCCTACCAATCATATCAAAAATTTTTGAAAAAGTGCTATACAACAGACTCGATTACCATCTATCGAAACTAAATTTCTTATACGAACGCCAATACGGATTTCGTTCAAAAACGAGCACCTTATCGGCGGCTATAGACTTAATAACGAAAATTAAAACCAATATAGACAACAAATGTTTTTGTTTAAGTATTTTTATAGATTTCAAAAAAGCATTCGAGACCATCAGTCATGAGCTATTAATAAATAAGTTAAAAGATTTAGGTATAACGGACACTGCTCTCCTGATTTTTAAATCATACTTAACAAACAGGGAACAATTAGTGAGAATGGGTAATTATGAAAGTAGCCGGCTCCGGGTAGTTTGTGGCATTCCCCAAGGTTCAGTCCTCGGATCTTTGCTTTTCTTGATCTATATTAATAATATCAGTAAAATTGGACTTTCAGGACATATAAACCTTTATGCAGATGACACCTGTATCTTTTATTTTGGACGTGCCTTACCTGATTTAATAATGAGAGCCCAAGTTGATTTACACAAATTTAACATATGGTGTCAAAGCAACCTTCTAACTATTAATATAAAAAAACATCTCATATGATATTTTGTGCTAAAAATAAAAAAAAAAACCGTATTACCCAGCGTTAACAATAAATAATATACCAATCCGCCGTTCTCACCAAGAAAAATATCTCGGCCTTCAACTGGACGACAAGCTAAATTGGCAGGCTCATATAGAACAAACAAGATGTAAAGTTGCTTCGGTGACAGGAGCATTACGCAGAGTAGTCGGATGCATACCTCGTAGAGCCCGTATGACAATATATAACTCTTTAGTAAAGTCACACCTGAAATATCTTGTCGAAATATGGGGCTGTGCAGCACAGACTCATATAAAGCGTCTTCAAATATCGCAAAATAAGTTAATTAAAACTCTTTTTAATTATGACCGTCTAACCACATCTAGTACGTTGTATAAAGAAACAAAAATATTTAATTTAAAACAATTATAAATTTATACTACATGCGTTCTGATCAAAAAAGTACTATTGCAAAAAATAAATACAGAATAGTAGATTGTATCATAAGGGAGCAAAATAATATTTTTACGGCGAGGGCGCTTTTTTGAATCCAGAGCGAAGTGAGGGATTCTTTAGTAGAATCCTGAACGTAGCGAGGGATTCAAAGTACGTCGCCCGAGCCAAAAATATATTTTGCGCCCGAGTGATACACTCTACTTTTCATCACCCACTATGAGAAAATAAAAGCGCCTCATATTTTATTGTAATATTATTATTTAATAAAACATAGAGTAACAACTAAATTGAAATTAAATAGTATCCTTTATTAAAACAACTAAAAACTTATATTTACATTTGAGACATTTTCGCAATTATGAAAATTTATTGTTACAGTTTTATTAGGAATAGAGATTGTTGTAGATTTTATATTCTGCGTGTTTGAAATGTCCGAATCTGGATCATTTTGAGGAAAATGTGACGGTGAATCTCGTTGTTTGGATGTAGATAGGCGCGGCGACAGTGGTATGGATGGATTAACTGAAGGTTGCAATTTAATGTTTTCCACGATGCGTTCAGATGTTTTCGCCTTGTTCTCAATGGAATCTTCTATATACCCTTCTGCTACAGCACTCGATTTCCATCCTCCATGTCGCTTGAGAACAGTTAAGTCCGCTCCAGTATCTGCCAAAAGGGTAGCAGAAGTACGACGAAAACAATGTCCTGTATACAGTTTGATATCTGGTAACTTCAAATAAGTAGCAATTTCTTGTGGCATGTTAGAAATTTTATTTTTTCCCATCACTTGTTTGAAGCACTTGCCATTTTGATAACGGATGAAAAACCGATTGGTCTTCATAGCAGCAGGACGCAGGTCCAGGTATTTCTGTACAATAGTTTTGTATTCTCCTCGTATTACGAAGGATCGGTCAATTTTGGTTTTTGTATCGGTCAGCTTTACTAACAGTAAATCATCCGAGTGATTTTCGACATCATCAACAGTTATTTTTAAAAGTTCATTGCCACGACAAGCTCGGTGTAATCCGAAAATTAAAGCCACCTGTAACAAAACCGAATGTGAATAAGACAAGTATCTATCAAAGTACAGGTTACAATAAAATGTGCATTTTTATACACTATGATTATATTTTACTAATCCACCGTAAACATAGTTACCTACTTACTTTTACGGCAAGAAAGACTTTGCCGGGTGCCTCATTAAGGAAAGTCTCCACGTTTTTGACTGAGAACACTTTGGATTTTTTAGGTTTAAATCCATCAGACATCCTCTTCAGGTACGCTATTAATTTCGAATATGTGTCCAGTTTTACATCGTTATTAGAACTGACTGTTGATTTTAGCATTGAGTATGTACTCAAAAGAGTGGAAGGTTGTTTAGTTTTGGCTAAGTACTGGAAGTAGGCCAAAAACACAGATTCTGAAAAATTCTTGGCGCTTCTTGCATTTCTCCATTCAATAAAATTACCATAGGCTTTCATATATTTCTCCCGGGATTTTGCAGGTAATAGATTATCCATCACATTTCTTGCGTCAGTTCTAATGCTTTCAGGAGTTAATTCTATACTTTCACTGTCACTTGAAGAACTCATTTTTCAAAACAAAACAAAACAATGAATTTCTAACAATCCGTGAAAATTTACGAAAACGCGGGCTGTAGTTCGCGCTTTTTTAATTTGTTTTTTTTTATTCATCCGGCGGTGTGACTATGGGCCGTCGTACCAGCCAGTCTTTATTCAAACAATATTTGCGTTCGATTTCTTTGGTGCTGAACACTAAGATGTTCCAAATTCAAAAAGTGCGCGGCAAAGATAATTGCGGCGCACTTATAAAGAGGATTAAAAACTCATTACTGCCCGCTAAAACTTTCTTATAGAAAACACCACCTTTGGGTGCACATAAAGGCGAACCAAGTCGTCCTTTTCGAATAGATGGGATGAAAATTAAATTTACTAATAGAACATTTCAATATAATTTAAGAAATGTGAACAAATTAAAATTACAAGCACACAGAACCATGTATGGTAAACATAATATTCTGTATGAGGGTGCAGCATTTTATAATAAGTTACCTAGCGATATTAAAGATAGTAAAATTTCTGTTTTTAAAAGTAAACTTAAAAAATATATTTATAATGAAATAACCTAAGATTGCTGAACAAGTATGTTATACTTGACTAATCACTTTAATTTGTTATAAGTTTTAGTGTTAAATCTCATTTTAAGTGAACTTTGTTCTTTATGAGAAATAAATTCTTTAAACCCATCTTGAGAATGGGGCGCTTCAGGATGCCCAAGGTCGTCTTGAGCTTCACCAGTCGGGTGACGCCATCCCTTCCTGAGAGCGTCTTGGTGACACGGCCCATGCGCCATGGTAGTGGCGGCACATGGTCTTCCATTATCAGGACCAGTTCCCCGACTTGAGATGAGCTGGATTAGAAGGTCCATTTGGTATGGGTTTGGAGGGTGTGCAGATAGGATTTGGACCAACAGTGCAAGTACCGTAATAGTCGTTAAATTTGTCGAATCGCTAAATTTAAAGAATCGTATCGGGCCCTAGCAAGTTTGGAAGTCATATCGTCGTCTTATACGATCGTTAAATTGACGACAGTACTTACCTATGTCGATTATTACGAACTTTTTGCATTCCACAATGCGTCCTACATCATTTGAAGATTTCTACGAGCATTTCGCTCTTTTACGATGAAAAGAAGGCCGAAGTCTATTTTTTTTATTAAATACTAGTAGTAATACTAGTTGCGCCCCGCGGTTACACCCGCATGGTGACGGATGATGACGATGTTGATGAAAATTATTCTGTGTTAATTCAGCGGCCCATCTAACTCCATGCCAAATTTCATCAAAATTGGGCGAGCCGTTTGAGCGTAAGAGAAATAATTAATTAAATTAATTTAACAAACATCCATAAATAGACAGTTGTAATGTGTCCAGCACACTTACTGCACTCGGCATTTAAAAAAATATATGTGTATATAAATATTACACTCATTTGAGAATGCTCGGGGCTCCGCCCCACATTCAAAACATCATGAGTGGTTTCGAGAGTAAAAGATGGGTTGCAATCAGCACATAAATAAGCCATGAACAGCAACACGTGCCAAGGTTACTAATTTAGTAAAACTCAAAGTTACTGGAACATATTGATGAATTGACCTAGCCTCAAGTCTGCAAGCAGCTCCATTGAGAAATTGGGCGTACCTTCCTTATTTACTCTTTGTTCGCACTGATTTGGCAGACAAATTAAACAATGGACGTTTCATGTACTAAAACGAGTAGTCTAATTTTCCTACACCTAGAATTCATGCTTACGTAGACAACAAAAGTTTTGTGAATGAAACCTGGACCGCTCGGCGTCAGAGCATTCAATACCTATTAAAGATTTATCACATTGGCGTCACCATCACCACCAGGCGATAACAAACACAATATCTCTCATGTATAATTAGGTTTCGAATTACGGTACAGTTGTTTAATAGCGATGTTTTACCTGCAATTAAAACATTTATTAAACATACTCACCTAATTCGAAACCTAACACTTTCTATATCTGCCTGGTGGCATAACACGAGAAAACCAATGAAGCCAAGTTGCACTAGGCGCACTACCTGGGGTGATAGTTGACATTTGAGGGGAGCGGAAGGGGCGGAGTCGGATCGG
The DNA here is from genome assembly GCA_917880725.1 of Selenia dentaria. Taxonomy (NCBI): domain Eukaryota; kingdom Metazoa; phylum Arthropoda; class Insecta; order Lepidoptera; family Geometridae; genus Selenia; species Selenia dentaria. Next base: position 23,319,595 of record OU862879.1, read on the forward strand.
AGATCGGGCGGACCAATCACAGCATGACTTGTTCGGAACGGAAGTCGAGTACGCTACTTTCATGTATAATTAGGTTTCGAATTAGGTAAGTAAGTATGTTTAATAAATGTTTTAATTGCAGGTAAAACATCGCTATTATAACAATGTGTGATACTCACGATAGTTTTCAAACTCTTAAAACTTTAAAAATTTATATAGTTATATGATTATTAACGGGATATTTACCGTGGTAAGGTTGTGGAATGAGCTCCCGATATTTTGGCACAGTTACATGCACCATGTTCACGGGAAGACTAAAGAATGCGGGTGGTTGGTCGAAAAGTTAAATAGTTAGGTGCAGACATAATGATCTACCCTCTTTCTTAGTCTTTTGCTACGGTTATCATTGGAACTCGAACTCGATCCTAAGTCCCGACAAAACACACTCACTGTATGACTGCGTATAGTATTTTGAACACATTTTGAACGCGGACTTTTATTTTTAAAACAAGCTAATACTGGATTCCACGCACTGGCGAGTTGAAAACCATCACCTCGATTGAAATTCTGGCATTTCGAGATCTCAATAGTTTCCTTTAGGTACTAGCCTTGGTATGTACGAATAGCGTTCGGTGGACCAGATTTTAGGGTTATGGAATTCAATCCAGTGGTTAGGACCCGCGTCCAGCAGATGCTCAGCTATGGCAGATTTGTGTCTTTCATTGTTTTTTACTGCCTTTATGTGTTCCTTGATGCGGCATGAAACAGTTCGCTTCGTCTGTCCTATGTACGAACTTCCGCAGCTGCAGTTAATTTTGTACACCCCGGGATGCTGAAAAAGAATCTTGTCCTTAGGGGAACGCAGACATTGCGCAATCTTCTGATGAGGAGTAAATATGGTCTTGATAGCATATTTGTCAAGAATTCGACGTATTGTGTCTGTGACTCCTTTAACATATGGCAAAAAGGTCGGCTGTCGTTCCACCTTCGGTTTCATCAGTTTCTTCCTTGGCTTGGTTATACCGACCTGAGCCTTATAACCATTCCTGCGTAACAACACCATCTATACGTGGGATAGTTCCTCAGCAAGGTGTTCTGTATCGCACAGATCATAGGCCCGATATGTCAGTGAACTGACCACAGAATTAAGATGCCGGGGATGATGGTGAGAGGTGGCATGCAAGTACAGTTCTGTGTGTGTGTCGGTTTTCTGTACACTGTGTGGCTCAGAGACCCGTCTTCCCTCGACCCTCTTTCTCAATCTCAGCCGTAAACCGCATAGCGTGATGAACACTGTTTAAATGTTCTAGGCATTTGCTCACTTCTGTTTCACCGCCCTTAAGTATGCAGAAGATAGCATCCACATATCTCTTCCAGCACTTGATTTCTACGGGACAGGTGGATATAGCTTTTTAACTTTTCGACCAACCATCCGCATTCTTCAGTCTTCCCGTGAACATGGTGCATGTAACTGCGCCGAAATATCGGGAGCTCATTCCACAACCTTACCACAGTAAATATCCCGTTAATATTCATATAACTTTAGTGAACAACCTTGATAGTTTAAAACAGTGTTTTAAAATTTATATGTTTATAACAAGTATTTAATAATTATTGTAATCCTATCTATTCTCTCTCATTATATCAGCAATACTTAGGTAGTTTATAAATGAATGTAAAACAATGTTCCTAGGTACCTACTTTCTCTGATCTAATATAACATTGAAGTGACAACCCTATCGGTCACATTTTGGTGAGCAAAGTAGTAACAACTGCTTTAGAAAAACTAATTTGACTTTGCCCACCATCATATTTTCAAATTTATGACAGCGATATGATTTTGCGTTGGATATTCGTTCTTTATTGTGTATATATTACAAAGTAACAGAGGTGTTATTATTGTTACTTACTAACCTGCTGTGATTGTAAATCAAGTTTTAAAGAGAAAGTTTTTTATACGTGTTTTGGCCCGCAAAATACACCACCAACTTCGAGACAGTTTATCAGCTAACTGAAGTGACACTAGGCAAATCACATACAATACAGTGTTACTAGCAGTGGCGTAGCTACCGAAGGGCTAGACGGGGCAGTGCCTCGGGGCCCCACACTCAGGGGGGCCCCACGGACTCTGACTTACATACTATAAATTGAAGTAGTAATATTTCTCCCACATGCGGAATATAATTAAACCAGATTCCAGGAACGCGGCTTTAATTTTGGCAACTTATTTGAAAAATATAGAGTGTCCAACAAGTCTCGAACATCTTTGTTTGAAACTTGCGGGGAACTCCCCTGTGTTCTTAGACTAAATGACCTAGTAGGGTCAATACGATAGCTGCAGTAAAACTTCGTTATTTCGATATAATCAAAGAATTATCAGAAATCATTCTCAAAAGTTCCAGTAAAGATGAGTCAAGCAGAAAATGTTAGATTCAAGTTCGTATTAACCACACACATCGCAGTTCCTGGAAAAGTAGGTCGATTTCTGCGAAATCTATTGTAATATTGACCAAATATGGCAAATCGCGAGTCAACGGGTAATGCACTGCATATTGAATGATATCTAATGCATCTAATTAAGCATAAGAGAACCAACTAGGCTTAGTAGCAAAACCTGCCTAGATAATTTTGCCCATAATATGAAGAACTGTACTCGTAAAACCTCTATAAAAGAGCTTGCGCTCTCGGACCATACAGCCCAAATCATAAAATGCCCTGTCAAAAGAAGTTTTTTCACAACTCCTTTTTTTAGACGAAAAAGATTATTGTGCAGATAATATTAATACATTTATTGAATGTTTACAATCAATTTCTTTCTGTGACGTGTACGATGCAAAAATGCAGAGGAAGCACTCTGCGCTAGACGTAAAAGATCACTTTTATGGAAGTACAGGCAATCGTCAAATTAGCAAAACCAAAATGCTCTAAAACAATATTCCAAACGATTGAAGGTAATTATTAAACAAACGCAAAAAGTACAGAACAACTATCACATAACACAATCAACGAAGAAGTTGAAAGCTGTATGGATCATAATTAATAAACAAAAGCAACTAAACTTCAAATAAAATATTAAACAAATACGAACAAATAATAAAATGATTACTGATCCTAATGAAATTGCTCAGTGTTTTAACAATTTTTTATTGATGATATAAAAAGTAATGACTTTAATAAATCTGACACGTTAAAAACAATCGACTATAACATACCAAATTCATGTTTTATGGCTCCTACAAACAATTATGAAGTTTTGAGAATAATAAAATCGTTAAAAAATACAATTAGTATCGGTTTTGATGACATTTGCACTAAAATAGTAAAACAAACTGCTCTGTTGATATCTCCAGTGTTAACTTACATTATAAATAAAAGTATTGAGGATTGCATCTTCCATAAATTAAAGACGTCCATAGTAATTCCAGTGTTTAAAAAACAGAACAATGAGGACATGAGTTCTTATAGACCGATGATTGCTTTAATACCAGTGTTATCAAAAAATTTTGAGAAAGTTATTTACAATGTACCTACTCAATAATTATTTCGAAAAAAACAACATATTATTGGTAAATGAGCAAGCCGGATTCCTTAAAAACAAATCAATCTATATGGCGCTTTTAAATTTACCCGATCCAGTGTTGAACGGTTTGGGTAAGAAAAAACGAGTCACAGCTCTCTATGTGGATATGACTAGCTTTTGATCACGTGGACCATACTATCTTAACACGGAAATTAGAATTATGCGGCGTGAGAGGTAACGCCCTAGAACTTCTTAAATCGTATCTTACTGACAGACGACAATACACTGTAATTACGAGAATTAATACAGTCACAAAAGTTGAAAATAAGCATTCGGCGGGCTGTCGAAATGTATCATATGGGTTCCAGAAAATATATTTCGTAAGTTTTTACTTTGATTGCACAATTGGTTAGGAAACATATTTTGTATAAGAATCAATTTTAAACTATTCATTATCTATGTGTTTAAACGTCTGTTTCATAGAAAAGTGTTATTAGTAGTAGATATTTTTACAATATTTTTTTATAACCTCAATATACCTAGGGTACACATGATACACTTTCTTACGGGAGATATGATCCCGCCGGATCAAGTGTCCCCTAATGTTTATTTTTTAATAATTACAGGATTCAATATGCCTAGAGTATATAAAACAAAAGAAGGTGCAAGAAAAAGAATACCAATCGATAAGGAAATATTGGAGTTGGCTGTTAATGATGTTTTAGGGGGTAAGAGTATTCGTGGTACTGCCAAAGGTTACGGGATAGCAGTTATGACACTGAAAAGATATGTCAGAAAGAAGAAAAATGCTACAACTGAAAATATTGACTACACGCCAAACTATCGCCAGTCACAAATTTTTTCGTCAACTGAAGAGACAGTACTTGTTAGTTATTTAATGATGGCCAGTAAATTGTACCATGGGTTAACTCCTAAGAATGTACGAGACCTTGCATTTCAATATGCTTCTGAAAATAGTAAAAAAATACCACCAAAATGGGTTGAACAGGAAACAGCTACTTACGATTGGTTCTACGGTTTTATGAATCGTCACAAAGACTTGTCATTGCGTGTACCCGAAGCCACTAGTTTATCTCGCGCCACAGCTTTTAACAGACACGATGTTGGAAATTTCTTTGAGAATTTGAAAAGCTTATTACAGAGATTTAATTTTGGGCCGGACCAAATCTGGAACGTAGACGAAACTGGAATTACTACCGTTCATAAGCCAAAAAAAATTGTAGCATGTAGAGGTCTCAAACAAGTGTCTAAGGTCACATCTGGAGAACGCGGGCAGCTTGTTACTGTATGTGGAGCTATAAATGCTATAGGTAACCACCTTCCACCATTTATTATATTCCCACGTAAAAATTGGCACCAACGAATGATAGATGGTGGCCAACCGGGTACTGAAGGAGCTCCACATCCGAGTGGATGGATGACTGGACCAAATTTCCTACTCTTCCTGATTTTTTTTCATAAGCATGTAAGATGCACCAAAGACAGCCCTTGTCTTATTAGATTTGACAACCATGAGTCACACATTACCATTGACTCTATAAACTACTGCAAAGATAATGGTATCCATCTCTTGACGATACCACCACATACCTCTCAAAAATTACAACCTTTGGATCGAATTTATTTGGAATAGTATTTGGAGCGATGAAGTCATACTACAATACTGCATGCGATAATTGGATGGTTAGTCATCCAGGGCGGCCGTTAACCATATATGATTTGGCTGGATGTCTAGGCAGTGCTTACCCAAATGCAATGACTCCTAGAAATATTCAGAAAAGTTTCTCAGTTACTGGAATTTTTCCATTCAACCCTGATATTTTCACAGATGACGAATATTTAAGCTCCTACGTTACTGACAGAGAAAACTGAAACAGACAATGTTATAACCTCACCATCTGTGTCACCGTCTATTTTACCTGATCAATCTTTAACGGCTGAAAATACTGCGCCATCTTCCCCTGTCCTTATGCTTAATGCAGAAAATGTTGCGCCAGTTGCACCAGTGCCAATTGAAAATACTGCGCCATCTTCCCCTGTCCTTATGCTTAATGCAGAAAATGTTGCGCCAGTTGCACCAGTGCCAATTCCAGATGACGATGTGACTCCCGATATTTCTGACAATGAAAAGAAAAATGACTCTACAAAATCTCCCCCAAAATTGCTTTCTATATGTATGGCCAGTAATAGAGATGCCCTTATGAATTCCTACAATAATAACAGACTGACTGCAGCTGGTTCTTCACAAATTAGAAATAACGATAGCTCTAAAACACCGACCCATTATCTCAATATTAACGTTCCAAAACCTTCTACATCAGCATTTGTAAGTCCTGAAGTAATAAGACCACACCCAAAAGCAGGACCGAGAAAAGGCTCTGGAAAGGGGAGAAAAAAGGTAAAACTAGGATTTTGACCGACACACCGGAAAAACTGGCAATCGAGAATGAGTGGGCAGCTAGAAAACAGAAAAAAGACAAGAAGATTTGCAAAGCGAAAGTAAAAGCAGTAAAACGTAACCTAAATTCACAAGATCAAGAAGTGACAACGTCGGAAGATGAAGAATTACCGCCATCGCCAGAATCAGTTTTAAGTGCATTTGATGAAAGTGATGTCTCTGGTAGCAGTTGTAGCGAATCAGAGAATGAAGATGACTCCAATGACTCCATCATCATTGGAGATTGGGTTATTGTGAACCTAATCTCGCAAAATAATCTCGTTCATAGATATGTTGGGCAAATACTGAGGGAAAGTCGAGCTGGATACGACATTAAATTCGCTAAAAAAATTAATGATAAGATGTTCAAGTGGCCTGTTAACGACGATATTAGTTCAATTGCTAAGTATCAAGTTGTGAAAAAACTACCAGTTCCGGAAGTGAAATCATCATCAAAAAGAGTCATTAGTTTTATGTTTCCAAAATCATTAAGAAAATTTAATATTGAGAAATAAAAAGTGAAAAGATAATTGCTAATAGATAAAAAATAAGACTGTTTAACTTTAAGAAAGAATGACTTAACTTTAATTTAACCAAAGGGGTATTTTGTTTTGTTGTGCTAATTGCAAAATTTATTAAATGTTTTTTCTTTTTTTAGTTTTAATTAAAATATTTACTAGAACATTAAGTTATATTTGTTTGCAACATTTTCTTTTTAAACAAATGAACATGTGATTTGAGTTCTCACAAAATAGTTACTAATATTGTAGCAGCTAGAGCCTCCCAAATACAATAAAGTATTAGGTGATATTTAAGTTGTTATTAGTTGATTAATAAGCAAAGATATAAATGACAATTACAATTGAAAAGTAGAAAAAAGAATAGATGATTGCTAATAGATGAAAAGAAAAGACTGTTTAAGTTACACATACCTACATTTAACTTAACTTTTGTATAGTTTTATAAAAGCACAATTAATTCACGTTATTTTAGTTCAATCACAAGATTCTGTAATAATAGGAACATTGTTGTTGTTTCCAATTCAGCAAATAAATCAATGATAAAAATTCATTGGAATCATATGACCCTAAATGTGGGAGACTTGTTCCCCCCAGGATCAAGTCTTCCAGAAGGGGGGTCAGTCAGACATATATATGGGACACATGATATCATTCCCTATACGAAGTTTTCATGGGCTAGTTAGTAAATTTATATACTGATAATATTAGCTATTATACTTAGTATAACCAATGAAATTCCACGTATTTCAGTACCAAAATATTTAAAATCGGATCAATATTGACATAATAATTGCCAAAAAACAAAAGGGGGGATCAAGTGTCCCCAGTCTCCCCTAGTATATGTTACGAAAAGTAGCCGACAAAGATGCACTTTTAACTGCATATCATGCATATGTTGGATATATTCTTAAATATGGAGTCTTATTATAAAGAAATAGCTTTCAAAGTCCAAAAAATGTGTTAGATCAATTTGTCAGTTAAAACCAACAGACTCATGCAGACCTTTCTTTCAAGGCCTTAAAATTCTGACACTTCCTTCCATATATATTTTAGAATCGGCCTTGCTTGTAAAAAACATAATGTCGGAAACTTTGACACTCTAAACAGTAAAAGCCACAAACATATATTAAGAGTAAAAAACTGCAAAACAGGTCAAAATATATAATAAAATACCTACAGCCATAAAATATATAAACACTATTCTAATATTCAAAAATAAATTAAAAGCTTTCTTAATTGACATGGCATACTATTCAATAAATTAATTTATTAAAGATAATTGAACTTTGAAATGTATCTGACCTGACATATTATTAATATTATTATTATTTTAAGCTGAAGTTTATTGTCTAACCACTTTTGACATTATGTTACTGTATAAAGAAATGACTAATACTTAGTACCTATAGTTTCCCAGCTGACCTTATGTATAATATGGAGAACATTACGTAACCATAGGTCGTAAAGTAACGTAATAATATTGTAACGCTAGTTTGTGAACTTGTATGCTTAAAATATGAGCAAAACATGTTTGATCTGCATCTCTACTGTTAAGAACCGGCATGCTTGCTTAGCTTAGTGTGTATACACATGTTTGACAAATAAATGATTTAATCTAATATTAGTCAAAAATGCAACGTTGATTTGGACGAAGCAAGTAGAGCTTTACAAGAAACAAATGCAAAGATGCAAATTTCTACGTTATTATTAATTTTATTTATTTATTTGTTTATAGACGAGCAGCAAATTGCTGATGTGTCTATATCACACAGCATCGAAAGTTATTGGTTTCACTTTGGATGTTCAATTATTAGTTAGTGTATTAGTTCGTAGCCAGTTATTGATCCGGTTTTTAAAACAGTTAACAGTGTTGGCAATCACAATTTCATTTGGTAATCTAAGAATGAAGCTAAGGAAGTTGTGCCCAATCTTTGTACTTGAAAGTGTTCGAGCTAGTCCAGTTTGGTTTCCTCTGGTTGACCTTATTGTTTCCTTGACCACATATATTTCATGAATACATGGCAGGTTGTATTTGTGCGTGATTATCTTGTATGTTTCAATGAGGTTACCACGAAGACGTCATTCTTCTAGTGTAGTGAGGTGCAATGCGTGCAGTCTGTCCGAGTAAGGTTTTATTTTTAACGCTAGAGGTGTCTTCGTGGCTTTTCTTTGCACATTTTCTAGCAAATTTATGTCCTTATGGAAGTAGGGACTCCATATCTGAAACCCATAGTCAAGCAGTGGTCTTATGTAGGTTTTGTAGATCTTGCGAAATAACTCCACAGTCATTATTTGAAAGGCTTTCCGTATGACATATACAAGTGAGTTAGCATTTTTAACTAGTGCGGTAATGTGTTCCTCCCATTTTAAGTTACCAGTGATTAGTACTCCCAAGTCCTTTTGTATATTAACTAGTTCAATTGCTTTGCCTTCTAGATAATATGCGATTCTGGGATTCGAAGTGCCTAGATTCAAGATTCAAGATTCATTTATTTGTCAGCACATGGTAGGTATACACACACAAAACAGTATGCAAGATCTTACACATTTAAACATATGGAGCGCATGTCCTTGCCTGGTATGGCGTACAAATATAATTTTAAAATTTAAATAATTGATTAAATCATATAATATAGTAGTATAACATGGTCTGAATTAATTTATTATTTCCTATATGTCAGATATTAAGTACAATTCATGTCAAACCTATCATTTAGAAAGTCAGTAATCTCATAATAACACTTTTCAGAAAGCAGTTTCTTTAGTCTATTTTTATAGGCTTCATATCTTAATTCCCTAATGGCTTTTGGAATTTTATTGTATATGATCGGAGCCATGCAGAAAACACTATTACGCATTAGAGCAGTCTTAGCCATAGGTGGGCACTGTCTAGTTATATCTCGTCTGCTACAAGTATTAGTACTTACCTACGTCAGACCAACGACAGAATAAATTAGGATTCGCTTTAACAAATGTTGAAATTTCGAGAATATACAAACATGGTAATGTCAATAGTTTATGCTTATGAAAATAAGGTTTACAGGTGTCAGTCTTCTGTAGACGAAACATTGCCCTAATGCATCTTTTTTGGGCTTTGAATGCAATCCTTTTGCCAGAAGAGTTTCCCCAAAAAATAATGCCATACCGTAGAACCGACACAACTAAGCCATAGTATGCCGTAATTAGAGCATCTCTGTTTATTATCGAAGACAATTTGAATAGCGCATATGCCGAAGAGTTAATTTTTTTTGATAATGTCTCTGTATGTGCTTTCCAGTCAAGTTTGCAATCAATAGTCAAACCTAGAAATTTAGCATAGTCTACTTCCTCAACGAGCTTGCCATTATATTGTACAATAACTTTGTTTTGTACTGCACGCTGCCTAAAATGAATTATGTTAGTTTTGTCCAAATTTATTTTAAGGTTATTATTATAAAGCCATTGAGTTATTGTTTTGAGGCTATTATTTATTTCTAATTCATATGTGGTTTTATCTTTACATTTTATTGTTATTGTGCTATCATCAGCAAAGAGGGTCGTCGGATGATTCAGTGCTTTAGGTAGGTCATTAATGTAGAGTATAAATAAAAGAGGACCCAGCACGCTGCCTTGCGGAACTCCGTAAATGGGAGAGCGCTCGTGAGACTAGTAAATTTCTTTCCGTTTTGTAATTATGTTTATTTTACTAATTTCTGTATATTGTTTTCTACTCGTGAGATATGATTTAATCAGTTCTAGAATGTTACCTCTGATGCCATCAAGGGCGTACCCAGGATTTCAGCTAGGAGGGGGCAGGGGGCTGATTATACCTGTTTCGAAAAGATCGTCTGTCGGGTATATTGAAACAAAAAATCATGAAAATTGACTTTTATTCATTAATTTTGATGATGACACAAAACAAAATAATTATACCATACATTATGTATAATATATATTATTATATTATGTATGTATATATTAATTTAACAGTAATCTTCTCTGATTTGCCGCAAATTTGTCTATGACAGTCTTTTCAATAAACTCACTGTTGTCTTTTAAATAGTTGCGATGTACGCTCATCAGACATAAACCCGTAAGCCTTTCTTCACCCATGGTGCTTCTAAGCCACGTTTTAACTCTTCGCAGCGTACTGAAGGACCGTTCTACGGTCGCCGTGGTGCATGGGATAGTGCTTAAAATAATTAATGCCTTTCTGACAGCAGGGTAAAAAATGTTGGCTTCGTTGAACAGATCAATTACTTCTATGTCCCTTAATTGATCATCTGATAAAGCCTTCGTCACCCATAAATTATGCCAAAGGTTCAGTTCTCCGGTGATATCCAGGTTATAAAATTCTTGGAATGATTCTGCGTTTTTGTGTAGGTCTGTAATGCTGGTTTTTGTCATATACAAGGGATGTAGCCTGCTTAAAGCAAACGCCGGAGTATTTTCTTGGGAGAATCGAATATTCAGTGATGAAATGAGTGAATCAATGTATGGGATTATCAGGGAACGCCGCCAATATTCGTTATCATTGTCTGATGGCGGATTACTTCTATGTGTTTGCTTATGAGCAAGACGTGGAACCGAAATTTCTATGTTCAAATCCATTGCAACAGTTCGTGCTTTTTGAAGTATTTCATTACTTATTCTATCAGAAACTCGCGGTCATTTCTGAGAATGTCCTTGATATTTTTGATGTGTTCCCCTACCGAGATCATGTCGATCGATTTAGCTTGCAGTGCGTTAACTACTGGTTCTAAAACTGCTGAATATTTGGCTATTGTTTGTAGAGTAACAATAAACACTGGTTTTGTAACGGCTGAATGCAACTGATATGCAGATTTTCTGGTGGTATAATTTCCTTCTACGGATAACGTTTCTAGAGATTTCACAAGCTCTGAAAAATGTTGAGAAAACTTTCTGATTGATTTATATTTTTCTGACCATCTCGTCTCACATAATCGTGATAGGTTTGGAGCGTAGTTTCGACGTGTAGTCGATTCCCTGAAAAACGTTATAACATCCTTTACAGTGGCGACAGTATTTCTGATTTCTGGCACTGCGTTCGCATCATTCACAACAAGGTTGAGTTTGTGACTTGAGCAATGAAAATATAAAGCACGAGGATATTTTTTTCTCAAAATGGCTTGTACGCCACCCTCTTTCCCTGCCATTGTAGAACAGCCATCGAATCCAAAACCTACGCAATCTTCGGTTGAGAGGTTAGAACTAATTAAGAAATTGTCAATTGCTTCGGCAATTGCGGAAGCCTTTTGTGCTTTTAGTTCAACGAACCCTACAAATTCTTCTCTGATTTTCCTTTTGCTTTCGTCGTAGAACCGCACGCCTATTGACAGCTGTTCTTTCCCAGATACGTCTGCTGTTTCATCAGCTAAGACTGCGTAAGCCATGGTCTTCTGAACCTCACTAATTATATTCTCCTTAATAACTTCGCCACATAAATTTATCAATTCGTTTTGTATTTTTGGTGATGTGTAAACTGCATTGCGACGGCACTTTTCCAGGTGACTCTTTAATCTGTCGTCCCCTGAATTGATTCTCACTTCAATAAATCTAATAAAACACCCTCATCTGCTTGTTTGCCCCTAAGAGGCATATCATGTGTGCCGCAAAATACTATACAAGAAATAATTGATGACAATATTTGTCTGTTTTCATCGATTTCTTTTTGGTGTCCACTTTGCAGTTGGATGTCTACTTACATTTTCAAGAACATTTTTTGCAGCATTTGTCGCCGTTTGGTGAAGGTTGGTCGTTGCATGCTTTCGGCAGTCTTCATGCATATTTTTGAACTTTATATATGGCCTGACCATAAACGATCCCAAAATTCCTCTCACAGTGCTAATGGGCGGAGGGAACAAAACACAATGCTTACAAAGAGCACCTTTTAGTCGCTTGGAATATACTAGCCATGGTGAATATTGATCCAACCAAGCATGGTTAAATTTTCTTTTTAAATGGCTTGCATCACTTTCAAAATCGTAATTTCTGGGCGGGATCCAAGGATTTTGTAACAACTCCCTCTTCTTTTCCGTCGATAGCTGGGTAGCCAACCCAACATAACGTCCCAGATCATTTTCATGACAGCCATCGTCCACTATAATTTCAGGATCGACGTTGACGTCATAAGTTTGTTGGGATGTCGATGGAGAAGAATAGTCGGCAACAGATATATTAACAGGTTCTACAGGAGAATTTGACGCTTGTCCAATGTTAGCATGCAATGATCTTGGCATTACATGAGTGGTTTTATCATGGTTGTCATTTTCATCGCTTCCACTGCTACTTTCCCGACCTTTTTTTCTTTTTTCGCGTGTCCTCCCTAAAAAATGGATACACAAAAATACTCTTACAGTGTTTAGGCGGGTTGTATAAGACGAAAATAAAGATCAAGTTTCACATTCTAATATATATGGTTTGAACGCCAAATAAGCATAACTAGGTAATTTGAAATAATACACTTGTTGTGACGTTAGAGAAAAGGGACTTTGTTGTCGGTATGGACTTATTAATAAATCCAAAATATTGCAAGGATCTTTCTTTTATGTTTTTTTTTTTACTTTTTAATCACAAAATATTCACAAATGTTATTTTAGCTATTATAACAAAACCTCGTCTTGTAATTAATAAATTTAAATATTGTAAGTAATGCTTAAGATATACACTTACAAGAGAGTCAAAGCCCCCCATTAAATCAAATAATCATATTAGGTACCTACTTAAGTGTTTTGTTTTGACTCACCTCTTTCAAAGAATTTCCTGATATCCATTTGACGGAGTAATATTTCCAGTTGTTGCACAGTAAACGTAAATCTCGTGTCGCCGCAACGAAACTATAAGACACTATGTCGTATGAAATATTCGCTCGTATTACACTCCGAACTGAATTGTATTCGAACTAAATTGACGTGCTCTGCCTCACGCTTCCGCTTATATATTGAAATATTCTTGCTCCCGAAATATGTAGAAAATACTCGACTCTATTTCCATCCTTGTCTTATACTTGCTATCACTGTCTTTTCTTTCCAGAATAGTCCATGCTAGAACGTTCTTCGCGGTATTGCTATTCAATACAAGATGTCGCTATTGACCGTATAAATTGATCCTATTTCTTTTTACTGGAAAAAGTACTGCCGTCCGAAACTAGATGGCGCTAGATGTTGTTTTCTCCCAATTATATTCGGCTTTAATCCTAGATGGCTCTCTGATTGTCTCGGCGGAACCGGAAACTACGAGATGCGACGGTTTTGCGGGAGATTTAAATTATATTGCATCGCTAACAGTATACTAGAATTACTAGAGTCTGTCTAGTGAGCCGCGGCACAGATAAAACCGCAGCAAAAATCTTTTAGTTGTAAACACTGAATATACTATGAAATTTGAATTTGATACTTTCACTATTTTATTTTATAAACACTAAGAATCTTAAACTAAATCTGTACAGATATATACTACTTAAAATAATATGCAACATATTGAATATTATTTTATTTTAGCATTGAAAACAAATTAATATAATAAATAAAACCAAACTTGCATCAAAACCTTACTTAGTTTTTATTTATTCTGTCGCGTAATCAAAATCAGATTCCAGAAATTAAATTCTCGACTATGAATCGTTACTGTCACTTTCATTATCACTAAAAAATAATAAAAACGAAATAAAGAAATAAATAAAGTGTATCAAAACTTGATCAAAACATTTTGCGTTTCGTTTGACGGCGGCTGAAAGTCACTATATAAAATATTCTAATAAATACGTTGCGGCTATATACTCACTATACATAGACTCTATATCGAATATTGTAGAATATTTAACTATAGAAAAAAAATCTGGCTGAAAAGATATTTTGTTTCCAACACTTCATTTTGCGCAGAGTAGGTAATACGTTTTTAATTTCTATTTGCCAAAAAAAAATTACATTTATTTAATCTTCTAGGAGGGGGCAGCTGCCCCCCCCCTGTCCCTACCTGGGTACGCACTTGTGCCATATGACTCCAGCTTTTGTAGCAATATATTATGCTCTACATAATCAAAAGCCTGCGTCATGTCACATAATATCGCACATACTGGATTAGTCTTATCTACATTAGTAATTACATTACCTAAGAATTCATATATTGCCTTATTAATTGTTCTCTTTTCTCTAAACCCTTTCTGTTCGTTGCATAGAATACCTTTTTTTTCTATGTAGCTGTAGAGTTGTGAGTAAATATATTTTTCAAAAATCTTCGATATGATTGGAATGAGTGCGATTGGCCTATAATTATTAATACATTCTTTGTCCTTTTTTTTAAATATTGGTTTAATTACAGAGACTTTAAGTGCCTCAGGATAGGTACCTGCACATATGCACAAGTTTATTATGTAGCTTAATTGCCTGCATATATCTATGGCAACTCGTTTTATAATTTTTGTAGAGATTCCGTCGTAACCCACACTATTCGTATTTTTAATGAATTAATAATTTTTAATATGTCATAAGCAGTGCTAGGAGAAAAAAACATTGAATTGAGTCTAGTCGAAATTAATGATGTCATTTTTTGACTGCTATTTCTTACATGCTTAATTTTGTCAACAAAATGGTCATTGAATGCGTTGCATATATGAACGGGGTCAGTTATAATCTCATTTTTAATGTTTAATTGACTTACTGACTCAGTTGGCGCACGAAATTTAGAGTTATTTATTAAATTCCACGTACATTTTGATTTATTGTTTGCTGTTTTTATAGCATGATCGTTTTGTGTAATTTATTACTTTATTTTTATTTGCAGTATTGGGGGTTCGTCTGTATTGCCATAGTAGAACACGTTTGTTTTTACTACATAGTTTGATTCCGCGTGATATCCATTTAGGATTTTTAGTACATTTTATTGTCTTTTGTAAGCACGGAAAACACAAATCATAAAATAATTTAAAAATGTCAATAAAGTAAATATATGCTTCATTAGGATCGTCAATATTGTATAATTCTGAGAAAGTAAGACTTTTTATACATGATATAAATGTTAAAATATTGTGTTCACTATAGTCACGTCTCTTAATACGCCAGCTATCAATGATACATTTTGTATCCACAGGACACATTATCAGCTGAGCTGTGTGGTCAGAGAGTGCTAACTCAATTACTTCAACTTTACATGTACTTTTGAAATTGTGAGCAATCTTGTCTATGCACGTTTGACTACTTAATCGAGTTGGTTGGTATAAGGCTAGTTTGAGGTTAAAGTTTGTTAGAAGACGCTCTACCTTACGAGTATTATTGTCTAGTTTCAAAGTATTAATATTGTAATCACCGGCCACAACTATATGTGTGTATTGCATTGTACATAGTTTCTGAAGAAGGTTATCCAGACTGGTATAGAATATTATCAAATATTTCGATTTCTGCTTGTTTTGAGGCACCCTATATATATACATACAACTACGGTCTTAAAAGGAATCAGTTCCACGGGACAACATTCAAAGACCTTAGTAAGGGATAGAGCCCGTATTTCTGCAAGATCTTTATATTGTAGTCCAATTCTGGTTAGAATACATGCTCCACCTCTGGAAATATTTTCTATACAGAAACATGCGGCTAGTTGATAGTTTGGTAAAACAAGATTATTTTCATTGCCTGACATCATGTTATGTTCCGTCACACAGATCACATCAACATTTTGTTTTTTTTCAGTTTTAAGTTCATCCAAACAAATTGTAAGTTCGTCAGATTTGGTCAACAGCCCTGCAATATTCTGGTGCATTATACTAATATACGTATTCTCGAAAAAACTCTACATTGTTATGCTGGTTTTCAGTACAACTTTCTGATTTATAATTTATATTGTTAAAATTCCTTATCTCTTGAATTAGATATGATACATAATTTAATATGGTACGCAGACCAGCATTTTTTAACATTCCAGAGTGACTATAGTACATTTTGTAATCATGCGATATATACAAATTTGAGTCGAAAATGTATGCATATCGATGAGACATATTATTTAAATATAGTAGTTGGTTGAACATGTCAATCTTATTGTTATATAAACAGTTAATTACATTTGGTTCTAGAGCATATTTGTGGGTGGGCAGGCATATTATAAAGTTCGTATGCTTTAGTTTACATAGAGATTCTCGAATGTAACAAATTATGTTGACATAATCACCGCCCTCTTTAAAGTCTTCTTCCCCTATAAGTATAATACAATAGTCGTTCATAGTTAAGTCCGTTACTTTCGCGTCTATTCCCTGCACTAATGCTTGTACGCCTCCATTGAGTATAAGGTGATGTCGTAGAAAAGTACTTCCGTTAGATCCGTTTAGTGTATCTTCCGCTACTTGAAGTACTTTATTTTGTTTGTTGGCGCTAATTAAAATGATGTTACTCGTTTTTTGTGTTGATGCCGCTATTCTGTTTCTCGTATATACTGGTATTTTATTTACATCTGCCGTATTTTTACATAAATTTTCCCTATAGTCCGTTTGGTTTTTGCCTTTAGTTTTAATTACTTTATTTTGTTTCAAGGTATGTAATTCCTCTGTCTGTACGTGTTTATTTTCGTATTTATCATCAATGCATTTTTGTTCTGTTTGTGTTTGTTTACATGCTTGGTGTAAAGTGTTGCGCTTTTTTGGCGTTGCATTCTTTTGTTTTGCAGGACTATGCGTGATTTTTTTAATAGACTATTTTTCGAGGTCAAATCTTCATTCATGCGCTTAAACTCCAGATTTTCTATTGTCAGATTTTCTATTTCTAAGTGTGCACTATTTAATTGAATCGTCAAAGTTTCAATTTTATTTTTAAGTTCTTTTACTAAATCACTTTCTTCATCATCAGATATGTCGGGTAAACTATTTACGGTAGCATTTAAAGTTTGCGTCATTATTTCACTGTCGTTTGTACTCGTATTAGTGTCTGATGTCGTTCTCATACGTCTAAAAGTAATATTTTCTAAGAAATTCATCTTGACTTCGACGTTTTCGACGTCTAGTGCAGCTAATAGCAGCAGATTAGAGAGAGAAGCAATGTAGCAGGTGAGATGCAATAATTCCGACAGATTCCGGACAATTGGTGTGGCTGGCCGTATAATAACCTCGTCGCGTTATGAGTCGGCTTAGCCGAGCGATCGTTTCGGATACGTTGGTCAAAAGTAAGGATCAGTTCGCTATATCGCTAGTCTGAAATAGTTCTGTTTAAATCGATCATATAACATATAAAATAAAACAATAACGCGAGCAAAAAGGAAACGGTGGATAAGTCTTGCGAGATTTGAACCCCGGCCTGTGGGTAGAAAGTCAAACACTCTTGCCAACGCGCTGCGCGCATATACTACGTGAGCACGAAATTAGTGCTACGTACTGCGGCTAACTCTTTAGAATTGAGTAAAAAAGTCGTTACGCATGAGTCATTTATTTCCGCACTTTGCACTATTTACGTTCACTCACAGTATAATAATGAGGGTGATCCTGGATGTCTTTCAACTATTTATATTCTATTTTGGTGTTTTAGTACTGTTTATTCATTGTTACAGGTACGTTTATATGATTAGTTTTTATTTGTTTGTACACCAGTGTCCACGTTAAGTAAATATATGCATTAGGTCAGTCTGTGTTTATATTTTGTAATTATTAGTTTTTCCACTTCTTTGCTATTTCGTAAGGTTCTATTCTTCAGATAACACTTGCACTACGTTTTTATTATTGTATTTTCAATATGCACTTCTAAAATTAGCAAAATACTATGGTTTTCAGTCAATTTGGGTAAATTTGATTGATTAGGGTAACATTGACATAAGGAGCCCCAAGTATTTTTATTTTTGTTCTGTGGAAACCAGCATATTTCTATCAATGGATATTTTTGATAAGTGATGGTAACTAACTTCGTAAACACTTTTAAAAAAAAAGTGACTTGTCAAACAAACTTGATTAGAAAGTTTTTTTCAAAGTTTACGCGCGTATTTTATGTTCCTGATCAGTGAATAACTTTTGTGATTGTGGTTCAGTTGAGCTGTCGAAAAGGTATGTATGATGCTTATTATGGTAATTAATTAATATATTTTCAGATTTGCTAATAAGATTTGTTATCTTACTCTTAGTTTTTCCGATATTTGCTCTAAATTGAGAATTGTTGTTTTCTAAGCACTTTCTGTGTAACTTTGACACCGTCAAAGTTACCCTGATAATAAAAAGATGATTGAGTTTTCTGCTGGGTAACTTTGACACAGTTTTCTTGGGTTTATAGAGGCTTAAGGAGAATGTCAGCTGTTATCCTAATCAGCTGACATTCTTCTTGTGTTAGGAAGATAAGCATTATTCTACTATAATATGGTAGGAATAAATAATTCCAATTAAGTATGTATAATTTGTCTGTAGGTCATTTACGATCAACCATGGGCAGAAAGAAGAAAGTTCCAACGCCGGGTACTCGTAAGTATGGAATAAAATCCAATTACACACCAGAATTATTAGAAGAATGTATAGAGAAGGTTAAGTCTGGAGAGTTAAGTGCCTATTCTGCAAGCAAACATTTTAAGATACCAATCAACACACTTAAAAACAAAATTAAAAACGAACACAAAAACAAAGTTGGGCGGCCCACAGCATTAACTGATTTGGAAGAAAATATAGTCAAAGAACATGTGAAGGCATTGGCTGATAATGGAATGCCTGTAGGAATAGATGATGTCACACTTATTATACAACGATATTTGAACTCCATCAAAAAAACAGTAAAAGTTTTTAAAGATAATCGTCCTGGATGGGAATGGGGTCAGTTATTTCTCAGCAGGCACCCTGATATAAAACTTACAAATGGTAAAAACATAAGTCGAAGCAGGGCCCAGGTAAATGAAGAGACAATCAACAAATTCTTTGATTATCTCGAAATTGAACTAAATGGTGTGCCGGCGGAGAATATCTTCAATTTTGATGAGAGCGGCTTTCACGACGATCCTAAAAAGAAGAAAATGGTCTTTAGACGAAAATGTCGCAATCCGGAAGTTATTCGTAAGTCAACAAAATCGTGCTACACAGTAGCCTTCTGTGGGAGTGCCGCTGGGGAGATAATTCCTCCCTATTTCATCTTCAAAGCCAAAAAAACTTGGTCAGATTGGCTTATCGGAGCTCCACCTGGCTCGCGGATGACTGTCACTAAGAGCGGTTGGATAGACCTAGAGAGCTTTGATGACTGGTTTAAAACACACTTTCTTCCAATAGCATTAAAGAGAGAAGGGAAAAAGTTCTCCTCTGTGATAATTTGAGCTCTCACATTTCTGTGAGCACCTTAAAGCTGTGTGAAGAAAACAACATCAAATTCATCTGCCTAGTACCGATCTCGACCCACATATTACAGCCACTCGATGTGGGCTACTTCAGCGCTTGAAATCGAATTGGAGGAAAGTTCTTCTTAGTTGGAGAGAAACAGCGAGGAAAAAAAGCTATTAGTCTTCCTAAAAACTGCTTTACGCCACTAATAAAAAAAGCTCTAGAATTGGGTGCCGAACAGTCTTCAGCCAATATAATGGCAGGTTTTAAGGCTGCTGGCATACACCCGCTAAATAGACAAGAGGCGTTGAGTCGGCTAGGTGAGTACGCCAGATCTCAAGTTAACGCCGAAAGTGTTAAAGAAGCTCTAGGAGATAGTTTTATCGGCTATTTGACGAAATTGCGTAACACTGATCTAGGCATCAAACCCCAAAGGAAGTTTCAAATGCCGATTAGCGCTGGTAAGAGTGTATCGCTGGAAGAAGTGGAATTATACTATAAGAACAAAGATAAAAATAAAACGGAAGCAAATAAAAGCGCTGAACCTAAGAATGCTGTAAAAAGGGGTCGTCCTCAAGGCTCTAAAAATAAAAAGAAATCAAAGATCCAGGAAAAAGAAAACGAAGAAGAAGATAACTGTAGCGTAATACAATCAGCATCTAAAGAAATTAACGACAACCGGAGCAGTGAGACTAAGATGAACAACGACACGAGAACTTATGACTTGGAGCAAATAGAACGTGAAGTGACGCCAGAAGTTAGGGAAGAAACGACGGACGATAGTGATAACATTATAGTGGAAGACTTTATTGTTATGGACGGAATTTTGGAGAAGATTCATAATGAAGGGGTAGACACTACTGAACTGTCTGTCTTGCCAGGAACTCAAGTCGTCTTTAGAAACGAAGGGTCTTTGTTTCCTGGTAAGGTAGTGTCTGCTTCATACCCGTACTATATAATTGCGGCTATGAACAAGTGCATGGATGGGGGTTGGAGATGGCCAACACCTAAATACATCATAAAAATCAATCATGCAGATTTAATAACAACACTGGGTATTGAAAAAATTCAAATAATACGTCATGGGACGTACAAAATAGATGATGATTTACTGTATTTGGAGTGGGGTGAATAAGCTATCAAATACTTTACAGTGCTTAATTATAGTTTTTTTTTTAAATTATATGGTTTAAGTGTAACTCAGTGAGCATAAAAACACTCACACCACTTTCGTTTTTTAGGATTTTTTTGTTATGAATGTAAAACCCTCTGAAGCTCTCTGTCAATTTCGTTGTTCTTGAATTTAAAAAAAAAAATTGACTACTATCACACTTTATGGTTTTATTGTATCAACCGTACCTTAAGCTTGATAGAAACATAACCTAATGTTACCCAGAAGATCAAATAAATCATTTAGAACCAGATTTCTATGACTGGTTTCACCTATGTCAATGTTACCCATGTAGAGGGGGTAACTTTGACACTGAAGAAAAGTATGAATATCTCAATTATTTTTAATGTACAATGTTTTGTACAATTATTTCAATATTTGGGTAAAACTCCGAGAACACTAATAAAGTGCAGTCTTATTTAAGAGGAAAGACGTCCGCTAGTGCTATCGAAAAAAATAAATATTGAGCTGTCAAAGTTACCCCGATTGACTGTACTATTTTTAAACATTTTCTAAATACAGAGCAAATACACTCGTTACGACAGCGAGATCGTGACTCCAAGGTGCAGGACACTGCATTTGGATGAGTTCAGACTAATGATCTAGTCTTTGGTCCAGCCCTGTATTTTGTAAAGGTCTTCCTGTAACTGACCAGAGCTGACTAGTGGATTAGCAAAGAATTTGCCATCATCCGCAAAGAAGGCAGATTCAGAGTCTATCAGTTTTATCAGGTCAGTTACAAAAATTCCAAACCAAGTCGGAGCGAGGACTGATCCCTGCCGGACACCACTTAGGACTTGTTTTTTACATAATAAAGAGTTACCGACTCTAACTTGAAATGTTCTGTTAGAAAGGTAGTTCTCCATCCAGGTGAGTAAAGCACCACGTATCCCAAAGTGCTCCAATTTCATTAAAAGTCGTCTATGGGGGACTTTGTCGAAAGCACGTTCAAAATCCAAGTATACAACGTCAACAGGATTTTTATTATCTAATTCCTTTACCCATGAATGTACACAGGACAGCAAATTTGTGATAGTCGATCTTTTCGCTACAAATCCATGTTGTTTTACTGATGTTATGCATTCTCTGTTGAGAAATTCAGTAAGTCTATTGTTTATGATCTTTTCCATAATTTTAATAACTATGCTAGTGACGCTAATGGGGCGAAAGTTATTAGGTTGGTTCTTGTGTCCTATTTTGTAGATAGGGGACACTATAGCATGTTTCCAGTCTTGTGGTAGGTACCCATTTTCAAAGGAGCAATTCATTAAAATGGCGAGAACAGGAGCGAGAGTCTTAACACACTTTTTAAGAATGCAGCTTGGTATTCTGTCTGGTCCAGGGGAGGAGTGGTCTTTCAGGTTCATGATGGTTTTTTCAACAACTCTAACTGTAAATGATATGTTAGATAAGCTATTTTCAACCCAGGCAGCAGCAGTTACGTCAATATGTTGGATCATGACTGGCTCTTCTGAGTATGATTTTTGGAACTCATCAGCGAATACATTTGCAATGTCATCAGGTTTCGTTACAAAGTCTCCAGTAGTACTTCTAATGGCTGGTGGAATGCTGACTTTGGATGAGCTGCACCGACGAATGTACGAATAAAAAGCTTTTTCCCCATATACCAATATTTGAGATTCAAAAGTGCTTCTCTGTTGTCTATTTAGTGCAACACATCTATTGTTCACTTCACGATATTTTTTATAGTCTTCATCTAAGCCAGAAGTTCTGTATTTATCCCAAAGTCCCTTTTTAATTGCAATTAATTTTATAATGTTTTCTTTGATCCAGGGTTTATTCTGAATTTTACCCTTGACTATCTTTTCAGGAGCGTGTACATCGGTGGTAGTGTTTATTGCTTCTAGGATGTCAGACCAAAGCTTTTCTGTATCACTGTAGAAGTCAAGATTCTTTAGATTTTTCAATAAGTCAGAGTTATAATTGTCAAAGTCAATAAACTGGTAACATCGTTTAATCTTTGGTGTTGAGTTGGGTTTTTGGTAGAGAAATTGAAGGCTAAATTCTAGCACACAATGGTCACTTTTACCAATGGGTGACTTATAAGTAATTTCACTGACAAGTGTTTGCTCGTTAACCATTATCAAATCTAATAGCGATGGTGCCTGACCCATCTGAAATCTTGTAAAGCTGTTAACTAATTGGAAGAGGTTGCTGTTGAGGAACATATTGACAAAGAGCTCTTCCGGCCTCGATCCGTATTGACCTGCCTCTATAGGCCACTTTATAGATGGGTAGTTGAAGTCACCAGCAATAATAATAGTGTTTTTGTTTGCAGCTGCTTCAATGTGTTCCAATAATTTTGCATCCCGTTGCCTCCATACAGCTTCATTGTTACAATCTGGACGATAAACACCTACCACAAGACAGTGAAAGGTACCACATTGAATATCTACGTAAAGAGCTTCCACTTCATCACACATATAACTTTTATTTTTTCTAGCAATAATTGGTATGCCATTCACATTATCGCGAACATACATAGCCACACCACCACCTTTAGTCTTGCCTTCCGACTTATTTTTCTTATGATTACGATTTTAGACTAACTAAATAAGGTATAGCCAGGTATGTTATATGTACTGCTGCGGTCTTTACTATTAAGCCATGTTTCTGTAACAATTGCTATAGATGGTTTACTGGTATTTATGTAAAGCAAGAATAGATCAAATTTTGGCGGTAATGAGAACAAGTTGGTGTACATAAATTTGAGGTCTATGTATGGATTTCTACAGGCATAATTTAGTTTTTTTGGTTGACTATTTTAGGGTTGCCTTTAACATACTTTATTGTAAGGTTGGTCTCCCCGTTTTCAATTCTGGCTTTTAGAGTGTCTCTAAGTCTGTTTAGCTCCTCGCGCTGTATTGGTGTCTATCATCATAAATCCTTACCTCCTTGCTGGCCTTACTTTTGTTCTTCAGTATCTTGAGAGTGTCTAGACGTGACTTGAATGTCACTTTCATCGGTCTCTGTTTGCCAGAATTGTCACTTTCACGACGGCCAAGACGTTGCACTGAGATCACTTTATCAGAGTAGTTACATTCACTGTCAATGTTCATCAATATCGTCTTCACGCATGATTCATCGTGGGCCTTTCTGGTATTGAGGTCAATATCTGAGGTACTTTCTTTTATTCCAACTATTATGACATTGTTGGCTCTTCGCTCACGCTCCACTAACTCATCCAATATAGCGCTGGTGCCAGGTGGCGCCACTGCCGATGCTGCTACTACTGCTGCAGGTGCCTGGGTGGGTAGTTGAGATACCTTCTGCAGTAGCTTCTTCATATGATCAAGCTCTGCATCATAAGATTTTATCAATTTAGGCACTTAAAAATAATGCCTCGCGACATGGTGGCCATAGATACAGCAAGGTACGTTTGCCTTTCAGACCCATGACGCGCACCTCACTACTAGTTAAGTTACTGCATTGCAAGCAGATGTTTCGCTTGCAGCCATCACATTGCACTAAATTCTCATCATTTTGATCGTTTTCACACTGAAAGCACATAATTTTCGCAAAAAAGTACGAAACTGGCACGAAAAAAAAACTTCGTTAATATTTATTCACTTTTTTTCACCGAACTACTTGTTTGTTTGCGCTAATTAATTGTTATTCACAAATCGCGGCTGCTATTACACACAATTAGCGAAGTTTTAGCGAAAAAGGCACGTTTTTACAATTTTTAATAAGATTTTGAAATGCGACACTAATTTCGAAACTCCTTGTTCATCCGAGGGTAGGGAGCAAAAAAAAGTATTTTTATTATTAGTTAATTATACGACGAATCTGTAGTACGACGAATTTGGATTACGACACATCTGGAGTACGACGAATTTGAATTACGAAAAATCTGGAGTACTTACGTCGAATTAGGAACACGACGAATACGGAACAAACGGTTTCAAATAGTTTAGTTGGGGCCCCATTTTTGTTTTTTGCCCCACGGCCTTTGGCTACCTAGCTACGCCACTGGTTACCAGAGACATATTAAAATTTCTTCCACAGGTTTAATAAGAAACGCAACTGCGAAATGTTGCCAGTTTTAGGTATTTGTGAAACTTACCTGGGTTGGCTGGGCGAAATCAAATTAGTTGGGCAATCTTGTAAGGTTTGACGGTATGTCAAAACTCAAGAATTATAGAGTTGAGTCACATTTCCACAGTTATTTTGTTAATTTTTACTGCCAGAGGGTAAAGTAAGTTACATTTAAATGTGGCGGTCAAGGTGCCGAATAAATAGACATGCTTAAGTATTTTTTATCTACTACAAAGAGTTTATATTCTATTCTTGCTTTCTTTGCTATTTTTTTGTTCTATGAACAATATACATTTTGTTACAATATGAAGGCAGGAAACTAAGCTATGAAAACAAACTTGTACAAATAATATTCAATATCGTTAATAATGTTACGATACATGTTTAAATTCTGCAAGGCTAGATGGCGCTGTATTTTATTAAAACACATAAGTGTTTAACTCGTGGATTTGTTTGGATTTTGAATTGGACTGAGAGACAAGATCTCAGTGATTCTCAGTGAACTCAGACAGGAAAAATTTATAACATATTGACATATAGGATATTTTCGTCCCATAAAATAAAGGGATTCCTCCGGAGTGGTAAACAGATTTGTATGGCATTGTTTATATTTGGTAGCTGAAAAGTTAACTTAAATTAACAAGCTCTAAGGCTTAGATGAATCAGATTATTTACCACAGATACATTTTATACAGTTTAGATTTCTCAAGAGGCTTTGGAACACCAAATCCAAAACTGAAAGGAATATCACTTATAATCAAAGAAAAATTTAAGCTGCAATCTTCAGGTTGCTTACTTCTGATAGTAAATTATGCTCTCTTATTTAAAATAGCATATTTTGATAGGAATTATAAAACTTTTGGTGTATTTTCTTAACATGCCTTACCTATGTATAAACTTAAAGTTTAACTGGGCTTTATTCATTGAAACAAATCTCTCATGCCAATAATATATTTGAAGCATGCTGACCAATATCAAATCAGTTGCACTTTACCATTTTTCACAAGGTCCGCAATTGGCTTATATTGTAAAATGTGTTGTGACCCCTCTGAAAGAAAAAAGAAAGTTTTCAATTATTCAATTCAATACATGGTTGATGTATTATAAGAGAACTACAAGTGTCAACTTGAAAATATCAATAAGTTAACAGGTGTGTAACAAGGTAATTTTTAATTAATAGGGGATTATATATGAAATTTCCGATTTATAGCACTAGCCACTTAGAATTAAAATTAAACCTTCATAGTGTTAGGTTTCAGAGTGAACTTTTTACACTTTAATGCATTTGATGCATCACAGCACCTGCAAGCTGAAGTGTTTCATGCTCCACACTGTGTCACTAAAATATAAGATTTTGAGTCTCATCCATCAAGTATTTTACTTGCTACTGTTTCTTTCAAACTTTAGCACATTAGTGGTTGTGCTCAATCATTAAGAGGCGGACATGTATTAGTACCTAAGTATATAATTTGTGCAGTCTGGTGTTAGCATGTTTTCCTATTTGAATTTAACTGGATGCAAAATTTATTAAAGCATCTCCTCACCTTAGAGAAAACTCTAACTCATGAGTATGAGAGTTCCACATGACAGTTGGGATAAATTTTAATATAAACCATTGTACATATTCAGAAGCCAAGCAGTTGCAGAATAGTCATGTTTGACAGAAAGAAATAGAAAATCAAGTATGCAGTGTGGTGCCACTAAGGTCGCCAGGAGACCTAGACTTATTATGTTCTTCTGACAGGGATATTATGAGAATAGAAAATAATTTTATAGTTCCTTAAAATATTATACATAGTTTAAACTTCCTTTCAATTGTAATTCATTATTTCTACGTTACTACTTGTCATTTGCCATGGGCGATATAATAATGCAAACGGAGCTCATTTTCTGGAAGCTTTATCTTTATTACTTCAGTTTGGTAACCAGGAAGAGAGAGACAAAGTGAAATGGATATAGGTAAACATTATAAATTAGCTGATAAGCAGTGTTGTTTTCTCGTATCTTAGCTTAATGGCAATACTAGGTTTCGTCCACGACTCCGTCTACATGGAATGAGGTTATAGCGATCTCTCGGGAACTAGGTATCTGTTGATTCGATATAAAAGTAGCCTATTTCTTGTATTACTGGATATAAGCTGTCTTCATTACAAATTTCAACCAAATTGGTTGAGCCCTTCCAGGGTGAAGAAGTAGGTAACAAACATTACACAAACTGACTTAAATATTTTTTTTAGAGAGGGGAGTCAGAGAGAATCACCCCGGTACATGAGTGTACCGTTTTAAGTGGGCCCTATGAACACTATGAAAGTAAGTCTTTTTATTACAAAATTTAGAGAATTAGTGTTAAGAATGTTTAGAATACTTATTGAACCTTCTTAGGAAAGATCTAACTGCCAATTCACATGAATATGTATTTTTGTATATTAACCTAGTGAACTGCCGACTATGATCAAATTTGCAAACCAGATTTGCAAAAACCCCAAAAAAAAACTAGTGACTGTCGCTTTTTCGTTGAAATTACCGATCTGGTATCTTTCAAATATTTTGTTATGTAAAAAAAAATTCCAGGTCCTTTACAGCATCAAAAAACCAAAAAAATTGCTGAAATCTATTGTATATTTGAATATATAACATTTTTAATTGGATCCTTATTTGATTTGGCCTTGGCATACCTGTATGCCAAGGCCGCTTTATGAAAGTTTTGTTTTCAACTCGCGATTTGCCATATTTGGCCAATAATACAATAGATTTCGCCTACTTTTCCAGGAACTGCAACATGTGTGGTTAATATAATTAAGAATTTTTCGAGTGAGTGTGGATGGTCAAATCTGATCTCGGGGGCATTAAGTTAGTTTCAGCTAAATTAAAACAAACATTCATAAAAGGAAATTGATCCCATTAATTTTGAGAAAACCACACTACCTATCTGTATTATTTTGCTATCCTTTAGTGTTATCTATAAGGATCAAATTTTTTGGAAGTAGTGCTATAGGTATAGCAAACTAAAGGAATATACCTATGTCTCATATGAAGAAAATATTATTCTGTTGTACTTACATTAACCCTTTGCGTACCAGATTCGTAAATTGACATGCATTTCATTCATAAATCTTTTGTTTTAATTATCATGGTATACAAAGGGTTAATTAAACTTTAAACAACTAATCAGTTGCTAGCAATGATAGATAGATAGATAGATAGATTAACTCTTTATTGTAACACCACATTATACATAAGTCATTTCGATACAATTGTACACAAAAATATCTTATTACAATTAAATGCTTAAAACTAATAGTGTCACAATGGGTGGTCTTATCGCTCAGAGCGATCTCTTCCAGACAACCATAAATGATGTCCATTGTTTTTTCATACAAACCCAGAAACAAAATTTGTAAAAGGAAACTCACCTTCTAAATCTATTTCCTCATCGTCGCCCGTTAGATCTTCAAGCACAACACCATTCACTGTTTCATTTGCTTTCAAGAACACATGAGTTTGTAAGTTTGGATAATCTGCCATTTTACTCATTTCAAAAACTTGCATATTTCCCGGCATTTTGTCTAGCACTACAGTCTTGAAATGACTCTCCATATTTGATAAATAATCGAGAGCATACTTATATTCTGATGAAGTTAAGAAGTTTGTCCCACTTCCTATTCTTTGTTTTTCTTCATTTATTATAGGTATGCAGTACTTTTCTATTTTATTTAACCTAGTTTTGAGGTAATTACATATTAAAAACTTAATTCTATTGAGTTCCATTTTGTGAATTGAAGCTCTTAGATCTGTTTTAGGTAATTTGTTAATGTTGCGCTCCATGTGTTGTATTTGTCCAAGCATGCACTCCACCATTTCATTCCTGTGAGGCAATATGTCTGGAGCCAGTCGTTCGTTTTGCCAAGCACTTTGAAGTGTCTTGAGAACTGTATCAGCCGTAATCTCTTCTTCTTCATCGCTGAATTGTATATCTTCAGGTAAATCCATTGTAGATTTACTCTAATTTGATTAATCTACATCTAATTCCACAGTGTAATATTATAAATCAAAAACAGATACTAAGGACATAATCTGATTTATATAAGATGCGGTGTAGAGGTGAGTGTGTTTCAATATTACTAATGATCACTTCTTTCGATTTAAGTAATAGTTATCTAGACTGATGTGATTTTTGGTATGAATGTTATACGAATGTTCAAAACTATTACTTTCATATTTATCCTGTCCCCCAAAACAGAGATAATAGCTTTTTCCGCTACAAATAGCAAGTTGTGACTGGAACAAGTTTGCTTTGGTATTGATGATAGGACTTAGCACACAACCAAGTAAATAATACCAACGAGATTGTTAAAATATGCCGTAACCAGAACTCTTTCCTAGTATATGTTTTAGTCTTTGCAGAGCTCATCAATGGCGTGCCGCGTAAACTTTGATAATAAAAATTCTAAATCGCGATAAAATCATAATTTTAATTCACGCTTCTACTTCTTCTGTGGCTTTTTAGTTGGTTGGTTGAAGTTGAAAGCAGAAAGACGTTACTTTGCCTTCTGCCAGTGTCATGTTCTAGTTTATTTATTCATTTAATGGCAAACTGTTTGAGAACACTTTTGCCAACGACACGTCAGATGAGATATACTTAGGTATAAAAATAAACGGCAAAATTTAGAATTAATAATCTGGAACAAAAGAAAGTATCTTATTAACTACATATTGTAACGGAACAGGCTCTGGATGAGGATTCCGTCACGATTCACAAATATAGAGGCATAAAAAGTATCTTGGTATGAACAAATATTGATGAAATTTAGAAAATCAAAAGTAGAAGAAACCGTTAATGTGTGATATTGAGATTAAGATGTTTAGTCGGGTATTTCTTATAGGAAGATTATACTTATTGAAAATGATAAGCAGCATAGAATATTTAAGCTATCAAGATATTCTATGTATTAACCATTTAAATCGATTGTTCAAACAGAACTGATAAGTTACTTCAAGGAAAAGGAAATGTTGAGTAATCCTTTAAATACATAAAAGTTATAAGTAAAATTAATAAAACTACCATGAAAATAAGCAGCATTGATATTTCTAACCATACAAAGGTGTGGCGACGACTCGCTACGATCTCCTTGTAGGTAATACATACTCCAAGTTATACATAAAGAGTTCCTTTAACTTTTACTTTTCTGTTTGACACTTTCAAATTTAAAATTAGATGATGTTTTTATGACAGCGATTCGGACAGGGTTTTTATGTAGATTGATGTAAGGTGAGAACAAATGTGCAAGGAATATTTTACTCTCTACCACATGTGTATCATTTAAATTACGAGAGAGAAACACTTTCTCCAGTGCTAGTAACAGCGGCAAGGATCACAGCTGGAGTTCGCTGCCAGTATCTAGGTACGCATCGGTGTTCCCTCCGGTGTCCTCATTGGTGACCCCGACGTGATGATGAAAATGAGTTAGTGCTGTAGATGCCAAAAAGAAGGTATGAATTTTGCTATTCAAATATAATGGTGCTTCCTGCATCGGCTTGATCGTGATCGAATATGGAATACTACGCGCGAGTTCTATATATTGAGTCAGGAACGTATCTGTGAAATGATCGAAATATATCGAAGATTATTGCTCGGAATGTTTCCTGAAATGACATTGACCAATTTTCGCTGCGACTAAGGCTAGTGATACATCGACGTTTTAATGCCTACCATTCGGCAGTTATTCTAGTCAATATTTTATTAATGTGAGGAACACATTTTTGTTACGCGTCCGTGTATTTGAGTTTGGGTTAAACTGTCTACTCTGATTCTAGCATGAGAATGCGGTAATAAATTATAGCAATTGAATTATTTGCTGAAAGTATCAAATGTAATATTTAGAATCAAATGATAATTCGTAATGATAAATAATACTATTAAGAAGAGATAAATAAGATTATAATCGCTTATAGACGCAAACTCTACATTTGGAAAACTACCAAACGGACTTAGTAAGGCCTTACTAATTTTGGGGTAAATAGAAGAGGTTCTTGGCATGATGGAGAACATTTGTGTCACAGTAAAGAGCAGCTCTTAATCCAGCATTCGAGTTGTAAGCCTTGAACATGCCAAGAATCCTACTTCCTAAATCATAATAAATCTAGAATTCTACGGCAAATCTAAAAAAAATCTAACTAATTACTTACAATATGAAAATTAATAAAATATATTATATCTTTAAATTGTAGAGATATCTATCAATAATTTACTCGGCAAAGTAAAGCTAACTATTATAATAATCATCATAATAAATATATGGCTGCTAGTATTGAGCTAACCAATACAACAAAGATTCTGCTAATACTTAAGTATTTAAAATAATTGCTTTTCCTACAATGGTTCAATAGATGGCATGTCATGTAAAACACTAGTAATCTAAGTATAGCAATCTCGTATAAAAAGGAGATTTATGTATGTGGTAAATCTTATCAAACTTGGTCAAGCAATGCAGCACCTTGAGAATTCTTGTAAACCACAAACAAGGGTCTAGAGTTTTCTCTAAGTCACTGATATTATTTCCCATATATTGCTTCAATAAACAAGTAAATGATTAAACTTGAACAATTGAACTATTCAGGGAATAGTGGCTGATAATATTTATCTAAAGGAATTGGATAATCAGCGTAGTAGCTACTGATCACAAAAGATTTCTAAAGCGCATATAAAGCGAGGTTTTACTTTACTTTTGTTATTTATTTCCTAGCAGTTTTCATAAACGAAACAAATAGTATATATTATAGAGACATTTAGTCTGTAAGAGATTATATCAATCTTATCAACAGCTAAATGTTCATAGCAACAAACATAAATCTTTAAAGAAAGTTAGTTATATAATTAACAGGTTTATAACTGATATTAATAATAACGAATATCATGCAAATATCTGATATTATTTAATGGAGTTGTTTATATATTATTTCACTAATCAAAACTGATTTATCAGATATAACAGGTAGTTTTGCAAGCTAATAATTATATAGAAAACTTGCAAATAACCTACTATTTCTATGTTCTATGGTCAAATAACATAGACCTTAAATTCAGAAACTTATATTGATGATTAATATCTTCCACGACTAGAAGTCAAATCAAGTACATAAGCTAGAAATCTAGGATCAGCTCAGTCAGTCAGTCTGTAAGAACTAAGTATTTGCAATCTAGTATGTTCATCGCAATTTTTCGTCATCAGCTAGCAGTTCAGTAATGTAGTAGTAGGTTATCCATCGTAATATCAGAATACCTAGGCGTTGCTTTTGGTTTCTCTAGGCATCTATAGTTCTGAATAGTTTTCTCTGTTTCAATTCTTTCCGAAAAGAGCAAGGTTACAGCAGCGGTACACAGTGTTAGGGTCCTCCTAGACTAGACGATCATTGGCCAAAACAAAACGAATTATTAAAAATAAAACATTTTGGGGGGGGTTGTTACAATATCTAAAATGAGATCTAGGTACAATGGACTAAT
Source organism: Selenia dentaria (assembly GCA_917880725.1). NCBI lineage: Eukaryota > Metazoa > Arthropoda > Insecta > Lepidoptera > Geometridae > Selenia > Selenia dentaria. The sequence continues at coordinate 23,352,062 of OU862879.1, forward strand.
GACAAAATGAATGAAACTAGTAAAAGAAAAGCCTAGCGACAACAGAAAATACCAACTAAAGTTTAATATCATTTTGAGAGATGAAGGATGATAATACATTGATAGTGACAGGATTTATATTACACAGGATATTGTCTATATGAACAGGTAATGGAAATTTATAATGAATAAGTGTAGTATACATAACATCATGATTAAACCGAGGACAAGAAAAGAAAATATGGTTAAGGTTTTCATCATCTAAACCACACTCACAGATGGATGAATTCTTAATTCTAAGCTTCTTAAGATGAACAGCAGAACAACAATGACCAAATCTCAACCTAGATATAATAGAACAAATTTTCCTATTGCACTTAAATTTAGAATACCAGAGTTTAGCGTCAATATCTGGTTATTATTTTGAAAAATTAGAGCCGTTATATTTACTACTGATTGACCATTTCTTCAGCCATCTACGTTTCAAGTCGCGAGCAGGTAAACGTAAAAGATCTTGCGGATAATTTTTAAAAGGCACCTTGTCACCACAAATTACTGATTCTTTTGCAACCCTATCAGCCTTTTCATTACCAGTGATATTACTATGATTAGGTACCCAAGCAAAATGAATAATATAACCTAACACAGTACATTTTAATAAAAGCATTTTATATTGAAATACAATCCAGTTCCTGGAACCAATTTTGAAGGGATTACTCTGGAATGCTTGAAGATCACTTAGAGAATCTGTAAAAACAACAGCTTTATTTAATTTAAACAAAATAATATAGTTAATAGCTTTCATAATACCCCTGCATTCACCCATAAAGACTGAAGTTTCAGGTGGATACTTTATCTTTTAAACAATGTCATAGTTTTGATGATATAACCCAACACCAACACAACCATTCTGGTCTAGCTTAGAAGCATCAGTGAATATGCAATGCCAGTCACGCCAAAGGTTATCCTTAATCCTAAGAAAATGTTTATTAGCAAACGTATCCCCTTTCACTATGTCTAAATTAAGATGCAAAGTGGGTTCAAAAAGAATAGATTGATAATCAAATTCAAATAAGGGGTTTTGGGACTTATATGCGTTGAGAATTTAAGGTTCTTAATTGTAACATAACTAACAACTAAACAAGGAGTTTTATTATGTGACCAATAAGGCATTAACATGAAATTATTTAAAAGCTGTAATTTAGGAAAAAGGGCATGTGAAGAAAACTGAAAAATGCGAAACAAAACATATCTGATAGGTACTGCCGCCTTAGATCCAAAGGCGGTTCAACGCATTCTACTTGCATAGCATTTTTAGGAGTTGACTTCATCGCCCCTAATATTATACGAAGGGCTCTAGCTTGAATCAGGTCCAGGGCGCTAAGTGCTTTTTATTACATGGTTCATACAGGAATGACGCATAATCGATAACACTACGGACAATAGCGTTATATAAGAGTTTTAAATAGAATAGGTGAGCACCCCACCAAACTCCAGCTAGACATCTTAATATATTAAGTCTTTTCTCACTTTTTTCTAATACATATTTTAAATGAGATGAGAACTTTAATTTACTATCTAGAATAAGGCCCAAAAATTTTTTCTCATTTTCAACAGGTATCCTTATTTTGTCAAAAAATATGCCAAGTCTTGGTTTCAATCGTTTCCTAGTAAAGATAACAACTGAACTTTTTAAAGAAGCTACATCAAGGCCATTATTAAATAACCACATAGTCAATGAAACCAGAGCTTGGGAGATTTTTTCAGCAGAATTTACAATATTACGATCTGCTACATATAAAACTAAATCGTCGGCATATTGCAATATACGACAGTAAGAAGAAACAAAATTATTTAAATCAAAGGTATATATTAAAAAGGAGAGGGCTTAAAACAGAGCCTTGAGGCAAACCCTTATTCAAAGTTCTTATGGCCTTTATTTCACCATCAACTCTTAATTTAGCTGAACGATCTACAAACAAATTAATAATCTTCGTAGGAATGGACAGTCTAACCATCTTATTTTTAAGAATTGAGAGGTTAACATTATCATAGGCTGAGCATATATCCAGAAAAGTAGCAACAATTGACTCATTTCTGGAAAAAGACAGCCTTACATCAGTAACAAAAATAGATAAGCTATCTAAAGTACCTCTACCTTTTCGAAAACCGTACTGACAGTTAGGCAGAAGATTTCTATTTTCGATGAACCATTCAAGGCGATCTTTTATTAGATGTTCCACAATCTTGGTAATGCAAGAAGACATGGCTATTGGACGGTAACTAGCAGAATCTTCTGGATCTTTGCCTGGTTTTAGGACTGGAATAATAATTTGCGCTTTCATTTGTGGTGGGACAGAACCTAAATCTATCATCAAATTCACCATTTTGAGATAATACAGTAAAATACTGTCACCAGCATTAACCAAAAATGAATATGGGATCCCATCTGGACCAGGATAAGAGTCTTTAAGTGAGGATAGTACAATACGTAATTCCTGCATAGAAAATGGTGCAAAATCTTCAATAACAGGACTAGTAGATAAAGTATCAATAAAATTAGGGACAAATGGAGGAGCCAATTTATCCATAAACTGATCGACCCAACTTACACTACTTGGATAAGGTGGAGAAGGATCCCTGTATGAACCACGGAATAAACGAATGGATTTCCATACATCTGAAGAATGGATATTAGGAGAAATGGAAGAGCAGAAATTTTTCCAACCTGCTGACTTTTTAGAGTGAAGTATATATTTAGCGTCAGACATAACCTTAATTAAATTATCATAATTGTCATTTGTCATGCTCATGCAATACAACTGTTCAGCATTCTTTCTATCCTCAACAGCAGAGATACACTCTTGATCCCACCATGGAGGAGACCTATGTTTCATGTTTTGTTGCTTGAGAGGAAATGAATGTTTTGCTGCATAGTGAATACACTTTATTAATGACATCAGACATTCATTTAAAAATGTGGGAGAATGGGTGGAAGTTCAGATGCTACTCCTTCTAAAAAAGATGAAAACTTAGACATTGCTTATCTTATACTGCATTAAAGGCTTATATAGTATTGGCTCTATCTTAGAGAAAGGTAGATCAAATACAATAGGGAAATGATCACTACCAAAGCAAGAGGACAGAGTTTTCCATGACATAGAAGGGGCTAGGCTAGCCGACACCAAAGTCAAGTACACAGCACTAATACGTTCAGTTGGTTTTGTACGACGTGTCGGAGAACCACTATTTAACAAACACATACCTTTATTGTCCAATATATTAAATATCCAACTAGCCAGACCATCCACAGCCTGGCAACCCCAGACTAGGTGATGTATATTGAAATCACCCATTATAATTATGGGACCAGTGATTCGAGACAAGCCATTGTAAATTTTGTTTAGAATATTGTGTGATGGCCTAGGTATATATAATAAGATGAATGTAATGTTTTTAAAACTGACAGCAACTATTGAAAAGTTGTCAGATTCAGTAGAAAATGGTAAATGTACAAGATGAGTATTTACAGAATTTCTGACAAGTATGGCAGTACCACCATACCCATCAGCTTTGTCATCTCTGAAACATAGATAGCGTGGAACCTTAAAAAAGGAACCAGGCTTAAGCCATGTTTCAGAGATGGCAATTATAATTGGGTCAAATTTATTAATGATGTACATCAGATCAGTCTTTTTGCTTTATATGCTTTGACAGTTCCATTGCAGCCCTAGAGAAGGAGCCATCATGGAATGATTGTAATAGAGGAGTAGGAGAAACTTGGGCAGCGTTGGACGGTACACATGTGTTAAGGAGCCTGGTGAGAGCCAGTATGAGCTCTAAAATACTATTCGTGGGTAAGGAGGTACCAACAGGATAAGCAACCTCATTGGTATTAGAAATAGATGGATTGCTGATGATTGCCTGATGGGCAGAATGGTCATAACCATGTCTATGAACTGGAGGGGGTTTTGGTTTGAGGAAAACTGTTTTTTTATAGGAATATGATTGACTAGGAGATTTATTATGAGAAAATAAGGGGTCAGATGTCATGTTTGCATAAGAGGTTTTAGTCACATCACTGTAACTTTTGCCTCTTGTGGGAGAGTGTAACTTGGAAGCCTCTGCATATGAAATGCTTTTTTCAGTCATTGTAACTTTAATATTCTTTTGCCTGTTATACTCAGGACAACACCTATTAGTTGAAAAGTGAAAACCTGAGCAGAACAGACACGAAAATGTACCTTCTTCAGCATCACACCAGTCACGTGTGTGAGCATCACCACATTTGAAGCAACGAGGCTTAGACCGACAGTTGTTTTTAGTATGGCCAAAGCGGCAACACTGAAAACATTGAATTGTGGGGTAATAATATTTCTCAACAGAAAGGGAATTGTAGCATAAAAACACACGGGGTGGAAGGATCTGACCATAAAAGATAGAACACATGACTGGCTCGGTTTATACATTGGTGTACCATCAACAACAACTTTATAATTTAAGCGTCGTACCTTAATAATGGGACATGAATGTAAAGGAAGGCTAATGTTTTGTAACACTTCCTCTTCAGTCCATTCCACAGGAACACCCTTCACAATGCCCAAACGGGTTGTTCCAAAGGCTGGAATAAAGGTTTTATAGCCCTTGCTCTTTACAACTTCGCTGGCTATAAAATCATTGGCTGAGTGCGCATCAATGAAAGATAAAGAAACTCGGTTTCTCCCAATCCTCTGCAAACTACCATCTACAATATTTGTAAAATTGTTTTGCCTTAAAAACCGTCCAAAATTAACTGGATGTAAATATGTATTCACTGAAGTGGACAATGAATCAGTCTTCTGCACATGCACAACAAATGGTCCCTTATCTGACAGGTTATATAGCTGCCTATTTGAAGGTACATAAGCAGGAGTAATTAGCGTTTGTAATGTCGTCACTGGAGGTGACGCAAAAGAATCAGTAATCTGAGTAATCTCACTATCATCTTTAACTGAAGATTTCTGTGTTTGTCCCAAGTGGATGATTGAATCCTGAGATGCTTCTTTAGACTTTTTTAAATGTTTTTTTGAGTGTTTTTTCCGCTTTATGGTATGAGCTTCAGTTTGCATTTGTTGGACTACGACATCCAAAGAAGAGTCTGATACAACAGACACAAATTCCACCGGGGATGGAACTGAATACGAGATATCTCGATCTGGGAGTGAAGATAGTTGGCTATTATCGGGGGGCCAACAAGCCCCCTGGGCCTCGTCCATAAAAAACAAAAGCCTAACCTAACTCGAAAACAAATGAAATCTACTATGAATAAAAATACTTACCTAGAACTTTACAATTAACATACACTAAACTAAAAAGAAACTCTACATGAAAATTAAAATACAATCACTACACTCAAAACTAAACAAGATAATTTCTAGATATTTGGAAAAAAAACCAAACCACCCGATCTATCTGACGTTTCGAATCTCCCATGTTCTAGTTTAAATAATCTAATTTAGGCCGTGCGCGCACTGCCTTGCGTTGCGTTTTTTCTACCGTGCGGTAGAATAAACGCAGTGAGAGGTCCACGCACTGCGGTGAAACAAACGTACGTTTTGTTATTCGAATAGGGGAGACCGGCATTTACAGCGTCACCGGACGATACGGAGTATCTTATAGTTTGTGACCGGACGGGTGGCGCGCGCAGATGGCACTCAGCCAGATGCTATAGACTACAGTATGTATATTAGGAGACCACATGCGGGCGCAGAAGGCGCACTGCCAGGCGAGCGTTGAAGCATAGATAAATATAATACCTAGCGGACGTTGAAGACTCGTTGCCGCAAGGAGATGAGTATACGACTTGCTCAAGGGCACCACTAACGTCGCCAGGAGAGAGGGGAGTCGGAGAGAACCGCCACGGTACATGAGTGTACTGTTTAAAGTGGGCCCTATGAATGTTCACACCATGACTATTTGGAGAGAATCTAATCAAGATATAATTTTTGCCTTGAGCTCGCCGGCGAGCTCGGTGTCTGACTGAGTATACCTGGGAAACGTTATCATAATCAAAGATATCTCGCCCACAGCGCTTACCTCGGCCGGAGCCTACACCGTGATCGGAATCACTACCTTAGCTGAGGCTACATGCAGAATTACCTCGCTCTCCCCCATTTCCGTGACCTGAGTCCAAACCGCGACCTGGATCGCCGTGGTGTACCTACACTCCTGCCTCAAAGTCAAAGTCAAAATAATTTATTCAATTTAGGCATCAAATCGCACTTATGAACGTCAATTATTCATTATAATGTACTTCAAAAACTCTACCGCCGTGATCCAAAATATATAGAGAAAGCCGAAAGAAAGAAGAGCCTATCGAGAAAAAGCGGCAAGAGACTCGGGGCCATCCTTTTTACTCGTATATACATTTTTACAATGTTTCTACTTAGGTACAGATGTACAGTATTCCAAGCATCTTTGTCGTCTATATAATGTCGGACTTTATAATATGTTTTTTTTATTAAATCGTTTTTATACAGTCAACTTGAATTTTCCCTCTGTGAGCTCAGAGATGTGTTTTGGGAATTTATTAACGCACACAATTTCCTAGGAACGACTTATTAGTCTTCGCAAGTCTAAAACTAGTTACAGCTATCCTATTCGTATTATTATTAAAAATAGAGACAAATATTCACTGATGTCTCCGTGATCCTCCCACAGGGTGAAAACCAGTAGTGATCAACGAAAGGTAAGATCACATTGAATATTAATGTCAAACTTGAACCGTCTTATTATGGTTGAAGGTTTAAACCTCAGTTTACTAAGTCTCGATCTAAGGAAACTTTTGGTTTAGACTCGGTCTGAGAAAAATGCGTATTATGGTCGCCGGACTATCGAAGGATCACATAGTCTCGAGTTTTCCCACAGATAAGATATTTTGTTCATTCATTTTCATTACTATTCATTCAAAACGATCCTATTTACTCATCCATACTTTTTACATGTACTTAAAGTTAAAAAATAAATAAAGAGAAAGTATGAAACAATACATAATTCCTAAACGACAATCCGGATAAATAATCGCAAATAAATTCTAGCTTGGTAGCAGGCTATAAATACCTTAAAATATCAAGGAAATTTAAGCGATATACCTAAACTAGTATCTACGAAGCTACGAAGTAAATGTAACGGAACGTATACGTTTTCCTTAACAAAACTTTTGATTTATCTATGAAGTTATGTAAACTTTACAATCGGCATATAAATATATCTCTTGGTTTGTTGATTTTTCAAATTCTGCAAAAAAAAGGTAAAAAAGAAAAGGTGCGAGAATTGAGGAGAGGAAGAAAAAGTGAGTCAATAAACACATCGTTTAACATTGACGAAAGTAAAATGTCTGCTGTAATCCACTCGATTCATATGCGACAACTTGTAATGCTAGCAGCGCAGTCTAATATCACTAATTAGAGGACGAAGGACAGACTTTCTGTTCTGACTTCTGACTTTCTATCTTTTCTGTTGAGAGTTGAGTTCTATTGAGAATAAGATGAAAGCTCAACTCGGGCAGAAATAAAAAAACCAGAACTAGTGAAATAAGATGGCAGACTTTCTCTTATAACTTGGAAAATTACAACAGGCATGAAGCGTTTCCGAAGTTGAAATCAAAGAGCATATAATACTAGTTGAAATAGTAAAAGATGAATATGTTATCATATTGGAATAATATATCAACAGGGCACAACCATGCATGGATGTTCCAGCTTCTCACTTACCTACAGTTGGTCGCTGCAGATCAAACCTGTGAAGGTAAATGGGTGTCTAAGATCCTAATCCCATTGAATGTGATTTCAGTGCTCCAACCTAATGCAGAACACTATAGTACAGGTACTATATAGGAAAGGTTGACCTAAATGAGGCCACCTAAAGTGTGATTGAAGCGGCCAAAGTACCTACTTTGACTCATGTAGAAGAAGAGTATCTAATAGAACATTGATACCTAATAGAATTACAATATTTACTTTATTTGTGTACATATTTTTCACTTAAATATTTATTATGGTTACTAATTTTAAGACTGTAGTGTTTATGATAATAAACAATTATTATAAAAAAGTGTATTTTGTTTCTGTTATTTACCATATAATTTGTTTTGGCTAAGCTCACAACTATAAATATTAAAATATGTCTTGTACAATTTATGCTACATGTTTATTATTAAATATAAAGATCTCATTAATTTCTTATGCTCTTCTATTAAGATGCAAACATGATTTATTACATGTGGGAGTGCAGATTCCCTTTCACGTGTTAAATGGTCAAGATTTAATCAATGCTTATTAAGCTATTATAGGCATCTAGCTTGGGCATTTGAGGCCTAACTTAAGGGTATCACTACAGTTTCCTGTTTTTATTTCATATTCAAACTGTCTAAAACTTGTAATTAGGTTTAAAGTATGTAGATAAATGAAGCAAATAATCATTGTGTGTAATTTTCTGTTGCTCCTAAGAAGATTAATAAGATCTTAAATGTTAAGTTAACTATACTTATTAATATTATTAATTAATTATGAACTAATTAAGATGAGAACTGGGTTTTCTAACCTTCACAAATGAGTAAACACAAGAAAACAGTCATGTCTTTATTTATTTATTTCAAACTGAACCAAAAGAACCTGAGTAAGTAATTAATTATTTCTCAACTTAGTCTACTTGTAGGCATAAACACATCTCCCAAGATAACTGGAACTTGTAACACATTTACAAAATTGGAATTGGGCTCTCCTATAATCTGCCTCAATGATTATTGAGCCAGGTTAGATAAATGTTAATACATGCAGCAGCAGTAGGTTCATAACACATTAATTCATCCTGTATGACAGCAACAATTACTGTATGAATGTGTTCAATTGTTTTCTACCACTTTCTTCTTCACAAAATGGTATCTATCTCCAAATTTCTTGTCATAGCGAAGTAGCCCAAATCTTAGTCAAGCCTTCTATTATTGTCCCATAGTCTTTTTGCAGTAATTATTTATAGATAGCTGCATAATACCATACAGATTCTAGTATCACATTGTATCTGAAATCAAAATAATGTTTTATAGGTACATGGTATGGAATTATTGTTAGTAAGTCACTAATCTTGTAAGAAAAATGTTGTTATCATTGAGCCAGGTTCGATGAATATGAATACACAGTGAGTGCAGCAGCAATTCATTACACAAAAAATAATCAAGTAAGACAGCAGCAACTCTAGTAATGTGTTGCATTGCTGTCTAGCACTTTCTTCAATAAATGGAAATGGTGTTTCATCCAATTTCTTGTCAAAGCGAAGTAGCTCAAGTAGCTATCCTAATATCTAGTCCTAGTCTTTTTGCAGTATTGGTTTATAGATAGCTGCGAAATACCATATAGATTACTAGTATCACATTGTATCTTTATACATGGTATGGAGCTTTTGTAAGTAGGTAAGGATGTAACAAACATTTTGTTGGTATACCTACATACAATGCACTGTGTAGATATCCATTTCTATGTTTTTTACTAGGATGAAAACAATACCTAATAGATCTTGAGTGGATAAGTAAAATACAACAACTTTACACATTGTTGAATGAAATGAAAACCACAGAATTCACCCTATTTACATACCTTATATACCTCGGGGCTGCTCAGGTCGCCTTTTAAGAAATTTACAATCTTTTTGGCGTGTGGTTCTGTCTGTAAATTTTGTAAGGAAACTCCTCTTCGTCAAGTTATTTTCTCAACAAATGCATCAATGTTATGCTAATCCGGGCGGTAGATATATCACGTCACGTCGCAGTAAAATAATAATTGTAATGTCTTCGTTTATTTCATTATTTATAAATTATATTATTATAATATCCATTTTCAAGCCAGTAAAGAATTTCGAGCAATACAATGCAACACGAAATGAAATACACAAACATAACCTCAACTCTCGCTGTCAATTTTACGTCAAAGTCGAAATGGCGGTAAAAAACCACAGTTTAAACTAGGCTGGGGCCTGGTTTGGCGATGTTGCTATAGAAAAGTCTCGTTTATGAAATAAACCTGTGACGCTAATAACGTTTTCGGGTTTATTGTCGAGTTTATCGCTAGAGTTGGTTTAAACCTGCAACCATAATAAGGCGGGAAAGGTCTCGTCTGTTGAAGTCTACGCTCTGTTCTACTCACGCCTATATTCATGACCCCGAGAGCTTTCAACTTGAGCTGTCCAATCGTTTCGATTGCCTTGAGAACATCGATTCAGTGGACGAGATCAATAACAGGTTAGTAGAAACTGTCCGTACAGTGGGTTCCAAGTTCTTTAAACCCCACCGTACAGATAGGTCACAGAAACTCTCCAAAGATACCCTCAACCTCATGGCTGAACGACGCTCCTTAAAACTGCAGTCTTCGGATGATGCTGAACGAATATGGAAGTCCTTGCGACACGACATCCGGATCTGTGATACAAATCGTATTCAAGAGACGATAGAGCGGAAAAAAGGCTCCAAAGTGTTTGCAAGAGACATGTCTATTGGGCAAAGTCAGTTGACGAAGCTGAAGAGAAAAGACGGCCGTGTAGCGTTGGACTTCAGCCTGTATGAGATTAGGATGGCCTTGAAACAGCTTAAGAACAACAAGGCGCCGGGTGATGACGTATCACATCTGAGCTTCTGAAAGCGGGTGGAACACCAGTACTTAAAGTCCTTCAGAAGCTCTTTAATACCGTCTTACTCGAAAGATTAACGCCAAACGCATAGAACAAAAGCGTAGTGGCTCTATTCTGAAAGGTGACAGCACCCTACGAAGAAATGTATTTCTTCGTAGACATCACCTTACTTAAGCATTACAGACCCATCTCGATTTTGAGTCATGTATATAAGATGTTTTCAAAGGTCATCGCGGACCGTCAGTTGCAAGTTTGATTAATTCCAATCTCCGGAACAAGTCGGTTTCCGAAAAGGCTATAGTACCGTAGACCACATCCGCACGCTACGGCAAATTATACAGAAGACCGAAGAGTATAACTTGCCTCTTTGTTTAGCTTTTGTGGACTATGAAAAGGCCATTGATTCGAACGAGACGTGGGCAGTGCTTGAGTCTCTCCAGCGTCGCCGTATTGACTATCGGTATATTGAAGTGCTGAAGTGTTTGTTCAAAAACGCCAACATTTCAGTCCGAGTACAGGAGCAGAGTTTGAAGGCAATTCCATTGCAAAGAGGCGTGAGACAGGGAGACGTTATATCTACGAAACTGTTCACCGCTGCATTGGAAGACGCCTTCAAGCTCCTGGAATGGAGGAAGATTGGCTCCTGGCAAGGACTTGTCATCAACATCAACAGCTAATACATCACTCACCTTCGATTTGCCGACGATATTATAGTCATGGTAGAATCCATGGAGACCTCAGTACAATGCTGGAAGGCCTCCATCGAGGTTCCCAACGAGGCCTTAAGATGAACATGGACAAGACGAAAATTATGTCTAATGCCCATGTTGTGCCTACCCCAATATCAGTTGGGAACTCAGTTTTCGAAGTTGTTGACGAATACATCTACCTGGGACAGACAGTCAAAATAGGCAGGTCCAACTTCGAGAAAGAAGTCAATCGTCGAATCCAACTCGGCTGGGCAGCGTTCCGGAAACTTCGCGAAGTCTTCTCGTCAAAAATACCTCAGTGCCTCAAGACAAGAGTCTTCGACCAGTGTGTGTTACCAGTGATGACTTATGGCACTGAAACGTGGTCTCTTACTATGGGCCTCATAAGTAAGCTCAAAGTCGCATAACGAGCTATGGAGAGGGCTATGCTCGGGGTTTCTCTACGTCGAAATCAGAAATTAGGATATCCGTAGAAGAACGAAAGTCACCGACATAGCCCAGAAGATTAGCCAGTTAAAGTGGCAGTGGGCAGAGCACATAGCACGCAGAACAGATGGCCGATGGGGCCGGAAGGTTCTGGAGTGGAGACCATGGAGCGGCAAGCGCAGCGTAGGTCGTCCACCGACACGGTGGACAGAAAACCTGATAAAGGTAGCAGGACGACGTTGGATGCAGGCCGCTTCCAACCGGTTCTTTTGGATAATTATGGTGGAGGCTTATGTTCGGCAGTGGACGTTCTACGGCTGAGATGATGACGATGACATTACATTTGCAAATACATACCAGGAAAGCAAAGTTAATAATTAATTTCTTTAAATAAATCCGCCGGCCATCTTTAAATAAATCTCTCACAGATTCCCGGAGACCCATTTCGTATATAGCTCGAATAGCACGTTTTTGTAGGATAAAAATGGTCTCTATATCAACCGCTGAACCCAAGTGAACCCATGTTGATGTCATATTATGACATTACGTTGTGGAAATATGCGAAATATACTAACCGCACCGTAGAAACGTCTGTTAGTTAATCTTATTTTACGTACCGCATATGCAGCAGAACCGTCTCCCAGACAGTGCATTTATATGAGGATCCCATTGTAATTTTGCGTCTATTTTAATGCCTAAGAAGTCTGTTGCCTTGTCCATTACAAGTTTAACTTCATCAAGCGTAACGTTGGACTCCAAATATGGAACAGTAGGCAAGGAAAACTTCAAACGTTTTGTCTTTTTTGAATTCAGAAGTAAATCGTTACTTGACTATCATTAATGGAGGATCCCAATAATCTATCTATCCACGGTTCCCTACTACCGATAGAAATTTGACATAACGTCCATACAAATAGTGTCAAATATCTAACTCTAGTAAAGTAAACCGGCGATAGATAGATTATTGGGACCGGCCGCTAGAGATAGAGCGTTGTTTATTTGAATTAGTGTTATTACACTCTTTCCTATCAACCTTAAAAAGCAGAGATGTGTCATCCGAATAAAATAAAATCACAAAGATCCTTGACCATAAGTGGCAAGTCGTTAATGTATAGGTACTAAAAACCAAAAAGGCCCTAAAATGGACCCTTGTGGAACGCCCATTTTAATTATAGATTCCGAAGATGTTATACCATTTATGCCAACCTTTTGCATTCTGTCAGATAAATATGACTCGATGACATCAAGCGCAGCTCCACGAATAACATAATTGAAAAGCTTTTGAATCAGTATACGGTATTCCACACAATGAAATGCTTTAGAGAGATCACAAAAAACACCAATAGTATCACGTGAGCTCTCCCAAGACTTTAAGACATACGTATTTAACTGTACTGTTGCCTGTACTTTGGGTGGAGCTACAAATAGAACTTGGACTCGCCCGCAGCCATTACCTGAGCCGGAGTCTGCCGCGACCTACACCGCGACCGGGGCCGTGGTGTAGACTCATATCTATCGTGGTATCTACATATCGTGGTGTAGACGCAACTTGTCTGGGGCTACAATCTTGTGTGTGTGGATTACTTCGACCGCGACTGGGGCTGCGAAGAAGATCTCGGCCGAAGCCTACAATGCGATCGGGATCACAGTCCTGGTGTTTCCTATGCAAGAAAGTGTAGGAAGAAAATACAGCTGCTTTTTTGAAAAACTGAAACTAAAACTACCAAACAAATAGCTTTAAAACTACCAAAAATCGTTAAGATCAATACGAAAATTAGTTTTATTGCAAACATTTACTCCTACAAAATAAAAGATCAATATACTTAAATTGTTTTTTCAACACACTTGCTCATAAAGTGGCTGTATGGTCATCGCAATTAGGCACAGAATGACACCCATAATCAAGCTGTGACTTTTTCATTGCTATAACTCAATAGTGAGTTATAGATTTTTATTAAAATATTATTGGATGATTTGATGCTTTGTTCTTAAAAAAGTTTTTATTCAAAAAAAGATCGTGTTCAATAGAACAAATAAATTAATGTTCCTATTGCTTGCTAATTTCATGCAACTTCTTATTTAAATAGATAATTTTAACTCGTACGTGTTAAATAAATAAAACTTTCTCTCAAATATAACTTTTGTTTTCTCTGTAATAAAAGAAAACTTTAAATTCCCCATTTTGTACGTGGCAGAATAGGCGCAAACCATATGCGCGGAAAATAAAAAAAACCTCATCCCTTTAGTCTGTGGCTGATCGCAATGCGCGCGCATCGAAAAACTGATTAATTTTTCCCGCCATAGCGAAACATTTTTCACAACTCGTTTTCACAAAACTTTGTGTTTGAAAATAGTTATTTATTAATTAAAATGTCTACAAGTACTAGTTACGAAGAAAATGATTTATGTTGTACCCCGCCCGATATAAGTGTGAAGCCCTGAACGTTATGGAAAGTTTACTACCTGAAAACTCCAAGGAAAAATATCGTACTATAATAACGTACTAAAATTTCATAAAATGGCAAAACAGCAAGAATACGCAGTCTTTTTCCGAAAAAGTGTACTTACATGGCATACTTTAAAGAATTATCTTCTAAGTACAAACCTAGCTCTTTGTGGTGTTTATACTCAATGTTAAAAAGTACGAACAAAGAATGGAGTGGACTTAAAAACATACTCTTATTTGTCAGCTTATCTAAAGAGACTATCCAATGGATTTAGAAGCAAGAAATTAAAGGTTTTATCGGCCGATGATATTGAAAAAATTATAAAAGATGCTCCAGATAACCAATATCTGGCTACTAAGGTTAGTAAATTAACTTTAAATATCTACGCGACTTCAGCCTGTGTTGTGTGTTGAACTTAATTATTGTTTCTTTTTTTTTTGCAACTTTAGGTTTTTGGCGAGAGTTTGCTATCGCTTACATATAACTTTGGGAGGTTGCAGTTAATCCTTACTTCTTATTTAGGTCTTACAGTTGTAATATACACTAAAAGCTATAATTCAAGATGATTTGCCTGTATTGTAGTAATAAAAATTGCTGCTTTACGTCTTTAACCTTTAAGCTCACCTACATATCACTCCTCTAAATCTGTATTATACCTGTAAGTAATACATTTTGTTCGCCAACGTTCTTTTGCCACCAAAAGCTATAAATGTTGCTGTTGTAATGTCTCTATGTCTTGTTAGATTCTAAGATAAGCTCTAATCGACGCCTAAATGTTTGTTGGGTAAGCCATCAAAAACAGTTAAATATAATTTTACTAACTGCAAATTTACTAATTGTTTCTCTAAATAACCTTTTTATCTACTAAATAAAATGAGTTTGACCTTCGTTTGATGATCTCAATGGCGCCTCGGCGGTAATCACCAGTGTTACACACTAGTCCCATGATGTACTAATATTCCCTCCCCACTCTCTAAACGTCCTTCATAACAAGGTTCTAGGCTTAGAAGAATTACCCAGTTCTAAGTATGAAATAGGTATATAGTATACTAGCTATTAACGAAGTTATGTAGGACTAGCTGCACTCCGTAGTTTCACTCGGGGGGGTTATAATGGATGTTGATGATGATGAATCAAATATAGCGTATGTTACTCAGGCAAAATGTAGCTTTCTACTGCTGAAAGAATTGTTTGAATCTGTTAAGTAATTTTTGCGTTTCCATTACAAACAAACAAACAAACAAACAATGAATTCTTCTTTATTATTAGGACCAATTGCCTCAGTCTAAGACCAATTGCATATTTTAACGTGAAAAGTAGTTATTGTGACACAGAGAGTTGAAATACAAATGTGACATAACTGTAATAGACATATGGCACTGCAGACTTTTTTGTAGATATTAATGTCCTCTATAAAACTGTAGTACCTACATGACTTGTTCTATTGTCGATAGTTTCGGCAGCATACGCAATATAAGGCCTTTTTGGCGATACATTTGCATATTATAACATGAAAAAGTATGTATGACATAACTTTAAAAGTCACACATTTATGTGGTGTTTTCCGAGTGGCGTCAAAACTGATTTGGCGATATTATCACTATTTTCCATTCCGATTCAATAACGCGCTTTTGACAGGTAAGATCTATCAGCCATTCGGAATGGGTTTAAACCACGCTCACGTTGCTTACGGCATGGAATACACGTACACACAAACAGATGATAGCTAGCGCATCACGAGCACATCAACGAACTGCTCACGGTGATTTCAGTTTGCAGCGTGGTCGTAGAAATTGCAAAATGGCGTCCTTGATGACGTAATCTATGACGGCACATGGGTCTACGTTGTCGCGCTTTTGTTGATTCGGAATGGCGATCACAGCGCTAAAATCTATTTCGACTTCAATCGGAAGGCACCCATGGTATTGCAGACATTTTTGTAGACATTGACGTCTTATAGAAAAAGGTTTGCACATCACTTTGCTCTATTGTCTAGTTGCGATATAAAGGTTTTTTTGGGTATTATTTTCACACCTTGGGTTACATTATCAAAGTTTTCTTGAAGATCCCTAATTTTATTTAAAATATCTTATGCCCTATGTTCATCAGGGATAATGTAGGATTCTAATGGTGAACCCAGTCTCCTACACAGTCCCCTCCAATTGTCCGAGTAGTGAGAGGTAGGGGTTATGTATGATCGTGGGAGTATACCACTCCCCAAACAAGCCCCTTCACGACTTAGAAGTCCTTCTCGGCGAGGTGGGGACCCTGATTGGCCAAAACCGACCACGACCGGTCATCGTCCTCGGAGACCTTAACGCCAAATCTACAGCGTGGGGTTCTCCGAGAACCAGCGCAAGAGGCGAGGCTGTCGAAGGCTGGCTTACGGAGGCGGGGTTATGCATCCTCAACCAGGGATCGACGAACACGTGCGTGCGGCGAATGGGTGGGTCGGTGGTCGACGTGACCTTCGCTACCCCTGAGCTTGCAGTACGTGTCCGCGACTGGGAGGTGCTGGTGGGTGAGGAGACGCTATCCGACCATCGCTACATTCGGTTCAGTGTCGCTTCGCCCACGGCGGACCCCGGCCCAAGAGTGCCGGCGGCAGTCGGTCCAAGGTGGGTTCTAAATCGCCTGGACTTAGAGTTGCTGCAGGAAGCGGCCCTTGTTCAGGCGTGGAATGCCCCCCCCTCGGAATCAGTGGATCTGGATACGCAGTCAGGCAGACTATGCGAGGCGATGGCGCACATATGCGATACAGCCATGCCACGAGCGAGAGCCCCACAATCCAGGCGCCAGGTCTACTGGTGGTCGGAGGAGATTGCTGGGGTCCACCGCCATTGTGTGGCAAGGCGCCGCCGCTACCAGAGATACCGGAGGAGGAGGCGCCAGGAAACAGCCGAGTCGGACATTCTTTACGCAGCCTATAGAGAAGCGTCCAAGAGCCTCCACGCTGCCATTAAAAAGGCGAAGGCAGAAGCTTGGCGCCAGTTATTGGAGTCCCTGGAGAGGGATCCATGGGGTCGGCCGTACAGGTGGGCAAGACAGAAGCTCCACCCCTGGGCTCCTCCTATTACCAGCACGCTTCAACCTCCAGTCCTTCGCCGGGTGGTCGAAGTGGTGCACCGGAGGCAGAGTTTGCCCCTCCTACAATGGCAGCAATTGGACAAATAGAAGAAGAGGAAGACGTTCCCCAGATCACAGAGGGAGAGCTCGGTGCAGCTGTCCTAAAAATGAGAGCCAAAAACACGGCACCGGGACCCGACGGCATTCCCGGTCGTGCGTGGGCCCTGGCCCAGGAGGCACTGGAGCCACAATATTTAACCGCTGC
Source organism: Selenia dentaria (assembly GCA_917880725.1). Classification (NCBI taxonomy): domain Eukaryota; kingdom Metazoa; phylum Arthropoda; class Insecta; order Lepidoptera; family Geometridae; genus Selenia; species Selenia dentaria. The sequence goes on from OU862879.1 coordinate 23,369,611, forward strand.
TTGATGGAGGGGAAGTTTCCCAGGTGGTGGAAGGCAGGAAAGCTCGTCCTCTTGCGAAAAGAGGGGCGCGCAGTGGACGAGCCGTCTGGCTACCGCCCGATAGTGCTGCTTGATGAGGCCGGCAAGCTCTTAGAGCGTGTCATCGCTGCCCGCCTCGTCAAGCACCTAACGAATGTAGGCCCTGATCTGGCTAATAACCAGTTCGGGTTCAGGAAAGGTCGCTCATCGCTGGACGCAATTTCCCGAGTCCAAGATCTCTCCGAGGTGGTCTGCTCCAGCGGTGGAGTCATGTTGGCGGTGTCTTTGGACATCACCAACGCCTTTAACAGCATGCCGTGGAGCACGATCTTGGGGACACTAGGACACCACGGCATACCACAGTACCTGCAATGTATCGTTGGGGACTACCTCTCAGATAGAGAGGTGGTCTACCCGACCAGAGAAGGTGGAGGCCGAACACCAGTGGTGCGTGGCGTTCCGCAGGGGTCGGTCCTTGGACCACTCCTGTGGAACATCGGCTATGATTATGTCCTGCGGGGTGTTAACTTGGAGGGTGTCAGCGTCGTTTGTTACGCTGACGATACCCTGGTTACTGCCCGGGGGAAGACGGTTCGGGAGGCATCCGTTCTGATCACTGCCGGAGTAGCGGCAGTAGTGGCCCGAATCCGGCGGTTGGGTCTGGAGGTGGCGCTCCATAAATCTGAGGCCATATGTTTTCATGGACCTCGTAAAGCGCCGCATCCAGGGTGTCACATCGTAGTTGGAGGGACCTCCATCGCTGTTGGGTCAACGATGAAGTATCTTGGCGGCGTGCTTGACAGCAGATGGCGGTTCGGGGCACATCTTCAGCGGCTGACACCCAGACTCGTTGTGACGGCCGCTGCCCTGGGCCGTTTACTCCCTAATCTTGGGGGGGGCGACGCAAGCTGCCGCCACCTTTACATGGCGGTAGTGCGCTCTATGGCCCTCTATGGCGCCCCCATATGGGCAGGGTCTCTGAACAGCCGAGAGACCGCCCTGCTTCGTAGGGCACAGAGAGTGATGGCGGTGAGAGTGTGTAGGGGCTACCGCACACTCTCACACGAGGTGGCCTGCGTTCTTGCCGGTTCCCTTCCATGAGACCTAGAGGCCGAGGTTCTGTCCACGGTCTTCTGGCGAAGAGCGCAGGCGCGGCGGGAAGATCTTCGACTGGCTCCACAAGAGATGAGCCAGTGGCGAACAGACGCCAGGACAGTTGCTCTGGCGTCCTGGAGCAGACGGTTGGCAGTGGGCCCGCGGAGAGGAGCCGGTGCCACCCGGTTTCTCGAAGCAGTCCGGCCAGTACTGGAGGAGTGGGTATATTGTAGGTACGGGTCGCTCACCTTCCGGATGACACAGGTCCTCTCGGGGCATGGATGCTTCGGGAGGTACCTGTGTAACGTGGCTCGGAGGGAAGCGACCCCTGTGTGCCACCAGTGCGGCTGTGCGGAAGAAACCGCGCAGCACGTATTGGAGGTGTGTCCTGGGGCGGAGGATCTGCGGGATTCCCTTGTCGCAGTGGTGGGAGCGGACCTCTCTTTGCCGACTATCATAGCCAAGATGGTCGATGACGAGAGGTCATGGGAAGCAATGGTCTCTTTCTGCGAGGACGTGATGTCGCAGAGAGAGAACGAAGAGCGAGAGAGAGAGAGAGACTAATCCTATCTCTCTCCCACTTCGGAGAGCGCGGACACGGAGGCGAGCTATTCGAGTTCGCACTCCGTCTCCGCTAGGTGGGCCTGGGGCGTCGGACGTGGGGACGTCTGGCACCCCTCATCTATGAGGTCCGTCTGAGGAGGTGACGTACTGTATGTCCCAGTGCGTCACTGGAGCGGTACGGAGGAGTTGATTTGTTCCTCCCTCGAGGTGGGTCTGCCCTGAAACAGCGAGGGGCGGACGTCGGCAAAACTGGGCTGCGGAGAATGCGGACAAACGGACCCGTGGCCCTGTTTGCAATCGTTGCCGAAGGACATCGTGGGGTTTTTAGTCGGTAGTAGGAGTCCGACATAACCCGCTCGCTATCCCCGGCGAGCGCGTATGCGTAAAAGCATTTTCCCCACGGAAAAAAAAAAAAAAAAAAAAGGATTCTAATGGTGAAGTTGCCATGCCCCTTTATCCCAGCGACGACTGTCACCCGAAAATGTACAGGTGTCAAAACCTGTACTCCCACAAGGTGATGAACAGCTGGAGGAGTTGAAGCGTTCGCTGATGCTGCAAGTTGGCGCATGCTGTACGCTTAATTTGCGGCACTAGACGTCTTCCCTCAAAGGAGTGACTACGCCCTCCGCTTGCGGCTGGAAGATTGCTGCTGCTGCAACGACTACTCCCAAAGCCAACGCGGAGGCAAAAGCGAGACAGCCACAGCCGGCTAAACCTACAGCCGCCCCGAAGCCTAAACAGGCAAAATTGGGCCCCAAGGGAAAGGCTGCAAAAGCCGTTTCCCCGAAGGTGACCCCCCGCCCTCTTCCACCTGCACCGGAATCTATGGACGTACCGTGGACAACAGTGGCAAAGCGGGGGATGAAGACAAAGACGACGGCGTCAACGGTGGCGACATCCCAGTCGCAAACCAGAGCGGCAACCACGAAGCCCAGGGGCCAGCCGGCTCCGGTTAAGCTGCGCTCACCTCGATCGGCGGCTGTAGTTCTAAAACTACAGCCAGGTGCCGAACAAAAGGGTGTAAGTGTGCTTGCGGAAGCCCGCCAAAAAGTAGAACTCGCAAGCTGCGGTATCAGTAGCGTACGATTCCGCAAGGCGGCCACTGGTGCCTGCATTCTGGAGATTCCAGGTGCAGATAGTGGGGAAAAGGCGGATGCATTGGCCCAAAAGCTGAAGGACACGCTAGGCGAGGAGCTCGTGACCGTGTCCAGGCCAAATAAATGTGCAGAGCTAAGAGTCTCAGGCCTCGACGACTCTGTCTCCACCGAGGAAGTAGTAGCTGCTATCGTACAGAGCGGAGGGTGCTTAGGAGAGTCGGTGACCCATGGAGAGTTGTGGAGAGACTACCAGGGTACCTGTTGCCTATTCGTGCGCTGTGCGGTGGCCGCTGCCAAGCGACTGGGAAATGGTGGACGGCTTTTGGACTTCAGCGCAGGTCAAGCTGCTGGAACCACGACCGAGGCGGTGCTTCCGGTGCTAGCACCGCAGAGGTAGACCGTAGCGATGAGTGTTATCGCTGCGGTCTGTCCGGACACAAGGCGGTTAAGTGTTGCGCGTCTGCGGCTCATTGCTCTCTATGCAAAGCTGCGAACAGACCTGCGCAACACAGGTTGGGTAGCAAATCCTGCCATCCAGCCATACCAAAGCGGGGACCGCAAGCAGCTGCCTCAGCTGCCCCCTCCAGCCCGAGGGAGGTGAGGAGGCAATGATCATTTTCTAATTTGATTATGGCTCATCGTTTTCTCCAGGCGAATCTCAATCACTGTGCCGGAGCGCAAGATCTAATCTTGCAAACCATGGCACAGTGGTTGATTGATGTGGCAGTGGTCGCCGAGCAATACTACGTCCCTCCCACGGTAACTGGGTAGGTGACGTGGACGGCTTGGTGACCATCGTCACTTCGCCAGCTGCTGGACCCCTTCAAGTGATTGCGAGGGGCCGGGAGTACGCCGCGGTCAAGTGAAAGGGAACGGTCCTCATCGGGGTGTACTTCTCACCCAACAGAAGTCTCGCTGAGTTCGAGCAGTTCCTTGACGCGGTAGGAGCCCTTATGGGGCAGACTCTACCGTGTCCGGTGCTAGTCGCCGGGGACCTCAATGTCAAATCTCTGGCTTGGGGTTCACCTGCAACTGATATGCAAGGAGAGACTCTTGAGGATTGGGTCTCGATGGCTGGTCTCTCCGTTCTTAACCGAGAAACCACAAATACGTGCGTGCGACATAACGGGGTCTCTATTGTAGACGTCACGTTTGCATACCCCGCTGTCGCATGCCGTGTCCAGGGTTGGAGGTTTCTGGAGGACGTGGAGACGTTGTCCGGCCATCTCTATGTTCGTTTTGATGTTTCCGCGTCTTCGCACAGCCCTGAAACTCGTCGTCGTCCGAGAAGAAACACCTCGAACCCCCCTAGATGGGTTTTAAGGAGCTTGAACAAAGAAGCGCTGGTGGAGGCCTCTATTGCCCATGCCTTCCAGTCCCTCCCGGACGAACCGGTAGAGGTAGAGGTTGAGGTAGAGCGATTCCGAGACGCAATAATTTTTCACATCGGTCCAGTTGTTTCGGAGCCTATTCGATTCAAACAAACAAACAAATTTTTGCTCATTATAATATTATAAGTGTAGTGTAAGTATAAGTGTAGATGAATTTTTATTGAAGATTAATTTGAAATAAACATATTATTTCAAAATACATTTTTAAAGAAGAATAAAGTTATCGATATTTTCCCATCTCTATGGTCGATATAACAGTTAGCATCCCTATTGCTCGTTTGTGTAAAGTGGGCTCCCCCCGACCCCCTATGCGCCCGAGAGTTACTGCTCGTGAGATGTGTAGGAACATTTTTTTATATAATTTACGTTTCGGAGCAAGTCGTTTTTTCACCACCTAATATTTTAGAAGGTTCATGGCATAGATATAAGTCTCCAGATGCCTAATACGTCAAAATTAATGAAGCAAAAAACAAACTAGCAGGGTGTTCCGTGTAATTCCGTGAATCGACATTTGCCAGGTAACAAAATCTGATGGTGTGCATCGTAAGGCAAGTTTGATTCACTTATTCTGCCGCCGACCCGAAGCAGATTATTCTTGTCAATAAATAAATTTAATCTCCTAAATGCGCTTTTTACCGGCCTACCCGATTTTATTGTTGCTAGCTCTTCTTCAAAAAATGTGTTTTGAATATATCTAATCAAATACGACATAGCACTTCTTCTTTCTGAAACAGTAATATTTCCACGTGCTTAAATCTTTAGTCTACAGTTTTTGATGAACCGTAATATGTATGATGTAACGTTTATCAGTTTCTCAAAAGAGTTGTACCGTTGCATTAATTCAAATTCTGATTCTAACCTCGCGACATTAACTGTTGTAGCCTTAAGACCGGGCAAATCAGCAGGTGTCTCAAAACGATCCCTCGGCCACAGTTCTGGGGAATTGCATAACCACTGCGGTCCCCACCACAAAGGATGCTGAAATAATTCCATCGCTGTTGACCCGCGTGTGGCTATATCAGCGCAATAAAATTCATTTCACTGGGAATAAATTTCCAGTTTATATTCAGCGTGGGTGAATTAATTTGGTTTACCCGATTGCCTTCAAATGCCTGTAACTTGTGTGGCGGTGTGCGAAGCCACGCCAAAACAATAGTACTATCACACTAACCTATCAACTCATCAAATACAATGTCATACTCCATTGAAGAGACAGCACTACCGAACAGCGTAGTCAGAAGTACAGCACCGCTCAATTCCAATTTATGAATGGTCCGCTTAGATATAAAAGAAGCTACCCTGGATTTTGCCATGAGCAGCCGTATAAGCACATTACCGTTCGGCTGTTGTGCTGCATGGCTGCAAAGCCTACTGAAGATCCATCAGAAAATCCATGCAAGGAATACTTTGCTGATGTTAGCGCCTTCAAGGCTCGTGGTATAGAAACACGTTCTAAATTAGGTAAGTCCTAAACTATCTCTAGCCATTGCCTAACTATGCTATTAGGCGCCGGGGCGTCCCAGTCTACTTTTCGCGAGTTGTCGGCACTAGTCAGTAATACTTGTAACAACAATTTCATTTATATTATAAATGAAATTGTTAATGTTATTAATACGACTGGGCTAATCCAACCAAGGGGATCGTACAACCGGGCTACAAGCGACAAAATATTCCTTCGCGTAACCGTTCGTTCCGGGGGTAAGTTAAGTCTATATGTAAAACTATCGGCTATCAGATCCCATTGAATGCCTTGACCTTAATATAACCGGGTTCATCCGTATGTTCCTCAAATGTCCGAGGAGTTTCTAAATATTCTGAGGGTAGGTCGCCTAACAATGCCGCATCGTTAGAGGACCACTTCCGCAACTCATAGCCTGCCGTATCCATGAGCCCCACTAACTCATCCTTTAATTCTCGAGCATCGCTCAATGTATCAGCACCGCCGCTCAAATCGTCTACATATTTCTAAGCAATAACTGCGCTGCCCGTGGATACCTACGTTGTTCATCATAAGCAAGCTGATGCAGACATCGGATGGAAATAAAAGGACTGGATTTCAAACCGTACGTGTTGGTTGTTAACTCATAGATTTTCAACGGCTCAGATTGAGACGTGCGCCAAAAGATAAGCCGATATTTTCTATCATCTGGGTGAATCCTGGTTTGACGGAACATCAACAATAACCGTAGGTAAAATAACATAAACCGTTAACTTTCACCCAACCCTTACGCTCCTGTTCAGCCAAATTGCTGAATGTATAGGTAACAATCCTTCAACGTATGACCCGGTACTTGACAATAACAACATTATTTAAAATTCCCGCGTTCAACTTTGTTGTCATTATTGGTTTGTGTTAAATGTACATTTCTCTTATCAGTTGTACGCAGGCGGGCCCGTTCCGAATAGACGTGGCGTCGTCGTAGCCGCTGCCGTGTCTATTAATCTGCATTCATTTTGCAAGAATTCTATGAGTTGGTCAAATGTAGGTAACTCATCGCTACTACAACCATATTCATGTTCAAACCGAGTTTTGACCTCGACAGATAACTTTGACAGACCGATATAAAGCAAGATATAGCTCCACTCATCCGTAGGCAGGCCAAGTTTTTCAAAGCCCGCGTTGATTCCAATAATGGATTTAATATTTTTGTTCTAAGTTCCAGAACCCTATTTTGTAACGGTAACTGCAATATCCGATAAATATGAGAGTCCGCCAATAATCGTTTATTTTCATATCGGGCCCGTAGTATATCCAAAGCTGTATATAACGAAACATCGACCATTGGCAAATGTCTTATCAATGACCGTGGTTCGCCTTCTAAGTGCGAGAATAAATTATGGAATTTTTCCGTTTTAGAAATATCTTTTCTAGATAACACCAAAGAGTTAAAAAGACTGATGAACCTACACCATGAAAAAAGGTCACCTTCAAAAGTGACGAGGTCAATCCTTGGTAGCCTAGCGATTGGTGTACTCTCCGTAGGTGCATTTGTGTTAACCAATTCTATATTGTAATTGGTGCGCATATTCATCAATTTATTTTTTATTGTTTAGACTGTAGCCTTTTCATCGAAGTTTTTAAAAATTTCTAACAACACGCGAAATACTTCTGCACGAAGTGATTGGTTTAAATAATCTTTGTGACTTTTCTACCATAAATATGGCATGTCACACATCAATAACATTAATAATCACTTCCTTTTCTATTGAACAAGCCATTGTGCACGCCAAAGCAAACAACATATACGACTTCACTCTGCAGCTACGGCGCGTTCACTGAACGGTCTAAGCCTGCTATGTCTTATTACACCTCGCGATATTTAGCAAGGAAGCAAGCAAGCACGGCCGAACCCATTCGGGCGGTCTAATTAGACAGACTAACTTGCTTACTTTAATTACACTACGCTAAATCTTAGTAAGACTGTCTTAATACCGTGTAGTGTAATAAGCCCTTAAGTAAATAACGAACAAAGAAAGTATACCTACTAAATATATGATAATAATAATAATATCGAAACTACCTGTTAAAGATAATATTAACTAAACAAATTAACTGTGAACACCTACCAGTTTTAACGAAAATCAATCCGTGTCGAATGACCAATTTATGTTCGCGAGAACTAGGTACTATAATATATTCTATTCCTTCGATCGCCCAGTGAGCAGCCTAACCCTGATTTTCCCTGGTTAGGTTTATTCTTCAGGGTTAAAATTCATCCAATAAAAGCCAATCACTTACCCTAAAACCATTGAGCTTGCGCGCGGGGACCCCGTCGTCGTCTGTAGGTATCCGTCCAGAACAGGTGTAGGCACACACAACCACGTCCGTTAGCGAAATGTGTCCGAGGTGCAATGAAGGTCACCCACTCGACGAGCGCCGTTGTTAGATCCAGCCACTACCCTCGTTTTCATTTTTTCCAGTGCTCGTTGGAATCAAGGAATATTTAACTCTCTACGGAGAGAAGAAGTGTAACTGCCATACAGACATAATGCGAATTACACTGATACTACTAGTGCAACAGAATCCGCACGGAATGCTAAGGAACTAACTTTAGCGCGAATTTTAAATATCCACCTCATGCTTTTCTATTTTCATTTATTTTTTTACCTATCAATTCAGTCTGCGGATGGAACAATGTTAAAACATAATTTCGCCACATGAAGTAGGCAGAACCTTATTAGGTGAGTAAGTAGGTACTTATGTTATAGAAATAAAACAATTTTTAAGAATATTTATGTATCTAATTCATAAATTTATTAAAGTTTAACTAAATAATGGACAAAAGTTTAAAAATATCAAATGTAATAAATTATTTGTTGGAGGCAAGTGTCCCGAATGCTGGCTGCATTTCCACGTTGAATAGCTATGCAAATTTTCTTTGCAAAATATGAGCCAGCATTCTGTTCACCTGACGCTTCAACCAAACGTTTGGCCAAGCCCTGAAAATTTCGTACGCGCCACTTAGAGAAAGTTTCTACCCCAAACGGCACAAATGTGTAACCTCCACCGAGATTGGCATATTTGCATCGTTTAAAGGTTTCGGCATTTTCACTGCCACACCAGCCTGAGCGTAAGTTTCTGGACTGACTTTGTTCTTTCTTGTCTGTCTGGAAGTCTGGACTGTCAGCATTTAATGCATCAAACAGCTGGACGAATTTGCTCAAAAGTGTAGCTGTGGCGAAGACTTCTGAAGGAAGTTCATCTGAAATTAAACAAAACAATAGAAGTTTAAGTACCTGCTACATATCAATTTGAATAAGCTAATATAGGGCTCTTTAATTTGAATAAAAGGTATTTTTATATATTTCTACATGAAACCAACAGACTAGTCTGTAGAAACAATTGTATTATTTATAAAATATTCATAGATTTGATTTTTTATTGTTTTATTTTAAACACATATCTACTACTATTGCTTTACTAAAACGTAATTTAGGCAGGACAGTGACTTAATGATAGATGTGTGTACGTGACTAAGTCTTTACTCACGACTATGTCAATAAAAATCATGCATCATTGAAACTATAAATATTTACATATACATATTAACTTGTGAAATGGCAAATGTTCAACACGTACGACTACACTTATAAAGGAAAAATAAATGTGCAATATCTGTTACAAAAAAGTATGAAAGCTATATTTATGCTTCTGTGCCTCCACCATAGAGTTTTAAAATCTCAAACCCTTATTAGAATATTCTGTCGTTCTTTCGTTCTTTCACTCCACTTACATCTGGTCGTGTTCCTTTGAGAGCCAAAATCGATCGCGTCGTTCGCATTGCCGCCCAACCGTTACCTTTCAAACTCGCAATTATCATAACTGAGCTTGGTACATCATCGATTACGTCACAGCTCACGCTCACGACACGACTACAACACTCGGCGATAGAAGGTTTTGGACTTGCGGTTGTTGTGAGCTGTTACTGTCAAAATATCAAATAGGTTTTTGATTCATTTGATTTAATTGAGAGAAAATATGACGCGCTTTTTGCGACTTTGTGAGTGTTCTATTTGGGTTGGGCATTATAGGTATTCATCCTAAAGGAAACACGAAACCGGGGCACGACAGTCGTATGTATTGGCGGTGTTTACTGGAATGCACCATTAGGGTCGATTTCGGCTTAAAAAGGAACACGCCGTAAATAATATTCAAGTAATATTGTTCAACCATTTTGTGTTGGTACGATAGTAAGTATGATTATTTTAAGCTTATTACAAGGCGCTCCTGATGATATATGATAGTTTCGTAAAAGGTGGGAGTAGGCCCCGTTGTGTCATCCATCAGCCCACAAGCAATAGGAATTACATTACTGCAATCTGACTAGAGAAAGATGGGAAATATGGTAGACGAAGGTACAGGCACATAGTACCTATATGATCTTATTATAGGTATCACATGGAGATCAAAGTTAAATTACATGTTTTTAACTAACTGTAATAATAATACCTACTGTAGAATTGAAAACGAGAGTAGGTACCTAACTATGCTATTAGTTATTCAATATAAGCAAGATAAAGCATATATGAGCTTAAAAATATATATGATTAACATACCGTTCAACATTCGTTTTACCAGGCTTAGGGAAACGGTGAAATGAGACCACACCATCTTGAACAGGAGTTGCTCCACATTTTGCACTTTTTCTGTACATGTCCGTAGACATACTTAGATTTTATAAGTTTTTAAACTATCACGATCACTTTTGCAAGAGACAACATTAGAAAAGGGATATTTACCGTGTAATCCATTTTATTTGAGTTCGCGATTTATATTCCCGACAACATGGATTACACGGTAAATATCCCGTTTCTAATGTTACTAATACTTGGACAGTTCTGCGGAAGCTTAAATTAAAGGAGGTACACTATAATAACATGAAATATCCACGAAAATACGAAATATCATCAATTTGAAACTAATTTATAAATCAATTTGCTGACATACAATTCGAGTGTTGCAAGATGAATAAAAAAATTGGAGCAAGTTTTATAATATTGTTTTTAACAAAAATGTTAGCAGTTATTTTGTACAACAACAAAAAAGGTAAAAGAATAAAACATATTATGAAACGATTGGTGGCAGTAAAATATGTATTTTATTAAAAATAGTACGGAATATTTTTTTATGGAAAGAATTTGCTTCCCTATAAATGTCTATATTTTATCGCCGCTGCACACATATAAATTTTGCTCGTGTGTGCAATGGTAAAATCTCGTAGATACAGGATACCTTGTTTGGAATCGTAGCGTGAATGACAATATATTAAAAGAATAATAACGCCTGAACACAGGGATACTTGGATTTCACTTGTCAAATTCAAAATCAGTCTGTGAGTGTCACTCGCTGTGGATACTGAGTATAATAAAAAATAAAAAATACCGTTTTGTGCGATTAGATTGCGTAAAATTTAGAGCATATGTAAAATAAGGTAGACCATGGTCTCCCTTCGCGCATAAGTAGTCACCAACCATTCCTTTTAAGTGTTTTCAAGACTTTTTCTAATATATGCAAATCAGAATGTTACTAATGTTAATGTGAAAACTAATGTTACCACTCGACTCGACTCGTTTAATTTCCCGATTGATGTTATTTAGGTTTTCAAAAAATCCATTTATCCACGTTGGATCATATCAATAAACAAAATACTTGTGCTATACTATAGAAAAAAAAACAAGTTTCTTTAAGAACAAGGTAGGTATAATGTATATTGGTAACTCTACAGACAATTTATTGCACATTAATAATATCTTAGATGGCCGTCTTTATATTCAAACTTTGGCTAACCTTTTGTTTGGTACGACTCGTTCTTTATTTTCAAGTAGGCACGATAAACAGATATTTTTTTCGGATTGTTATCTAAAACGGCTAAAGCTTTAACTTTTATTTTATCATATTCAGTACTGTAATATTGTATTGTCTGTTTTATATCATATCTGTTTTTTTTTCTGATCGGATAGCCTTAAAACATCTAGCCACTATTTTAATTAATTTTAGATTGTATTAGACTTTTGATTGGGTTAAGATACCAAAACTGGGATAAAAGTTTTTTTTTTGCAAATGATTGTAAAACAAACTTTTAACCACTCAGTTTATCAATGAGCTGACAAGATCAAGTCAAATACAAAACATGACTAAAATTTAACTTTGTGGTACTTCGCATGAAATTCTGTATGAAAGTAGATGAGGCGCTGGATTAACACATAGGATAATTTTCATCACCATCATCATACATCACTATGGGGGTGTAACCGCGGGGCGCGGCTAGTACGTAATAAAGTGTTTTAATAGAATACTATATACCTCACGATTGTGTAATAAGTGATTATTATAATGTTGATGCAAAAAGGAGCATGAGTTCAAAATGTGCAAATCCCTCCAGCGTGAAGGAATAATAAACACACAGACATACCAGCACACATTACGAGATTTCGTATTAATGTGATGATACGGGAGCTACCAGCTATGCAATGTTAATGTTCCTCACCTGTGTTATTGCGCCACACAACACATATTTTAATAACATTAATGTTATTAAAATATGTTATTCGATCCTATGGTTGGAAAGCCCAATTAGTGTTTTCCCATCATTCAAACCGTTCATATTTTTATTACCCGATAATTCACACAGGTAAAAGTATTCCTATGGCAAGATGGAACCTTGAGATTTGTTTTGTAATATTGTCAGATCGGGCAGGATGGCCAACCTCAAGAAAAATATTTATTGCTTCACGTTTAATCTGTCCGAATCAGCAAGACTCATTCGAGTTAAGTTTCATTCATAAATCTATTGTTATTTTTTGCGCTGATGCAGACGGGTTAAATGTCATATTTTGTATGAAAACTATTCTTCTGGACCTAGGTAAATAGGGCGAATTCTGTGGTTCATGGTTTATAAAAAATGTTGATTTTTTTTAAGTCAGATTCAGCGCAAAAACATGGCTGGTTTAGATGGGTGTAACTTTATAGTAATTTTAAAAACTGAAAAAATTACAATAAAGTTACACCCATACTGATATTCAGAGGTAGAAAAGTGTTATTTCTTTTAGTAAGGACAAGTACCTACGCGCCATGCGCCCCTCATAAGTATGTAAATTAGTCACAATAGTTAGCTATGTACCCATTCAGCAATTACTAAACTAGAACACGATTAACAATAATGATTATTAGGTACCTACCTAAAATAAAAATGCATATTTAAAGTGGCCAAATACCACGTTGCTTATCATCTTTATTATTCCATAATACAGCGCTGGTTTCATCGTTAAATTTATCGCATATCCTATATCTAATGGGAGCAGTCTCATGGAAAGGGGGCGGCCAGGCGACACGTCGATTCATTGTTTATTTTTTGCATTTTTTTCGTGCCGCCGATCGAAGTTTACAAGGAAGGTATAAGAAAAGTGTGCAGCATTCAACTCAATACACAAAACGTGAAATCAAAATACGCAACGAAATACGTAGGCTGAATATTTTGCAAGCTCACGTTCTGTGCTCAAGTTATTACTTTGTACAATGTAAATGTTTGAGTATAAAAATAATAAAGAACATCGCTTCGGCAGAATCGTGTGTCCAGTGGTCGGCGCTGTGGTCGATTGTCGTAGAGGTCGAGAGCAGCCGTGAGTTGGAGCTCAAGCGGCGGGCTTCTCTTCTGAGACTGCTGTCGTACCTGAAGCGACAGAGCCACCGTCGTCTGAGGGGCCATTGCACGCCAGCGATGGGAACCTCGCGTAAAGAGCGGCTTGGTACTTGGGGTGGCTGCAATAACATCGAAATTATTAAAGATTATCTGATAATATGGACCCTTAGTATTTTACTCTGTCGTTTAAGGATGACTTACCTGATACCATATACAATCGGGTTGTAGACGGCGTTAGCTTTCGCGAAGAGCGATCCCCAGATAGTGGCAAGAGGGCTGATGTTCATGCTTTCGAACACTCCCGCATAGTTGATCACCAAGTATGGCGTCCACGCCATGAACCACAAGGAAATTGTCATCAGTGCTACCTGTAAAAGTATGTTCCAGATTGATATATAATATCACTAAATATGTGGGTTGAAAATCTTAATAAAGGTGCGATGTAATAGTGCGAAACAAAAGGTACCTAATGTAATTAAATATAACATAATAATAGCAGACCTTAGCCAGTTTGCACTCGGCACTCGTGTTGGCTGCTTCAGATGATCTCAAAGACGCTACGTTCATTTTCTTAGCCTGTTCCCTCATTCCCTTTTCGTGAGCAGCTACGGCCTGTGAACAAACTCTTATTAATGATATGTCTTGATAACTTGATACTTAGGTAGATAAAAGGTACTTAGGGTAAGAAGGTAGGATTTAATTTTTTGTGTTCATTCTCACCTGTACAATGAAGAAGTAAGAGTAGATGATAAGGAAAAGAGGCAAGAAGTAGACAAAGACTGAGTAGATCAGGATGTAGCTGCGGCTGAGCCATTCTTTGCTCAAGTAGTCGGTACCGCACGCGGTCATGTTGCCCTCGGGTACGTATCTGCAAATTTAATCATACATTAAGATGGGTCTGATTTGAAACTAAAAAAAATACAGATTCCAGCTTTACCTGTTCCATCCGAAGAAGGGTGCAATAGTCCAAGCGGCAGAGAATACCCAAATGCCGAGGATTCGCAGAAGAGCTCCATTGTTAGTCATTGGCTTCGCGGCTATACCCTTAACGATGACGTTGTAGCGGTCGAAAGCAATCATTGTCATAGTCCAGATCGAAGTACAGCCGAAGAGTGAGCCACAACACGCGTATATTTCACATGCTAATGGACCTAGAACACATAATGTACTTATTTTTTTATTTCTGTTCATTTGATGTAGGGACATACGTATTGTAATGAGGACATAGTTATACTTACCCCATACCCAAGTTTCATTGTAACAGTTAACGACCATAGGTGGAGACATCGCACACATCATCAGGAAGTCGGAGAACGCTAGATTAACAACTAGTAGATTGGATGGTGTTTTGAGACTCTGTAACAGTGATATAATGATTGATGTTAGACCGATACTAGACACTTCAAGTAGAACATATCATTTATGGTAGTAAACAAATGGTAACAATGTTGAACTACAAACCTTAGTTGTCATGAAGATATAGATAACCATGCCATTGCCAGTGATAGAGATGAAGCCGAGAACGCCGATAGTAAAACCAAGAAGGCCGTGCCAGAGCGGGTTCATAGGAGGAAATTGATACCTGCAAGTTAATTAACCATTAATATCTGCAAAATTTGTAAGTGATTTTATTTATATCATCATGCCGGGTTGCCGTCGATTGGTCCCACGAGAATATACTACAATACCTTTGTCTTCAAAGTTTAAATAGTTTTGTAATCAGACATACCAGTGTGGATCAATCATATGCAACATATCAGGTGGGACCATGTCGACGACGGTCTGGTTTGAGGCTCCATAGGCTGCCACCTGACCGCCCCACGCTTGAAGCGCGGCCATTCCCGGTCCGGGGTCCATGCTTGCAATGGTCATCTTCACTGTTTGATCAGGTAATCAACCTGCGAACGAAACACCACTGTCAATTTTCACACGCCACATATATATATATATATATATTGTTGCTATTGAATTTTTAAAATATTTACTTAAAAGTTTCAAGGGAAGGGATGTTGCTTCGAGATGGTTATTACAAAAGTACTGAAGAAAATCGCTGCACGAACTACTCCAGTCTTTGTAGTGGTATAACCGATCCCGTGGCTTGGGGAGCCGAAACTGTGGAGGCTACTCGACTTCTTCCACTCCGTCCGAGCCTTTTATAAGAAAGCCAAGGCTTACGAGCAGCGTCACAAGAAACAAAATCGATATTCATAATTAGATATAGAGCTACTTGTATCTAAGACGGTGAATACATTACTTACCTACGTTAATCGGATCATTTTTTACAGGGATGGCTTCTTGAAGTTCCTATCGTAGGTGGGTTTTGTTCTTGCATATAGGTTAGGTACATCAAATTAAAGTACAGATACAGGGTATTCGCCTCAAAATACCAGCGTAGCACAAAATAGGCTGTGTGTGGTGGTACTAGACAGTGAATCTATCCTTACACCTATGGAATACAATACACGAACGGCCTTACTTATTAAATAGCGTTTTTATGTAAGGTTAGTAAGGCCGTATCTTCTGCAAGATTCGAGTCTTGTTAAGTACGAGTAAGTAGTCAGTGCAATCCGTTTAGTACCGGTATTCTGCTCTAAGCAATAGTCTACAAGCACCATTGTTATTATATTTAACTAGTCCAGTCAAATTAGGATAAAGTATGGACGTAATGATGATTGTAGATCCTTCTGGAATCCTTAGAAAACAGCCAGGACCTCTACCATGAGTTGGCAACATAAATGTCATCTCTATAGTCCGTTCGAATAGATCACTTCTGATCGTTTTGGCGAAAATAACGCTAAAAACGCTCACAAGGGGCGTTCGAATTGGGAATCTGTGGGTGAAAATGTCGTTCATGCCTCTTTTTGTTCTGCGTTCGGAGCTTGGTTGTTTATTGGGGCTTGGTTTTGAGCTTTCCGAACGCTTTAACAAAAGAGCCATCAATGACAACGCCACCAATGCCCTCATAAGCTAAACGAACGCACCTATAGTCGATACTCGATCTCGCCTACCTATTATAGTGCCACCAACTTATCTGTTCAGGTGGGAAAAATTGGAACTAAAATATACATAATATGTATACAACAAACTTTCGCGTTTATAATGTTAGTAGGATTATAATTGCAGAATTTGCAAATTAAAGAGTAGCTTGAAAGACTGCCCTATGTTTTGATTCTCCTTTTTCTTGGTGAATTTCTTAGGCTGCAATACCAAATTATCCACTAGCGACGCTGTCACCTGAACAGATAAGATGGTGGGACTATAAGCTTGTGATTGGAGTACTCGCTGTCAATTTTAGTTCTACAATTGACCGCGAGGTGCCACTGTTCACTTTTTCATACATTTTTTCGCATCAGTCGATATCGAGCGTCGATTGGTTTCAATGTTGTAAATTTATGGTAGGTAGACCTACTGAAGTATCTCCCCGGTTTGCACCGTTTCTAGCACCTTTACGTAACCATGTTAACTATTGGATATAAAACTATAAACTTTAATTGTCTTTTAATCAGAAAAATTCAAAGAAGTTGGATTAGTTAATTGTATTTATGAACAAAGGTTTCTTTTATGTAAAATGAATTACAATAAATAAGTCGTACGACGTACGGAATATTTTGAATAACGGTGCAAACTTACTATTAGGTAGGTATCTATAAGCATCATAAACGTTTAGTTACATTTTTCACCAATGTGCTAGCTAGGAATCACATCTTTTGTACCGATTTTTTTACGTCGTCGTGTTTTTTTTTTATTGTATAATCACGCATAACTTTTTACAGAGTAGTCCGTTTTTAATAATTCTTTTTTTTGTTTGGTACAGTAATACATCCAAGGTAGTACGGTTTTTTTGATTTACAATCCAATAACTAAAAAGTGTTTCACCTATCTCGATGATATCGTTATTTATACCATCGAGATATATCGAATACAGTGGCGTAGCTACCGGAGGGCTAGACGGCCCCATACAGAACTTTTTGGTAACAAAATCGTCAATCCAGTTACAAGTTGTCACAGTTACGTAACTGTTTCGAAACATAGTGACTGTGTGGGGTTTGGTCTGTATGTGTGGTAACAGTTCACACACATTTTTACCGGAATGTGTTTCAGTAACTATGTGTAGTCGTTGTATTCACACGTTACGTGACCATGTGTAGACTCATTTCTATACACATTGTGTACAGTTTATGACAAGCGTACAATCAAGTAGTAAATGTGTAGTAACGGTGTGGTCACCATGTTACAATTATATCAATTTAATACACAAGGTGTTGTAATATTACGACATTGTTCCGACACATTTATTCCTAAATGAGAATCAAAAAGTCATATCATAGACGCACTGTTTCCCAAAACTTATGCTGACAAGTCCCCAAATGATTGCAGTTCTCTTAAAATTAGTAAAGAGCCAAAGAAACGTTATTTCCGTTGCACATCTACTTTCTACATTAAAGTAAACAAATTAGTGGCTGAAAAACTTTTTGTTGATTATTCGAGATTATTTAGATCGAAAAGTTCGCAGAAAAGCCAATGACCAAAATTGGCGCATTTTTTTTACCGCAGCCATCAACCAAACCTCGGTTATTGGGTGTAAAATAATATAATAAGCAAAAGTTATTATGTGATTGTATAACCTAACATCAGTCTGAACTGAGTTATACAGAGTTGAACAAAAATTAAATTTGTAACTCATTGTACTAGCATTTATAACTCAATTTTTATTATTACTATAATTTCTATCCCTGTCGCATCGCCGCCGTGGCTTTGAATCCGATACAGAAGGATAAACCCTCTCAGCGAGTCCGGCCAATCACAGGTCTAGGATTGTTTACAACTGCGCCTGAGAACGTTACGAGGCCCTTTTTTCTATTATTTTTATTTTTATATGGTATATTGATATACATATTATGTATATATACTATAAACAAACCCGACTGTGCCATAAAATATGTATTAATGTCTATATATATTTGAAAATGCATTTTCATTTACTTAGAAGACATGATGACTATTATTAAGTTTTTTACCCATAACTCGAGGTGTTAACCTACCTCAGACTGCATATATAAAAAATCGTTCATACATTAATTTTCGTGTTAATTTTTCCCAACTCACCCCAGAGTTTCAACGATAGCCGTGGAAAAAATAAATGCGCCACTTCCAATTACAAACCCATTTTACAAATGTGCCTAAATCGTTCATTTTATAATTAGCTATTACTTGTTTGTCCTTTCATAGAAACTTTCTTACAACCACTTAGGTTTATTAAAAGTTATTCAAACTAAAATGCTTGTTTCATTATCTACAGATTTTTCTTGTCCTTGGCCAAAACATAGCAGAACCTTTGTTTACCCATGTACTGGGTACAAGAGATTATATGTTAATTGGGATGAACCCTCTAAGTTAGTACTATTGAAATAGCATGTTCACTGAAAGTTTGAGAATCGCTGGAAACAAAAAAGAAAGTGATGCCATTTTGTAAATTCGTTAACTATATAACTACATCAATTTTCAAGTGGACTAAATGTCGACACAGTGTAGTAACTTTGTTACTAGAATATTTTTATTAAATAAATAAAAATATTTTAATGCTTTATGATTTTTATTAGGTTAATCTTAGATAAATAACACATTGTAAGCATATAAAGTGTATTATTCTATGGAAACAAAACTTTCTAGTGCTGGAAATGTAATAACCTTGCAGTAAACACAATAGTAAATATTTAACTTTATGGTTAAATTACAATATATGGGTGGCGCATTGGTAAATTTCAAAGTATTTTATCAAATAACACTATACATTTTTTCCCCATTGGTAATAGCACTATAATTCCATTAAAACCAATTAAAGTAAAAATAAGATCTTATATTGCTAAAAACTAAGATGGACTCCTTATTTTTAGAAACTTCATTTGCCTTTTCTGTATGTTGCGATAAATAAAAAGTGAATGAATGAATGAAAGAACGAAATATTTCTGATATAGGTAGTCGTTGCAGACTGAGAACAATGTTACCACACAGCGACGTAAATTAAAAACCAAATGTTATTGTGTCTAGATCGTCCCCACTTTTGGTCGTAGCGACCGAATTAAGACTACACAACGACCAAAAATGTTACTAGTGTCGACGCGATAGTGTCGAGTTGTTTCGTAACGGCTACCAAAAAGTGCTGTCTGGGGGGGGCAGTGCCCCGGGGCGCCCGGGGCAAAAAATAATAAATTTCATGAAAATCGTTCGAGACGTTTCCGAGATCCAGATTATATTAATACAAGAATTGCTCATAAGGTATTAGATTATATACCTAATCTATTAATTTGATTTCGTCTACTGATCGGGGGTATTTATCTAAACATGATTATTAAAAGAGCGCTACGAATAATTAAATGGTTAAACCGGCAAACACTCACGTTTATCATCTAGTCGTTATATTCCGACCGGTGTTCGGGCAGTACTGATGCCCATCCTCATGGAGTGCGCGACTAGCGGCCTTCGTTGCTAGACCACGCTCTCCATGAGGATGGGCATCAGTACTAGACTAGATGATAAACGTGAGTGTTTGCCGGTTTAACCATTTAACTATGAGTTCTCACGGAAGTTTTTATGGCTACGAATAATTCTTGCGGGTTTTTCTTAAGCAACTTTGTTGGAACATTAATGACTTAACCATAATATAAATATTGAATACGCACTAACGACTACCCACCTAATAGGTGTCAAGATTATTTACTGCCCTATGTTTTGATTCTCTGGCTTCTTGGTGAATTTCTTAGGTTGCAATACCCAAATTCTCCACTAGCGTAGCTGTCATCTGAACAGTAGGCCTAGACAAAATTGCACATGCTACAGACAAAAATGTGTCAACGAACTTAGCGTGACGTCACGTGACTTTTCCACAGGTAATGTCAACGCCATACATTTTGGAGTTGTCGATTAGCGTTAACGTTAAAAGAAACATCTTTTTGTCTAGGCCCAGAGGTAGGTAGGATGGTAAGACTGTATGTCCGCTGGTTAGGCTAGTTATGTGACGTCAAATTAAATTGAATATGACGCCCTCTAGGTCGCACGAAGTAAAGTTTTTTTTTAGTTGTACCCCCTCATGGGTGATATCATTTAACAGGGATTTTAAAATTAAGGTACATAATATTTTGTAAAAGCGTACCGTTAGCAATTAACAGTGATCTCGTAACATATGCATTATATTTAGATACTGTAAAACAACAAACCCATTGTATGCAATGATGTTATATATAAACTGAAGGTAGACACGCCCTACTGCGCTCAGCTTGGCGACATCAACACAAGCTAGTTGTCTTGAGTCAACTTAGTTCCAGCCTGTCTGGCAACGACGCAGCACGTATCCGACATTTAGAAAAAAATGCGTTCTTATGTGTTCAGAAACTGCAGAACATATACTGGAACGTGTGTATAAAACAAGAATGATGTTTGTAAGTATTGTTTTTTCTATTTTATCTATAAAAAATGGAAAATCAAAAATTGTATTCTAATTTAAATAACCTCCTGCGACGTTGCCGCTTCGTCACCCACGCGAACAAGACAAGTAGCGAGCGATAGAGAGAACTAGGCTGTCATTGGCGGTCGAATGATCGGCCACAGGCGAACGTTGTTAATAATATGTTGATCCCTTTCTGACAAGTAGGATTCATATATCTTAGTATTCTTTTAATCTTGTCAGTGTAGTTAATGTCGTCGTGCGAGTTGTGTACTATTATAGCTATAGGTAGGTATAGCATAATATTTGGCATGTTTAAACTTCATATTCAAGGAGTAAAACGTCTCTATAGTTAATCTCATTGATTGTATGTATATAATGCCACTGTGAAGACCCCAAAATAAGTACTTTAAATAAAAACATATTTTTGAAATCTACACCCCGAATAAGTACTGAAAAATCACGCTCTATAAGGTACGAAACATGAAAATATTCAAATTTGAAATTGTTACTTAAGTAGGTACAAACTATTCGATTTGTATAGTGTATTATTAAAATATATACAACTTGCATGTAATACCTAAACGTGTTGTTATATTTCGTACATATTTATGGTGGTGTTCATAGGCTAACCGTGGTCGTATGCTACTTTGCAGAAAGTATTGTTTTGTTACGGTCGGTGGCATACGACCACGGTTATCTTCGGAACTCGGAACACATACTTAATATAAACAAATATTTTTATTTTCGCCATAGTAATATGAATTCAGCCCTGTACTCCTCATGCCAACTGTAGGTAGGTAGCTACTGTACTATGCTAATAATGTTATGAAGACAGTAAGAAACAGGTAGGACTTTTACCCTAACAAGATTATTACAGCAGCGCTCGGGTACTAATATAACTACAACTATAACTGTATGTTGTGTTGTGTCTGTGGTTGTGTGTTGTATTTGTATTGTACTCGTATGTATGATGTGATATATAATGTAATAATGTAATGACTAGGTACTTTTAGACATAGTAAAATAGTTAGCGTTATGAAAAGGTACCTACTTATTCAATTATAATTAAGTCTTGTGACTTTTGTACCTGTTGTCTGTTGTCAGTTCTATTATTTTATTTTATTTTATTTGGGGGGCTTACAGTATAATTACAGTATAAGGTTAAGAAGTTGCTTAAGATAAGCCAATAATAAGCCTCCACAGATAATTAAGAAATACTATAAACATTATGTAGATGCTAGATTTAACAAATAACTATCTATAAAATTAACAAATAAATAAATTTAACAAATAGAAAAGTAGATAATAAGCGTACATAGCCGCTCGATTAAAAATGTTTAGATAATTTATTGCATAGTATCAGTAACATAAGCCTGGTTAATGTTACATAACCTGCTAGAATAAAGGTCGATGGGATTGTCGTGCTCAACAAAGTCATTAAAGGCTATTGGTGCTCTTATATTATTCGTTATATAATCTATAAGTCTCCGCAATCAGTAACTAATAATTAATGAATAACCACCTTCCTAGTATTAAAACCCCAAAACTGCGCTCGCCAACCCACCTGCCAAGCGTGGCGAGTATTGGCAAAATCCCCCCTATGGATTTGATAAAGAGCCAGGCCCCCAGCCCCCGACAGTCCCGCTATTCCTGGCTACGGTAGCGGCCACGGTAACGGTGGGGCAAAAGGCAAATATTCACTGATGTCTCCGTGATCAACAGGGTTAAAACCGGTAGTGATCACCGAATGGTAAGAGGCACGGTGAATATTAATGTCAAACTTGAGAGGTCTCGCCTGATGAAGTCTACGCTCCGACCCACTCGTACCCGTATTCAAGACCCCGAGAGCTTTCAACTTGAGCTATCCAATCGCTGCGATTGCCTTGAGAACATTGCTTCAGTGAATGAGATCAATAACAGGTTAGTAGAAACTGTCCGTACAGTGGGTTCCAAATCCAAAAAAAGGGAGGGGAATGGGTTGGTTTTGGTCTTAGTGGGGTATGTTCAAGGCCAAAGAACATGCCTCTATAAAATGCTAAGTAATGCCAGCTGCGTACGTCTAGAAGTGCGGATCTAGACTACAGGCGCGCACCAACAAGTGCTTCATACACGTCTACGCCATCTTTAGACTGCCGCCGCGGTCTAGGGCTGGGCCCACATACTAACATCTTTGTGGGTCGTCCTCCCCGGGCAATGTTATGGTCCCCAACGAGCCCGCCTATAACATCTACCTCGTGACGATAATAGCCAAGTATGCAGCGCGAAGGCGAATCATCGGCGCCCAAGTGATATATCCAGCTCCTGCGCCGCCTGTGAAATTGGACGGGCTACTTTCGTAGCTAGACCCGGATCATGGGCGGAATGGGGGAGGGAACATACACAAAACCGATATTCTGGCCGGGGGAACGAAACCCCTGTATAAAAATCCGACCACACTATGGCTGCAAACTTAAACAAGGAACTACCCCAGGAGGGTACCGGTTTACCCGGAGAATCCCTCCCTGAGCATAGCTCGGGCTGCCCCACGTATTCTGGGGGGGGGGGGGGCAAAGTATTGCACGATGTGGAAGAAGAGAGAGGTGAGCAAACCCCCACGGGTTTAGGTGAAGCGGTGAAGGAGCTCGTGGCGGCCATGTCGGCCCCGGAGCCCTGCACCTCTGCCTGGACGGTTGTTGGACCGAAGGGCAAAAAAGCAAGAGACAAGCAACAGGGACTTAAGCCGAAAGCTGGATTCCCCCATGCTGACGCTAAGGGACTTAAGCCGAAGGCTGGATTCCCCCATGCTAACGCTAAGGGACTTAAGCCAGAAGCTGGATTCCCCCACGCTAACGCTTAGGGACTTAAGCCAGAGGCTGGATTCCCCAGTGAAAAGAGACTCGAGGGGGCGCAAGTTCCAGAGACTCTAAGCAAAAGTCAAAGAAACCGACTGAGGCAGAAGCTAAAGAAGCAGCAAAAGGCCGAAGCGCGACTGGCTAGTCAAAGGTCAGAAGCTGAAAACACCGGTACGAGATCTAGCCTAACGGGACTTAAGCCTCAGGCTGGAGTCCCCAAGGCAGGAGATCATCCGGAAGGTCAGAAGCAGACGACTGGAGATGCCAGTAACGGCGCACCTGGCCCGAGCTACTTCTTTAAAAAAGCAGGACACAGCACCGCACCACCTGCCAAACCACTGAAGACTGGAGCACCACTAACGGCAGAACCAGGACCTTCAGGGGTCCAGAGCAAGTGGTCGCACCCTAAACACAGCAACCGGTACAATCGCCAGAGGCGTGGGGCAGTGGCCATTTCGAAATCTGCACAGGCCCCTCCCCGCACTGAGCCCGGCAGGCATACCCGGTTGGATGACACGGTGTCACCTAGAGGTGAACACAAAAGACCCAAACTGGACAGCTCACGGCGCACCCTGACCAGCTACGCAGACATTGCTCAGAATGAGCTATGCGTAGCGGTGACGGGGGAAAGCCAAGAGCTGAAAGAAGAGCAAGCCTCCAAAGTGAAGAAGTACCTGGTCAACAGGATTCTAGCTGATGTTAAAGATCCTAACATCACATTCTCCCCCTGCTTCAGAGGGAAGCCCATCATTGCAGATGGAGCCCTGAAGCTGTGGTGTGAGGATGATGCTTCACTGCGGTGGCTCAACAAGGCAGTTAGCAGTCTGTCAGCTGACTCAGGGGTTAAACTCACTGTCAAACGACAGGGAGATTTAACCCGAGTAGTAAGAGCAGCACTGTTCATCCCGGAATGTGATAGCTCTGTCGAAGACACGAGCTTGATTCTGGCGGATCAGAACAAGTGGGCCCAGGTGAACACTTGGAGACTGTTCGCGCATAGCATGCACGGAGACGACACGATGTTCCTCACGTTGGGGATTCCCGAACCCCTTATACCTACGCTCGTAGAGAAAGGACGGAGGCTAGCCTTCAACCTGGGGAATGTCTACGTTCGATTCTATGCAGCGAACGGGTCTCTTCAGGACGAACCACCTGCACCAGCAAGCAAGCCCACACCGGCAGACAAGCTGGATACCATGCGGGCTCCAGACGGCAAGACGGGGGAAACTCCGGACGAGCTGTCACACTCATCGCCCAAACCATCGTCCTCAAAGGTGACGGAGGATATGAGTGTGGATCCTGACCCCCCTACTAGAGGAGAGTGGAGGGATCCAAACGGGGCCAACATGGCAGAGTCAGAGGAGGAGGGAAGTTTGGATGATGGCGACCCAATCCTCCATGACGTGTAAGGTCATTCAGACAAACCTCCAGCACAGCCTCACTGCAACGGCTAACCTGCGCAGAGTGCTGGGGGATGACAGCGAGGAGACCATGGCCTTGATCCAGGAGCCGTGGATCAGGGCGGGGCGTGTGTGTGGTCTCAATAATCTAAGGGGTAAGTAAATATATGACAACACCTCCAAAAACAACATTCGAGCATGTATATATGTACCAAGCAACATTGCATAATTGCCTCTAACCGAGTTCTGTTCCAGAGACAGGTTCTGTTCCAGGCTCCGGGGTGTTCTCGGGGAGGAAGCTGGGGACGTGATCGTCGCGTCAGCCTACATGCCCGGCGACGAGGAGATCCCATCGAAAGACGTTGCGGACCTGGTAAGATACTGCGAGCTCAATGACTTCAAACTAGTAATATCAGCAGACACAAACACCCATCACCCTATATGGGGTATGCCCACGTCAAACAGCAGAGGGGAGGACCTGGTAAACTTTTTATTTACTATAAATCTCCTTATAGCAAATACAGGCGCGGAACCAACTTTTGTTAAACAACGCAGCCGTACTATCATCGACCTCACCTTGGTCACAGGTAATACAAACCTCATAGAGAACTGGGAAATATCAGGTGAATACTCCGGCTCCAACCACAGGTGGATCAGGTATGAACTAAAAATAAGCAAACAGATACTAACACCAATCCGCAACCCCCGCAGGACTGCCAAGACGATCTTTACAAGGTCCCTTGAACAAAACATGAACAAAGTAAGTGCGAACACGCAACTGGTAAACATAGAAGAAATAAAGCAAACTGTTGAACAACTCACGTATAGTCTCACTATAAGTTTTGAAAGCGCATGCCCCCTCTCTTTGCCAAACGCTGGGGGAGGCAATCAGGGGTGGACCAAAGCGCTGGAACGACAGAGGCGGAAGGTACGCAAGCTGTTCAATAGAGCCATGAATACATGCATGGACGAGGACTGGGACAACTATAGAATAGCCAAGGCTAAATATAAGAAAAATATACGGTCCAGGTCACGCAGGTCATGGAAAAACTACAACACCAGCATCAAGTCGAATGGACAAGCGAATAGGGTTAGGAAAATACTCGCTAGTAACCCGAACCGCGACATCGGCTCCATAAAGAAAAGCGACAATACGTTTTCAAAAACTATAACAGAAACCTATACAATACTTCTGGAAACACACTTTCCTGGGTGCCTAATATCAGACTCAAATGTTTGGACAGAACACCTCATGGCACCACCTACAGCGACAGACTGGGCTGTTGCACAGACTGTTGTTGCAGGAGAGAGACTAAACTGGGCAATCAACACATTCACACCGTACAAAACGCCAGGTTTGGACGGGATATTCCCAGGACTCCTACAATGGAGTGAATATCATATAAACGAGACATTGAGTGCTATCTTCAAGGCATGTCTGGCGCACAGATACATGCCCAAAGGGTGGAGAGAGGTTAAGGTCTTGTTTATACCAAAGCCGGGTAAGAGTGACTACACAGAAGCAAAGGCTTATAGACCGATAAGTCTTACGTCTTTTCTCCTGAAAACCTTGGAGAGGCTCCATTGGCGAGGCTGTGATAGGTACATCAGAGACACAGTTCTCATTACCGCGCCATTTCACCCAGAACAGCACGCTTACAGCGCAGGTAAATCTACCGAATCCGCCCTACACAGTGTTATACACAAAGTAGAGCGAGATATTAAAAGTAAAAATCTATGTCTAGGAGCTTTCATTGATATAGAAGGAGCCTTTGACAAAACTAACTTTAGCAGCATCAGAGCAGCATTGCTTAAACATAAAGTAGACCTGACCCTGATCGATTGGATCATTAACATGCTAGAATTAAGGGCGATACGAATTGATTTAAATGGCACGACCAGGGGAGTGGTGGCCAAGGGGTGCCCCCAAGGAGGTGTCCTGTCCCCGCTCCTATGGAATCTAGTAGTCAATGATCTAATCACCAGGCTGAATACAAGTCGCTTCTTCACGGTAGGGTATGCAGACGACCTCGCAATACTAATATCAGGCCATTTTGCCAGTGTGGCATGTGACCTGATGAGAAATGCGTTAAAGGTTGTCGAAAAATGGTGCATAGAATACGAACTCTCCGTAAACCCAGCTAAAACCGAACTGGTGATGTTCACTAACAAACGAACCCTAGGCAGGTTTACACTACCTAGCCTATTTAACAAGCAACTGAAACTGTCAGAAGAAGTGAAATATCTGGGAGTCACACTAGACAGCAAGTTGAATTGGGCCAAGCACTTAGAGAACAAGTTAATCAAGGCCAGCATTTCGTTCTGGCAATGCAGAAGGATGATAGGTAAAACATGGGGACTAAGCCCTAAGATCACCCTGTGGCTATATAAAACGGTAATCAGACCTTCACTAACATATGGTGCAATTGTGTGGTGGCCCAGAACCACCCTGAGCACCACCAAAATCAAGCTACAAACCTTTCAGAGACTTGCCTGTGTAGCCACAACAGGCTGCATGCGCACTGCACCAACCGCCGCGATTGAGGCCCTGATAGGCCTGACCCCGCTACACCTATACATACAACAAGAGGCCGCGGCAGCTGCGTACAGGCTAAAGGCACTGAACCTCTGGTATCAGGATCAATTAGCACCCCATACAACAATCATAGAAAACTTTGCAGTTGGAAACCCCTTAATAAACTCTATCTATGATAGAGTACAAAAGCAACACTTCTTTACAAAGAGCTACCGCGTACAACTAAATGAAGAGCCAAGCGACTGCTCAGGTATACATGAAGTCAGAATTTACACAGATGGCTCCAAGATGGCAACAGGCACCGGAGCGGGAGCGTTCTCGGAGGAACTAAACATACACATAGCAACAGGGCTAGGTAAACACAACTCTATATTCCAAGCAGAATGTGTGGGTGTCATCCAAGCCACAGCAGCAGTACTTTGCAGGAAGGTAACCAATAGTAATATTAGGATACTCTGCGACAGCACTGCGGTACTACGAGCCCTAAATAGATACGACCACTCTTCGGGGCTGATCATACAATGTCACCGACTATTGGAGGAAGTAAGTAAACATAACAATAATGTCACACTCCAATGGATAAAGGGGCACAGCGATTCCAGAGGTAACGATGCGGCTGATGAGCTAGCAAGGAGAGGTTCCGGAATGACGTGTGCAGGACCAGAACCAATGATCCCCCTACCTTTCAGTCAAATTCGTGCATGGATTCGCAAAAAAACTAAGGACCAGCATCAGAACTACTGGGCAAGTATCGAGGGTTGTAGGCAGTCGAAGGAGGCTTTTCCGATTCTAAATCTGAAATTCTCCAGAAAACTCCTCAATCTTAAAAGAAATAATGTACGACATATCGTCGGAATTATGACCGGTCATTGCTCCTTAAACAAACACCTGTTTAATCTAGGTGTTACAGACAGCCCCCTATGCAGAGGCTGCATGGAGGCGGAAGAAACAGCTGCGCATCTGCTCATCGAATGCAGGAGCGTGGCGGCACAAAGGGCAGCTAACCTCGGCTCGCCGAGGACAGTGTGGGAAGCCTGCGCCAAGCCGAAGGAGCTGCTGGCTTTCCTGGGCGACACCGGGTGGCTGGACTGATCAGCGTCACCCGGCTATCACGCAAAATGGGCTGCGCCACAGCGGCCTGGTTGCGGAAAAGAGCCAGCGCACCAAGTACCAAGTACCAAGTAAGTGGGTTCCAAATACTTTAAGCCCCACCGTACATATAGGCCACAGAAACTCTCCAACGATACCCTCAACCTCATGGCTGAACGACGCTCATTAAAACTGCAGTCTTCGGATGATGCTGAAGCATGTAGGCTGCTCAATAGACGAATATGGAAGTTCTTGCGACATGACATCCGGATCTTTGATACAAATCGTATTAAAGAGACGATAGACCGTAAAAAACGCTCCAAAGACGAAAGAGACATGTCTATTGGGCAAAGCCAGTTGACGAAGCTGAAGAGAGAAGACGGCAGTGTAGCGTCGACCGAAGAAGAAGTGTTAGGAGGGTAGAGAGTTTCTACGGACAGTTATACACCTCGGTCGCTAAACTTGTTAGCAGCTCGGTCAAAGACCCAAAAACCAAGCTGACCCGACATTATACCGAAGATATCCCGGACAACAGCCTGTACGAGATTAGAACGGCCTTGAAACAGCTTAAGAACAACAAGGCACCTGGTGACGGTGGAAAACCGGTACGTAAAGTCCTTCAGAAGCTCAGAAGCCTTCAACGACAGAAGCATGGAACAAAAGCGTGGTGATGCTGTTCTCCAAGAAAGGTGACAACACTTTACTTAAAAGTTACAGACCCATCTCGCTTTTGAGCCATGTTTATAAGCTGTTTTCGAAAGTCATAACGAACCGTCTCAGTCGCAGGTTTGATGAATTTCAGCCTCCGGAACAAGCCAGTTTCCGAAAAGGCTATAGTACCATAGACCACATCCACACGCTACGGCAAGTTATACAGAAGACCGAAGAGTATAACTTGCCTCTTTGTTTAGCGTTTGTGGACTATAAAAAGCCTTTGATTCGATCGAGACGTGGGCAGTGCTTGAGTCTCTTCAGCGGTGCCGTATTGACTATCGGTATATTGAAGTGCTGAAGTGTTTGTACAAAAACGCCTACATGTCAGTCCGAGTACAGGAGCAGAATTCGAAGGCAATTCCTTTGCAAAGAGGCGTGAAGCAGGGAGACGTTATATCTCCGAAACTGTTCACCGCTACATTGGAAGACGCCTTCAAGCTTTTGGAATGGCAAGGACTTGGCATCAATATTAACGGCGAATACATCACTCATCTTCGATTTGCCGACGAAATTGTAGTCATGGCAGAATCCATGGAAGACCTTAGTACAATGCTCGAAGGCCTCCATCGAGTTTCCCACAACACAAGACAAGAGTCTTCGACCAATGTGTATTACCAGTGATGACTTATGGCACTGAAACGTGGTCTCTTACTATGGGCCTCATAGATAAGCTCAAAGTCGCACAACGAGCTATAGAGAGGGCTATGCTCGGGGTTTCTCTGCGTGATCGAATCAGAAATGAGGAGATCCGTAGAAGAACGAATGTCACCGACATAGATCAGAAGATTAACCAGGTGAAGTTACAGTGGGCAGGGCACTTAGCACGCAGAACAGATGGCCGATGGGGCCGAAAGGTTCACGGACTGGCAAGCGCAGCGTAGGTCGTCCACCAACACGGTGGACAGACGACCTGATGAAGGTAGCAGGACGACGTTGGATGCAGGCCGCTTCCAACCGGTCCTTTTGGAAAATCATGGGGGAGGCATATGTTCAGCAGTGGACGTCCTACGGCTGAGATGATGATGATGATGAATAATTTATTTTATTTTATTACAAGAGATGTGCTTATTGTCAGGTACATATTGTCATGCAATAATAAGAGAGTTTTTTCAACACAGCATCTACGAGTATCTATCTATATAATCTATCGATACCGTAGGAGGAGAAGGCGGTATGCTCAGACTACGACCTTATACCTACTTACCTATCTTTTATATATTTTGATTTTCCATATTTTTTATGCAATTAAGTGATGAGCGGGCAAGACGTGTTGGAAGTTAAGCGCATCATGCTTGCCCATGACGTACCAAACCATAGTATAGTATATAATATGTATATATGTGTATAGTATATATACCAAACGCCTTACACTGAACGATGTTGTGGACTACCTACATTATTAATAATTTTATTTTGTACTTATAGATGTAAACAATATGTATAATGTAGTTGTTTATTGTTCCTATATCAATAAAATAAAATAAATAAAATAGTAGTTGCGTAGCACTGGCTGTGCAACTCACCCTGAGACATTAGTTTTTGAGTCTAATCTGTCCGAATCAGCAAGCCTCACTAGAGGCAAGTTTCATTCATAAATCTACTGTTATTTTTTGTCCTGATGCGAACAGATTAATTCGCTCAGTAATTTCACATAGTAGTACTCTTAAAATAAAATAATGCCTGCACTATTGCTTTGTAGTAGAATATCTGACACTGCTGAGGTACCAACCAAGACGGCCTCTTGCAGAAGATGCCACCCAGTGTAAGTCGGGTTTCCTCGCGTCTTCAGGTTCGCATTCCCACAGCCGGCGGAGGAAATAAGTATTCTTTTCAGCACAATTGCTCATAAAGTGGCACTAATTTCACCGCAATTAGGCACATAATGAAACCTGTAATCAAATTGGGTGATTTTCATTGCTATTATTCACAAGTGAGTAATAAAGTTTTTATTTTTTATTTTATTGGTTGAGTTGCTTTTTTCTTAAAAAAGTTTCGATACGAAAATGTCGTGTTCAATAGTACAAATAAATTAATGTATCTATTGATTACCCATTTCATGTAGCTTCTTATTTAAATAGATAATTACAATTTGTAAGTGTTTAATAAATAAAACTTTCACTCAATATAACTTTTGTTTTCTATGTAATAAAGAAATCTTAAATTTCATGTGTTCATCGCGCTATCCACAAAAAGCCAAAAGAAAAGAAACCTCATTATTTTAGTCTAAGGCCGATCGCCGTTGTTAGATGCGCGCGTCCGCTTATAGGAAAACTGATTAATTTTTCCTGTCTTTGCGAAACTTTTTTCACAACTCGTTTTCGCTGTTGAAATCACAGTTATTTAATAATTAAAATGTCTACGAGTACTTATTCTGAAGTAAATGATTAATTTTGTACACCGCCCGATATAAGATGTGAAGCCCTTGCCCTAGT
This sequence comes from Selenia dentaria, assembly GCA_917880725.1. Taxonomy (NCBI): domain Eukaryota; kingdom Metazoa; phylum Arthropoda; class Insecta; order Lepidoptera; family Geometridae; genus Selenia; species Selenia dentaria. Next base: position 23,401,362 of record OU862879.1, read on the forward strand.
AGCATGTATTGTTGTTGTTTTGTTGGACCAATGTAGTATTTACAACACTAGTAGTTGGCCAACTGTCAGATTTGGCCGCCTTGTTTTTAAAGGGTCCAACAAACGTGCCCAACGTTGGCCTAACCTATTGAGGCCTAACGTAAATTTCTCTAACGTAGGCCTTATGCCGAAAAAGACTTTGGCCCTTTTGTATATTTCGCAACCATAGATTTAGTTCAAGCGGGGCCCTTGTGGAACACCCATTTTAATTATAGATCCTGAAGATGTTACACCATTTATGCCAACCTTTTGCATCCTGTCAGATAAATATGACTCGATGACATCAAGCGCAGCTCCACGAATACCATAATGGAAAAGCTTTCGAATCAGTATACGGTGTTCCACACAATCAAATGCTTTAGAGAGATCACAAAAAAACACCAATAGCATCATGTGAGCTCTCCCAAACCTTTAAGACATACGTCATTAACTTCACACCGGCATCCTTAGTTGATCTTGTTTTCGTGAAGCCGAACTGATTTTCGTGCAGTATTGAATGCTCGCTGAAGTGCGCCAAAAGTTGTATGAGCATATTTTTTTCAAATATCTTACTCAAAATTGGTAGTATAGATACTGGTCTATAATTTGAGGGGTCTGTTTTCTCTCCAGCCTTAAAAATTGGAGTGATTCTACTATATTTCATTAAATTAGGAAAGGTACCTCCATCTATACAAAGATTAAACAAGCGGGCCAAAATAGGACCCATAAAACTAATAATTGGCTCTACAATTTTTACTGACATTCTCCATAAGTCTTCAGTATTCTTTATATTTAAGCTTTTAAATCTTTTTATAATTTCGACAGTTGAAATATATTCAAAAGAAAAACTGGGTACTTCGTTCGTGAAATTAGCTTTAAGAATAGCTTCTGCTACATTGGGGAAAGAATTCAGTGACTTGGTGACTTCTAGAGGTAAATTAGAGAAGTAATTATCAAAAGTATTTGCTACATTTATTGGTTCTGAGACAGTCTGATTGTTAATTACAAGGACACATGCAGTGTCTTTTGGTTTATTTTTGCCGGTCTCAGTATTTATAGTCTTCCAAACTGTTTTTATTTTGTTATTCGATTTCCGATTTTATCTCTAATAAACAAAGCTTTAGCACGCATACAAACAGTCTTAAATAATTTTGAATAAGTTTTGACATAGTTATGGAAAACTTTATCAGATGTCATAGTTTTTTTATGATATAACTCATACATGGTATCTCTACTTTTTCGAATACCTCGAGTAGCCCAGTCACCAAAAACTAACTTCCCACTTGTACACATTTTAACCTTTGGACAAACTTCATTGATCTCGGTACTAACTAAAGATAATAATCTATAATAATAATCGTTATCCTCTTCCGAAAGATTCGCGATGCAAAGTTTTGCTTCAATATTTTGCTGAAGCTTTCCGAGCCTACTAGTTGTTAACGGCCTATGTTCGATTATCATCTTTTTCATGTTTTTATTGCCATTAAATTTTATCGCAAGGCCCTTGTGATCAGACCTAACACCGGTCATAATTGTAGTTTCCTTAGTCTTACAATTTGAATAAATATTGTCTATGCAGGTAGCTGAATGGTCAGTTATTCTAGTGGGCTCAAAGAATAAATAATTCAAATGGAATGATTTAAACAGTGCAATTAGGTTTGTTTTATCTGATGAATCTGTTAATAGATCGATGTTAAAGTCACCACAGATATAGATTTGTTTGTTACATTTAGAGATTTTCTTTAAAATTGATTCCATTGTATCCATAAAATTTGGAAAATTTGATTTATTCTCTTTACCATATGGTGGTCGATATACACACAACACTAGATGCTTTTCCACCTCTACACAAACTACCTCACAGACACGTTCTATCGCACATCCGACTAAGTCATGCCGCTCTTTGAACTTGATATTGTTTCTAATTAATATAATACAGCCTCCTCCTTCAGCGGATGTGCGGTTGAACGAGCTAGCCACCTGGAAATTACTTATATTAAATAACATCATATCTTTTTTAAGCCATGTTTCGGTAAAGCACAACACATCCAAAGGATGTTTATTTAAATAAAGTTCAATGTCAAGTATTTTGCCAGAGAAACGATTAATGTTTTGATAATACAATGTCATATCAGATTGTTTCTCCTTTGTCTTACTTAAAAGTTTAAACAATTTATATTATTAGTACTGTTATGTCATTTGAACACTTTGTTATATTTCCTATAACTGCGTTAATATTATAGGCTACTAAAGTAGCAATTAAATTCCTATATCTCTTAGATAGGTACATCCTATCCCGGGTCAGCTTAAAATTAGTAATAAAATATTTACAATCAAAAAATAAAAATTTGTCACTGTGACGACATGTCATATTATACATTAATGTATTTAATGAATGAATGTGCTCATTCTGTCTTTTTGTTAGCACATTCGAGTATGGAAAAGATATTAGCATTATTTTAAAACATTAAGTTTGAGAAGAGAGGTAGTTCTAGTAGTAATATCTTTTCTGTCAATACCTAAACTTTGCCCTAGATAGACAACCACTATTGTGGTATTACTCGATTTTTCAGTTCGTAGTTTTCAGTTTTAAGATCGAGTTTTAAGGTCCACAACCTTTGAATCAAGGTTTTAGCGCGGAAGATGACAGGGCTGATCCAACGGCATGGATCGTACAGACGTGCTATAGTGCTGAGTATTGACCTCTTGGTTAAACCATCTACAGTAGGTACTGAGACACTATAGGTAAATTCGTCAGTTTGTGGTATCCACTGTATACCAAGAACCTTGATGGAGTTATCATCTGGGCTGACGTCAAAATCTTTCGACATCTCGCAATGGTCATCTGGGAACCTTTCTAAGAGCCGACGGGAGTTGGATGTCCACTTACGCAGTAGGAAACCCCCCAGTGCGAGTAAGCTAATCAACTCGGTTTGTAAGGTCATGGCTTCACCGACAGTGTCATGTCCGGTGAGCACGTCGTCAACAAATATTGACCTAGAGAGCACCTGAGCGGCTCTGGGATAGCGTTGACCTTCATCCGCGATCAACTGCTGGATGGTACGGTTCGCTAAGAATTGGGCTGGAGCGTAATCCGTAAGTCACGGTGGACAATGCATACGTTAATAAAGGCTGATCTGGTAATGAACGCCAGAGAATGAGCTGAAACCGTCTGTGGTCGGGCTGAACCATGATGTTTCTGAACATCTGTTGTATGTCTGTGCTGAAAACGATCTTGTGTGTTCGGAAGTTTAAAATGATATGTGTGATATCTCGCTGCAGGGCCGGTCCCGTATGTAAGGTGTCGTTGAGGCTAGTGCCATTTGCGCTTTTACAACTAGCGTCAAAGACTGTACGTAGCTTGTCTGAATTGGCCTTAAAAATTCCATGGTGCGGTGTAGCAATGTGGCCGATCGCGGAACGTGTTTGGATGGCAGGGGTTCATGTGACCTATATCTAGGTACTCCTGCATAAACGCTACATATTTTGAGCGGAGTTAGGGGTTTCGTTGGAGTTTCTTCTCGAGGTTGAGAAACCGCCGAAGTGCTATAGCGTGCGTAGCCCCTAGTTCGGGGGCATCCGTAACAAACGGTAGCGCGACTATATATTTACCAGACTGGTCCCTCGTGGTGGTGGACTGGTATATTTTTTCGCACTCTTCGTGAGCTGATGTACCGTCGGTAATGGTATTACTGACTTCTTCTATTTCCCAGAATCTCTCTAGAGCTGAATGGATGTCTTGGCTTGACTGTCTGTGCCAAGTCAGTATGGTCTATTTGAGCTGAGTTGACCTGAGGCTGAGTGCCCGTACCTAGTGATACCGGGTCTAATAACGTGAAATTAAATATCGTGCCGAAGGCTATGGGTCTGCCGGGCCCTAGAAAAAATTTAGTACCGTCTGATTCTCCGAAAACAATTGATGGGTGATCAGAAATGCGATATCATTAGGTATCTCAGTGACTAGTTTCTTCATTCTGTATTCCAGAAGGTTTTTGTGCGTCGATTCACCACGCTCATCGATCTGTATCTCGTCTTCTTCTGACCAAATGACCACTCCTACAAGCGCTACGTAGATGTTAATAGGAGAGTATACCATTCGCCTTGAACAGGGTGCGGTCTGCTACTAGCACTAGTTCTATGTACCGAGACAATACATTCGCGTCGAATGGCTGTCTCACTTGGGAGTTCGGCGAATCTCTTTTGACTCGGTTTATCCTACTGTTCTTGATTTCCTTCTGTTTTTGATGCCTCATCCACAGTCTAGAGCCCTGCTGAGTGTTGTTTGTGGTGCCTCCAAGGAAACCACGATGGTTATTTGTGATCAAATCCTTGTGATCGTATAGGTAATGCCGGGGAAGGGCCTCACTATCTTCTGCAGGTTGTATGTATCTCATCCTCTGTCCGTCGAATATGACGCCACTGACGCCATTGCACGTGGAGACAGCCACCCAGGAGTTCAGCTTCCCTCTCACGCTGCCGCAATAATGGCACAAATCTATTTCAGGAATGCGGGCTGGTCCGTGCCCAGGTAGCAAAAACTGGTCGTAAAGGCGTCCAATTTACGTCAGTATATGACCTTTTGACGTCCCAAAATTGACCTTAAAGAACCCCTAACTAAAATGACTCCAATATGTCACATCCTTATGACGTACTCAGTGTCTGAAAAAAGACGCCTGGGGGACGACTTCGATGACGTCTTGAAGACCTATTATATATATTTATATAGATATAATTGGGGGCTGCAAAAAATACGTCTTTGTGGAGGGTAATATGACGTTTATGTGCACGTCAAAACAACGTGGCTTTGTTATCTACAAAGACGTCGTTCCGACGTACTGTGCCCTCAGGATGGTGTTGAAGAAAGAAACTAATAAATCTGCAATATAAAAATTGATTTCAAAAATACAATATAATATTTTGCTTAAGTATTTATTCTTATAATAAATTTAAGACCTACATCTTAAATATTTTCTATTAGAATATTTATAAAATTACTGTTTGTTCAGTCATTCAATAAGCATTCTATATATTTATACTTTCATGTTTTAGTATAAATATTGCAACCATAGGGTGAATTTATTAACAAAAACTGAGCTTAGGCGAGAACACACGAATCACATGCGACAAACGCTTGCGCGATGTAGAATTGCAAATTTGCAAAATAAAATGCAAATTAGTCACGCCATCTAGTTCAAAAATTTTGAGCTACGGTTTCGACTTTGACATTAAACTGTACAAAATATACTTCAACGATTACAAAACAATTTGAATTGTATCGATTTCATGTCAAATATATTAATAATACACCATTAAAGTTTATATGCACTGCTTAGCTAAACATAAAGAGAGAACTTCCGTAGCACTCCTGATAACATGACGTCTTTACGACTTAAAAAGGACGTCTTTGACCAGATGTCTTCCATTGGTCAATTGAAAGACGACGTTAGGATTTGGAATTTTTGTAGGCACTAATGATATGACGTCTTATTGACTTCATATAGACGTGTTCATATAGAAGGTCTCTATATGATATTATAATACTATTTTAGGACGTAGTGAAGACGTCTAATTTGTGTCCAAAGACGTACCGACCTTAATTTACTTTAAATGGACGTCTGTGCAACGTCACTTTTCGTCTTACGTCATCGGTCTGCTACCTGGGTGAGACTTCCTCTGGATAGGCGTCTGGCTGAAGGGTTCTGGATGCCTGTGTCACTTTGGAATAAAGTTTGTACACTAGGTTGACGCGCACTCGCATACCCGTGTATTTGCACGGGCAAAATGGCGATCGGATCCGGGCGTGTCGTGACGCGTAATCGCGGAGCTGATTAGATATGCTGATCGGGGCGTGCGCGCGAGCTGGTACAGTACGGGTGACTGACTCGGGGCGCTAGCCCAAGTAGACTCGAGGTGTGACGATGTGTCACGGAAAAGCGGGGGTCGCATTCCAATCTGTTGACTCGTCGCGCGGTCTCGCGCGAACACTATCTTTATACCAAAATGTCATAAAATATGTACATGGTGAAACGCAATTGCTATAATAGTCAGTGACGTAGTTATAGCTGTCACATGGGGAGGGGATCCGCAGGTAATAACTAAAAATCTAAACGCTCAAATCATACTCATTACATAAATGCCTATTCAGACCTGAGCGTTATTCGCTACCGCTGTGGGTAGCGAAAAATACCACGCGGAACTCGATGATGTATAGTATGAAGTTCCATAACTGCAGCGAAACTTGTACCGCCTAGTGAGGCGGTATTTTCTAAAGTTTGGCGAAACTAGTTCCGCCGCCGCCCCGCTAACCGTTGCCAACGAATATCTCTACCACGCGCGGTAGCGATATTCGCTTTGGTGTGAACAGTGAAATTAATGCATACCCTTTGGGATTTCTCTACCGCTCGCGGTAGCGAATAACGCCCAGGTTTGAATAGGCCTAATAGGTAAATGCTAGTTCAACTGCATACAAACAATAGTTATTTACCTATAAGTACATTAAAATACAATTTTAAGAAATGTAGTGGCCATAAATCTTTTTATAGCTATACTAGCGAATACCCGCGACTTCGTTCGCGTAGTAAGCTCGGCCTTCGGCCTCGCCATACCTCCCATCTTTTCTTAATGTAACTCTTTGATATTTTTTTAATGTAAGAACCATCTGCGAAGTATTGTATTAGAAAACATTTAAAAAAGATGAATGAAATTATAGCGTGACCAGGAGAAATAGGGGTTCATTTTTATATATATTATATAGATGAGGCAGCGTAACTTTTATTTAAGATATCAGTGCCTTCATTAAATGATGATAAGTATGACCAATTCAATAATTTACAATCACTAAAATGTTGCTGAAATTTTCTAAGTACTAAATACTTGGACTACTACTAAAGTAGGCAGTAAAGTACTTGGAGCGCGCGGCCTCGATTCAATTACTTTGCAGACAATTAGAACAGAGCAAGAGAGCCATCACGCGTACCAGTTCCACCAATCAAAATCCCCGAGAATTGACCAATTTACTTTCATGTGAGATGTGGACAAAAATTGTGACAAACAATGTTATCTGCCTAGACCCCTAACCCCCTCTTGTCGTAGGCGGAAATCTTATTATTTTGTCTATGCTGTGCCCAAGCATATTACGCTATTTCAACCGCATGGTGATGAATGATGATGATATGATGATGATGATGAAAAGTAATTTAACGAGCGATCGCGCACAAGGCGGTCGTTATGTTATTAATAAAACCGCTTAGCTGTTGCATTTACAGTTACTTGTGACGAAATGCATCTGGTACATGCAGAGGTTACCACTTAACATCAGGTGGGCCTCGTGCGTGTACCGCCTCTTAATATCATTAAAAAAATTAAACAATATCAACATTATTAAAATTAGCATTATTCAATTATTTATTACGAAAAATTCAAAAAGACTTAATTTTTTACTGATTTCGGTTGTACGCGTGTAGCCGACGCGCTCTGTTAAGACCGATTCACACTTATCGGTGAGGACACAGTTCCATCAACGTGTCCGCTCAGTTCAGTATCAGCGCTATAGTGTTGCGTCAGTGATTCAATTCACACATGTCAGTACTCAGTTCACGGAGCTTCAGTGAAAACGTGTCCGTCGTCAAGTATCGTAGTTGTTGTTATTGCTCTGTTCAATACTGCGGAGCTAGCAATGATAGCTATTACTTTAGACGAAGAAGAAGAGCAGCATCAAGAAAAAAAAAATGGGTGCATTTGCGCTCCTATTTTGTTCCACAAATTGGTTTTGTATTTCGAATCCATGTACCTACTTTGCATGAGACAAATCATACGAAACCCTATTTTTGCAAACCAATTCTATCAATATCTCGTCCTCCATTTTGTTTTTGATGCCGCGGCGTCCGTGCTCCGACAAAAAAATATCGTCGTCAACGAATATGTCCGTGATTGCCGGTGTCGGCACTGACAATGACAAGTGATAGAGTCTGGCCAACGAAAGCTGTCCACTTATTATTTTCAGAAGTTTTGATATGGCAATAATTTAAGACTGTCAAAATTGACACTGACGTTTCGTACTGAGTCATCTTCAGGTTTATGTGTATCATATTTTCATTGATTTTGTTTAAAATAATGCCGAGAACAATTAAAAGTTCGACGAGGAAGCTTCTATTTACTATGATTGACAAATATAAAGACATAAAAAGTGATTTAAATCAGAAATCTGCAGAGAAAATACTACGACTGGATTCAATCCTTTCACTTTCAGGTTAGTTTATTGAATTTCTAATGAAACATTTTGATACTTTTAGACTATTTAAGACAAATCGCAAAATTTTTCATGGTGTATCTACTTTTCAGGAAGTATTAACAACGAGGAGACAAAACTTAAAATTGTGGAAGCAGTAAAGAAAAAAATTTAATGGCGACTTCTGAAACACATTATTTAGAAAAGATATCTTCAATGACAGGTATTACTTTAGAAATTATAGATTTTAACAGTTACTTCGAAGAGTTATATAAATTTATGACAATGTATGGATGGCTAAATTAAATAATATAATATTATGGTTTTGTAATAATGTCTTTGTATATTATTATGGTTTTTGACTTTAATGACTGATAATTAATAATATACTGTTACATACATAATTTATTGTATTTGTTATCTTCAGATGTCAGTGTGAAGACTCTAAGAAGAATTAAAATTGAAGGGTCTAAAAATCAAGGACAGTGGAATACTCCGGGGAAAAATCGTCCACATTCAGCAACAGTTTCCAATTTGGATAATTTTGATATTTCAGCTATAAGAAACAAAATAAACGAATTTTATGGAGTAGAAAACAAGTCCCAACACTGAGAAGCCTGCACAATGAGCTGAGGGAAGCAATTGAATTTAAGGGATGCTGTGAAACCCTTAGAAAATTTTTACACAAGAACGGGTTTGAGTTTCAAAACAATAAAAATGAACGGGCTTTACTTACAGAAAAATATGAAATTGCGGCATGGAGACATAGATTCTTGAGGACAATACATAAAAAGAGGCTAGAAGGTAAACAGATTATTTACCTTGATGAGACATATGTACATCAGAACTATAAAGTTAAAAAATCATTGCAAGGACCTGCAACAAGCTGTGTCACTACTAATATATCATCAGGAAAAAGACATATTATTGTGCATGCCGAATCGGAGGAAGGGTTTGTGCCAGGTGCATTATTGGTATTCAGCACAAAATCTAAATCAGCTGACTACCATGATGATATGAATGCTACCAACTTTATGAAATGGTTTGAGGAAATGTTGATACCTAATCTCACTAAACCTAGTGTAATCGTGATGGACAATGCAAGTTACCATGTGAAACAAGTAAACAAATCCCCTACTATGTCTGATTCTAAAGCTAATCTCCGAATATGGCTTCAAGTAATATTCATTTTGAAGAATATCACACCAAAGCTGAATTAATGTGTTTGGTGAAAGATAATAAACCTGCCGTTGTTTACGAAGCAGAAGTGCTTCTAAAAAAACACAGTCATATCCACAATCACGAAATTTTGTTGCTGCCACCGTATCATTGCGACCAGGGACCGTACAACCCCAGTTTTGGGTTAAGCCTATCGAAGGGGTTTTTCATTTACCAAAAACCATTTCTATGAGGTTACCAATTGAAAAGGTTACCCTGCCTTAAACCCAACCATATGGTCACCCTTTGCTTAGGGTTTTCAATTGAAGAGGTATTGATAAACTTCTATAACCCTATGGTAGGGTTACCCTTTACCTCATAGGGTAACCCTTTGCTTAGGGTATTCGTATGAAGAGGTATTTGTAACTTTTAAAAATCCTGTGGTTGGTTGTGGGTAGCCCTGGGTTACCCTATCCTTTGGGTTGTTGATCGTAAAGTTAGCGTTGTCTTAATTGAATAAGAGAATCGCCGAGCGATCACTATTTTCGTGTTGTAGGTATTCAGCAAATATATTGCTATCTCAGCATTGCCTGCAACCGTGTGCGAGATCGAAATTCGTTACACAGAAAACCGCCGCTTCGCGCCGGCGAGAGTTTATTTGTCTTGCGAATAGATTGTGATTTGGGACTTTTGTATTTTGGAATCAAATTAAATGAATTAAAAAATTAAATGAAATCAAAATATAGTTTTATGTTTCAAAACGAGTATGAGTAGTCGTTATGTAAGTGTAGTTCTTTTTATACCTACGGAAAAACATTTTTGTTTGCAATACTTACATAATAAAATTATTCATAAGATATTTTACAAATGGCTATAATGATTTTTATATTATAACAAGCTGACCCGCCAGCGGCTTCACTCGCTTGGTCTTGGTATAGTGGCGAATACTTCATAGTCTGTAGAGCATAGAAAAGTAAATATGGTGTAAAAGAGTGAAATAATGTGCATGCAATGCTTAAAGCTTTCAACTTATATAAAATGATAAAGATTAATACCGTATTTATGTAATTAGCTTTATAATTGCCCATTTTTTAAGTATTAAAATTGATATAGTATGTTAGAGATAGACATACGCTGTTGAGGACTTTTTTCCTCTAAGTAGTTGTGTGCGCTGTGTACGTATATTGTGTTAGAGCCTGAAGGCATTGTAAGTAATTAAATCCAATCCGAATAGTAACCCGTCTTGTTGGGTACCACCGCAATGCCAGTTATTTTGATTCGGAGTAGTAATATGCACTAAGCACGTATATTGAATTAAGGCTCGAAGTCCTTGTAACTAATTAAATCCAATCCGAATAGTAACCCGTCTTGTTGGGTACCACCGCAATGCCAGTAACTTTTAATTGTAGTAGTAGTGTGCGCTGTGCACGTATATTGTGTTAAAGCTTGAAGACATTGTCACTAATGAAATCATACCCGAATAGTAACCCGTCTTGTTGGGTACCACCGCAATGCCAGTTATTTTGATTCGGAGTAGTAATGTGCACTGAGCACGTTTATTGTATTAAGGCTAGAAGTCATTGTAACTAATTAAATCCAATCCGAAAAGTAACCTGTCTTGTTGGGTACCACCGCAATGCCAGTTACTTTTAATAGTAGTAGTAGTGTGCACTGTGCACGTATACTATATTAAGGCTTAAAGGCATTGTATGTAACTAATTGAATCATTTCCGAATAGTTATCCGTCTTGTATGGTACCACAAGTCATTGTAACTAATTAAATCCAATCCGAATAGTATCCCGTCTTGTTGGGTACCACCGCAATGCCAGTTAATTTGATTCAAAGTAGTAGTGTGCGCTGTGCACGTATATTGTGTTAAAGCTTGAAGGCATTGTCACTAATGAAATCATACCCGAATAGTAACCCGTCTTGTTGGGTACCACCGCAATGCCAGTTATTTTGATTCGAAGTAGTAATGTGCACTGAGCACGTATATTGTATTTAGGCTCGAAGTTATTGTAACTAATTAAATCCAATCCGAATAGTAACCCGTCTTGTTGGGTACCACCGCAATGCCAGTTATTTTGATTCGGAGTAGTAATGTGCACTGAGCACGTATTAAGGCCCGAAATCATTGTAACTAATTAAATCCAATCCGAATAGTAACCCGTCTTGTTCGGTACCACCGCAATGCCAGTTATTTTGATTCAAAGTAGTAGTGTGCGCTGTGCACGTATATTGTGTTAAAGCTTGAAGACATTGTCACTAATGAAATCATACCCGAATAGTTAGTAACCCGTCTTGTTGGGTACCACCGCAATGCCAGTTATTTTGATTCGGAGTAGTAATGTGCACTAAGCACGTATATTGAATTAAGGCTCGAAGTCCTTGTAACTAATTAAATCCAATCCGAATCGTAACCCGTCTTGTTCGGTACCACCGCAATGCCAGTTATTTTGATTAGAAGTAGTAATGTGCACTGAGCACGTATATTGTATTAAGGCTCGAAGTCATTGTAACTAATTAAATCCAATCCGAATAGTAACCCGTCTTGTTGGGTACCACCGCAATGCCAGTAACTTTTAATTGTAGTAGTAGTGTGCGCTGTGCACGTATATTGTGTTAAAGCTTGAAGACATTGTCACTAATGAAATCATACCCGAATAGTAACCCGTCTTGTTGGGTACCACCGCAATGCCAGTTATTTTGATTCGAAGTAGTAATGTGCACCGAGCACGTATATTGTATTTAGGCTCGAAGTTATTGTAACTAATTAAATCCAATCCGAATAGTAACCCGTCTTGTTGGGTACCACCGCAATGCCAGTTATTTTGATTCGGAGTAGTAATGTGCACTGAGCATGTATATTGTATTAAGGCCCGAAATCATTGTAACTAATTAAATCCAATCCGAATAGTAACCCGTCTTTTTCGGTACCACCGCAATGCCAGTTATTTTGATTCAAAGTAGTAGTGTGCGCTGTGCACGTATATTGTGTTAAAGCTTGAAGACATTGTCACTAATGAAATCATACCCGAATAGTAACCCGTCTTGTTGGGTACCACCGCAATGCCAGTTACTTTGAATCGAAGTAGTAGTGTGCAGTGTGCATATATATTATGTTAAAGCTTGAAGGAATTGCAACTATACTAATTGAATCATTTCCGAATAGTATCCCGTCGTGTCGGGTACCACCGCAATGCCAGTTACATTGAATGAAAGTAGTAGTGTGCACAGTGTACTTATAATTGTGTCTAGACATTAATGTATTGGAACTAAATTAATTATTTTCAATTCAACAACTCGTCTTCGTGGGTACCATCACAGTACAAGATATTCTGCCTTGAGTTGTAGTAGGGTGCACTGTTCACATTGTGATTACGCTCATTTCAATTATTGCTGAATGAGTAACTAACATGCCAATTACTCTGCCTAGGGGTAGTAGTGTGCACGTATGTTTGATGTAAGTTTAAAGATACACAAATTTCCGTATCAATCGTAGAAGCGTCGCAATAGTGCGGTAATTGTTCAATAGGTAAGAGACTTGGGGCCCAGGACATGATGCAGGAGCCGAAAACAAGTAGCAGGAACTATTGTCCGTGTAGGTATTACGTAGGTCCATGAGTTAAATCTCACCTTTTTCTAGTCTATGCTCTGGTAGATAACAAACACTTGATTAATAATTATCACGTGTTAAATAATGATGATATTAAAAATAAAACGAGTCCAGCGTGATATTTTATTTTACCTTTTTGACCTATGTCTACTTGTAATATAGAAACCAAAGTTGACACAAAAAGATCAAAATATGAATGCGGCGCTGTTTTGCTCGAGTGGTTGGGCCACTGCCGCCGGGCGCGCTAGTGAGTATCTCGCTACGTAAAATACCTAAACTCGCGTAGCGCTGCGCAGAATGAATGCTCTTAAGTATTAAAAATCAAAACAGTTAAGATCATTAGCATAATAAAGTGACAGCAACCAGTAGTAAATAGTTATAAATAATCATAAAACTAAAACATAAAATATATTTTTCCGTGATATGTGAGTAAACTGTGAACATAACAAAGAATTGCAACATCACTTTCTTGTTCCAAATACCGCCGGCTTACTTGTTCGCACAGCTTAAGTATTAACCTTTGGACTACAATAACAATACGAATACCAAATACCCTTTCATTGAGTAACACTTACGGGTCGGGTTTTTAATTTTATTATGAACCTTTTAAAAATACCTTACAAATGGGTATCCAAATTAGGGTAACCCTTGTGTTACCGTGTTAACACAGTTCAAAGGGTAACCCATAGGCATGGCTTACTGCTGAGAGTAAAAACCCACAGCGATAGGGTTTTTACTAACCCTATAAATCAACGGCGACAACAACCCTACCAAAGGGTAACCCAATTGAAGAGGTTTTAATAGGGTTATTCAATAAAATAGGTAACCGTTTTAAAGGGTAACACTTATAGCTTAAGTTTTTTACTAACCCTGTTAAAATACCCTGGGTTAAACCCTAAAAATGGGTAACCAAATCAGTCGCAATTTGCGACCTCAATGCTATTGCATGAGCTTGTATGGAGTCAAGCGAAGAGAAAAGTAGCAAGCAAAAATATAGGAATACCAGGGTCTGAAATGCAAAATTTAATAAAAGAATGTTTTCTATCCATAACTGCTGATGACTGGAAGAAGTACACTGATCATGTACTAAATGTGGAAAATCAGTACAAATTAAGGGACCGTATTACTGAAAACGAACTTGAACCATTCATAATACATGTTGGGGACAGTAGCAGTAGCAGTGAAGAAAGCAATGAAGCTGATTCAATATCAGGTGTAGAGTTTTTGGAATCCGATTTTAACTATGACTCATACCTCCTATATATGTACGGCTCCTCGGGGTCCTCGACTGCACATAAATAATGGATTATTTGAAAATAATAAAAAGACAGAATTAAATGTAATCTTTTATTTGATATTCTTCATAAAACATTCGAAAATTTCAACAACAGTTGCTAACAAAACAAAATTTTTACAACTCGAAATAAATGTACTTGCTGAAAAATAAATAGTATCAACTCCGTTTATGCAGTGTACCTATATCCAGGGTTAACAGCTCTTGATTTTTTTAAATTCCCGCCTTTTTTCTTGGACAGCTTTCGTTAGCTCTATGCGTTCATAGAGACTGTATGAAAGAATATTTCGCACTGTGCTGGTACTGTGCCGTTACTGTGTCGGAACTGTAGCTTCACTGATAAGTGTGAATCGGCCTTTAGCCGCATAGTTTATGGACAGACCTTTATCAAACTTTGATATACTATAGCAACTCTACTGATCTCTGACCCAGATATATTAATCTACTCTTTGTGACGCTCTTGCTTTTTAGCATAGAGAAAATTGCTTTTTAGTAGAATTTCGTTGCGAGGCAGTGTGCGCGTGTCATGCATGCGGTTGCCTAGCAACTAATAATCAAAACATCCGTATAGATAAATAAAATTCCCCACTGAGAAATTGCACAAATTGTGTATTTTGCGTTAAATATCTATTCGTTTCTTATGATAGCTATCCTCATCACTGAGCATGTACCTAATAATAAAACGTTTGATAATTTAATTTCCCAGTATTTATAAGTTGGCTTCATTTAATATTATCAGGTTGAACATGAGAGGATGAGACATTACCTGCATGTGAATTCGAAGAGAATATATTATTATAGTAAATATTTATAGCAATGGCTTATAAAACTTCATACGAACTTCACCATCACTTTCCTAGACTCGCTGAGGAGTCTGGTTTCACATTCAACACACATCGACCGAGGGTTCACATAGACTGGAATAAAATAAGTAAGTACGTTACATATATATGTAAAAGTAATATATCCAATATGACTATAAACAATGTTAATGTTATATAATGTTACCTAAAGTGACTTTACAATATTAATAATATTAAATATTTATCGCATAGGTACGTAGCCCTATATTTGTGCCCGTGACTGCCCATTGCAGTTTTCTTAGGTAGGTATAGGTACTATATCTAGGTGTAAGCCTACGATTGATTTTTTACAGTACATAATCAAAGTAGCCTTCAGACTGAAAAAAGAAAATGTGCATCATATTTTGTT
Organism: Selenia dentaria; assembly: GCA_917880725.1. Classification (NCBI taxonomy): domain Eukaryota; kingdom Metazoa; phylum Arthropoda; class Insecta; order Lepidoptera; family Geometridae; genus Selenia; species Selenia dentaria. The sequence continues at coordinate 23,416,888 of OU862879.1, forward strand.
TGGGTCTAAATAATAGTAAATAATTGCACATCTCAAGAAAGATACCTACTAAAAATATGTTTACTTTATGGTAACCAACACGCCTGCCATGACAGTCGAAGTGCCACTCAGAGTTGAAGTTTTACGAGGCACTGCACTGCGCTCGTTACCCGAGACATTCGTTTTTCTGACTCATTTGCCCAGTAATTTCACTTGCTACAGTAGCCTTCATACATTCATACACTGCTTGTTCACACATTGCTTCACGGCAGAAATCTGGCACTGTTGTGGTACCAAGCAAGACGGTCTGATGCACATGATACCTACTAGGTACACGTAGCTAATTCGTATTTCCTAACTTTTTAGGATTGACTTCCCTACAACGGAGAAAAATTCTTCAACATCGTCCTTCATGGACTCACCATTAACAACCCTCACTCACACTCGCGCACACTTACCTACTCTTAACTTAAGAACACGCACGTTCGCTTACTTATCCGCTCATTCTAACTCAATCCATTCAATCACTCTCTTACATATTTAATCACTGTAGCTCACTTAGGTAGGCACTCATTCATTATCTTTAAGTACTAGGTACTTTTCGAAAATGCCCAATCACGTATCACGTAATCTCGACGTAAAGCAAGGTATTACATCCCCGGGGTTGTAATATTGTATGAAACTCCCATAGGCGTAAAGTGATTAGGATTTGGAACCTTAAGTGTAGGAAAACTCTTAGTACGGAGTAGATACGGGCATTGTGACAAGAGGTTATTCGAAAATCGAATTGGCCACCACAGACAAGTACCTACAGAAAAAAAAAATACTTAACTCTACATAACTCACTCGCTTCGCTCGGGATTTCGATTTTTATCTCTCGGTGCATAATCTACTGTTACCTACTCACTAGTCATTAAGTCACTAACATGCTCGCTCGCTCATTCACACTCACTCATTCACTGTATTGGAATTTAAAAGAGGATTCAGAAGTAAGCCAGCTTGGAACATTTCGTGTTGTTGTCGTCGCTTGGGCTTCGGTACATAACTTTAAATTAAAAATCTGTTCATTATTATATTTAAAACTCCATTGAAGAAAATGTAATCTATATTATATAAAAGCGAAAGGTCACTCACTCACTCACTCATCACGAAATTTCAGAAACTACAAGTGCTAGGAGTTTAAAATTTTGCATACGGGTTCTTTTTAGGTGCTCACTAAGACGGGATTTTATGAAATTGGGGTTGATATATATAAAAGAAGATCTGATGATGATGATGATGATGTAAAAGAATAAATATAAAAGAAGAAGTCCTGACTGACAGACAACGCACAGCCTAAACCACTGATCGTAGAGACTTGAAATTTAGAGGGTGTATTGTCCTTGATACGTAGAGAATGTACTAAGAATGGGTTTTTCGAAATTCTACCCCTAAGGGGGTCAAAAGGGGTTAAAACGTTTGTATGAAACTCCTTTGTTTTTGAACGTAGTTGTGAAAATTTGTATTTGAATAGCTCATTCAAAATAAAAAATGTAAAACAATTTTTTTTGTATCGTGGTGGTTTAAGTGGGTAAAATGGAGGGAGAGAAAGTTTGTATGGAAAGTTTTTTGTTTAAAGTGATGATTTCTATATTTATTGACAGGGATGACTTAAGGGGGTGAAATAGGTGATAATTTTTTTTCAAAAGTGTTTGTTTTTGGAGCTAAAGTGACGAAAATTGATAACTGGATAGGTAATTTAAAATAGTGTTCCTTTCAATATTTTTGCAGGGATGACTTAAGGGGGTAAAACGAGGGACGTAAAAACTACTACATATTATAAAATGTAGAGGTCAAATTTCTGTACAATGAAAAATATGCTAAAAACCGAGTCAGGGGATGTAAGGAGTGAAAAATAAGTTCAAATTGTTTGTTTCTCTGTATGTTTGTCTGTCTGTTTGTACGGGCTAATCTCCGAAACGACTGGACCGATTTAAACGAAATTTCGTATGGTGGTAGCTTATATGCCTGATCAACATATGATAGTTTTGATCCCGGTAAATGAAAGAGTACCCGTGGGATAATTACAAATCTGTAATTACCGTATCCCGCGAGACCACGCGAGCGAAGCCGCTGGCGGGTCAGCTAGTATATAAATAAACAACGAATAGTTTTATACCTACATCTATATATTGGTTACCAATTCTGAATTATTAACGAACTGCTCAATATTTTACTTTACAGAGTTGATTGATCTAGACAGTCTTATAAGGGAAAGGAAGTTTGTACTTATCGAGCAACACTTGAATGATGTAAGTGAATAAATTTAAAAAGTCATAAGAGGATGTGCATGAATTTGAAGAGTTTAGAAATCGTTGAAATGATTCCACAATTAAATAATTGCAGAGAACCACCGCGAGCAATACCCTCCTTTTCCTCTTTGCTAAGAGCTGCACTTAACCTTTCGTATGGCTGCAGAGATTACCAAAAAACGGTCTTCATCAATTTTCGATGTCGCATAATACTCCCAAAAACGAAAAGAGCGTTTCGGAGTCGCCTGGCAGATGCCTCAGCGCTTGTTACGCTCATGAGGCGGGAACGGCAGCTTTCGCGTGTTTGCTCCTGCCCCTCTCTTTTTTTATGGGATAGGTTGGTAAACGAGCAAGCGGCTCACCTGATGGTAAGTAATACCGTCACCCACGAACATCCGCAATACCAGAGGTCTCGAGTATGCGTTGCCGACCTTTGAGGAAGTATGATAGGAAGGAAGACATAAAAGGGGTGAGGGTGGAGGGGAGGGGGAAGGAGAGGGATGATGGGGAAAGGGGAAATCGGACCTCCGGAACCTCCCACAAACCGACGAAACGCAATAAGTAGCAAGTTATGTTAGGTACTTCACGTCGGTGTTATATGGGAGTGTGGTACTTACCCTGTCGTGCCGGACCATTCGGCTGTGGGGTTACAGCGTGGCACTACCACCGAAAACTCTCTCTATTTCGGTAATCTCTCGGTTCAGCTACACTCTTTGTTAATAAATATCTTCATTGTCATCAGGGTCACAACTTATTCATTGGCTTGTAACATAGATTTCAATATGGAGCCGAAGCAGAGCAGCTGTCTTTGTGAATGAGTTCGCCCGGGGCTAGTACTAGCTGCCACCTTTTCCTACCGTGAAGCAGTAATGTTCGCATTCCTGTGTTTGGTTGACGGGGAAAGTAGTACAGGCACATGAGACTTAGGCCCGATTTCACCGTTGAAATTAACTACGGACATTTGGAGCTAAACTCGTTTAAGCATTCAAACGAGTTCAGCTCGTACATTTAACATTTTACCACCACAAACTAAACGTTAACGTTAATCTCCTTTAATATTCTTAACGCCCAATGACGGCGGTTTAACGTCTCTAACCGAATAGTACTCTAAACGAACTTATTTACCGTGGGGTGCCGGAATAGAGTAATAACGTAATCGCGATCAAAAGTTAGCTGCAAAATGCCGGTGAAATCTGTTTATCTTTAATTGAAGTTAAACTAGATATATGAACTTATTTCTCCAGATTCGAGTTTAGTTAAGTTATAAGCGTTATATATTACGATTAGTGAAATCGGCCCTTAATGTCATCAACTTAATGCCTCAGGGTTACAGCGCAGTGCAATTTGTCACGTGTGGGGAATTGCATCTGTTCAGTTCTAGGCCGAGGTTACCACTTAACATCAGGTGGGCCTCGTCCTTGTACCGTTTACTAATAACATTGTAACAAAATATGCTAGAATACGATTTTTAAATAATTTCCGAGTACTGATCAAAAAGATTTCTGATAAAGAAGGTGTTACAGAAAGTTTTTCTGATGTAATATTTCGACCTCTGGACAACGCATTTTACCACGTTCAAAAATGATCAGACATATGTATGTTACGGGTGGGTAAAAATTGTAACATTTTCCAAACGGTGTCGCAAGTTAATGCTCTTAATATTCCTTCCGAAAATATTTTTTTTTCGCGTTAATTAACCTAAATTTACACATAACGTCGGCTAATTACGTGAGTTAACACCCTCAGCGCCATGTGTATCTTTTAGTCACACAGTATCTGGAGCACTGTGTATCCAAAAGTATACACATCCCTCTACTTAATCAGAACACTGTGTCTCCTTTTGGCGCACGCTTTCTATACATTTTCTATGCAAAAATTGAAGCCCTGGCCTAGCGCGTTTTTTTGGTATACGTGGCTTGGGAATCGGTAAATTTTCAAAGAAGATATTGACCTATGAATTTTAGTGTCCTATTTTGTTGGTAGTAATAATGAATCAAAATCGATATGTATTTTAGCGTTTTTATTATATTATAATCAACATATGGCATTGCAAATAACTAAATAATTATAATTTACTTCGAAAAACAACAAAAACTCTAGAGTGGCAATCATTGAAGCAATTTTGCAAATGGAAACCGCACAGACAGAACATTTAGTTACAACTTGGCGAGCTTTTTTCAGTTTTCCTTCAATGATCTTCCCTGCCCTACCATATTTTTTATAGCATTCTGAGCATCCAGTTTTCTTTTTTTATACCATCTTTTATGTTCGTCACCAGGTAGTGTTTAACACTGGTGCTTGATGGTGTCACGGGCATTCTAGTATTTGCTCTCTCATGTAACCCTGTGATTACTTGCTCACGAAACTCGGTTATTGTAAGCTTTTTTTGTGGGTATATTGGTTGTAAAGAAAGTGAGCATTCACCAAGCTTGTACCCCATATAATTTCAATCATCACTTTACGATACCATTTTGTGCACCTCCGCAAAACTGAAGAATATGTCGCCATCTGATCACTTATATCGATTGAAGATTTCCCTTTATTATAATCTTCAATACAGGCAGGTTTTGTTATGCTTTCACCTAATCTGTTTCTCTTTGTGACTAAACTAATAGCAGATTGCCTAGTGGAAAGCATAAGGACATCGCGTTTATCCCGCCATTTCAGGGCTACGATGCCATCTCCTCATCATCAAATTCGGTCTGGCAGTTTTTGAGATACACTCTAATAACTGAATAGAATGGAAGTCGGTATTAAATTTTTCAAAATGTACTTGTGTATTTTTTTGTTTCCTGCTGCCTCAATTTAAATAATTGTTTTAGATATTGGACTGTGTTTTCGAATCAGAATTCGACGTCCGTATTCTAGACGAAGGTGTTATGAAAATGTTTAGATTAGCACAGTTAGCAGTTGAATATCAGCAGTTTTGTCGCCACTATCTGGATCGAAGTGTCTTCGTACTAAGAGAAGAAATTACTTCCCTTGCTCAAGTAAGAACAATTTAATGTTTTCAGTACAGACTTTAATAGAATTTTACTTAAGTATTATTATTCTGACACGGATTGCCGAAAAACGCGGGTTTTTCGGCAATCCGTGTCTTTGCTTGTATCTCGTCCGAGGTTGTGTATTTTTCTTTCTAAATTTTCGCAAAGTTTGCTCTCGCTAAGCAGGTAGTTACCGTGTTAGTGCTTAAAATCATGTATTAAAAATAATATCTTTATTCATACGTTTCAGCAATTAGATAGGACTAAGAAAAACCTTCAAGATAGAGAAGATGAACTTAAAAAAATTAAAAAACGGTCAAGGTATTCATTCAAAACTCCACTACCGTATGGCAATGATAACATTGCCGCTATGATTCTGAAAACTTTATCCAATAAAGGTGAAACTATGTTTCCTTCTACTTCTACTGCAGATGCGCTCCATCACAATAAGTGCAGCTACTGCGACAAAGTGTTTTTGAATCAACTTTACCTTCAAAGTCACATAGCAAGACGCCACTCGGAAGTCATGAACTCTCCGCAAATACCAACGATTGTACAAAAAACTGATGAAAACGTGAAAATGAGTGTAGAAATAACAGAACTAAGAACTAAACTTAAAGAAATGGAACATGATATTGCAAATATGTACAATAAAAATACTACAACCACAGTTAAAGAAGCACACAATTTAGCTTCAGATATAACCCAAAGTAACGATATAAGGATTACTAAAGATGCTGAAGTTTCTACGAATACCGAAGATTATTTATTGGCCAAGTTCGAACAATGGAAGACAGAAGAACATGAAAAGTATAACAAAGAAATAAATGAACTACGAGGACAGATTTTAGAAACAATCAATACTATCAAAGAAAAGCAGGCACCGCAACTTGAACCCAAAAGTGACAAAATTATAGAAGAATTACACACCACTATCAAACAACAAGGGTCTGAAATCTTAATCTTGAAACAAGATTTGGCTAATTCTGTAAGTACAAATATTATTAAAGTAAGAGAAATATGTAGGAACTAGTTGTAAAACCAAAGAACTACATACTTGTACCTTATTTTACCAACGGTACGAGACAACGGCGACTCGATCGATGATTGATTTAAAATGTATACCCTACATGTCATAATGGCTCTTCATATGTTGTATGTTTTATTTGACGAGCAAAAAAATATGCGTTATTTTCATACTTCACAAAACATCTGCTAAATTGTCCTAGAAATTCATTGGATTTGAGTAGGTTCTTTTGTAAGCAGGCATTTAAGCAATAATTTCTACTTTGTTAAAGAAAAATGAAAAGGATAAAGATGGCACAGTAAATCATAGAGAAACTGAAGCTCAAATAACATTTTGGTCTAAGCGTGCCGAAGCTCAGTCCAAACAGTATGAGGCGTTGCTTCAAAAGTTAAATGATGTTGCCCGAGACGCTAAGGAAGCACGTGCTTTAGCTGAAACAGAAAGAGAAAGGGCTACCCAGCTACAAGATTTACTGCAAAAAAGTCTCGCTCGTAAAGCTTCCGAAACTGTAACAACTTCAACCGATGATCTGATTGTGGTAAATATAATCACAATAAAATACAGAATAAAATAATTAAAAGTTTGATTAAATTAAGTGCCTTCTTATGCATTTCTTTCCAGACTACTCATGTAAAAAGTGACGAAATTAACATCGTAAAAGACTCTGAAGGTAAAAAAGCAATCGATAAGACTAAATTAAGGGCCGATCGTCATACACTAGAACATTTACATAAGAAAGCTCAAGAGCTTCTTAATATGGGCTCACTTAGTTCAACTTCATCGGAATCATCGACCTCACATATAGAAATCAAATCAATTAGGAATAATAAAAATGTTGTCAGTTCTTCAGGCCAGATGCCTCACCCAAAACAATATAAAACAGAAGCTACAAAACCAAACCAAAGGAAACACACAATAGTTTCTTCCAGAAAGGATTATAAGCAAGTGCCAAAATCAAAAATATCAAATACTACGAAAGAAAATATAGAGACGAGAGATAAATTCAATCTAAAGAACTTGACAGGAACCACATCTGCTACCTCTGGAAGGTAAATTAACATTTATGTTACAATTTCATAGGTTTTTAAAATACAATTCTTTCGAGCTAAATCTCTTAACTTCATTTCAGCCCTGTAAAAATTATAAGAGCAAAGCTTACAGAAGAAGTAAATAGTCGATTGATTTCATTTGGAGTGGATCCTCTAAAATGCAGACTGCCTCAAAATGTCTTCCAAAAACAACGAACTGAATTACAACAAATGCATGAACTAAAAATAAAGGTGCGTATTATTTTATCTTGTTTCCATACGGGTAACAATAAATAGTATTGGCATTGGTTCATTTGAAGTATGAATTATTTAACTGACTTTTTTATTCTTACAGAAAAATCCATCTTATGAGAAAGTTAGACATGGTATTCTTGCATACTTGGACTCAAACACATCCATGTCAAATAAGAATATTAATGGGACACACGAATACGTTTCTCCTACAAAAATAAACAAACCTTTTCGCAGTTTAACCTCAGTGATATCTAACGTTAAGTCTAAAGCATTGTCTTTAGTAAAGCTTAATGATAATAACAAAGATAAGAGAAAATCGGTAAACGCTGATGTAACTAAAAGAGCGATGTCTCTTCTCAAAACCCCACCGGATTCTGCACCTGGTAGCCCTGTGGATGGAACCACTTCAAATATAAGAAAAAATGATATGAACGACATAAAACCAGACACCGCACAGAACACAAACAAATTAAAACATAAGCATGAGGTAAAAGCAGATATCGTAACGAACAACTTAAGCCAAAAACCTGCAAATCCTTCAAAAATAAATGGTCTGCTGTTCGATTCTGAAGAATCAAATGAGAGCGATCATAAATATTATAATTCAACTGTAGTGTCCGAGACGTCCAAGTCTATCGAAAATCTCATCAAATCTCCAGCACGACGGCCGTCTTCTGCAGATACAAGTTTAAAGACAGTACGTAAATACATAATTGAGAATGGTAATCTTTTCACACGTACTCAATCTGCTACCAACTTGTCTGAAACTAAAACAGAGGTCAATAATACTGGTAACAAATTGCAAAACTTTAATAATGAGAACAGCAGCGATGATATTGAGTCTCTTACTGACACTCCAATCAAGAAAACTCAGTTAGATGAAAACGTCCAAATAGTAAAACAAACTAAAAGTGTTCTCAAAAATGCTTCCTCAATATCATCACTGAATAAAAAGAAAGTTTTATTCGACATGGATGCTATTCAAATGAAGTCCGTTAGCGCATCGCCATCACAAAGTATTACTGAAAAAAGCGATGGTAACGAGAAATACGAATTAGGATTGGTGAATCTTGATGCTGAAGAGTGGGATATTTCTAGGTAAGTTCCCTACCTACCAGGCGCGAATTTAGCCTACAAAAACGGTTGTGGTCACAGCCACCCGAAAATCAGCAAAGTACCTACGAGTCGGACCATGAACTCTTTCATGATCGATATAGTATCAAGTAGCTCGCCTGATGTTAAGCGTCACGCTTGCCCATAACAGTCCAGGGCCATTCAAAATTTTGAATTAGGTACAACATTTGAAAACCGTGCATGGCAAAGCACTGCGCTTTTTACTAAGATAGGTATAAAAGATATTTTGCTGGAAACAACTACAAAGGATATCAAATGATGTCAAATTAAATTTAAAAGAAGCTTACGTTTCTTTTTCGCGAAAACGTTAATAATTTCACCGATATCCAGGTTTTGTATATTTTATAAAACGTCTTATCATCGGCATGTCGAATATGAAAGTGTGACTTGACATGACGACTGTCAGATTATATTATATCTTGGGAAACACAGACTCACGCAAAGGGCGTTCTTTCCATGGGAGGGTACGCATGATAACAGTAGAAGCACAATGCTTCGTGCGTAGGTATGTATAATATCTAGTAACTATATTCTTGGTCAATTCGTAATATGTAGGTAAGTGCCGTGCATCTATGGGTGATATACCTAGTTGAGGCTGAAGTTAATCTCGTAATGCACCACACCTAATATTGCTTTCATTTCATTTCATTTCAACGGGCAAACGAGATCGGAATAGAAATACAGCTTGAACGTAATCTCGTTGGCAGCAACTACTCGGGTATAGTGACTAGATTTGTTGCCGTGTCCAAAATATAAAACGTATGGTGAACTAGTCGTACATTTCAGTATTTTAACCGCCAATAGACTCTCATCCCGCGGACAACCGCTGGCAGATCCAAGGATACTGAATTGTGCCGCAGAAGCTTTGACATCCTTGAACTAAATAGGTAATAAAACTAAACATTTACAGCATTGAGAATGAACCTTTGAAGAATGACACCAAGATTCAAATCAATACACGTACAAGCACAAAGATAGCAGAGTTAAAGCAAACAATTGAGTCCCAACTGGCGCGAAGAAACGATACCCCGTCTACTGCTATAGTCGGTGGAGTGGACATACTAGCAGGTCCCATGGCCAGAGCACCCAGCATCGGAGGCAGTAACACCAGCCTCGGAAGTTCGATCTTGGATGATTCTGACGGTGTTCAGGCAGTAAATCTTAAAGCTTTTGTAAAACCAAGGAAAGTATCTGAAAAAGATGATATCGAATCGGATGTTTCTGAATTTAGCTTAGATGGTATAGTTAATAAGAACGAATCATTTTAAGAATTTAATATAATTAAGTATGTATTTGGGAGCGGGTAGTAAAATAATTGTAACATCTGTATATTTCTTATCTTTTAATAAGTTTCCGAAGCGTCCCAGGAATTCAAAGCTCAGAGAGAGAGAACAGTCCCCATAGGTTCATCTTACAGCAAGAATTGGTTCTACATCAAGCCAATTCTTTGTCTTTCGTACAAATTATCAGGTAAGTACTTACAACTCTCAACAGTCTCATATATTATTTGAACGAATTTGTTACGATTTGAACTTATTAATGTGGCCGTAACGTAAGAGAATGTCTATTCATGGTGTTAACTGCTCCCGCGCTTTTCCTGTAATGCATGATGAAATGTACCCTTTGTCCCCGGGATAATATTATATTATCTCCTTGCCACATTTCATTCCGTTCCGTTCATTATCACGATCCGTTCAGCCGTTTAGGCGCGAGAAGGTAACAAACAAAAAGCGAGATAGAGTGACAGTTACTAACGTTTTTATAATATAGCTACTCGTAGGTACTAACTGGTGCCCGCGACTACGTCTGCGCAGGATTATTACTTCGAGTAGCTTATTAACTTCTCCAAGGGCATATCTATCTTTATACCAAAATGTCATAAAATATCTACATGGTCAAACGCAATTGCTCATATATAATATATATGAGTAAATTTAAATACTTAGTATATCAATCAGTAAAAATTATAAAATACAGGACTTACGTACCTACATACAAATTTAAAATTAATTACTATGAAAATAAAAACTGTCATTACTTTTCATCACCCTTGACGGTCGCCGAGCACGTCTAGTATATCGAGCTGTCAAATTGACTTGGCTTTTGACTAAGCAATCAGAAACTGACACAACTGATAACTGCACATATCGTCGGACTGTTAGTTTGATACAACCACTACTAAATGCTTTCACACTGTGTCGTATAGTTAACATTATCGTCGCCGACAGATTATCGTGCCGATATCGGGTGATGACACAGTGCGGGGTGAAGCAGGACCGTGGGGGGATTAGCTTCGGCAGGCACCAGCATAACACGCTGTTGGTTATATCGTGTCACACAGGGCATGAAACCGGTATTTAAAATACCTGATTTTTCCGATTACCACCGTTTTCCATAATACCGAAACCGAGAAGTTCAATCAGAAGAAATATTTTTTACACAATTAATACCTACTGGTTAGAATTTAGATAATACCGGTAAACTATAAAAATAACACTTATTTTAGACGTGCCACTTTGATAAGTGCCGACAATGACGGTGAGCCGCTTGTTTGTTTTCCAACCTATCTCATAAAAAAGTGAATACCTGAACAATCAGTTTCAGTTTATTCCAACTTTTTTCTTATCCCACATAAATGCTCCACGTTTTTAGCAAGTCTCATTGCTGAGACAGACTATCACTTTCCCCAGACAGCACTTTTTGGTAACACTAGTAACATTTTTGGTCGCTGTGTAGTCTTAGTTCGGTCGCTACGACCAAAAGTGGGGACGATCTAGACACAGTAACATTTGGTTTTTAATTTACGTCGCTTTGTGGTAACATTCTTCTCAGTCTGCAACGACTATATCAGAAATATTTTACTCATTCATTCATTCATTCATTCGTCTTTTATTTATCGCAACATACAGAAAAGACAAGTGAAGTTTCTAATAATAAGGTCTATCTTAGTTTTTAGTTTGACCATACAGTTAAATATTTACTATTGTGTTTACTGCAAGGTTATTACATTTCCAGAACTGGAAAGTTTTGTTTCCATAGAATAATACACTTTATAAGCTTACGATGTGTTATTTATCTAAGATTAACCTAATAAAAAATATAAAACATTAAATTATTTTTATTTATTTAACAAAAATATTCCAGTAACAAAGTTACTAGACTGTGTCGACATTTAGTCTACTTGAAAATACGAGTAGATGTAGTTAGGTATATAGGTAATTAACGAATTGACAAAATGGCATCACTTTATTTTTTGTATCCAGCGATTCTCAAACTTTCAGTGAACATGCTGTTTCAATAGTAGTAACTTAGAGGGTTCATCCCAATTAACATACATATATTATCTCTTGTACCCAGTACATGGGTAAACAAAGATTCTGCTATGTTTAGGCCAAGGGCAAGAAAAACCTGTAGATAATAAAACAAGCATGTTAGTTTGAAACTTTTTAATAAACCTAAGGGGTTGTAAGAAAGTTTATATCAAAGGACAAACGAGTAATAGCTAATTTTTAAATGAACGATTTAGGCACATTTATAAAATTTAAAGGTATCTACGGAATGTAGTGAGTCGCATTAAATCAGCAAGCCTCCGCTTCATTCATAAATCTTTTGTTATAGAGTTTTGAATCGGAGAAACGTATTCACGTACAACTCACGGCTACGAATATGTCCATGACACAGCCACACACGATTTTTTGTTATTATATTTTCGTTAAGATATTTTAATGCAAAACAACATAATTTGAATTGGATATGCACATAGAGAAGGTAGAATCTAACCATGAAACACCATTTAAAATATGTCATAAATTATAAATTTTACTGGTCACAGAGTCACGACCCTAAATTTATGCGAACTTTTCGATGTAATGAACAAAAAAGTTATCAGCCATAATTTGTTGACTTTCCTGTAGAATGTCGATGTGCAACGGAAATAACGTTTCTTTGGCTCTTTACTCATTTTAAAAGAACTGCAATCATTTGGGGACTTGTAAGCATAAGTTTTGGGAAACAGTGCGTCTATAATATGACTCTGATTCTCATTTAGGAATAAATGTGTAGGAACAATGTCGTACTATTACAACACCTTGTGTATTAAATTGATATAATTGTAACATGGTGACCACACATTTACTTCTTGATTGTACGCTTGTCATAAACTGTAGGTACACAATGTGTATAGAAATGAGACTACACAAATGGTTACGTAACGTGTGAATACAACGACTACACATAATTACTGAAACACATTCCGGTAAAAATGTGTGTGAACTGTTACCACACATACAAACCAAACCATACACAGTCGACTACGTTTCGAAACAGTTAGGTACCTACGTAACTGTGACAACTTGTTACTGGATTAACGATTTTGTTACCAAAGTGCTGTATGGGTCTCTAAATTTAAAATGTCTGGTGATATGTTGCGGTTCACTAAAAAAGAAGTGTACATACTATAGTATGTAGGTGTATATTTACTATAGAACTAAATCATCTATAAAATTAATTAAGTACCCCACCAACAATACCTACTGACACTTGACAGTACTTACATAGCACAATGCAGCGCGTGCAAGATCTTGCTATGGCTAATAAACTATAATCAAAAGATCACAACATACTTTTGTATTTGTTTTTGAGCTTTCTTTCAAGTATTTGCTTTAATTTTTAGACATGGTTACCGGTAACACTTATGCCCTTAACCGGTAACCGTAAAAAGGGTACCGGTTCATAACTACCGGTACCGAAATTCATAAGGCCTCTATTCTCTTAGCTATTGAACTGCGTTATCGCAACTCAATTGCGTCGATTTCGATCGCGTTCGAATCTAAACTAAATCATTTGTATTTTCTTGGTGTACTCTTTGGTAATAAAAAATATTATTATTATTATAAATCTACGCAAAACTGTCAAAAACGACAAATTTCGTGCAATCGAATTGCGACAACGCAGTTCAATAGCTAAGAGAATAGGCCCTGGTGTCACATAGGTACCTACCGATATCTCGTGCTCCTAGTAATATGTAATGTACCTACGTATTATCCTTAAAAAACAGTAACATTAAATTATTACTATTGACCGGAAAAAACACTCGCGTTAGGGATTGAATACGTAAACCGCAGAACGGTACCCGCCGAGAGCTAGAAGACGGCGCTGCGCACTCGACTGAAGATGAGCATCAGACATACTCGAAACCAGGCGAGATGTATTCTATCCCTAACGTGAGAGTTTTGCCGGTTAATAGTAATAATTTAATGTGTCAAACTCACGAGAATTTCAATACAAAGAAAGTAATATTAGGTCCTTACATATGAAATTGTCGTTTTGTATGGGAGGAATATAGGTACAGTAAATTTTTTTTAATATATTTAATTAATCAAAGTATGCACCGTTGTTATCTATGCACTTTTGCCATCTCATAGGTAGTTAGTTCATAGATCCCTTTACTAAAAAAACCATGGGGGTGAGAATCAATAAACTCTTTGAAGGCGGTTTGGACTGCCGCATCGGAGTTGAATTTTTTTCCTCGTCAGAAGTTGTCCAAATTCCGGAAAATGGTAATCTGTTGGAGCAAGGTCCGGGGAGTAACGGTGGATGTCGCAGACATTTCAATTGTAGCTCATCTAACTTAATGGTTTTTTGTTGTGCATTGTGTAGTCTTGCGTTGTCGTGAAGCAGAAGTGGCCTAGAGCGATTGACCAATCTCGGTTAATTAGCAGCTAGTTCTCCGGTCCTGGGGCCTTACTATCAGCTTCTTAAAAACCATGCAAGTTCCGTGCAGTTCTTAAACCGGTCATCAACAGTTTTGAATGAAATCATACCATGACGCTCATTTAGATGAACTGTTTGAATATTGTTTTCTCAAAGGTGAACGGATAATATTGTATCTGGCATTTTAATAATTTACTATAACCAACATTGCAGACACCTAGACGTTTGTAAGCTAATAAACTGAGTGGATTTAGAGCGACATATTGTAACGGTCCACAATGCGTTCCGCTACGTTCACAAATACATAGATACATCAGTATGATGGAAATCTAATCTAATAGCACCCTTTGGAAATATTAAATATCTAAAAAGTTATATCTCAATAGACTAAATCTCGACTATCAGACATAGATCATGGAGCTATAGAACTTTCTGTCAATGAAGTTAATAAGTCAGGATTTTATGCAAAAGTATATCTAATAAAAGCAAAGTGAATGCTAAGAGGTTTTATGCAGTAACTAAGATTCTTAATATCCCCACGATTAGCAAACTAACGATTCTATTTCTATGTATAAATTTCCAATATTAGGAAATGATTAAAACTAACAGATCAGATCTAACAAATTAAATAATTAACTAACTAACATAATTCAGAATCACGGCAGCTGAATGATGTAAATAGGCTGAGAACGCTTGGAGACAGGTTCCAAATTCAAATAAAACTCATAAAACAAAATAACATATCATACATATTTAAAAAAGGAACGTAGGTTCAAATGTATATTCAAGGGATCTGATTGGTTAGGTCGGAGACAAGATGAGGACAGCTTACGTACATTATTCTAAATTCAAATAAATTTAAAATTGGAAAGCTAATAATGGCTCATCAATATTTGAAAATGGAACGATGGTTCTATTGGTCGAAATGGGTACTCGAGGAGTTTGATTGGTTGAGTCGGAGACAGGATGGAGACCAGATACGGACACTTGGGTAGTATAAAAAGGGGACGAATGGGCCGTCCAAACCAGTTACCGTCAAGAAGCCAAAGTTGCTGTTCGCGATAAAGTGAAAAGTGAAATATTCAAAGTGAAGTGTCTGTGAAATTGAAGTGTAAGTGCTAGTGAATTGCCACCTGCCAGAGGGGATTGGATTAACTCTGTTGGACGAGTTTACTCACGTAAGTCCTAGAATTTAGGGATTTTAGACTTTTTCCGGATAGATGAGATGTCTCCAAGATAAATGTTAAACTTAATAAATTATTCTTCTAAAATAGTGGAGTTAAAATTGATGGAATTGATCATTGAATAGAGACACTTGCTCTTTGGATTTCTCGTAGACTAAAAGACAGTTTAGAGATGTCCAAGTCATTGGTTAATATTATCAGTTAATTGTTCAATAAATATTTGTAAATTGATCATGTTATGTTGAAGACATTTATCTGTCTGGATATTGAGACTGTTTTATAGAATTTAAGATAGTCCTGCAAATAAAATAAGGAGGTGAAATGAGACAAAGGAGCAACAAATCATTTATCCAGTAACAAATTAACAAGGATTAAATAAAACTTAGATAAAATATACTTATCTCAGCATTGTGTTTCTAAATCTTATTCAGCGTTAGTAATAAGTATCAAAATGAGTAATTTGAGCTAGAACAGCAATGGAGAGTGTTGTAATTACGTCAAGAGGCCTCTTAAACCAGCTTTACAGTCACAAGCCTGTAATGTTTTCCTAGCTCCGGTTATCTACAATGATAAATATCCGTAGAATTCTCATTTTTAGGTGAAAACATGAAAATAATTACCTTTACTGAACAACATTTGACTATCATAGAACAAACAGATACAACTATGGATATTTACATTTAGTTATTAACAATAATTTACTAATCAGGTTATGATTTATTACTTTAAGAAGGTGTGTGATAATTTTCCGTGTCATTCCATGTTCTAGGTACAAATGTTCTGCATTTAATATATGATTTTGTGTTTACTTGAAGTTAGGTTATTACAATATATGCTTTGCGAATTTATAGAAATCTTATGGCGAAATATAATCTCTAATAGTAACGACAGGATTGGGGTCAAAATGGTATAACAGAATTAGGGTCATTTTAATTAACCCTTGCAGTAGGAATAAGATTTGTCTTCATGTGCTTACTAGGTACAATTTTATAGTTATAATAATTTATTTCTCTTACAATTAGGTTAGGTTTGTCTCAGTATTTCCTGAAAAGAACTTGAGTTACCACGGCTCACAATATTCGGTCCTTCCACTATGAGCTAGACTATCACACCTTGGCCATATATTTAATCAGTTCTTCATCCATTAGTATAGATTTATTGTCTGGATAATGTTAAGTTATGATTCGAACTAGTTATGTGTACTTATTTATCTGAGGAATTTAAAAAAACGTAGGCTGGAATCATTTAGATATTATTAGCTCAGATTAGGGGTAGTTACATTTGGTAGTACCGTTCCCAGGATTAGAGCTTTAGACTACGGGACGAGTAGGCTAGTTACTATTTATTATCATACGGGAGTCAGGATCAAAGAGAGGGCTGTTACAATATTCATACAAAAAAAAACAGGTGAACGGTTTTTCTGCGGTTCTTGAATAGTAGGCCTGGGCTTTAAAGTTGTCATGGTACGAATAAACCTTGCAGTTGTCTAGAAGGCCTGCTTTAAAAGCTCATAGTAAGGCCCCTGGAAACGATTATTTGAATACAACCTGACGTTTAGAATCACGTAATAATTGTCGTACTCAAAATATATGTCGAGCTTTACCTCCAAATATCTTGGTAACGTGACACTTTAGGGTAACATGTCACAAGACATTTTAGTTCGTCTAGGTGTTCTCTACCCATGCATATGTACCACTTTAATCATGCGCCGCGATTTAAAAAAAAACAAAATGGCGGCGGGTCGATATGCCAGATGTTCAAAGTCCATTGCACAGATGATGTATTTCTGTTGTCGCTATAACAACAAATTCTAAACACCGGCCAAATATATGACTTGGGCACGAAAGGTTCCTTACCATTATTTATAAAAATGGCTAAAATATCATGTCTGTTGTATGGGAGATTTATTGATTATCGTGCCCTTCGTGCGCGAGTCCAACTCGCACTTGGCCAGTTTTAGATAATGGTTCGGAACCCTTCGTGTGCGAGTCCGACTCGCACTTGGCCGGTTTTTAATAAAGTTTTATAAATACCTACAGGTAGTTCTTTGTAAGTAGGTACATACTTAAATAAATCAAAATATGTATACGCTTTATCCTAGGTCATCCGCCTATCCATTGTTACCCCTAGGTACTTGATATTAGGAACACATTGCAATTTTGGGCATAGGCAGTTCCCTACATTACATTCAGTATACACTTTTATGTCAATGTTAGGAAGTGGAGATCTTGGGCTTAAAAACGTCACAAATTTAGTTTTTTCAACATTAAGAGGATTGCATAGCTAGTACTTTCCATGCTAAAAGAGAAAACTCAAAGGAAATAAAGGACAATGTTAAGAGGTAGAAAAGAGTTTTCTCTTTTAGCATGGAAAGTACTAGCTATGCAATCCTCTTAAGGGAAAGATTTTCTCGTAGCCATTTTGTAACAATCTTCATACCGTCTTCAGCTCTAGACTGAACTTCTTCCCATGTTTACCCAACCAAAATAAGCGCAATGTCCTCAGCGTATGATAAAATACCTTCATATTACAACTGTAGGTTACATAAATTGTTAACGTATAACAGAAATAGGCTCGGCCCCAAGACGCTTCCTTGGGGTACTCCATAATTCGTTGTTTCCTTATTACTTACTTGACCACGAATTCTAGTCCTCCGAGTTCTGTCATTCACATAATTCTCCATTAAATTAGAGCTTTATCTTACTCCAATTTGTTCAGCCTATTCAAAAGTATCGGAACAGAAACAGTATCGAATGCCTTGGCCAGATCTAAAAATATACCTACCACTTTGTTCCGTCTATCTAGCTCAGTGATAATTAAATTAGTAAGCTTAGATACTGCATCCTCAGCTGATCTACCAGATCTGAACTCAAATTGATATGGTAAAAGGATATTACATTTTTTATATATGACATCAGTCGTATGTTGATATTTTTTTCCAATACCTATTTTAGAAATAGTAATATTCAAATAGCCCTATAGTTTTCGACTCTGTCTCTGTTACCAGCTTTGTAAACAGGGATAACAATGGATGTCTTTAGCCCTTGAAGTAGCTTATAAATAAAAATATATTGGCGCCAAAACGACGGAAAAAGCACGCGAAAATTCACTATTTAAAAAATTAGCTCTCGCCGCGCGCGGTTGCAGGAGTTAAATCTTAGTAAAACACCTATTTGTTCTATTTTATGTCTGTAAACGGCGTAAATTTAAACTGGTTACCCAGTACATATTCCTTTACTCTAATAATACGTTATTTGTTTCTTTTTACTCAAATTATAGAGGTAAAGTCAACCGAAAAATACATAAAATCTCGACACGCGACAAAAAAAATAATGGATATAAATACTACAAAGATCAATTTTATCTCCCAAGCAGGTGTAATAGGAGTATACATACACTTGCAACGATATAATAGACTTCGAAACCCTATACTACCTATTTTATAAATTATCCATAATAAATCTACCAATTGTCATACAAATATATACTCTAACGCTACCTTCATAGAGATCAAATTCGTAGTCCCATTCGTTATCAAAACAATATGGCGGCTGCCTTTATCAAATTATGGAAATTGCTTACAAAACCCTAGTATAAGAGGATTGTAAGCTTTTTGTTAGGTTTTTTCCTCGAAATGGTACTTATTCACGAAAACAATACACTCACCTGCGAAAGATTAGGAGAAATGGTAACGACGCCGGTTGTTTTTTTACTAGCCTACTGATAACCAATAAATTTGATATTTTTATGTAAAAATGATTACTAGGTGCTACTACTTATTATTATTTTTATTTTTATTATTTTTATACATATTATTTTTTATTACTAGGTATTAAAAAAAATATCTAATAAACCGAAATGTATTAAATATTTAAACAGTTAATGGCGTAGGATATGGGTTTTGACTGCGGTACACCGGTACCAGCGCGGTTTTATGCAATGTTTAGATTTGGCCACCGGTGTACCGGGGCGCTTTCATAGGTGGGAAAAATCCCTGAGGACAAACTTAAGTTGCAGATGTGAGTTATTATTGGTACTAACGCTGGCGCTGTTTGTTTAAGCATTTTTGAAGTGATACCATCAAAACCACCTGCACAATAATATTTCATACCTTTTTTTTATTGTCCAAAATTATGACAAAAAAATAGAATAATTAATTAATACCTCTAATAATACTGAGAACTTCAGCCTCATCAGTTTGCAATAATCCGATTGAATTTAACTGTGCTGGTTGCTGGTTTATGATTTTACTGTGACAAGGTGCTTTTTATTTTGCTGGCAAGATTTTTGCCTACATTAGCAAAATAAGTGTTTACATAATTAATTAAGGGACATATTATTTTAAGTAAAGTTTCGTTAGTACTCTTATATTTTTCTGGGCATGTTATAAAATAACTCTTAAATAAGTACTATTTTTATTATTTTGAATTTTCTAGCTCTCTTTTTTGAAAATCTACCTCAAGTTTATTAAGTAACTTTGTACAAAAGTTCCTATCTAGAATATGTCAATATTAATATTTTATTATGTGGTGTTCCTTTTAGACACATATGCATTTTATCCCGGGTGCGTATACAACGCAAGATTCCAGGTGTTATCCAGGGCTTTATAATTCGATGGCTACCTACTTATGTGGTATTTTAAAAGTATAAAAGTATTTAAAGAAATAAATAATCTTCCCATTTGATAACTAATGGATGAACTACGCAATTATATTAGCCCAGAAAGATAAATTTTGTGGACTAGGACAAGACAGGGGGCATCAGGGACTCGGAAATGTAGATGGTGCAATTGATTGTACACATTGAAGATAGTTTCAACTCCAGGTGTACAACACCACAAAGCTTGAAGAAATGTCCAAGTAAGTGTACATATTTATAATACCTTGACGCTCAGACAAAACCTTTTGTTCTGTAATCTCTTGATGCTTTTATTGAATGCTAATGAACCTATAATTTCTAACCTAATAATTTCTATATATTATAAAAATTATTGATTGCTACACAACATACAAATTATTGAGCAAGTAGACACAATAATAAGTTTAGTATGAACATTATAATTAATGAATTAAGAGCTATGCCATGTTGACTTTAATATTTAATTTTCTTTTCAGGCTGTGGTTGGACTTTCCGGAGAGTTTTTAGATATAGTTGCTCAATGAGCTGGAAGCACACATGATGGCAGGATATTCCATCTCTCAAGAATTAACTTAAAGTATAGACAAGGTATACCTACATAATGGACGTCTGGAGGTGATAGTCGATATCCTTGTTTTGTAGTAAGCTCGACACTGTCTCGGCCATAATCGTGTCATGTGCAATACTCCACAATATTGCCTCTTATCAAAGCCAACTGTATAGGAAGGCAGGAAGGGACCATGGATTTCATTAAATGTTGCCTAATTTTTTATTTATGGCTGATATGGTTATTGCCTAATAAATTAATAAATGATAATCATAATACAAAATCAGTCTTTATTTATACATAAGTATACAGATTGTTTCAGCAAATATGACAATAAATGATGAAGTACCATAAAATAAATTATTCTATTAAACATTGTCACACTCTCTGTATTTTTATACAAAGGATATTACTAGACATTGACTTCACATCGATCTGACAACTAGTTACTCATGTGTATTAAAACTTTCTTTGTACTCATTAGCGGCACTAGCAAGATATATGTAATTATATAGCACCTACCTATTCATTATTCACGGCTCACTTCATGAGTTCGCAGTTCACTCTGAGACGTCAGAGAGCCAACATATTGTCAATTAAATAAAAAAGTATAAGTACCCTCATTATGGCAAAGTGCAACAAATGTGATAAAATACTGAACAAAAAGGCTCTTATTTTGGAATGTTCCCGTTGTCAAAAAGTGGTGCATACTACGACACTATGTACCGGATTAAGTACCAAGCAGTTAGCCGCCCTAAAAAATGCAGAAAGCCTCGAATGGAAGTGCAACGACTGCAATCAAAACAACACACGCAGGTCTTTTGCTCAATTCAGTGACTCAGAGGATGAAGACGACGGAGAAATTGACTTGATAGCAGCCTCAACCGATGTGAAAAAACTCATAAAGGACCTGAAAAAAGAAGTAAGCAGTATAGTTATGCAAGAAATGCGGTCTGTTTCCAACTCGGTTCAATACTGCAGTGAGAAAGTAGATGATTTCACGGAATCGATGGAGGCCTTGACCAACAAATTGAAGGAAATGGAGAAGAAACAAGTGTATCTAGAAAATCAAAATAAACATCTTCAACTCAAGGTAGACGCACTTGAACAGCGTTGTTATGAAAATGAGCAACAACTACTAGCCGACCACATTGAAATATCAGGTATTCCGGAAACGAGTGAATTAAGCTTGACTAAACTAGTCGAAGATGTAGTTATTAAACTCAAAGCACAAAAAGATGATGTTATCTCCATCAAACGTCTCCCCTCCCGCCCTTCCGGACCCAGTCCGGTAGTTGTACGGCTGCGGCAGGAATCTATCCGTCAGCGACTAATTACATCATCCCGGGAAACACTCATTCTTGCTAAAGAGCTAGTACCTACTCTGACAGGACTAATAGCTTCGGAAAAAATTTATGTTCGTGAGGCAATATCTCCATACTACAAGAACTTATTATGGCAGGCGAAACAAGATCTTAAAAATGCTTTCAAATATATTTGGTTTAAAGATGGCAAAATCCTAGTACGTAAGAACGAAAACGCTAAGGTGTATAAGTTAAGATCAAAGAGCGATATACAGTCTCTTTTAGCGACAGGCAATAGTGCATGATTATCTTTGTCATTTCGTGCTCATACCTCTATCTTATATACCTATTATATAACTTATAGACTTACTTTTATATTTATATAACTATGCTTAATATTACATATCTTCCAGATCGTTCTAAAGAACTATACAATTGTTTTGACTATTTAGATTTTAAAAACTTAGTACCGCGTAATAAACGTAATTTTACATGTTTACATATAAACATTAGATCCATGATTAAACATTTTGCCAAATTAGAACAAATAATCAATGTATATGGCTCCACAATAGACGTACTTGTTGTCACCGAAGCAAACATTTCAGAGAGCATACAAAATCTATTTACACTTAAGAACTATACAATGCACACTAAGCTACGAAAAACTCGAAAAGGCGGTGGAATAATCATATACGTCAAAAATAAACACAAATTCTCACTAAGTAAAACCACCACATTAAATTATGAATGTATCATTGGAAAAATCACCACAGTTTCTGGTGCAGTAACCCTGTGTGCAGTGTATAGACCACCCAAAAGTAAAAAACAGTTATTTATATTAGAACTCGACAATATGCTCAAAAAACACACTAACACGGATTTAATACTGATTGGAGATATGAATATAAACTTAAAGGCCGATAATAGCAGCAAACAATCATACTTGGACGTATTGAGCGGCCACGGTCTTTCGTGCGGGATCTCTGATTATACAAGGATAGAGATGTTAGTGAATAAGGTCACAAAAACTTGTATAGATCACATATTTGTCCGATCCAGCACGAGAGACGCGTGCACCGCTGCACTCGGCACAGTACTGGCTGATCACAGAATGACTGCAATCTCGCTACTCAGTGACTCGAATCTAAGGGATGCTCCTGTTTACGTTAGCCGGATTAATAATATTAAACTAAATAGTTCGCTTCAAAATATAAAATGGGAATCAACCCAAAGTATGAATTGCCCAAACGAAATCTATAATTTCTTAAATAAGGAAATAAACAACTGCTACAAGGATTGTAAATATCAGAAAAAAATATGCAATTTAAGAAAAAATAAGCATGAATGGGTTAACAAAAAAGTGTTGAATTTATGTAAATTGAGAGACACATTATTCACGCAATGGATAAATGATACAAGTAATAAAGAACTTAGAGCTAAATATAATAAGATAAGAAATAAAACGAACAAAATAATACATAAAACTCGAAATTTATATTATAAATCAGAAATAAATAAAAATAGAAACGATATGAAACAATTATGGCAAATAATAAATAATATGACTGGCAAGATCTCCAGCTCTATTGATAGTACTATTAATAAAGCTTTTGAGTCAGAAGGCAATAGCAAAAATATTGCTAATAAATTTGCATATAAGTTTAAAGAGAACGTTAAATGTATTATACCAACATGTACAAGTAAACTCTTAGACGAAAAATCTTATATAAAACCTCTTGACAAATCAATTTACTTTCCAAAAGCAACCGATAATGATGTACTTAAGATAATTAAAAACCTTAATCCTCACAAAGCTCCAAGAATTGATGGAACCAGAGCTGTAGACATCGTTAGCTTATCTAATAAAGTCGTTAGTTCTATCACGCGACTGATTAACAGGAGCATCGCCACAGGAATATATCCTAACGAGCTTAAAGCTGGTATTGTAAGGCCGATACATAATGGTGGGAGCACAAAAGACTTTGGAAAATATCGCCCCATTACTATACTTCCGGTACTGGACAAAATAAACGAGAAATATGTTTGTGGTGTCAAAAGACACTTTTATGTAGCCAACAATGTATTATCCTCCAGCAATATGGATTTCAGCCAAAAAAAAGCACTACTCTCTTGTTATCGCGTCTTACGGATGACATCAATGCTCACCTCAATGCGAAGAAAAATGTTGTCATAATTTTTATAGATTATAGCAAGGCATTTGATACTCTCAGGCATGACCTACTAATAGAAAGACTAGACAATAGCGGCGTACGAGGTAGATTACTGGACTGGTGCAAGGATTACCTTCAGAACCGCAGATATCAAGTGAAGGTGGGTGACGCTCTCAGTGACAGTATTTATGTCACTGAGGGAACAGCTCAAGGATCAGTAATAGGACCTCTGCACTACTTAACCTATGTTAATAACCTTGATAGGATAATTAAGTATTGCACAATCTATCAGTTTGCTGATGACACTTGCTTGGTGGCTGCAAATAAGAGCATCGAAATGGCACAAAAACAAATTCAGGAAGACTTCACAGCTCTAAGTATGTGGTCCCACGATGTAGGATTGGTGCTTAACCCTGACAAAACGAAATTCGTCCATGTCCACTCTAGTCGCAATAAATGCACTGAAAGTGTCAACGTCATAGCTCATAGCCACGACTGTTTGCATAACCCGAACACCCAATGTGGAAATAACTGCACCTACATCGACCAGGTGACGGAGCAAAAATACCTTGGACTGATCATAGATAATCGATTTAACTAGGCTAGTCATATTAATAGAGTTTGTGAAAGACTTCGTGCAGTCTTGGCAAAATTCTATGTAGTCAAAAATAGAGTGGCATTCAACGTATTGTTGACTATGTACAAAGCATTAGCCGAGAGCATAATAACTTACGGATTGACCAGTTATGGACGTACCTATAAAACGTATCTTGATCAAATTTATAATATCCAATACAGACTGTTAAAGCTTATAGTTCCGAAGAAAATAAAACAAAAATATACAGATAATCCCTCGGGGCTTTTTAAGTTCTGTGGAATTATTCCAATTCACAAAAATGTTGAATATACCATATTAACCGAACAATTCTTTCGGACTGAAATACAGACCTTACAAACCCATAACAAATTCACGAGGAGTATTTCCAAGAAAAAGTTAACTAAACCTTTATTTTGCAATGTGTATGGTAAAAGAACATCACATTACTTATTACCGGATTTAATTATTAAACTTCCAATGGACGTAAGAAATAAAGCTACAGAAAAAAACATCAAAACTATTTTAAAAAAACATTTTCTTTGTAACGCATAATATCGAGCATCCTTTGTAAAGCGCACGCGCACACTTATACCATACTTCCCTATATGTAAGTGAATGCTACTGTGCATGTGTGTGTACCGCTGTCAGCTGTAGCTGTGCTATGAGTATTACTCGGCCAGCTCACCTGACCGGTTTTTATCTTTGTGTGCGCTGCGCTCTGCGAGTAAACATTGAGATACCGAGTTACTATTGTTTACTTGAATTGTTAGTATGTATTTTATGTTATGATTTTATAAAAGATGTTTTCATGTAGATTATAGTAAGTATATTAAGACCATTTTGTAGTATATGTATAACGATAAGTAATTTTTGTAATTTAGCTGACGAATATTATTTTTTAAGAACTGATGTTTGTCTAGATAAACCTAGCATTGGTTTTAAGACAACATTAACCATCGATATGTATTCTCTTTTATAAATAAATAAATAAATAAAACTAATAATAATGATAATGAAAAAAAAATAAACTTAATTCTAACATCTCGTGACTTTTACTAAGCATATTTCCATTTATTTAATAAGAGTGTTTCTGAGCATTGGTATGTTAATTTCAAAATACCAATGTAAGTAATAAAATTTCCAGCCCATCATCACAGTTTCTTAAAAATATTATCAATAACAACTTCAAATATGTACTTATGTTTAATTATAATCTATGCATAATTACATTTGCTACAATGTAATTATTGTGCATAATGTGTCATCATTACTGCAGCATAAATCAAACTTAAATCATCATTCTCTAAATCAAAATGCTTTTCTTAAGTTCACTTGTAAAATATTTTCCTCTAGTTAATGATATTTTAGGCATTTCTTTTCTCATGTCACATGTGTTCAGTTTTAAAATTTTTGTTTCTTGTCGCTTTTCATTGTTTGATAATTCCTCACAGGTCGACGTTTCATTATATTCAGGTTGGCCTATGACTGGTGGCCCATTACTCATTGAAGCATTGTCGATAGGCATTCCTTCAGAATTATCACAAACTACTGTATTTATGCTACGTCACAATCTATAATTATAATATAGATACAGTAGTCTGAAGAGAGGCTTCATATGTTGATTGACTGAGGTGTATTTGTGCAGGCTTTACATCTATGACACACTGTCCACGTCCCTGTAACAGAAAAAAACTATATATTTTATTGTCATTTGTCTATGAAGTTTTACACCCTGTTAGCTTTCTTATGTTAGTAGAGTGAAATTTTTCATAGGATTTAGAGTAATAAAATTAACAGAATGATTATATTTTGTATGAGAGTGTCTAGCAGATATTTTGGTATGCTTAGGCACACTGTCCACGGAGGCGTAGCTTCATAGACGCGTATTCGTCATTATACGCTTGGTGTACGCTTGCTTGCAGCTTACATACAAAACAATGTAACTCTGTCGACGGAGCGGCAACGTCGCGCTCGCGTCGCTGCACGCAAGCTTCATGACGCCTGCCGTACTTGCTGTCATACGCCGGGGCGTACATGGAGTGAACGCACGTGTTTTTTATTGTAAAAAATGGCGGGAACGGCTGCCAATTTTGTTCAGATAATAGAAAAATATCCGTGTTTGTATAACAATAATCTTGCTGAATATGCTAGAAAAGATTTAACTGAAAAGGCTTGGAGTGAGGTGGCGAAAGAAATACAATGGACGGGTGAGCATTTGTTTTTATTTATTTTATAGTAAAATACATAACATTTATTCAAAAATGCAATTATTCCACTGCCATGGCAGAGCAACATTAGGCTGCAAAAACTAATTTGCTAAATAATTACGTAAACCGTTAGGCGTGTTTACAAATGTCATGTTTGGTATCAAAATTGGTGCATGTCGAATATTGGACACATTAAAACTGTCTGTAGTCGTTGTGTATTGCACACCATCATATCTTCGTATGTAATTATGCAAAATACATACGCACTGTATTATTGAAATGATTGTTGAGTATTTACGACATGATATAGCTTTCAGTAGTATTTGAAACTTTTGTGTCAACATACCAAAAGTGCATTCAATACTTCTTTGTCCGCGACTTAACCTATAATTGTAAATTCTTTTCACATTATCCAGATTTCTTACTGAATAGGGTCTCAATAAATTTCTCCTTAAAGGGAATGCATTATCTCCCACAAAGAAATAAGGAAAACGATTGCCTGTGGCATCATTTGGCAATGCTGTTGATTCAGTTGGAATGTTCAAACCTTCCCTTTCCAACCAATGCCCAAGCGCTGATACTTGAAACACGCCACCATCACTATTCCGTCCGGCAAATCTACATTCTATGCTGGTAAAATATCCATCTGCATCACAGCATCCAAGCAAAATAATAGAGTGATAGCCTTTATAATTGTAGTTGGCTGAACCTGTGTTTGGAAATTTCTGTATCCTGATATGCTTACCGTCGATCGAACCCAAGCAATTGGGTAGATTCCAAACTTCATAATACCTTTTCGCAATTTCTTTCCATTCATCAGTAGTTGGTACAGGCATGTATGTATCCTTCAATGCATTCCATATTATTTTAGTTGTTTCTGATATCACACGCGACACGGTACATTCTCCTCGGGCAAAGTAAAGTCCCAATGCTCGAAACGAACAGCCTGTAGCTAAATACCTGAAAAAAATATGTTATTAGTTCATTTATATTAAATAATAAAAATGTGTTTGTTGCAGTTAATGATTGTAAGGAAATATGGAAAAATATTAGAAATGGTTTTGTTAGAAGTTTAAAACCGAAGGCTAGTGGATCGGCAACTACAAAAAAAAAATACTATTTACATGATGAGATGCAGTTTATATTACCATACGTCAAACCAGTAATTCACATGAATGAAAGAGGAAATTTACCAAATCCTGAACAATCAACTCTAAATCAGGAGACCTGCGAGCCCCGAAGAACAGGCATATGTTGGTCCTAACAGGAATATTACAGAAGACACTGAATCGGAAAATTATTCCCATGTTGAGAGTTCGTCATTTCAAAAACCAAAAAAAAGGATTAAACCTGTTAACAACGAAGCTGATAAAGCTTTTGTAGACTGGTTAAAAACAAAAGAAAATAAAATAGATGACCCACGAAAAATGTTTCTGCTGAGCTTGCTACCCGACATACAAAGTCTTACAGATGAACAAATGAGTGTATTTAGAATGTAATAAATGATAATTATTACTAGAGTGTAAGTTAGTATAACATCTAAAAAATATGATTTTACGCTTCATGTACCAGTACGCTAAAGCGTATTGTAATAAATGAAAAGTTTGTTAGGGTAAGGTTTATGTAAGCCAACCGAAATAAAGTAAAATACAACAAGGTAAAATAATGAAGTTTTGAATAGTACCTTGTAGTAAAAAAAAATAAACAATTACAAGTTATATTAAGTAAGTATATGTAATGTCTAAGAAATATGCATGTGAGCGCTCCTGTAAAGTGATAATCTCACTAAGTTATCTAGAAAATTGATAAAAGTATAAGTTCGGGCGCCTGGAGCCACCTCACAAAAAGTTTATATATTTATATATATTAAAATAAACAAAAATTTACCTGGAATAGCAGCTGTAGAGGTTCGGTACTTTTAATCTTCAAGCGGGGGAGAAGTTGAAATAAGCAGCAAAGCATTTAGTTTAGTTCAACTTTTATTTCCGGGAAGGAACACAGTGTTACAATTAATTTAGAAATTTTTTATAATTAGTTTGATAATGTCTTAGCAATTCGGTATGTAAAGTTTTTTTTTGGTATTTTTTTTATATTTTTATTTCGTAGATTAGGTCATTATAAGAAACTAATTTCAATATTTTTGTTTTATATTCAGTAGTTATTTTATAATATTTTTTTGAAAATTTGAATCCTATGACGTCACTTTTTTGCACAAATATGTAGTTGCGTTGAGGAGCCAAGAAAAGCACGCGAGTAAAAAAAAAGAAACTAGAACACTTGACAGTGACACCTACTAATTCGTAAGTCTCTATTCAATCAAAACAAAAGTGCAAAAAAGTGACGTCATTTAGAGGTCAATGAAAGTCGAATTATTTCATCGTTTTTTGTTAAAATAAATGGCATCTTATCGTTTTAAAAGGTCAGAGTAGAAAAATAAGGGTTTGTAACATAAAATCTCGAAATGGTTTCGGAATTGGCATAGGTTAATTTTTTTTAGCATACCGAATTATGCAAGGTCTGAAGGACTTTTGCAGCTATACTGATGTGGTAGACAGCCTGAGGGGCTTTATAAGCTTTCCCATAGTAAGCTAAAGTGACTTATCTTAGTTTTATCGCACGCTATCGTTATTGCACCCTTATTTAAAGGAAATTAATTATTTTAAATTTTATAATTACACGTGCCCAGTAGCACGGATTGTAAGACAAAGAATTGACAATACCTTACTCCGACACGAAACCTGTGATTATATCATGACGCGGAGAAGAGATTCTCCTTCCAGAGCACGATGAAATGCCAAGATGTCGGTCCTCAACTTCCCACGGTGAACTCATGGTGAAAATAAATTCGGCAGAAAAATCCGAAAGAATAACTCCTTAAAAAAACTCCATAAGAAAAAAAAAACGCCAGTGGCTGAAACAATACAAAACCACCGTTTAAAAGAATGTCCGAATTTCGAGTATCACGTCATTTTGACTAAACAGAAAACGCACTCACCGTTTTTCTTTTTAGGTTATGGCAGACACGCCATAAAAAAATCCATTATTTTGGCAAAATCACGCCGAACATGTAAAGCCCTTGACTTGTGGCTTCTAAATTTCGCCTCAACATCCTGAGAAGTCTGCTCGAAAACTCAGATTTGAATGGATGGAAATAAAAAATAAAAAGGATGACTTATCATGTCGAATGTTGGCAGGAAAGTGACGTATTCAAAATGGCCGAGCTCTGTCCATAGCCAAGACGACGCTCCAGTCTGGCCAACCATCCAAGCAAAAAATGTAGAATTTGCGTCCTTGGGTTGCAAAAGGTGTTACCCTTGCAATAAAAATGTTACCAGAATAGCTTCCTCTAAGGATTGGCAAATTTTAAAATCGAAAATATGTGTCTAGAATGGACAACGTGTAACGGAGCGAAAAACGAACGTTACAGTACATACCTTCCCAAAAAAAATAATAAAAGAAAGACTTTTCTTTTATGACAAAAACCAACCCTCCACCAAAATCTTCTAAATATTCATCAAAAGGATGACAACAAAATTCAGAACTACCAAACTAAGGAGTCTCTTAATAAAGACAAAGCTCTTAGCTGGAACAAACAAATCCAAAAATCAAAACAAAAATAGTAATCCATAGGATAAGAGTTGCCAAACAGCAAACTAAAATAATAAAGTTATATATAAAAGAAGCATAAACCTAGACAAAAGCAAGTTAAACCTTAACTTCCATCAAACCCACCTTCAAGCCTATAAAACTTCCTTGAGTACGATTAGGCACCTCCGCCACCGACTCTTACAACACTGATGTTAACAAACTATCTCCTTACTCTACCACTCTATGAGGTAACGGATGGACGCATTCGTCACCGACTCATACTCTTCAGTCCTAAACTTCGGTTAAGCTTTCGCCGCCGATTAAGATTTTATAATTTTGAAACTTCCTCTTACTCAGAAGTGCGGTTGGACACCCTGGTCACCGACTCCATTCTCCTCTACTCTACCCTTCTCCGAAGTACAGATGGACACCTACGTCTCCGACTCCTACTCATCTGGCCTAAAATTCGGTTAAGCTTTCGCCGCCGACTAAGATTTTATAATTTTGAAAAACCACTTAACTTCACACCGACGTTGTGCTCTACTGTAAAAGTATGCAGTACACAAACGGGTTAAAGGATGACAGATTGTTGAGAAATCAACAATAAGATTTTGCATGAAAAGCAAAATTGAAGAAAATCACTGTTTGAAGGAACAGCGAAATGATGCAATAGTGACCGGCTTAACACCACCGACATTCCGTGCACTACGCAAAAATAATGATAATAGTGACCGGCACACCACCACCGACTTTCCGAGCACCATGCATTAAATATCTGTTTAGAAAAAAACAGAAAAATTAATTATTCCAAATCACTGCTTGAAAGAACAGGGAAATGATGCAATAGTGACCGGCTTAACACCACCGACTTCCCGTGCACTACGCATAACTGTTTAAAATAACAGGAAAAAATAATGTTAGCAATAGTGACCGGCTTAACACCACCGACTTCCCGTGCACTATGCATAAAAAAATATGACCACTGTGGTCGGCACAACTCCACCAACTTTCCGCACACAATGACATATAAAAGAAATCAATCTAGGTACAAATGTCCATAGATTGCTGATGTTCATCCTAACAAAAGGCGTAGGACTAATTATCAAAAATTGGGACGGAAATTCAAAGATTTCACAAATCCAAAGTAAAGTCCAAAGAGGTTGAGTACTCAAGGTGTCAAATCCGATATACTTAAATTAAAACCGGTATCTAAAAAAATATGTTCTACTAAATAGACAGAACAATTAACCTAAGGCAATAACTCTAAGTTAATATTTATATGTATAAAATATTTATATAAAAGGAGGATAATTAAGTTCCTTTATAAACTATAAATATACAAAATTATATGAGAAATAAGAAATTAGTTCCCATAAAAAGAAGAAAAAAAAAAAATATTAAGATCTTTTGATGTTGTCAGGTAGGTATATTATTATAGCAAAATCCAAAAATGACCTAAGTTGAATTCTAAATATTTTATTAGTTAGAATTGATAACATAAAATAAGTCCCCTATCATACTTCACCTTACAAACTAGAAATCCGTCCATTCCTCAACATTCAAATCTAGTATAACTCAATTAAATTATCAAAACCAAGAACAAAAAAAAATAGGTTATAAAAAGTAATTTTAATATTTAATAATATCTTTAACATGATAACGGCCTGAAGTACCTTTGTTCAAGTCCTTCAGAACATAAACGTTATTTGAAACTCTTTCAATAACTTCACACTTTATAAACTTAGGTGCAAACTTAGCCGAAAAGTATGCAGGTGCATTAGATTGAACAAAACTCCTTCTCCAAACAATATCTCCAACATCAAAAGAAATGACCCTCCTACCAACATTATAATAACGGGCATTCCGTTTATAAGCTTTTAAAAGATAAGCCTGAACTTTAACATAATATATCTCACTAAGTGAATTTAAAGCAAGAGCAAAGGTATTTCTTTCACCAATCTCCAACTGAGTTAAATTATCAAAAGAATTACTAAAACGATGTAAAGAAGCATCAAAAATTAGTTCTCTACCAAACATTAAGAAATTAGGTGTAAAATCTGTAGCTAGATTTACACTATTATTCAAAGCTAATTGAACATTGGACAAAAACTTGGACCAAGTTCGTTGATCATCTTTGACAAAACAAGATATGCAAGTTTCTACAGTCTTATTATATCTTTCAACTGGGTTATTCTGCGGTGTATATAAGGTGTTGTAGAATATTTTAGTTATATTATAGCCTTTCATAAATTCAACAAAGTGTCTGGAAGCAAATTGTGTTCCGTTGTCACATACTACAACTTTAGGACAACCAAACTTAAGAAATATTTCTTTCTCAAAAAGTTTATTAATTACTTTAGTAGTAGCATTAATCATAGGAAATAACCAACAATATTTAGTAAAAACGTCAACAACAGAGAGAATATATTTATGACCCGAATAAGTTCTAGGCAAAATTCCAATAATATCAACTGAAAGCATAAGCATTGGCTTATCTACTTTTTTAGGATTAATCATAGTTCCAAAAGGAGGAGAATTAGAATGTTTATAAGCTTTACAAGTTTCACAAGAAATAATGTACTTTTGTACATCACCAAACATACCTTTCCAAAAATAATGTTGCTTTATTTTCTTTAATGTTTTATGAATGCCAAGATGGCCTGAATTTACATCATCATGGTTTGATTTAATAGTGTCCATGATATGTTCTTTAGGTATGACTATTTTCCAGTTTAAATTACTATTTATATCAAATTTACTCCTACAATATTTATACAAAGTGTTATTCTCTACTCTAAAGCTTTTAAATTTAACAGGATATTTCTGACAATTTATAAATACTTTCCTATACCAAAGATCTTCAATCTCTTCATCTGGTGAAATAATATTGACAATGGGAGAGTTTATAACATTAATTTGAATTCTACTCAAAGCATCGGGTACCAAATGTAAGCTACCTTTTTTATGTATAATATCAAATGTAAATTGGGAGATTCTAGCAGCCCAACGAGCTAATCGTCCACTAGGATTATTCAATTTTAATAGCCATTTTAAACAAGCATGATCAGTAATTACTGTAAATTTCATTCCTTCAATATAAGGTCTAAAATGTTCTATGGAGTCTAAGATTGCAAGCAATTCGCGCTCTGTAGTGCTGTAGTTACGTTCGCATTTATTAAGTGATCTTGAATAAAAAGCAACAGGATGTTGTTCACCGTTATCTTCTTCTTGACTCAAAACACTACCAATCCCAACAGAACTAGCATCGCAATGTAAAAAGAAAGGTTTCCTGAAATCAGGGCACTGTAAAACAGGTGCTGTTATTAAAGCCTGTTTAAGGTTGTGAAATGCGGTTTCAGCTTCATCGTTCCAATCAAGTGGTCTCTTTGAATTTTTAGTTTTACTACCAGCTGTTAATTTAGTCAAAGGAGATGCAATGTCAGCAAATTTACAAATGAATCTACGATAGTATGAACACATTCCAAGAAAACTTCTCAATTGTTTTATAGTTTCTGGACGTGGAAAATCATTAATAGTTTCTAACTTTGAAGGATCAGTATGCAAACCGCTACTGTCTACTATATAACCAAGATAACTGCGTCTATCCTTGCAAAATACACATTTCTTAAGGTTCACAGTCAAACCAGCATCTCCAATAATGGCTTGGACCTTCCGCAGGGATTCTATATGAGCTTTAAAGCTTGAATGGACACAAATAACATCGTCAAGATAACAGAAAACTTCATTATCAAATCCTGGACCGAAGAAATTATCTACTAATCTCTGTAGCTCGGCAGGAGCGTTGGTTAATCCATAGGGCATACGGACAAATTGGTACAGACCTTTTCCAGGTATTACAAAAGATGTGAGTTCACGCGAGGACTCATGCAGACTAATTTGCAAAAAGGCCTTAGAAAAATCAATGGTAGATATAAATTTAGCTCCCCTAAGGTTATCTAATATCCTAGATGGGTAAGGTAATGGATAAGAGTCCTTAATTGTTATAGAATTTAAACGTCTGGAATCCAAACATAGTCTAGTACTGCCATCTTTCTTTTCTACAGCTAGTACCGGAGAACACCAAGGAGAGTTAGAAGGTTCAATGATTCCTTTCTTTAACATAACCTCCGCTTCATCAAAAAGTTCTTTTTGTTTAGCTGGACTTAAAGGCCAATACCTACATTTAAATGATTCACCAGTTTTATGACACTTAAAACAAATCATTCCAGGAATAGAAGGGCAATTTTTATAAATATGTCCATAGGACTTACACTTAAAACAAATTTAATTATTATTGCTTTGAACCGCCTTAAATTGTGTAGATTTATTATTAATCAAACTATTTCTATCCACCAAAACCTCTAATTCCTTACAGAGATGTAAGAACTGATCTAACAAATTAAAAAATTCTACCAAAATTAAAAAAAACTCTACCAAAATTAAAAATTGTACCAAAAGTTCTACCAAACACAATTAAGGTGTATAAATTGATAGCTTGATATTTTAGACTTGTCTAAAGCTTTTGATTTAGTGTCGTATGACAAGCTTTGGCAGAAGTTGTCGGACAATACGGACTTCCCAGTAGAACTTATTTCACTTCTAAAGTACTGGTACGGCAATCAGGACAATGTGGTGAAATGGTCAGGGTCACTATCAAACGGGTACGGGTTGGAGTGTGGTGTGAGGCAGGGCGGGCTAACATCACCAATTCTCTTCAACCTGTACATGGATCGCCTGATCCATGAACTCAGCAGTGCCGGTGTCGGATGCTCTATTGACGGTGTTTTTGTAAACAATATCAGTTATGCTGATGATATGGTACTGCTGAGCCCATCGATCAGAGCCCTCAGGAAACTCATCGCTATCTGCGAGCGATATGCGGGGACCCATGGTCTCAGATATAACGCCACGAAAAGCGTAATTATGGTGTTTAAATCAGGTTCCAAAACATCCACTGTTCCCCCTGTAGTTTTAAATGGATGTGCTCTCAAAGTAGTACCTACTTTCAAATATCTGGGACACTGGGTGACCGAGGCGCTCTCAGATGACGTTGACATGGAAAGAGAGCGCAGGGCGTTGTCAGTTAGGGCTAATATGCTGGCCCGCAGGTTCGCACGTTGCTCGGTACAAGTGAAGGCGACGCTGTTTAGAGCGTACTGCCAATCGTTTTACACGTGCAGCCTGTGGGTCAAGCATACAAAGAAGTCATACAACACCCTGCGCATACAATACAATAATGCCTTCAGGGCGCTGATGGGGCTGCCGCCGTGGTGTAGCGCGTCAGGGATGTTTGCGGATGCGCATATAGACGGTTTCTCTGCGATCATGCGCAAACGAGTCGCCTCCCTGATGCGTCGCCTGCGGGCCAGCTCCAACGGCTACCTGCAGCTGTTCGCCTGGAGGATGGATCTTGACTGCCAAATAATGCAGCACTGGACCAGGATGCACATTGAGCACTCTGGATCCAAACCTAAATTTAGATTAAGATGACAAATGTATTTTTGTGTTTATTTAATTTTGTGACATTTGTTTTTTTTTTTTAATGTGCTAATGTGTAATGTATTTTATGTGTAATTGATTAATTGTATGGACTTATATCTGAAATAAATGAATTTGAATTTGAATTTGAATAGCATATTATACCTAATAAATAATATCAATGATAGGTGCTTCTAATACTGGAGTAAAAAGTCTACCAAAATTAAAAATTGTACCAAAAATTGTACCAAACACAAAAGGTGTATAAATTGATAGCATATTATGCCTAATAAATAATATCAATAATAGGTGCTTCTAATATTGAAGTAGAAAGTCTACCAAAAAGTAGTCAAATTTAGGTTTATCAAAACGTTTCAATGATGCTTTCTCCAAGATCCAATGTTAATCCGTACAATACGAAACCATTTCAAAGCTATATCTGAAAGTAGATCCGAAAAAGAACCAACCAAAACATTTTCATCAAAATTTTTATAAAGAAAGTATTCTTCGACCTGAGTAATGAATTCTCTAACACAAGCCTTACCATCAAACACAATCCTACTCCTTTTCAGGTCCAACAGTTTAGTCGTGGCTGGAAAGTTCTTCTTAATGTTTTCATTAAGTTGTGCATTCAACATATTAAAAGAAGGCAAAGTCGAAGGAAGTACACAAGATGGTGAACTATGAGCAATAGTAATGTTGTTTCCAAACGGATCTGGAACCTCAGTAACATTAACCGCCTCCTGTACAACATTTTCCTCTAAGGTACAAGTAGTATCGCCTGAGTGTTGATTTTCTTTCACCCCTAACGATGGAAATTGAGTTTGTTTATCCATGATTAACACAAACAATAAAAACCCAAAAGCAAAAACACAGCTGAGATGTAAGAACTCAATAAACTCCAAGAAAATATTTATGAAATTATTTGAATATTTGAAATAATTTAAAGGTTTATTTATTTAAAGTTGAATTTTAAAGTTTTAAACTATTATTTTCTTTTTAAACCCTATTTAGTATTTATTTAAGTTAAGAAAAGGTTATTTTCTTTTAAAAGGTGCAGTAATGATTTACAAAGTATTTTAACCTCAAAATGTAAACATCTATACAATAATGTTATTATAAACTCACCAAAATCCAAGTATACAATAGCATGAAAACCTTCAACTATTTATAAGTCTAAACCACTGTACAATATCACATCTTCATAACATCAGTATCGCTGAATTCAATTACACAACACAATATAATAACACATGATAACACTTTACCAGTTTTTTCATAAGATATAACAGACAATATCAAAATGACTTAATTAATCTTGTCAAAGCACAAGAAAACATGTTGCAATTTATAACACACAAAAGTATTGTCTTGTAATAAAGCATATATTAAATTACAATAAATGTACAAGGCAGATTGCAACGCAAATAAAGATAACAAAGAAATGCAATAACAATAGTTATCTATGTATGAAAAAAGTTCCATTCCTTTCAAGTCCCTGTTTCATGGGGCCAATTGTAATAAATGAAAATTATTACTAGAGTGTAAGTTAGTATAACATCTAAAAAATATGATTTTACGCTTCATGTACCAGTACGCTAAAGCGTATTGTAATAAATGAAAAGTTTGTTAGGGTAAGGTTTATGTAAGCCACAATAACAATAAAGTAAAATACAACAAGGTAAAATAATGAAGTTTTGAATAGTACCTTGTAGTAAAAAAAATAAACAATTACAAGTTATATTAAGTAAGTATATGTAATGTCTAAAAAATATGCATGTGAGCGCTCCTGTAAAGTGATAATCTCACTAAGTTATCTAGAAAATTGATAAAAGTATAAGTTCGGGCGCCTGGAGCCACCTCACAAAAAGTTTATATATTTATATATATTAAAATAAACAAAAATTTACCTGGAATAGCAGCTGTAGAGGTTCGGTACTTTTAATCTTCAAGCGGGGGAGAAGTTGAAATAAGCAGCAAAGCATTTAGTTTAGTTCAACTTTTATTTCCGGGAAGGAACACAGTGTTACAATTAATTTAGAAAATTTTTATAATTAGTTTGATAATGTCTTAGCAATTATGCAAGGTCTGAAGGACTTTTGCAGCTATACTGATGTGGTAGACAGCCTGAGGGGCTTTATAAGCTTTC
Source organism: Selenia dentaria (assembly GCA_917880725.1). Lineage (NCBI taxonomy): Eukaryota > Metazoa > Arthropoda > Insecta > Lepidoptera > Geometridae > Selenia > Selenia dentaria. Next base: position 23,455,165 of record OU862879.1, read on the forward strand.
CCATAGTAAGCTAAAGTGACTTATCTTAGTTTTATCGCACGCTATCGTTATTGCACCCTTATTTAAAGGAAATTAATTATTTTAAATTTTTATAATTACACGTGCCCAGTAGCACGGATTGTAAGACAAAGAATTGACAATACCTTACTCCGACACGAAACCTGTGATTATATCATGACGCGGAGAAGAGATTCTCCTTCCAGAGCACGATGAAATGCCAAGATGTCGGTCCTCAACTTCCCACGGTGAACTCATGGTGAAAATAAATTCGGCAGAAAAATCCGAAAGAATAACTCCTTAAAAAAACTCCATAAGAAAAAAAAAATACCCAGTGGCTGAAACAATACAAAACCACCGTTTAAAAGAATGTCCGAATTTCGAGTATCACGTCATTTTGACTAAACAGAAAACGCACTCACCGTTTTTCTTTTTAGGTTATGGCAGACACGCCATAAAAAAATCCATTATTTTGGCAAAATCACGCCGAACATGTAAAGCCCTTGACTTGTGGCTTCTAAATTTCGCCTCAACATCCTGAGAAGTCTGCTCGAAAACTCAGATTTGAATGGATGGAAATAAAAAATAAAAAGGATGACTTATCATGTCGAATGTTGGCAGGAAAGTGACGTATTCAAAATGGCCGAGCTCTGTCCATAGCCAAGACGACGCTCCAGTCTGGCCAACCATCCAAGCAATAAATGTAGAATTTGCGTCCTTGGGTTGCAAAAGGTGTTACCCTTGCAATAAAAATGTTACCAGAATAGCTTCCTCTAAGGATTGGCAAATTTTAAAATCGAAAATATGTGTCTAGAATGGACAACGTGTAACGGAGCGAAAAACGAACGTTACAAGAATTAAAATGAGGATGCTTTTGGAAGAAATTAAAAAACCAACGTGTTCAGTTATCCAGCCACAGATAAACCAATTCAGAGTCTATTCGCCGATTTCTTCCGGTAACTCCCACAGTTCACAAACACTAGCATCCACACCTTCTCCAATAAATTATTCTAACGACACACAAGTTTTCTCTGACTATTCACAAACACAAATTACCACATTAAACCCTATTAATTATTCACAAAATATTAATGATTTGGAAGGTTTTACAATACAATAAAAGTTCACGGATGCGACATACATGTTATTTTTTTTAAACTGATATTTTGGATGGAAAATATAAACCATTTTGATTAAAATATTGTTTTACTTACCGCAACGTGATTAATATCCTTTCATCTGGACTAACACATTCTCGCATATTGGTATTCTGTTTTTGTAATAATGGTCCTACTATCTGAAGTAAATTTTGATAAGTTGTTTTACTCACCTATAGAATGAGTGAAATACACTGTCATCTTCTAATAATTCTCTTGCCGCTATGAACAATCTACAGTTGATATTTCTTTCTATATATGGATGGGTCCAATATAATCGTCGTTTTCGTCGACTTCGAATGTAGTGATAAGCCAAAATAACGTCTTCGTCGTCTGACTGCATTCTCACAAATGATTGACAATGTACGCTTGCAATACGCCTCATGGATAGAGATCAGTACGCTGGGCTGCTTAAGCTGCACAGCGTATTTTGAAGCGTCCATGAAGCTACGCCTCCGTGGACAGTGTGCCTTACTATTTAAGAAAGAACTTAATACAAGAAATATACTATTTTAAAGACTGATGAACTGTTTTATGTAAGATATTATACAAAATACTAACCACAGCAATCAGAGTCAATAGCTTCTGGTATCTCCACAAGCAGAGCTGGAGCAATTTCTGCTATGTAGGGATGGGATCAATTTCAGCGACAGAACAATGACTTTCACCGCTAGTACTCATCTTGGGCTGATGCTCTTTGGCATCTCTCTGGCAAGTTATTAAATTTAGCCAAATACCCCAAAGTTGATGCTTCTCAGGCGTGGTAAAGTTTTTTCTTCACACATGATGTAGTTCATTAATTAACGATTACAACAACTGGATCTTCCTGGTTATCAATTTATCATATCAACCACGCATTACATACTTTGTAAGTAGCAAATAAACATGAATAAATGAAATATGAATGGTAAAATAAAGTAAACAATAAAGTCGTGTAAAATCGTATTGCCAGTGCGCTGTTATCAGAAGTTACGTGATACGTGTGCTGATTATTATTATCCACTTGACACTGGCAGATGCACTAGACATGCGAAATTCAATTGAGAAAAGGATAGACAAATATATTATATTATATACGCAGTGTAAACAGCCCCCGATTTTCTTCGCGTGGAATAAGGCTATCACGACTCATGCCTTGTCATAAATCGGGTAAAACAGTAGCGTGTGGGTGTACTGGGTATTCGATATCTATCTGCTCCATTATCTCGGTTGGTATTGACCCTGCCTTCGAAGCGCGGGTTCCCAGGTTTGATCCCTGGGGCCTTACTATGACTTTGTGGCGTTAGAATTTCGGAACGCAGCTTTCTGCGTCCCTCGAACGCATCTTTAGCGATGAGAGACAAAAAAAAAGAAGAAGAACCTAGCTTGTACCAACAACAATAGTATTTTTACTTCTGCAACAAGTTATAATTACCAACTACCAATATATGTACAGTGTATTTATTTAGTTACCTGACTGTAATACTCACCACTAAATGTGAACGTGTAACAACATTATAATTATATCTACGGAAACATAAAGGGCCTTTTATTGAATTGGATCCATAAACGTATCTCACAAAGGCATAAGCATTTACCTGAAAACATCTATAGCAACTCGACAATAGAAGGGGACAAGAACCCCTCATTTGGTGACCCACGAGTGAAGAATTCGCATCCTGCACAGAGATTTAAACCAAAGAAAAATTGCAAGAAATTTTGCATTGCATTGCATTGAAAACTACAAGACACCACAGCTGGTTACCTTCGGCTTCTGGTCCGGCAGCATCTTGTAGTCTAATCATTCGACGCCTGTGTGGTATCCTGAGAACTCATCATCACCTCGGACTGGCGCATGCACGTACAAACCTTTTCTTTACATACTACCGTGAAAGTGAACTATTGTTCACTTAGTTATAATGTTTGTGCACTAAGTTTATCGCGCAGTCGCGTAGGTACACTGGGCTGACGCGTAAACGCGGGGTTGATTTGAGCTGATGATGTGTGCGGCCGTGCCTGCACACACTGAAAGTCACTCGCGGCGAAAGTCAATTGCGGTGACTCGTGCTGATAAAATGGCGGTGCCATGCGGTCGCTACGCGGAGCGCAGCGGTACACGTCCGCCGGTTACGAGTATAAAAGGGTGACTATTTCCGCTTCCTTTCGCAGCCGCTTTCTTCTAGTTATGACAGCTGCAGGCGAAGCGGCGGTGGGGCACGCGGGCGCGGTGCGCCTTGAGGTGACGTCACGCTTTGGCGTGAACATATTCCCCACTCGGCAAAGGTGTGGTGTGGTGGTCAATCGACAGTTAGGTGGTCGATCTTGATTTCCACCACTCGGGTGACGCCATCCCTTCATGGGTTCGTCTTGTGGCTCATGCGCCAGTGTAGAGGCGGCACCTGGTCGTCCACTATCAGTACCAGTTCCCCGACTTGAGGTGGGCTGGATCGGGGAGTCCGTTTGGAGCGTGTTTGGATGGTGTGCAGGTAGGGTTTGGACCAGGATCGCCAAAGGTGTTGGGATAAGGGTAGGACGAGCTTGAACCTTTTTGTGTGCAGAAATGGTTCGTCCTCCTACCGAATACTCATGTAGGGCATTGAGCTGACGTTTTAAAAGGACATGACCCGCGGTGAGTAATTCAAATTCCGCGGGGTCAAAAGAGAGTGGGCTGAGAGGGCGTGCATTGAGCATGGCTGCAATGCGCGCTAAAAGAGCTGAAAGTGTAGTTGCGATATTGTTATTGTTGGTTGCAAGAAAGTCTTGTATTTCCCTAAGTTCATTTCTAGCGCCTACATAAATTGTACCGCAATTATATCTAATTAACGCCGGTACACCGCGCCTAGAAACAAAACGCTGTAATGCCGCAAGGAACGCTTCCGTGGATAACTCAGATACCGGTTCGAGATGGACCGCCTTCGTGGCTAGGCATGTTATAACACAGAAGTAGCCTTTTAATAGCTTGGCGTTTCTAAGTGTACTGGATTTTATCAAAAATGGTCCAGTAAAGTCCGTCGTGACTTTGCTAAATACGGGCTGAACGTTTACGCGGTCGGCGGGTAAGTCGGCCATGTACGTGGCCTTAGTTTTAGCGCGGAATCGTAAACATTGTATACATTTGTATACTCGATGTCGCATTACGCGACGAGCTGATAACGTCCAGAATTGCTGGCGTAAGGGTGAGTGCAGAATGTCAGCACCTAACTGACTTAAGGTGTTTGCGACGACAGTTTGTCGTCGTGTTGTGTGTGTGTGCTGAATCTTTGTGAGCTGAGTCGGTATGTGCTGGATGTGCCGTCCTAGTCATTGCCTAGGCGGCGGTGAAGGACGCGAGGTAGTGCGTGGTGGAGTACGACGGGAGTATACCATCTGGCCCGTATCAGGTGAGGGACGGCGCCGTGGTACCTCGCGCTGTTGTACCGGCAATAAGCGCACTGGTAATGCGTAGTATCGGGTACATACCCGAGGCTTGTGACCCTTTACATTACTCCATGGGTAGCAATGGTTGTTACCATAGCGCGGAGGTTGCGGGTTCGATACCTGTTTGGGTCTTGGCGCGGAGCTGAAAGGCCTTGGGTTAGAACCCTGCGCATAGCGCGGAGGTTGCGGGTTCGAAACCTGCTGAAGTGGGGGCGAGAAGCGCGCGGGTATAGTCGCTGAGCTGATTGGTTGCAGGTTCGAAACCTGCGCATAGTGCGGAGGCTGCAGGTTCGATACCTGCTGAGCTGACGGTGAGAAGCGCCCGGGTATAAGCGCGGAGCTGAGAGGTTGCAGGTTCGAATCCTGCGCATAGCACTGAGGCTGCAGGTTCGATACCTGCTGAGCAGATGACGAGAAGCGCGCGGGTATAGGCGCGGAGCTGATTGGGTGCAGGTTCGAATCCTGCGCATAGCACTGAGGCTGCAGGTTCGATACCTGCTGAGCAGATGACGAGAAGCGCGCGGGTATAGGCGCGGAGCTGATTGGGTGCAGGTTCGAATCCTGCGCATAGCACTGTGGCTGCGGGTTCGATACCTGCTGAGCTGATGATGAGGAGCGCGCGGGTATAGGCGCGGAGCTGAGATGGTGCAGGTTCGAATCCTGCGCATAGCACTGAGGCTGCAGGTTCGATACCTGCTGAGCTGATGGCGATAAGCGCGCTGGTATAGGCGCGGAGCTGAGAGGGTGCAGGTTCGAATCCTGCGCATAGCACTGAGACTGCAGGTTCGATACCTGCTAAGCTGGTGACGGAGGGGGCGCTAATGACCATGTTTTTTGTTCCAATTCTACAACGAGAATCTCGTAGTAGGCGTCTATTGTCCTTTCATACTGCTCGTTGTAGAATTCCTCTTTGGAATCTGATAAGCCTACGGTGTCTAATATTATATAATACGCCGCGTCAAATCTATCGCGGGTCAATTTTACGCCGGCGGCTCTGGCAGCGAACTCTGGGCTATAGCGCCTTGGTTTGCTAGACTTCAATAATAACGCTTCCAAATTAAGCTTAATAATAGCGATCTGTTCCTCTCTAAATCTGGCTACCTGTGATTCAGAAGGCATCGTAAATCGTCGAAGGCGAAGTCAGGCACAAGGACGCAAGCAAAATTAAAAGGAAATAAAAATATTAAAGTATTTAATCGTAGGTGAAATTCCGCACCTCCTTTTTCGGAGGTCGGTTAAAATAACGCCTAAATTAATAACGTGTGTACCAAACCTTATATGAGCTGAGGGTTTAATTACTTTATTAATTGAAACCTGTAAATTCGTTCGGTACTAAATATTTAATAACTGCGCGGAACCCTAATTTACATATAAATATTTAATCCAATTCTAAATCACATGTAACCTAATTAAGTAGGTCTTTTAACCGTACTCGGTACAATCCGTATTAAACTTAATACATAAACTTAATGTCGTAAGTTTCGTAACTGGCCTTAAGAATTCTTAATTACAAGACTTTCTTGCAAGCACCATTAATAACAATCGTAAATAAATACACAGCGTGACTAAAAACACCGTTATCAATCGCCGTTAATGATTCAGTAATGTTAAGCTAGCAACTCAAAAACAATCGTATCGTCGCTAGGCTAATCCGTCAGGAATGTGAGACAACTCTCATTTATTCTGGGGCGCGCTTGTGTCATACGATGTCGTTCCAATTAGTAACAATGGGTCAGTTTTGCTTGGCAATATGTTTGTTCCTAACGAGTGGATTTTTTTTGCTAGAAGCTTCGAAGTGAATGACGTAATTTTAGAGTGAATTTAAATTAGATCAATAGAATGAAAATTGTAAATTAAATTGGGCTTATAGTGGATTTATATTGGGCAATGGACTGTATTAAAGGGGTAGGGGGTGATAGCACTGGTTTATCCGGCAGCGAAAGATATTATGTTGCCGGATATCCGCGCTCGTGGGAAATGTGGTTTATCCGGGTACCCGGTTATCCGGATATCCGGCTCGAAGGAAAATATAGTTTCGCAGTTTCCTGCTAACTATACTATTGTAGGAGTGGAGAGGATAAATACCTGGTTTACGTGGGGGTGTCGAGAGGCTCTGGGGTCTGATGAAGGCTGGTGACCGTGAGTCCTCGTTGGAGGCGTCTTGCTGTCGACGGCGTGCTGAAGGAGCTGAAGAACTATTGTTCACTTGGTAATAATGTTTGTGCACTAAGTTTATCGCGCAGTCGCGTAGGTACACTGGGCTGACGCGTAAACGCGGGGCTGATTTGAGCTGATGATGTGTGCGGCCGTGCCTGCACACACTGAAAGTCACTCGCGGCGAAAGTCAATCGCGGTGACTCGTGCTGATAAAATGGCGGTGCCATGCGGTCGCTACGCGGAGCGCAGCGGTACACGTCCGCCGGTTACGAGTATAAAAGGGTGACTATTTCCGCTTCCTTTCGCAGCCGCTTTCTTCTAGTTATGACAGCTGCAGGCGAAGCGGCGGTGGGGCACGCGGGCGCGGTGCGCCTTGAGGTGACGTCACGCTTTGGCGTGAACAAGGGTTTACGTTACCACAGTTGTTGTATATTGTGACTTGAACTATAACAACAGTGTTAGATGACAACTTTATGCCTTATTTAGTTGGCTTTTTGTATTGGGGAACATAAATATTAAGTTTTTTTTCTCTTTGGTCTACTGAATTTCAAAATAATAAAATATTTAGTTTTGTGTATGACCAAATATAAAAAAAAAACTAGTATATTTAACTGTATTATTGTTTATTGTGGTTTTTTGGTCTTGTGTGTTTTTCCCTAACTGTTGTTAAAGTTAATTGTTTTTATACTTTGTACTAAACGGTGAACAGTATCTTTTAAATTACAAAAACAATCATATTTAGTACTCATGGTGAACGGTTTCTTTTAACTTTAGTTTTTTTTAAGTATTGTAATATAATGGAATCTAGCATGCAAGCTTTAAATGAGCAAAATGCTTTGTTGCAGCAGCAAAATGCTATTTTATTGGCCGAGTTACAAAAATTAAAAACTTTGCAACATAATGACGAGGCAAACACACCCTCTGCGGACCCTCCTTCTCAAGCTCACTCAATATATAGGGTATCCGTCAAACTTCCTCCTTTCTGGCCTGACCGGCCCGCTATATGGTTTGCACAGGTGGAGGGACAATTTACCATCTCGGGTATCTCTGCTGATCAAACTAAATTCGACTATGTTGTTGCACAGTTAGATACCCGAGTAATTGGCGAAGTTGAGGACATCATTCTTCAACCACCTCCTGAAGATAAGTATCGGAATTTAAAATCTGAACTTATTCGAAGGCTTTCTACATCCGAGGAGCAGCGTGTCCGCAGCTTGTTAGTGAGGAGGAGCTGGGCGACCGCCGCCCTTCCCAGTTTTTAAGGCACCTTAGGTGAGCAGGGAATGCTCTCACGGACGAAAATTTGCTTCGTCAGCTTTGGATGCGCCGCCTCCCACAACATCTTCAGGCAATTCTGGCCGCTCAGTCAGAGCTCTCTCTAGGGAAAATAGCGGAGCTTGCTGATAAAATTTTAGAAGTTTCGCCTGGTATGGCTGTTCCTCGCTCATCTGCAGTATTCGCAGCAACCACTTCTGCCGTCTCGCCTTCATCACTGGACGATATTACGCGGCGCTTAGATGAGCTCACGTGCCAGCTCGCTGCGCTTACAGCCGACCGTAGTAGGGACAGGTCGCGGAGTCACTCGAATCAGCGAAGTCGTTCACAGACTCCTGGTAAAACCAAGATTTGTTTCTACCATAGGAGGTTTGGTTCCAAAGCAGTCAAGTGTATTAAGCCTTGTGTTTGGATGCCGCCCGGGTCATCGTCGTCGGGAAACGCGAACAGCAGTCTTTAGCGGCGATGACTGACTGCTTACCGGAGAGTCGCCGACTATTTGTCACAGAATGCTTTTCCAAGCGCCGGTTCCTGATTGACACTGGCTCAGATCTCTCCTGTTACCCGTACCAATGGTTAGCGAATAAGCCATCAAAGTCAAATTATACTTTGGCTGCCGCCAATGGTAGTGAGATTCGCACTTATGGTCATATACAGATGACATTAAATTTAGGATTGCGTCGCGCCTTTCAGTGGCACTTCATTGTCGCTGACGTCAACACCGCCATTATCGGTTCCGACTTTTTGGCACACTATCGACTGATGCCAGATTGTGCTAATAAAAGGCTTATTGATAGCAGTACCGGTTTATCATGCGTTGCCGCCGTGGCTACTTTGGGTCAGACCAGTGTAAAAGTTGTGTCTGCCCCACCGTCCCAATTTAGTGCGCTTCTTGCGAAATTTCCGTCAATCACTAAACTACCAGGTCTTATGCGAGAGGCAAAGCATAGTACTGTCCACCACATTCTGACCACTGAGGGTGCCCCCGTCTCCTGTCGTCCTAGGCGTCTGGCACCTCAGAAGCTTCAAGATACTAAAAAAGTTTTTGATGACATGGTACAGTGCGGGACAGCTAGACCTTCGAAAAGTTCTTGGTCTTCTCCCTTACATATGGTTCCTAAGCGAGATGGTACCTGGCGACCTTGTGGCGACTACCGCGCGTTAAATTCACGCACAGTACCCGACAGATATCCGGTCCGCCATATTGGGGATGTTGGCCATAACATCTCCGGCTGTTCTATTTTCAGCACAATTGACTTGGTAAAGGCTTACCAGCAAATTCCAGTTGCGTCTGAGGATATTTGTAAAACTGCGATTATAACACCCTTCGTACTTTACGAGTTTAATTACATGACTTTTGGTCTGCGTAACACAGGCCAAACATTTCAAAGATTTATTGACGAAGTTGTGCAAGGTCTCGACTATTGCTTTGCTTATATTGATGACATTTTGGTGTACTCACGGGATGCTAATGAGCGTGTTCAGCACCTCCATACTCTCTTCAAGTGACTTGAAGACTATGGAATTGTTATCAACCCAGCAAAGTGTGTGTTTGGTTCTTCTGAGGTTACTTTCCTCGGTAACCGCATTTCTGCTGGTGGAATGCGACCACCTACAGAGCGCATTCAGGCTTTGAAGGATTTCCCTCTACTTGAGACTGTGCAGGGACTACGCCGCTTTCTTGGGATGGTCAATTATTACCGTAGATTTTTGCGAAACGCTGCAGAATTGCAAGCACCGTTAGTCAACGCAATCGTGGCATCCCAAGGCAAAGGTTCCACTCCAGTCACTTGGACGCCTGAACTCGAAGAAAGTTTTAAGACCTGTAAAGACAGTTTGTCATCTGCTGCTCTTCTGGCTCACCCATTGCTAAATGCTGAGTTAGGGCTTTTCACCGACGCTTCTAACTCTCATGTTGGTGCCTGTCTTCAACAGAAAGTTGGTGATGCTTGGGAACCTTTGGGTTTCTTCAGCAAGAAGCTGAACCCCCGACAGTCCCAATGGCCAGCGTATTACAGAGAACTCTTAGCGATATACGAGAGCGTGCAGCACTACCGCCACGTTCTGGCTGCGCAGCACGTTAAGATTTACACGGACCACAAGCCGTTAGTCTATGCCTTCGCGCAGCGTCGCGAGAGACTTCCACCGGTCCAATTAAATCAGCTCTCTTTTATATCGCAATTCACTACGGACATTATTTATATAAAAGGGGTAGAAAACATGGTAGCAAACGCCATGTCCCGCATCGAAGCTATAAGTTTCGAAGCTGACTATTCCGCCCTCGGTTCTTGCCAAGAATGTGACGACGAATTGAAGAAGTATCGTGACGATGCAAATTCTGCTCTTAAATTAGAGAACATCGTTGTTCCTGGCACCGACATCACTTTGGTCTGTGATACGTCCACAGAACGACCATGACCATTTGTCCCGGAACCTATGCGAAAAAAAGTTTTCACTCAGTTGCATAATCTGAGTCATCCCGGCGCCAGAGCTACCATCCGGCTGGTGTCGGACCGATTCGTATGGCCTGTTGTTGCCAAAGATTGCCGTCGTTGGTGCCAAACTTGTTTAGCTTGCCAGCGAAGCAAGGTAACTCGACATATAGACTCTTTGCCTGGACATATCTCCAGTCCCACATCTCGGCTCAAACATGTCCACATAGACATTATTGGACCTCTACCATCCTGTTCTGGTTACCAATATTGCCTTACAGCTATTGACCGCTATACTCGGTGGCCCGAAGCGTGGCCTGTGATTAGCATAACTGCGGAGGAAGTAGCAAGCACCCTTGTAGCCGACTGGATTTCTCGATTCGGAGTACCCGCTGTAATCACAACTAACCAGGGACGGCAGTTCGAATCGGATATTTTCAGACGTCTTACGGACATGTGCGGAACAAAACGTATTCGTACCACTAGTTATCACCCTTGTGCTAATGGGCTCGTAGAGCGCATGCATAGGCAACTAAAGGCCTCTCTTATGTGTCACGACGTTTCGTGGTTGAACGCATTACCTCTGGTCTTGTTAGGAATGCGCTCAGCTTTTAAAGAAGATTTGCAAGCAACAAGCGCTGAATTACTTTACGGAGAAACGTTAATGCTTCCAGGAGAACTGTTGGTATCTCCCGGACCTACTGGGTTTGAGGATCCGTCTAATTTCGTCGTCAAATTAAGACATCATATATCCAAGTTGAGACCAACTCCGGCTTCTCAACATACTAAGTCGTCTCCCTTCGTTTTCAAGGACCTTGCCACTACATCTCACGTCATGCTCAGAGATGATACTGTTCGACGTTCACTGTAGCCTCCATATTCTGGACCTCATAAAGTAATTTCTAGAGCAGATAACGGAAAGACATTGTCGATAGAGGTTAAAGGGAAACAAATGACGGTTATTGTCGACAGACTAAAGCCAGTTTTTGTCAAAGAACAAAATCCTTCGAGGCATCCTGTTTTGGCACCAGCACCACATGTTTCTGTTCCTCAAGCTGTGCAAACAAGTCCTGCACAAGTCCTTTCTTCTTCACCTGTCGTTTCTGCACCTCTGCCTACTGCTCCTTCCTCGCTTACACCACAGCATACCACACGGTCAGGTCGTAAAGTCCATTTCTCTACACCTTTTGACCTCTAACTTTTCTTTGTTATTTCTCTACGGATTCTTCTTCTCCGTAGGGGTGGTGTGGCGTTCGAATTTCGGAACACAGCTTTCTGCGTCCCTCGAACGCATCTTTAATGATGAGAGACACAAAAAAAAGAAGAAGAAGAACCTAGCTTGTACCAACAACAATAGTATTTTTACTTCTGCAACAAGTTATAATTACCAACTACCAATATATGTACAGTGTATTTACTTAGTTACCTGACTGTAATACTCACCACTAAATGTGAACGTGTAACAACATTATAATTATATCTACGGAAACATAAAGTGCCTTTTATTGAAGTGGATCCATAAACGTATCTCACAAAGGCATAAGCATTTACCTGAAAACATCTATAGCAACTCGACAATAGAAGAGAACCCCTCAACTTCTTAAAGCAGGACTTCTAGACAACTGCCCAGTTTATTCGTACCATGACAACTTTAAAGCAGGCCTGCCCAGGCCTACTATTCAAGAACAACAGAAAAACCGTACACCTGGTTTTTTTTGTATGGACTCTAGTTAACATGTTGCTCTAAATCCACTCAGTTTATTAGCTTACAAACTTTTAGGCGTCTCCAATGTTGGTTATAGTAAATTGTTAGAATGCCAGAGACAATATTATCCGTTCTCCTTTGAGAAAACAATATTCAAACAGTTCACCTAAATGAGCGTCATGGTATGATTTCATTCAGAACTGTTTATGTCAGGTTTAGGAACTGCACGGAACTTGCATGGTTTTTACGAAGCTGATAGTAACGCCCCTGGCCAGTACAAATATTACTATGATTAGGGGAAATGTTTGTTCTCTGGTCTTGGGCGCTTGTGATGTGCAAAGTGCGGGGTATAATTGTGCAAATGTTATTTCCATTCCAAATCAGTTGCAAATCCAAAGTGGTTACAGCGCGAAGAAGATACTAACATATCCACTTATTAACAAATTTCACATTAATAACGTTAACTAGCGTGATTAAAGTTCGGCCGTTCAGAGAATGCGTTCCTGACACCTATCAGTTAGTCACGACTAGTGATGGGCACAACATAACACTGAGTTCGTTACCGTTCCTCCAAAATGAACCGCCGCGTTATTTTTAAGATTATTTTCGTTTTAAATTGGCGGAATCATTTAAAATTTATATTTCAGTTATTTAAGTGGAAACCAAAAATGGGTAATATTAATATAATAAAATTGTTTTATTTATTCTTTGTTACAAAGTTACAATCTGTATTTCTATGCAATAAAGTACATTGAATTGAATGTGCGTACAGAATATTAATCAGACTCCGATTCGCTTGAGGAGGTGGTGTCTTCATCATCATCTTCGCCTACATGTATAATTATATTATTATCAATAACAGAATCAATCCTGATATCTCGGTCAACATGTTCCACAATCAGATTTTTAGTCTTCTCAACAACATTTGCCCAGTCATCTCTTGTGACTTTCCCGCAGGCTTCTTTTAATAGGGTCATCATCTTTCTCGTGCTGAATGGCGGGGAAGTATTGTGGCGAGCGGCGTAACCTTTTATTTGAGCCCAGATTAGCTCAATCGCGTTATATTGGCAATGATACGGTGGAATTCTTAGAACGCGATGACCGTACTCCAGAGCCAGTTCATCGATTTCGTATCGCACATTTGCCGCTTTATTTTCTTTAATTAATTTAATTAGCTCTGCTTTTAGCATCTGCATATTTGCGTCAATGCCTTTTGCTTGTAACCAAGCCACCATTTCTTCTTTTTTATTAGCTTGGGTAGGTGGTTTTCTGTATTTGAACAGAGTGATAGGAGGAATTATCCATGAATATTACAGAAGGCTCTGGTAGGCTGGGCAAAAGCACGTTCTGGAACCACTCTTTAAATGTAGTGACATTCATTTTCTCGTGGTAGTCATTTGTGGTTTTTGATTGAAATGCCAGTAACGCGTTCTCCACAAAGCCGTATTTTGCAGAACCTGCGTGGCATATTATCAGACGGGCCCCCTTACCCATTGGTACTTTCAACGTTGACGCTTGTGTATCATCCGTCCAAGAACGGGAAACCGTGTGATTGGCGTTTAGCCATGTCTCGTCAATGAACACGACATTATCCCAGTTATCAATTTTTTTTGCTGCTCTCAAAAAACTTATCCGTTTTAAAATTATGTCGTATCGTTCTAATAAAATTTTTCTTTTGTCTGTTTTTTTATACGAAAAACCAATATCTTTTAAGATTTTTTACCCCCGCTAAACAGTCCAGCTTCTCTTAACGATGCCAAAAGCTTCTTCCTGTTGAGATATTCATTTCTGGAATAGTAACCATAATATATGATTTCTGATTGCATCGGCGTCAAAGGTGTCAATATCTGTCACGGGTTTAGTTCTACGTTTCTTCTTCGGAGTACGTAAAATACTATCTTCCATGCCAGTAGAGCCGAACTTTTCTTTATTAATATTTGTTATCGTTCGTTTGCTAACTCCAAGCGCCTGAGAGACGCGTTCTTGTACTTGTTCGACAGGTACCAGGGGTCCGCCATTTTGCCGCTCCCGCTCAAAGTAATCTTGCAGCTTGATGATTAACTCACGGGCTCCACTTTTTAATGTTTGTCCACGTTTAGGCATTATTATGCACCAAAAGTAACAAAAACACTATCGAAGTCCGATTTAGCGCCGATGTCAGTTTGAAAAGCAGAAACAGTCCATTAAACGAAAGCCGGGTGATCAAATAAAAACAGATCGAAAACACTTGAAGAACGTGGTCTATGCGCACGAAACGACAACAGACGACTGTTTTAGCGTCACAAAATGGCGGCCCATAACGCCATTTGGGGTTACAGTTTTTAATCTAAGTATAAAAATGCTAGTAACGCCATTTGGGGTTACCATTATCAACCTAAATATAAAAATACTACTTTCTTTCGCGCGTTCGGTTTGGTCGTAAATTTATTTTTATATTTAATAAAAGTTATCTTATAGTCCATTATTTTCAAATTCTTGAAAAGAAAAACAAAACGTATTATTTTATAAAGTATAACTGTATAAGAACAGATTACGATACTATTATTGCCTGTAATTGTTAGCACGGCACTACAAATATAAAGCGCTGACATAACCTTGTAATAGCGCAGTTTAGATTTAGAAAAATATTGTTTACCAAGTTATTTGACACTCAGTTTGGCACAAAATTATAACATTAATTGATTATTGATAGAATAATGTTGTTTTAATGCTCATCAATTGTTAAAACGGTAAACAACCAGCAATAATATTTTATCGTAACTGCGACGCCATTACAAAGTTACGTCGTCAGTTCAATCGCGACGTGTCAGGAACGCATTCTCTGAACGGCCGTAGTATAATTATATTTTTACGTGATAACGTCTTATAAATCGAGGAACGCCGCCCGGCTGCACTCATGAAATTAAAAAAAAAAGTATGACTCATTGTCACGTCCCGCCTGAGCCGAGCGTGCAAGCAAGAGCGCGGAACAGACGATAGAGAGGCGCGATTGGCCTAGGACTTCGGTTTGTCTTATGACGTTATCACGTGAAACTATCGTCCATAAACTGACCATTGAAAACCATTGACACCATTTTTTTCCTAGGCAAAAAGCATTTTACATAATATCTAAACATAAAGAACTATATGATTTTGGCCTGCTTAATAACTAGTAGTTCAAACCGTGCCTAAAACTTTGCAACGTGCCAAATATCAAATTTAACTTCTTTGATTTGAAAAATTTTGTTATCTTTCATTTGATACCTTTATTATCTTTCATATACCCATGATATTTCCTATTTTATATAACTGAAACTTTGCAATGTTCTGGCAACTCCTCAAATATTGAAATACGTTTCGTTTAACGAAAATATATGATTATTTTCATAATGCATACTTTTTAGTTAATAACGATGCGTTAAATGGAACGTCATAGACGTAGAACGTAAAATGTGTGCGTAAATAGGCTGGAATCATAGACAAAACTGTAACTGAGTGCAAATCTAGTTTCAAATCTGCTGGTCCTAGATCTTGTAACCCCCCTCTTCCGATCCTGACTCCCTTTAATAAATAGTAACTAGCCTACTCGTCCCGTAGTCTAAAGCTCTACTCCTGGGAACGGTACTACCGATTGTAACTACCCCTAATCTGAGCTAATAATATCTAGATGATTCCGGCCTACGTTTTTAATTCCTCAGATAAATAATTACACATAACTAGATCGAATCATAACTTAACATTATCCAGACAATAAATCTAAACTAATGAATGAAGAACTGATTAAATATATGGCCAAGGTGTGATCGTCTAGCTCATAGTGGTAGAACCGAATATTGTGAGCCGTGGTAACTCAAGTTCTTTTCAGGAAATACTGAGACAAACCTAACCTAATTGTAAGAGAAATAAATTATTATAACGATAAAATTGTACCTAGTAAGCACATGAAGACAAATCTTATTCCTACTGCAAGGGTTAATTAAAATGACCCTAATACTGTTATACCATTTTGACCCCAATCCTGTCGTTACTATTAGAGATTATATTTCGCCATAAGATTTCTATAAATTCGCAAAGCATAGATTGTAATAACCTCAAGTAAATAACTTCAAGTAAACACAAAATCAAATATTTAAATGCAGAACATTTGTACCTAAGACATGGAATGACACAGAAAATTATCACACACCATAAAGTAATAAATCATAAACTAATTAGTTAATTATTGTTAATAACTAAATGTAAATATCCATAGTTGTATTTGTTTGATATATGATGGTCAAATGTTGTTCAGTAAAGGTAATTATTTTCATGTTTTCACCTAAAAATTAGAATTCTACGGATATTTATCATTGTAGATAACCAGAGCTAGGAAAACATTACGGGCTTGTGACCGTAAAGCTGGATTAATGAGGCCTCTTGACGTAATTACAACACTCTCCATTGCTGTTCTAGCTCAAATTACTCCTTTTGATACTTATTACTAACGCTGAATAAGATTTGGAAACACAATGCTGAGATAAGAATATTTTATCTAAGTTGTATTTAAGCCTTGTTATTTTGTTTCTGTATAAATAATTGGTTGCTCCTGTGTCTCATTTCACCTCCTTATTTTATTTGCTGGACTATCTTTAATTCTATAAAACAGTCACAATATCCAGACAGATAAATGTCTTCAACATAACATGATTAATTGACAAATATCTATTGAACAATTAACTGATAACTGATAATATTAACCAATGACTTGGACATCTCTAAACCGTCTTTTAGTCTACGAGAAATCCAAAGAGCAAGTGTCTCTATTCAATGATCAATTTCATCAATCATAACTCCATTATTTTAGAAGAGTAATTTATTAAGTTTAACATTTATCTTGGAGACATCTCATCTATCCGGAAAAAGTCTAAAATGCCTAAATTCTAGGACTTACGTGAGTAAACTCGTTCAACAGAATTAATCCAATCCCCTCTAGCAGGTGGCAATTCACTAGCACTTACACTTCACTTTTCACAGACACTTCACTTTGAATATTTCACTTTATCGCGGACAGCAACTTTGGCCTCTAGACGGTAACTGGTTTGGACGGCCCATTCGTCCCCTTTTTATACTACCCAAGTGTCCGTATCTGGTCTCCAACCTGTCTCCGACTCAACCAATCAAACTCCTCGAGTATCCATTCCGACCAATAGAAATCTCGTTCCATTTTCAAATATTGATGAGCCATTATTAGCTTTCCAATTTTAAATTTATTTGAATTTAGAATAATGTACGCAAGCTGTCCTCATCTTGTCTCCGACCTAAACAATCAGATCCCTTGAATACACATTTTGATCCTACGTTCCTTTTTTAAATATTTTTGATATGTTATTTTGTTTTATGAGTTTTATTTGAATTTGGAACCTGTCTCCAAGCGTTCTCAGCCTATTTACATCATTCAGCTGCCGTGATTCTGAATTATGTTAGTTAGTTAATTATTTAATTTGTTAGATCTAATCTGTTAGGTTTTAATCATTTCCTAGTATTGGAAATCTATACATAGAAATGGAATCGTTAGTTTGCTAATCGTGGGGATATTAAGAATCTTAGTTACTGCATAAAACCTCTTAGCATTCACTTTGCTTTTATTAGATATACTTTTGCATAAAATCCTGACTTATTAACTTCATTGACAGGAAGTTCTATAGCTCCATGATCTATGTCTGATAGTCGAGATTTAGTCTATTGAGATATAACTTTTTAGATATTTAATATTTCCAAAAGATGCCCTTAGATTAGATTTCCATCATACTGATGTATCTATATATTTGTGAACGTAGCGGAACGCATTGTGGACCGTTACAGCCGACCCCTGAAAAATTTACGAAAATCCCAAACATATGCAACCGGAGGAAATTTTTCACCCTTGATAAACTGTTCACAAATATAAACCAATAATAATTATACAACTCCTAAAATATAACATTGTGTAATTCTAGCGTAATTAGTATTTGAATTCAAACAATCGAATGTAAATGTAGCCCTACATCGTGTGGTGAGTCCTTTAAACCGAACCGAAAATGAACATTCCCCGAGTCCCAATGTGAGCTTTTTAATGCTTTAACTTTGATATCAAATCACCCCCCACAAGGGAATCTACTTCGAACGAGGAAATTGGGTTGTGAGTCCAATCTATCAGAAGGATATGATGAAGATGCTTCCCATCCAAACCAACTTTTCGTTTGCCAAGAATCACAGCTACATCATCCCATTCATTACAGATTCCGTTAACAGCAGAAAGATGTTAATCTACCAAAGCCGCAACACCACACTCAGACGTGAACATCAAAGCAAAATCCATTTTCGACTGGGAGAATGTGTAGTTGCCGAGTTTTGAGTGTTAGCTTCGTGTGCAGAATTGGTCCCAATGAAATCAGCTTCTGCTGATGCGTAATATTGTCAACAGACCTAACCTAACACCAAAGTAACTCCTTCATTGAAACCAATTGTAGAGTGTCAGTTAGTCTATCAAACAAAAAGGAAAAATAAAAGACTAACCAGTTCAAATTCAAACACGAACTAGCCGTCTTATGCCTACTAGTCTGTTAAACTACTAAGCCCTGCTTACTTGAACAACTCAGTTTATTCAATCATCTCTTCCATTAGTTCTGTCTTCACAAATCAATTAATACTCTCCATCCAAACACCTGTCAGAATCTCAACTCCACGATTTTTCACGCCACTTAACAGTTCAACACCCCAATATAGGCAATAAGATCACGAATTACACAGTGATTGTAATAGTTTATATCAATTTCAATCAAAGATCTTCGACCCCATTCCTTATTATGACACAGACCCCGCTCATTTCTTTTCAATTCCAGAATATACAAATAAGACTGAACATTTCCCCTTGGTTACATAGGTCTAAGGACTTTAAGAAGAACGCGTATACCTTAAATTCTTTACTGTTTATATGTGCCCCGACCCCCTTATAGCAAGACTAAATCATATTAAATAGGCAATGTTTTGTATGTTCTCCATGGCATTGTATGTTTATTTGGCAAATTTTATATTTTTCTAAATTTTATTGGCAATTGACACATAGTTGACTCATTTTCAATTATTTTAAACAAGTGTTATTTAGTTAGCATCACCTTATGGCAATGTTTGGCTCATTTTCATGTAGTCATCCACAAGTTTTTTTTTTATTCCTGAAAAGAAGATTGTTACTTCCCCAAATGGGTATGATATTTCGGTTCATTCAGAATAATTAAATAGTATAATTTGCATTTCATCATCCTTAAAATTAACTTGAAAATGCATATAATAGATTTGGTTATCTCTGCCCTAATTTCAGCATTGTGTTTCCTTAGCATTGTGTTTTTTTTTGTTTGTTTGTTTCCATCTAAGCACAGCGTTTCCAAACCTTAACAGCGTCAATTATTTACAACCTTACAAAATTTTTGACAGTGACTTCCAAACATTTTTAAAATATGATACATTGGCTTGATTTTAAACCGAAATTTTGGAAAGACCGCCAACACTCCCCTCCATCTATGTATATGTGGGTAAACTCCAATCGCTTTAGAAGAATTGAATAATAAATATATATTTATTTTTTTTTGTAAATTTTACCGTAAAACTTTACTCGGATATGCATAGATGGGTCTTTCCCCTTTCCCAGCATGACAAGTTATTATTTTTTTTTCATCGCTTCCCTTTTTTTTCTTCTATTTATTGCGATGTTACAGACATTTCTTAAAATTAATTACATAAGTACCAACCAAATTAGATTTTTTTTTTTTTTTTTAAAAGCCGCCAACTCTCCCCTCTACCCAAGTCTTTAGATATAACCCCCTTTTTTTATAAAATTATTATAAATCATATTCCATTTTGGTACGATTTATAATTACTATGATTGTAAATTCATTGTGTGAAAATATATTATTAAGAATTTATAAATATTTTTCTTATAAATTAGCTATATTTAGTTAAATAGTTATATCCAATGATTTGGGTAGGCTTTTCCCTTACCACCTGTGGTTGATGTATTGGTGTTCATAATATATTTTATTTTTTTTTCATATATTTATATATACTATCTTAAATATTTGTTACATACATGAATTTATTGAATTTAAATGACTTATACATAGCCTTGGTATATTTTTCTATACAAACTTCGACAAAACAAATACTTACAATTATTATTGCATTTATGTCTAAAAAAAAATTTTTAATATCTATTTTAAAAACAGTTATTATGATGTCCAACCAGAGAAAACTTACATAGTATTTTATAAGGCAATTACTTTTATTTGAAACCCATTAGACTGAGTTTAAATCAAGCCAAGAAGCTAATTTTTACATCTACTACTGTGTAATTAATCCAACCTCGAATTACATGTTATGTATTCACTTTGCATCAATCGTTATATAATTCAAAAACCTTACCAATTTCTAACTTAACACTAGATAATATTAAATGAACAAAACTCTTACTATTACAAGTTATAGATTAAAAAAAGAAAATACAATTTAAAAGTATATAAAAAGTTCAAAAATTTAGAGAAAAATTAATAATAAAATACTCAAATAACTATATCTAATATTATACAAAATCAATTACTATTATATTGTTTCTTACAGCTACTTACATGTTACGCTTACAACTAATGCTTACAAAAAGGTATTAATCTAATATCAGTCGTTCCCAAGTCAGCCTACTTAGGTTTAGAGATTTCTTCGGCCCCACTAATAGATACCAAGTTATTTATAATATTTTGATAAGTGTATAGTGTTAAATTTTCCCCTAATGTTGTTTGTTTTTGGATCAACTAGAATATACACATTTTGATATGGGATTCCTGCTATTACATATGGCCCTTCATATAAAGGTGAAAACTTTCTTGTTAACTTCTGCATTGCATCAGATTTGTTTAATCTTTTAATTTTTACCCAATCTCCAATTTGATAGTTAATTATCCGATATCTCTGATCGAACTTAGATCTGCGTTGCTCCCCTTTTTTAACTAGGTTTGTTCGTACGGTTTCACGAACCTTACTAACATCCAAATCCACATCTGTTTTGTCTATACTTTTATCGATTGCTAATCTCATCGGTTTCCCATATAATATTTCGCAAGGTGTGAACATAGTACTACTGTGTAAGGTATTATTATATAACTCTTCTATTTTTGGTAATGCTGAAACCCATCCCTTATGGTTTTGTCTACAATATGTTCTAAATAACCGGCCTAACTCTTTATTCACCCTCTCTGTGGTATTTGGGCGAGGATTGCGGACGCTTGTGAAGACAACGTTAATTCCTTCTCTTTTCATGTTCTCTCTCCATACTTTGCTGGCAAATTGTGAACCATTGTCTGACATAACGGCTTTTGGTTTTATTATGTCAAAGAATTTCTTCATCCGACCCCATACTGCTGTAGTTGTTGCTTTTCTTAGCTCATAAAACTTTACAAATTTGCTGAACGAATCTTGTATGACTAAAATGTAACTCATTCCAAACTGTCCTGCCGATAAAGGCCCGTATAGATCCACCATAACCAGATCCCCTATATTTTCGGTAATTATTGAGCGGCAAGGTCCTACATATTTTACTGTCTCGTTTTTTGTTATTTGACAGTCGTGACATGTTCTTATTACCCGTTTGGTCTGCCGAGTTAACCCCCTCCAATAAAATCTGTCTCTAATATATTTAATCACTTTGTATGCACCTTGATGACCCATTTCTGCATGAACTTGATTTATTATATCGACCCTCAAGATTTCCGGCAAATATATCACTGGTTCTAACCCTTGGCCTGGTTTAAAATATAAAACCTCGTTCTTTTTTATACATCTATCTACTAATTTGTCTCCCTTGTCTGACTGTTTAGTCCCCATTTGCATACGTTTCAACAATTCTCCTATTTCTTTGTCTTCCTTCTGTAAGATTGGTAATTTAGCTAAATTTTCCAATAACCTTTGATTAACTGTAACGCCCATGTACAAAATTTCAGGGTTTTTAATTTTGTCCTCTTGTAACAAATCACTTTCTGGAGGATACCTAGATAGAATATCTGGCGCTATATTATCTTTCCCTTTTATATGTTGAACTTCATATTCAAAGTTTTCTAAATAATTTATCCATCGAGTTACCCTAGCATTGTATAGTTTCCAGGTTTTTACAAATGTTAACGCCTTGTGATCGGTCCTTATCATAACTTTAGTCCCTCGCAGGTATGTTTCAAATTTTTCTAGACAACTTATCACCGCAAAAAATTCCTGCTCTGTGACCGTCCAGTTCAGCTGCGCTCCCCTTAAAGCCTTACTATGGAACCCAATTATTTCCATGTTACCTTCATCGTCCAACTGATAAAGTACTCCAGCCAACCCAATTCCTGAGCTATCAGTCTGCAAGTAATATGGCTTACTGAAATCCGGGTGATGTAGTAATATAGTGTTAATGAACAATCTTTTAATACTTTCAAATGCCTCTTGTTGACCTACTCCCCATTTCCATTCGGTTTCCTTTTTTAGTAGTTCGCATAACGGTAATATATGTAAACTGTATCCAGGAATGAATCTTCTGTAAAAATTGCACAACCCTAAAAAAGCTCTGACATGTTTGATCTTCTTTGGTACGGGGAAATCCTGTATAGCCTTAACCTTATCTTGATCAGTGCGCAAACCTTCCGTCGAAATTACATAACCTAGCATCTTCACTTCTTTACAAAAGAACTCACACTTCTGTAAATTGCACGTTAAACCTGCGGAACTTAACTTTTCTAATACTACATTCAAATGCTCAATGTGCTTCTTTAGACTTCCAGTAGTTATGACAGCAAGGTCATCTAAATAATTAACGCAGTATTCTCTGACTTCGTGACCTAATATCATATCCATTGCCCGACTAAAACTTCCTACTGATGTCTTCAATCCTTGCGGTAAAACGTTATACACATAAGATTTGCCGTTAAATGTGAAACCTGTATACTTCCTGCTATCCTCACAAATTGGAATTTGAAAGTATGCATTGTTCAAATCGATTATACTTATATAGTTTGCGCCATGAAATGAGTTTAAAACATCCAATTGTAAAGGGGGTTTCTCCGTCTCTGCTACCATGAATTTATTAATCTCCCTAGCATCTAATAATACTCTTAAGGAGCCATCTCTCTTCAAAGTGAAAGTAAGTGGACTACAATATGGAGTTGAAGCTCTACTAATTATACCTTGGCTTTCCATTTCGTTTAGTTTCTGTGCCATTTTTTCCCTATAAGCATATGGTATTGGATAAGACTTCTTAACTATCGGTGAATGTGGTTCCAATTTTATTTTTTGTTCGTAACAATTTGCTTTCCCTAACTCAGATGAAAATAAATTGTCAAATTTCCTCAATAAACTTTCTAATTCCTTTCTTGCTTCAGTTATTTGTTCTCCGTCCAATCCTTCTAATTTGTCTTCTATTTCTCTTCTCATTAAAAGTCCCTGATTTTCCCCAGTTACTTTAGCGCAATCATGAAACCGTACCAACTGTTTTTCGTTATCTATGTTGAATAATAACCCACTCTGCTTGCTATCTAAACTTATGGTAACCTCATTTGATTTGAGCCAATCAAAACCTAAAATGAGATGGTTAACTAGTCCCGGAACTATTACGAACCCTATGTCAAATATTTTGGTACCTAACCTTACTTAGTAGAACTATATTTCTAACTTCAACACTTTTGTGACCAACCGCGGTTTTTATTTGGAATGGTTTGATGGGAAGTATTGGTATGTTTCGCGTTTCCTGTTGTTTTAGCTTTTGCCAAAATTCCTCTGAAATACACGTAATGTCACTGCCTGTGTCCACTAACCCCATGACCTCATATTCAAATATTTGAACTTCTACCTCCGATTTATAATTTATATATTTATTTTGTGGGTCATCTTCTTCAAAATCGGAAAATACGGTATGAATCCTCCCGCTTAATTCTCGCTCGTCTTTGGTCTTTAAAACATCTACAATATCTTGTAAAATGCTTGGTTTATTTAACTGTTGAGTTTCATATCCTAACCCTATTCCACTTTTCCTACCTTTTACCTGTATGGGTATCTTAAGCCCTCTATCATTTATTCCTAGGGTTTGCCCTGGTACCCAACCCGTTTTTAACATAATAGTTAATGCCGTGTTCCCTATCCTTGAGGCTGACTCGGGAACCACATGTCCAACCTCGTCTAGTTTAACGCTTCTTCCTCAACAACTGCTACCTCGTTCACTTCCCTCGGTTTCTGCCATCTTTGATAATCTCGTTGTAAGTCCTTCTTTCTTTTATCCAACCCTTTATTTTGTGCAGGTGAATTAGATTTACTTTGGTTTGCAGATGCATAGGTATGCAACTCTTGCTTGCTAATATCGTCCATTTCTCTCAGGAATTCTGCCGTCTCTATGATATTCTCTGATTTTGAGGTAGTCCAGACTTGTTGGATATATTTTGGGTAATGGCGCATTATATCTGCAACTAACTGTTTCTCCGGGATTTTATATTGTAGCATTTGAGCTTTCCCCGAAATTCTTAGGAAATGCGTAAGCATCAAAGGGGTTTTCGTCCTGTCCCAGGTGCTCTGTACTATTGTTCTGCGTAAATCGTTTTGAGATTTTTCCCCCCAATAAGTTGCCAAAAAGTCCCGTTTGAAGTCTTCGATTTTCTCCCACCTGTTCCTATATACTCGGGCCCAATCCCTCGCATCTCCTACCAAGCAATCCTGCACTAGTTCTAACTCTGTGCCCTCTCTTGCTGCTTTGATTATGTACCTCTCCAAGTCCTCTAAGAAATTAACGGGATGTACACCTTCAGAATCACCGAATTTTGGTTTCTCTAGATTAACATTTTTGACATTGTACGTTATATTTTTACATCGTTCCTCCGTTTCAAGTCTGTCTCGTTGAATCGGTTGAGCGTTATCTTCAGTGCCATTTCCTATTTCAATGATATTTTCAGTCATGTCGCCTGTTGAATGACTCGAGATTTCGGTAGATTTTGCTAACTCGTACGTGGACTTTACTGTTTTCATTTCTTCACATAATTCATTTATTTTCGACGCTAGTACTCCTATGGTTCGTCGTAGTGATCGGTATTTGAGCCCCGTTCCCACCGCAGCTTCATGTGGTCTAGTCTCTTTTCCTAATCTTGGACGTTTAGCCTTGCTGGCCCCATTTGTCCCTTGTTCATTTTGAGATGCTTCATCATTTGGAACACTTCGCTCCCCCCTTTCCAATATAAACTCTTCTCCCGTATACTTGACATTCCTCTTTAAATTGCGCCTTGGTCTAACCATTGTTCGCTCCTACAGAAATTAATTCAGTAAGTACCTTTATAAACCCACAACAACAAAATACTAAAATGAACTATTTTAATTTAAAGCTTTTAAGCAGTATTGTAAGATTTGATACGCTTCTCCTACACTACTTGTAACTCATAACCCTATTCATCTTCACTAATAATTTATATGCAATCCTCCAAATTCCTAATTTCCCTAACAAACAGCGCAACTTCTTTTACCTCCGAGCAAGTACCATAATATACTAAGCCAAAATTCAATAATACTATATATTAAGAAGAAGAAAACAAAATAAAAGATCAATACGATCAATCACACGAACTCAAAAAATATTCGCCAACAGCACATTAATTTCTGTATTATTTGTTTTCCTATACATGTTGTGATGACATGAAAGTAAAAATAAACCTTTTGTAAATTAATCCATTCTATTTCTAATCTTTATATTTATATTAATTCAAGAGTTTCGCTATAAGGTTCTATCACAAATTTATTCCCTATAAAAATAATCTTAGGGTGGAACATTTCCCGCAAAAACATATCATGTTTAAGTAAATATTATTTTGTGAAAATTCGAGGAACAGATTTCGGAATTTTCGCATTAATTTCACATACAATCTGGAATTGCAATAACCGGCAAAGACTCTCGCTATAGATCGAATGCAGATAATCGAATACTTGGAAAACTAATGATTCGGAATGTAGCTGACATGTAACGACGTCTCCTCGGTAATTATTATTTCTACGACTATCTGGGTAAGAACCTAAAACAACGAGTTTTTTTTATTTTATTTTTTTATTTATTTATTACGGTACCATATAGCCTTATCTAAAATTTCAATTAGTCAATTATTACGAAAGGAACGTCATTGACACAGATTAAGTAGATGCGACATCGCTAATCGGACCGGACCTATAGTCGTAGCGTTCCCAACCGTACGGTAATTATGGCAACTCAAGTTGGCAACACTGAATCATAGAGCACATACTGATCTATTGTGATTTGTGGTAAAAGTGACGCCGCGCAACGTTTATTTCTAACTCATACTGTTTTAATTAAATATCGGGAACAATAACCTTATTTTATTGTGTTGAATCGTTTTAAAAGGTGAGTGACATCAATATAATCGTAGATTGAATGATATGGGACATATCGCCCGGCATAGATAGCGCATATACTGTGTTGCTGCGATTTTCGCGCTAAGAAAATGGCGTCATAATATCAACTCGCATTGAGCTAACCATTTTACTTAGTTTTCGAAGTGAATTTTTGTGCAAAGCTTGTGTTACAACGTTCTCGTTTTCTTTTTAGGACATAACCATGACTGACCACATATTTAATCGGAAAATTTATAAATTCCCGGCACTCTGGGACTCATCACATATCCACTACCGAAGTATTGCAGTAAAGGCCTCAAACACAATACAACCAATCTACTTATTTATTTCCGGTAAGTTTAATTTTCTACTACCTAATCTGTTATGTAAATTTGTATGATAATGAAACTGATTCTATCCAATACTAATTTAGCCTTATTAATGAAAAGATTTTATTTAATTGCAATAGATACATTTCATTACTAATTTTCCATTTTAAAGATTTATTTAGGGCAAATCTACCGATAAATGCCCCCCATGCTAGCTAGCTAACTATATAGTATACCCCTTACTGCAGGACATAATTATGATAACTTATGAGCTTAATGTTCAAACATTTGTATTCCTGCACATCAATTCTAATATTTTTTTATTATATCATTCTACTCCCAACAAGACAAGAATGTATAATGAACTGCTTTTCACCAACTGTTCCTAAGTTCCAGTATATTGTAATTAGAATTACCTTTTCAGCATGTTATGTAACTTCTAACAGTTTTGTAACATATTTAACCAACTTCAGAAAAAAGATTTAAGTAGTAGGTATATTTTATAGGAATGTTCACTTTACTTAAAGATGTCTATTTCCTCCATGGCTATTTTCCAAACAAAAATATATTATCAAAATCGGTTCAGCATTTTTCTTTTTTCCAATTTAACTATAAATTAGAAGATAGTCATAGAGTCTCTAATAAAGAACAATCTTCCAAACCTACTGTCCTACTTCAGGAATCTAACTCATGATTATGACAAATTAAATCAATGACGCTTTGCTAGCAAAGATGTTCGTACTACTTGATGCTATTTTAACATGCTACTTTCTTATCGTCTGTTCACACTAGTAGTCATATAATTGGGTATTTAATTAACCAAGGTTTTGTTATAGTGATACTTTCTGCCTTCGACACTACAAAACTGGAAAACTGTTTCATACTATAATTATTTTTTTTATGTTTCCTTTTCCTTTATTCCAGGTTTATCTTGCTTCTTACGCCTCAATCCTACCATATTCCTGACCAAGTTCCAGAGCCCAAGACAAAACTTATTCAAGCCTACATTAAACCTGAATCCCGTGTATCCTATGTCTATTCCAACTTCCAACCTCAAACCAAGTTAAGTTTATTAATTTTCCTGCTGCTTCCAATCTATAATCTTTATTTAAATTTTATAACATCATATTCCTCATATTGTCAAATAACTGATAATCTGAATTTACATTTTGTAACATATTCCTACTGTCAAATACTCTTAAGGAATATACCTTTTGTTTAGTATCTTTATTCACAACATAGATCAATTAGTGCTGGATGATATTTACATGGTAGGACAGTACCATAGAATTTCTTTTCACTTCTGGTCACTTGAATTTTAACGAAGTTTTTCACCCCGACCCCCGTCTAAATAATTTGTAACACTAACTTTTTGTTGAACACTGTAGTACACAAAATATGTAAGTAAGTAACTAGGCAAGATTTTCACCCATGGGCCACCGTAACATAGATAAAGGTTTTCACCGTAAAACAACTATGTATTTCACCGTACAATTCCTTCTTCTATCATAATATCATACTCATATCATCATCATTTTCTCTGAGGGGTGATATTATCATTGTTTTATGTATTCTAAAAATTGATAGCTCGGACACTTCAAATGCTAGTTACACGCACTTACAGACAAAATCACGATGGTCGCATTTTGTTCCGTTTACAAATGTAAATGTTTCTAGTGTTCACTATGCGAACATCACACAAATCTACCTGCCTTACTCTCCACAGTTACATTTCAATTATACTGACGGTTAACAGGTCTCCCAAGTGATACCTTCACAATGTTTCTGCTTCTTGGAATTTAGTTTCATTTGGTGGAAACATACTGACTCTTACAACATGACAATTGGACAATATCCTTTTGTTATATGTGACGCCAGAATCACCCTTGCCTAAAACTGCTTCGGTTCTCGAGACCGACTAACTATAGTGCAATTGTGTTTCTAAGACTAAACATGCAGAATTCATACATTCACCATAGGGAAAATTTAATTCAATTTTGGATTACTAAATGATGATATAATCGCCTCTCTACTCATTGTATTTTATTCTAGTTTGTAAGTTCCTTCATTACAAGGCTATTTACTTATTTACATATTTGCATAACCATAAATCTTATTGGTTCAACATAAAAATGTATCCTGTAATATCTCTCCAACAATTCTCCTAGAACAATCAATCTAACCTCACTACTTTGCTATTTGAGAAAATCTATGCCTTCCGACCCTGATCAAATTAGGATTTGCAGTTCTATAAAGTAAATTCATCGCATACTGTTCCATTTTCCTGTGTCTCAAGAAACAGACACACACATAATAACACCATAATCATCCAACAACAACCAGCACACCAATATTTATGTTATTTTCGCAAGTTTTTGTTCCTAGTAGGGATCGAACCCATGCCTCTGCCCACAAAGCAGCCTGTCACCAACAGTCATTATCATCAAGTTAATCACTATTTTGAACTAGTTTCCTACACTAAAAATAATTAAAAGCTTTCCTATGAACCTATATCACATTCAATCTACTTTAAATTTGCTAACAAGACTTCATAAATTTCTATCATGTATTCCAATAATTGTCTAAGTCTATAATGCAAAACCTTTATTTAGTAATTAACCCACATACTCATGATACTCTGTACTTTACATTGTGACTAACTGCATATTGATATAAACGCAAAATGTACTACCCTTTTGTCTCAGATTCCTGTCCATTCTCACTGCAACAAATTGTGGTGAGATATGCCTAAACATTTCTCACCACCATCCACACTTCACTACATAAAACAAATCTATAACTTAATTCAACATAAAACTGTAACCAATCTAACACCGAACTCACATCATTGTTACCTACTACAAGACTTCTTAAAACTAATTTTCAGTGTCCTGACTCCTGACTGCTAGATACAAGTTTTGTTCTACGGGTTGTCCTGTCTACCAACTGCTGCAACTCTTCGAAACAGTATTCGCCTAATCCGTAAGTACTTTCTCCATAAAATAATACACACACACACAGACACATAAGAATTATTAGAGCTCTCGTATGACATTTTTTCCTTTCTATACTAATACTTTTGTCGCAATTGAAACTATTTTTGACTACTTTTACCTAACTTAGTGACAACACCAGTTTCATCAAAAAAAGTTCAGCTTCTTTTTTATTATTTTATTTTCTTCATATGTATTGAAATATGTAATTGCGATGCCCTGGCTCAAGTCCTGTTCATTAAGAATTGCAGTCAAACTATTGCACACATATTAACATAAATTGTTTATTAATTTCCTACCTAAGATAAATATATATATACTAGCAGACGCGACGTGGCTTGGTTAGACTCTATATCGCGAGCTATTTTTTTTTATTTTTAAAATTTTTTTTTGCTCCATCTGTAGGCTAAGCTTTGAACTAATTGTACCTTTGGTTAATTGGATCATGTCACTCTATACCAGGAAGCTATTAACATTCTATACTGTTTATCATAATGAACCTAAAAACGTGTAGATGGCGCTTTATTGAAATCGCGGGAAATTTTGAAATTGAATCTAGCACACTGTAGCTTTAGAACTTTATTTCACCGGGAAAATTCATTAATTTTCATATTTAAACACAAAGTACAAGCATTCAAGTTTCCCAACCGCTTTTTTTTTTCTATCTGTAACATTTTAATTCTCTTTTCTGAACGAGTTTTATTTTCATTTTCAGATTCGATCTACAAGCGATCCCTACTCGGCCACGCATACAAGAAAAAAATGAAATCAAACCTGCTGACTCCGAGACCACCGCCTAGTTTTAATTTAGATTTATCTAGTCCTAAGCTGAATTTTTCGTTGATGGCGTTTTATTAAAATTTAAGTTCTATGCGCCTTTTCTTTAGAAAATCAGATATGCAATAAAGCTTAATAACCATACTTTATCTACATACAAAATTTCATCAAAATCGCTGTAGTTGCTATCAACATTGTTTAGAATCCTGGTTTTACGATACAAGGTTTCTATTGTAATAAAGTACATATTCTATTATCAATTCCTGCGGCACTATACCCGTAGTAACAAGTCGCTTATCAGTTCTGGTATTTATTAGCATGGGAATCCTAAGTGTGAAGAGCCTTCCAATCCTTGGTCACTACGGTTCCTAATTGTAACTAAGCTCATCTATATCGATGGTCACGTCACCAACTTTGTAACCATCCATGCCTATCCATGGTCATGTCACCAATATATTGTAACAATCCATGGTCACAGCACCAAATTGTAACAATCTTACTCATATTCTATACTGTATTTTGATACTCAATTGATGGTAAATCTATTTATAGAATCCTAATCACGGCTACAATACTGTAATTATCCTGGTCACGGCTACAGCAAATTGTAACCCCCCTCTTCCGATCCTGACTCCCTTTAATAAATAGTAACTAGCCTACTCGTCCCGTAGTCTAAAGCTCTACTCCTGGGAACGGTACTACCGATTGTAACTACCCCTAATCTGAGCTAATAATATCTAGATGATTCCGGCCTACGTTTTTAATTCCTCAGATAAATAATTACACATAACTAGATCGAATCATAACTTAACATTATCCAGACAATAAATCTAAACTAATGAATGAAGAACTGATTAAATATATGGCCAAGGTGTGATCGTCTAGCTCATAGTGGTAGAACCGAATATTGTGAGCCGTGGTAACTCAAGTTCTTTTCAGGAAATACTGAGACAAACCTAACCTAATTGTAAGAGAAATAAATTATTATAACGATAAAATTGTACCTAGTAAGCACATGAAGACAAATCTTATTCCTACTGCAAGGGTTAATTAAAATGACCCTAATACTGTTATACCATTTTGACCCCAATCCTGTCGTTACTATTAGAGATTATATTTCGCCATAAGATTTCTATAAATTCGCAAAGCATAGATTGTAATAACCTCAAGTAAATAACTTCAAGTAAACACAAAATCAAATATTTAAATGCAGAACATTTGTACCTAAGACATGGAATGACACAGAAAATTATCACACACCATAAAGTAATAAATCATAAACTAATTAGTTAATTATTGTTAATAACTAAATGTAAATATCCATAGTTGTATTTGTTTGATATATGATGGTCAAATGTTGTTCAGTAAAGGTAATTATTTTCATGTTTTCACCTAAAAATTAGAATTCTACGGATATTTATCATTGTAGATAACCAGAGCTAGGAAAACATTACGGGCTTGTGACCGTAAAGCTGGATTAATGAGGCCTCTTGACGTAATTACAACACTCTCCATTGCTGTTCTAGCTCAAATTACTCCTTTTGATACTTATTACTAACGCTGAATAAGATTTGGAAACACAATGCTGAGATAAGAATATTTTATCTAAGTTGTATTTAAGCCTTGTTATTTTGTTTCTGTATAAATAATTGGTTGCTCCTGTGTCTCATTTCACCTCCTTATTTTATTTGCTGGACTATCTTTAATTCTATAAAACAGTCACAATATCCAGACAGATAAATGTCTTCAACATAACATGATTAATTGACAAATATCTATTGAACAATTAACTGATAACTGATAATATTAACCAATGACTTGGACATCTCTAAACCGTCTTTTAGTCTACGAGAAATCCAAAGAGCAAGTGTCTCTATTCAATGATCAATTTCATCAATCATAACTCCATTATTTTAGAAGAGTAATTTATTAAGTTTAACATTTATCTTGGAGACATCTCATCTATCCGGAAAAAGTCTAAAATGCCTAAATTCTAGGACTTACGTGAGTAAACTCGTTCAACAGAATTAATCCAATCCCCTCTAGCAGGTGGCAATTCACTAGCACTTACACTTCACTTTTCACAGACACTTCACTTTGAATATTTCACTTTATCGCGGACAGCAACTTTGGCCTCTAGACGGTAACTGGTTTGGACGGCCCATTCGTCCCCTTTTTATACTACCCAAGTGTCCGTATCTGGTCTCCAACCTGTCTCCGACTCAACCAATCAAACTCCTCGAGTATCCATTCCGACCAATAGAAATCTCGTTCCATTTTCAAATATTGATGAGCCATTATTAGCTTTCCAATTTTAAATTTATTTGAATTTAGAATAATGTACGCAAGCTGTCCTCATCTTGTCTCCGACCTAACCAATCAGATCCCTTGAATACACATTTTGATCCTACGTTCCTTTTTTAAATATTTTTGATATGTTATTTTGTTTTATGAGTTTTATTTGAATTTGGAACCTGTCTCCAAGCGTTCTCAGCCTATTTACATCATTCAGCTGCCGTGATTCTGAATTATGTTAGTTAGTTAATTATTTAATTTGTTAGATCTAATCTGTTAGGTTTTAATAATTTCCTAGTATTGGAAATCTATACATAGAAATGGAATCGTTAGTTTGCTAATCGTGGGGATATTAAGAATCTTAGTTACTGCATAAAACCTCTTAGCATTCACTTTGCTTTTATTAGATATACTTTTGCATAAAATCCTGACTTATATTAACTTCATTGACAGGAAGTTCTATAGCTCCATGATCTATGTCTGATAGTCGAGATTTAGTCTATTGAGATATAACTTTTTAGATATTTAATATTTCCAAAAGATGCCCTTAGATTAGATTTCCATCATACTGATGTATCTATATATTTGTGAACGTAGCGGAACGCATTGTGGACCGTTACAATCTGAGGGTCGATTTAAATCTGGATTCAGCTGAAACTAGTTTGAAAACGCTTCTGGAATACAATCGATCCTCAAGGCTAGATTCAAGGCTCAAGCTTAGATCAGGTGAACAGAGATCAAATGCTGTCTGAGCGTAGCTTCTGGAATATGGACCGTCGGTCCGTATTCCAGAAGCATGCTCAGTTCTGAATCTAGTTTTAAAACTGGTTTTAGGTAGAGATTACATTCTAGAACAATAACTGAGTCACGATTATTTGATCACAGTTCACCTGAGTGGCATCTAATTCTAAAACGCCACTCAGTTGCCAAATCTCCACTCAGGCAGAGATTTGATCTCTGTTTACGTAAATAATGTCCAGATCACACTTGAGCGTCGATTCCATTGCATTACTGTTGTGAGCGTGATTGTTTTATTCATTGCACCATGGATATCTTTGAAAACATCATATTTTCCCTGATGAAGGCTATGTAAATATTGGCGTACCAATACGACATTTAAGACAAGAGACGCACAAGATCAATTTTTCATGGATGTGAATAGTTTTCGAAAACGTTGAAGAAAGAAATAAATATCCTCCACTTGATAACCACTGGACGAACTACGCAATTATATTAGCAACATTTTGTGGACTGGGACAAAACAGGGGGCATCAGGGACTCGGAAATGTAGATGGTGCAATTGATTGTACACATTGAAGATTGTTTCAACTCCAGGTGTACAACACCACCAAGCTAGAAGAAATGTCCAAGTAATACATATTTATTCTACCTTGACGCTCAGATTACAGAACCTTTTGAACCAGAACAAAAGGTTCTGTAATCTGAGCCTTGATCCTTTTAATGAACCTATAATTTCTATATATTATAAAAATTATTTATTGCTACACAACCTACAAATTATTGAGCATGTAGACACAATAATAAGTTTAGTATGAACATTAAAATAAATTTATTTAGAGCTATGCCATGTTGACTTTAATATTTAATTTTCTTTTCAGGCTGTGGTTGGACCTTGCGGAGAGTTTTTAGATATAGTTGCTCAATGAGCTGGCAGCAAACATGATATGAATATTCCAGCTCTCAAGAATTAACATAAAGTATAGACAAGGTATACCTACATAATGGATGTCTGGAGGTGATAGTCGATATCCTTGTTTTGTAGTAAGCTCGACACTGTCTCGGCCATAAACGTGTCATATGCAATACTCCACAATATTGCCTCTTATTAAAGCCAACTGTAGAGGAAGTCAGGGAGGGACCAGGGATTTAATTAAATGTTGCTTATTTTTTATATATGGCTGATATGATAATTGCCTAATAAATAGGTAAATGATAATCATAATACAAAATCAGTCTTTATTTATACATAAGTATAGGTACAAATTGTATCAACAAATATGACAATAAACGATGAATTAACATAAAATAAATTATTCTAAACATTATCACACTCGCTGTATTTTTATACAAAGGATATTACTAGACATTGACTTCACATTGAACTGACTACTCATGTGTATTAATTTTTTCTTTGTACTCATTAGCGGCACTAGCAAGATATATGTAATTATACAGGGTTATTGGTAATTAGACCGGATCCTTTTAAGGGGTGGTAGGGAATGCCATTTGCAACAATATGACTGTACATTGTGATATCCGGAAATGAATCATTTCTGTGATATTCTTTTTTTTTATTTTTTTTTGGAAAATCCAGTTTTACTACTTTAAAATTCAATCAAAAAAAAGTAATAAACCGATTTCAATTCTGTTTGCAGTTTTAGAGAAACCTTGTTACAGCTCTTAATAATAAACAATAATATCGTATTAATGTAGATCCATCCAAAAACTAGAGGCTTTTTCATAATTTTTATTTGATAATTTTTGTAAGATGCTTTACAAAAACCTTTATTTTCTCTACAAAAACGATAGTAAATTAAGTCTGCAATTTATTTAAAAAACATCTACAAGTCTTTAGCTATCCAACGAGGTAAAAAAATTAGCACTTTATTACACAGTTGCAGAAATAATGCGATTACAAAAGGCCGAGAAAGGAATGAGAAGTAGCTATGGAAGAAATACTTTCTTAAGGTAACTTAATTTCTTATAAAGAAATAAAAGAGTAGATGTAATTAGTCTGTATTTATTATTTTTACAGTTCGTTCTCAAAATGTGAGCCAGAATTTTGAATGCAGAGAATTTTGAATACGTCTGCGTAAATTGCTTTTAACAATACTTGTATTTAAATTAATTTTCATTTTTTCTGCTGCAATAATTATGCGCTGTTTCAGTTCTTCGATAGTTGCCACAGGTCCAAGAGTATCGTCGTACACCAAGCTTTTCATGTGACCCCATACGTAATAGTCGACGGGAGTCAAGTCGGGACTTCTGGCCGGCCACGGAACCCATTCCGTGGCCGGCCAGAAGTCCCGACTTGGAGTGGATTGGCAGAGGAGGACCCATCCTCCTCTGCAAATCCACTTATTGGGATACTGACGATTGAGCCACTCACGGACGCTCAAACTAAAATGTGCGGGGCAACCATCATGTTTCTGCGGGTTTCAAGGGGTACTTCACTGAGTAGCTCATAAAGTCCGTTTCTCAAAAAAAATTCATACGCTTCACCATTGAGGTTGTTGGGCAGAAAGAAAGGGCCGATCAATTCATTCTTAATAATGCCCATCCACACATTAACGGAAAACCTTCTTTGTGATCCTTGTAATCTTTTCTTGTTTGGGTTACCGTCATATTTCGGGGCCCAATAATGAATATAATGATAATTTGATATTCCATCCTGATCAAATTTGGATTCGTCGGTCCATAAGATTTTTAATAAAAAATTGGCATCTTCCATATCGGTGTTCAACATGAATCTGCAAAATTCGACTCTACGTGCAGGATCTCCGTCTTGGATAACTTGTACCGGAGTCAAATGATACGGGTAGAGTCTTGAGCGGTGCACTGTGTTCCATACTTTCCATTGCGACATGCCAAGACGTCGTGCAATGATGTTTGTTGAAGTCGTAGGATCTTGCTCAAACATGCGAATTATCTGTTCCTCTTCATCCGAATGATAAATACGAGATCGTCCAGCATCACTTTGTCGTCTTTGAACTTGACCAGTTTCTCGTAGTCGCCGGTACACTCCGTCAAATACACTCACATGGGGTAAACGGCGCTGTGGAAATCGAGACTGATACTCCGTTCGAGCATGTGTAGCGACGCCGTTGGCAAAACCATAGCAAAACAGTTTGTCCGCATACTCTTCGTTTGTGAACTCTCGAAGCCGAGGTAGATGGTCGTGGGATTCCGCAGTCATGATCAGATCCTTTAGTACAAGCCAAGTCGTCGGGTAAGCAATCAATCAAAAAGTCCAGTTCCCTAGCCGAATAACAGAAAAAGAAGTTACACAAGTCCAATAACGTTATCAAGGTCGAAATTTAATCGTAATAAAGGGTTGCCAAAGAGCGTCTGAACAGTACGATGCGCTTGAGCAAACTGGGTTCTCATTGCTTGTTCAACAAACATAAGCGAGAGGGAGACGGCGCATTCAACATGGATACCGTTGTCTAAAACCCTTTCTCGGAATGTCTCTACCTGAGTCTTTGTTATCGCATTATTTCTGCAATTGTGCAATAAAGTGCTAATTTTTTTACCTCGTTGGATAGCTAAAGACTTGTAGATGTTTTGTAAATAAAATGCAGACTTAATTTACTATCGTTTTTGTAGAGAAAATAAAGGTTTTTGTAAAGCATCTTACAAAAATTATCAAATAAAAATTATGAAAAAGCCTCTAGTTTTTGGATGGATCTACATTAGTACGATATTATTGTTTATTATTAAGAGCTGTAACAAGGTTTCTCTAAAACTGCGAACAGAATTGAAATCGGTTGATTACTTTTTTTTTATTGAATTTTAAAGTAGTAAAACTGGATTTTCCAAAAAAAAATAAAAAAAAGAATATCACAGAAATGATTCATTTCCGGATATCACAATGTACAGTCATATTGTTGCAAATGGCATTCCCTACCACCCCTTAAAAGGATCCGGTCTAATTACCAATAACCCTGTATAGTACCTACCTATTCATTATTCATGGCTCACTTCATGATAATAACAATAAAATAAACTTAATTTTAACATATCATGCCTTTTACTAAGCATATTTCCATTTATTTAATAAGAGTGTGTTTCTGAGCATTGGTATGTTAATTTCAAAATACCAATGTAAGTAATACAATTTCCTGCCCATCATCACTATTTCTTAAAAATATTATCAATAACAACTTCAAATATTATGTATGTTTGTTACATATCGGTAACACACTGAATCCGCTGACGCAATTCACCTACATAGTAATTGCGCAACGCGGTAACAGCGAACATGAGGCGCCGACGCAGCACAACGTGAGCGCGGCCGACACGTACGCCACCGGACACCGGATGCCTCGCCTCGCCGCCACTTCGTGTCACTCTTGGCTCCAACTTCGACCATTAGACACATACTTAGTTATAATTAAATTAAATATAATAAATGTAACTTTCCTAAAATAAATTCCTATAAAACATTTTGGTTTTTTTTGCATCTTCTGGACTCGCTCAACTAAATTGGCGCAGTCGGTAGGATATTCTAAAGTAACTTCTAAGTGATTGAAGCTGGAATACAAAAGGACCTACAGGAGCGGACGTCCGGAAGTGATCTAGAAATCGATCTCGCAGACACCAAGATGTATATGTAAGTGCTTTAGTTTCTATCTAGAGTTGCTTTCCTTTTTCCTTTAAGTGTTTTATCATATTTTCCAAGATTTTCCATCCAAGGCAATCTCGGGACCCTAGGTTAGGAAATAATAGTAACCGTGGAAC
The DNA here is from genome assembly GCA_917880725.1 of Selenia dentaria. Lineage (NCBI taxonomy): Eukaryota > Metazoa > Arthropoda > Insecta > Lepidoptera > Geometridae > Selenia > Selenia dentaria. Next base: position 23,493,544 of record OU862879.1, read on the forward strand.
ATTTCAAGACGCGAATAGAGATTTAGAAATTATTAATAGTTCTAGTGATAGTATAACTTCGGAATTAGATACGATGTCGGACGCCATGGTTGATCGCGTTTTTAAAGCACTACGGTTATTGCCAGAGTTTGATGGTAATCCCAACGTGCTCACGAGATTTATTAGGCTATGTGATCAATTAGTAACGCAGTATTTTAAGGAAGAGGCAGGTTACGAGCTATCTAACCTAGCCTTATTAAATGGCATTTTAAATAAAGTCGTAGGGCCTGCCCGCCTTATAAATTCAAACGGTATTCCTGAGAATTGGATTGGCATTCGATCTGCCCTAATTAATAACTTCGCCGACCAGCGAGACGAGACATCATTATATAATGATCTCGCACTACTGAACCAAGGTTCATCAAGCCCTCAAGAGTTTTATGAAAAATGTCAGAACCTGTTCAGTACTATAATGACGTATATCAGTCTGCATGAAACGGTAGCGAGTACCATTGAGTCAAAACGATCTTTATATAAGAAGTTAACACTGCAATCGTACTTACGGGGTCTCAGCGACCCGTTGGGATCTCGTATCCGTTGCATGCGACCTGATACTATCGAAAAGGCTCTAGAGTTCGTGCACGAGGAGGTCAACACCTTGTACTTACAGCAGCGCAACGAGCACCTTCCCGAAAGGAAGACGCACATGCAGCCGCAGGTAAGTGAAACTAAATTTAATTACGGATTTATGCCACCCGCACGACAGCTAGTAATGCCACCTCCAAGGCCGTTCAACATGCCTGGACCATCTCAGCAATTAGTTTCACAGCCACACAGGCCTATTCCCGCAGGCTGGAGACCACAGGCCCCACAGTTCAAAGGGCCCACGAGGACGCAGCAGATGTTCGCAGCGCCTCCACCAAACTACAGACCTCAAAGTAACGTATTTAAGTTACCACAGCGAAACGCACCTACCGGCCCGCAACCGATGAGTGGAGTTAGTCACTACGTAGCCAAACCATTCCCTACCCGCCAACCTCATGACTGGCGTAAGTTTGGTAATCCACCTCCATCGAATTATTTTAAGTCAAGGGAAATGAATTTTAACGAGTTTTATGACCAACAAGGGTATGACGACTATCAAAATGACTATCAACATGACTATTACCAAGACTATTACGAACACCCTAACTATTCTTATGAAACCTATTATGAACAGCAACCTCAGTACTCGGAGAGCTACTGTGTAGAAGAGACAGGTAGATGTCCCTACACCTGAAAATGAGAATTTTCTGAAAGCTTCGCAGTTAGACAAATTAAAATAGAACTCAACCTTCAGACACAACGACAGTTACCGTACGTAAAAATATTAAATCCGCCCTTGAAACTTCTAATTGATACTGGAGCTAACCAATCTTTTATCAGTCCTGAAGCAGTACAACATTTTTATTCGGATGTACCATGCAATTACGATCCCTTCGAAGTAACTAATATTCATGCCACCACCCGCAATGACTATTCCATAACGGTACCGTGCTTTCAAGAAATTAACGAGAAGGATGACATAACGTTGTTCATTTATAAATTTCACGACTACTTTGACGGACTGATTGGACTTGACTTACTAGAGAAATGGGAATCTAATATCGACTTGAAAAATAAAACGTTAGTAACAAGACAATCGACCAACCCACTACTAATGTATGACTCACGTAACTGTAACCTGTACGAAGATATTATACCCGCGAATACTTGCAAGTTAGTTAGAGTCCCAATTAACTTCCATGATGGCGATGCGTTTATCTCAGAGCAATCTATATCTAATTGTGTTATAGGAGACTGTGTTACTACGGTTAAAAATAATCGCGGTATCATAGAAATCAGCAACCCAACTCGTCATGATGTAGTTTTCTCAATGGACCGCCCCATTAGTGCAGAATTATTTAATGTGCAGTGCACGCGCAACGATAATCAATCAACTCGTGCTAAAGAAGTGCTGTCACGTTTACGTACAAGTCACTTAAATCAGGAAGAGCGTATTAACTTAGAGACACTTTGCACTCAATACGCCGATGTGTTTTACCTTGACGGTGAGCCTTTAACTTTTACGAACAAAATGAAACACCACATTCGTACAAAAGATGAAGTGCCGGTATACACCAAAAGTTATAGATACCCGTACATTCACAGACAAGAAGTTCAAGACCAAATTTCTAAGATGCTAGAACAGGGAATAATTCGGCCTTCCGAGTCAGCTTGGAACTCTCCAATATGGGTTGTTCCTAAGAAATCAGACGCGTCCGGTAAAACCAAATGGCGCTTAGTAGTAGATTTCAGGAAGCTGAATGATAAGACCATCGACGACAAGTACCCCATCCCTAATATTGCTGATGTACTTGACAAATTAGGCAACTGCCATTATTTCACTACCCTAGACCTCGCCAGTGGCTTTTATCAGGTAGAGATGAACCCTGATGATATTCCCAAGACGGCATTTAATGTTGAGCACGGGCATTTTGAGTTCTTAAGAATGCCAATGGGCCTTAAAAATTCACCATCTATATTCCAACGTGTGATGGATAATGTCCTTAGGGATCTCCAAAACGTTGTATGCCTCGTCTATCTAGATGACATCATCGTTTTCAGCGTCTCATTACAAGAACACATGGTTAATCTAGAAAAAGTGTTCAAGAGACTCCGAGAATCCAACTTCAAAATCCAAATGGATAAGTCGGAGTTCTTAAAACTAGAAACCGCTTATCTAGGACACGTCATCAGTAAAGACGGCATTAAGCCGAACCCGGATAAGATCACAGCCATCCAAAAATTCCCAATACCTAAAACCGCTACCGAAATAAAACGATTCCTCGGGTTATTAGGTTATTACCGTAAATTCATACCTGACTTCGCTCGTATAGCGAAACCAATGACTCAATGCCTCAAAAAAGGATCTCGCATTTCACCTGATGACGTCAATTATATAAAATGTTTCGAACAGTGCAAAACCTTACTTACTAACGACCCTATACTACAGTACCCTGACTTTGACAAAGAATTCATATTGACTACTGACGCATCCAACTTCGCTATCGGTGCTATCCTTTCGCAAGGACCGATAGGTAGTGAAAGACCTATAGCCTATGCATCAAGAACTTTAAATAGTAGTGAGATCAATTACAGCACCATAGAGAAGGAACTTCTGGCAATAGTCTGGGGAACAAAATACTTCCGTCCCTACTTATTTGGTAGAAAATTCAAAGTATTAACCGATCATAAACCCCTTCAATGGGTCATGAACCTCAAGGAACCCAGTTCTCGGTTGACACGTTGGAGATTAAAACTAAGCGAGTACAATTTCACTCCCATCTACAAGCAAGGTAAACTCAATACCAACGCGGATGCACTCACTCGTATTGAAATAAATAACGAGGATGCTAATTCCATTGCAGTTAATCCTCCTGAAACCGAAAAAAATTTTTCACAAGCCGGTTCCTCTACCCTCACAGCTCACACTAGTGCCGAAAATCCAATATTAGAAATTCCGATATCTGACGACCCACTTAATAGATTCCACAGACAAATATGCTTTGTAGTAGTAGGAGACATAAAAAAACGACCGACAGTGACTAAACCCCTTGAGACACACACCAGGACAACCATACAATTATCAGAGTCTTACTTAGAAGATGACGTCATAAACGCAATAAAAGAATATGTTAACCCCAAAGTAAAAACAGGTATAATTATACATCCAACATTGGCCATGTATAAAATTATCCCTATTATTCAGGATAAATTTAAAAGCTCATCCATTAATCTAGTTTTGACTAAAACCGAAGTCGAAAATGTTAAGGAATATTTGAGACAGCAGGAAATTATAAAAAAATATCACGAGGGTAAAACCAACCACCGTGGTATTAATGAGTGCTTTCTAGCTTTGTCGTCTATGTATTTCTGGCCAAAAATGAAAGAATCTGTTACAAAATATATTAACGAATGTAATATCTGCGGCCAGGCTAAATACGACCGTAATCCTATCAAACAGAAATTTTCCATAGTACCACCGCCAACGAAACCTTTCGAAATCCTTCACATGGACCTCTTCACTGTCCAGAATGAAAAATTTTTGACATTAGTTGATGCATTTTCCAAATACGCCCAAGCATACCATTTGCGAGACGGCACAGCTTTAAGTGTCGTTCAAGCTCTCCTCATATTTTGCACCCATCACAGTATCCCTTTGACTATTGTGACTGACCAAGGACCTGAATTTACTAACGCGCTATTCTCAGAATTCACCCGACTTCATAAAATACAGCACCACAAAATCCTTGCACATACTCCTAACGATAATGGTATCGTTGAACGTTTCCATTCAACTATCCTAGAACACCTAAGGATATTGAAATTAGAACGGAAAAGCGAACCTGCAATTAATCTGATGCCATATGCAATCTTAGGTTATAATAGCTCTATACATAGTTTCACCAAATGCCGACCTATTGACCTTATAACAGGACATTTTGACCCACGCGACCCGATTGACATAGATTTGACTGAACATTTATTCCAACAGTACCTACAAGACCACAAGAGAAAAATGACTTTGGTATATGACTTAATTAATGAGACCTCATTACACAATAGAACCGAATTGACTGAAAATAGGAATAAAGACCGTGAACATGAAAAAGAATACTCTCCTGATCAACAAGTATTCGTACGGAACCCTTTAGCGACCCGACAGAAACTAGCACCGCGTTTTACGCAGGACACAGTTTTAGCCGATCTCCCTATACATATTTACACTAAAAAGAAGCGAGGTCCAGTCGCTAAGTCACGCCTTAAGCGAAGTCCTAAAAATCCTGTATTGTTACAGGATACTACTGTCGCTACTGCTACCACTGACTCAAGGACAAGATGTAACGATTGACTCATTACAAGACGGACCAGGTTTACTTCCATTTAAATTAGGACCCACTAAAATCATTTCCCACTATCATTCTTTCCTGACTTGTATTGACCTAAGCGATATTCACTCGCAAATTAGCACAGTGAAATCTCAATTGTCTGAACTCAGACCTCAATTAAACAATAAGACTCTATCGCTTTATGAGCCTCATATCGATTTTCTAAGTACTAAACTGGAACGAATTTTTGACCAATTAGAGACATTTGAACCCGAACGTAAGAAAAGAGGTCTTATTGACGGACTTGGTTCAGTAATTAAAAGTATCTCTGGTAACTTAGATTATAAAGACGCAATTAAATACGACAATGCCATTCAAATCTTAAGAAATAACGAGCATAAGTTAGAATTAGAATTAAATAATCATATTAGTTTGAACAAAGAATGGATACTTGAAAACTCTAAAATACTACAGAATATAACTCTAAACCAAGACAAAATTGCAAATGTTCTTGATCTTATAATGAGCAGTGATAGTACTAGGGAAAACGAATTAATTAAATACGCTCATCTAGCTCAGTACTTCATCATTCTCGGTGACAATATAGACCAATTGTCCGAGGAGATCACTAAGTTAGAGAACACACTAGCGTTCATCAAAGTATCGAGTACCCCTCATTCAATTTTAAATATAGCAGATTTTAAGATGATGTTAGTTAGGTTACAAAATTTATATTCTAAGGATGAAGTTCTGGACGTAGAAATAAGATATTTGTACGATACGATTAAGCTAGGTTATTTTTATAAAGATAGTCAAATAGTTATAGTTCATAGGATACCGATTGCCTCTCCCATAACGTACGATCTCTATAAATTATCCATTGTTCCCAATAAGAATCGACAAATCCTCATCCCCTTCCTACCCTTCATAGCAATTTCTGGAGAAGATTCTGAGTACATGGAGGCAGAATGCCCGAAGGTAAAAGAATGGTACCTCTGCGAGCAAAGGTCCAACTACAAGGTTCTAGAAGATCCTGATTGCATCCACCAGCTGATCACCAGACAGGAACTACATCCATCCTGTAAGCTAACTGAAGTCACCCTGAGAAGAGAAGCGATGGAACAACTCGACGACAAACACTATACTATGAGTTTTCCAAACAAGACCAAAATCAAGACTTCGTGTGGACAACAGTACCGGATCCTGCAAGGAAGCTACTTAGCAGTTATCCCTTTCAACTGCTACCTGAAGACACCGTATTTCCGCATTTCAAACTCCAACGATCGCATCAAAGGCCATCCTTTAAAAATCATGGAGCTACCACCATACAAGGAACAACCACTTAGCAAAGACGCATCTATTATCCTGCAGTCAATCAACTTAGAAAATCTCCACGTAATAAACGAGAAAATCTCACTTCAAAGCCCAGTTAAAACTAGTGAAATCTTTGATCGAAGCTTATATCATACTACCATTCCAGTCTACGTGCTCCTGTTAAGTGCAACCGCACTCGCCATCGGTTTCTTATACAAACCACTTCGAGCCCGATGCGTTCAACCAATCAAACATCCTGAAACGAACGCTATCACTCCTGATGGGATCTATACTGAAATAGCAGAGACGAGAAGATGTCACCCTCGCGAGATCAAAGTCGACCACAGCATCATTTCAGCGACTCTTCCAAAAGTTGTTTCGAATTAGTCGCTGAAGTATGGGGGGAGATGTTACATATCGGTAACACACTGAATCCGCTGACGCAATTCACCTACATAGGAATTGCGCAACGCGGTAACAGCGAACATGAGGCGCCGACGCAGCACAAAGTGAGCGCGGCCGACACGTACGCCACCGGACACCGGATGCCTCGCCTCGCCGCCACTTCGTGTCACTCTTGGCTCCAACTTCGACCATTAGACACATACTTAGTTATAATTAAATTAAATATAATAAATGTAACTTTCCTAAAATAAATTCCTATAAAACATTTTGGTTTTTTTTGCATCTTCTGGACTCGCTCAACTTAATTTGTTTAATTATAATCTATGCACAATAATTACATATGCTACAATGTAATTATTGAGCATAATGTGTTATCATTACTGCAGCATAAATCCAACTTAAATCGTCATTCTTTAAATTTAATCACTGGTGATGTCTATTAACCGAGTTGCCCAACATATATTATCTGTTTTTGGCAAAATGCTTGTCTTAAATTTACTTGTAAAATATTTTCCTCTTGTTCATGTTATTTTAAGATTTTTTTTCTCTGGTCACATGTGTTCAGTTTTATAAATTTGTTTCTAGTCTCTTTTCATTATTTGATCATTCCTCACAGGTCAACGTTTCATTATATTCAGGTTGGCCTTTGACTGGCCCCATTACTCATTGAAGCATTGTCAATAGGCATTCCTTCAGAATTATCACAAACTAGTGTATTTATGGGTTGTGATGCTACGTCCCAAACTATAAATACAGTAGTCTGAAGAGACGCTACATATGTTGATTGACTGAGGTGTATTGTGCAGGCTCCACATCTATGACACACTGTTCACGTCCCTGTAACAGAAAAAACTATAAATTGTCATTTGTCTACAAAGTTTTACACCCTGTTAGCATTCTTAAGTAGGTAGAGTGAAATTTATATAAATTAATTTGAGGATTTATAATAAAATAAAATAAAAATTACAGAATGAAAGCGTTCAACCTAAATTGTAATGTTCATATTTTCATTTTGTGTATTATGTTTATGCACTATTATACACTTTTGTATTTGTCTTTATTGTAATTTATGGGCAGGCGGGATGTGCTAACTTAACACTGTGTCTATTACAAAAGATTTTTACATTAACTCTTTCGTTATGATGTAGGCATTAAATAGTTTAAAAAATTCATTATTGTTTACAACAAATAATTTACAAAGCTAAGGATCCACGTAACTGTATGTTTATCAAATACTAATAAATGCTATGTTAGCCTTAGAAGCCACAGTGGATACATTTTGTATGAGAGTTATAGAGAGCTTATATTTTGTTATGTTTACTATTTAAGAAAGAACTTAATACAAGAAATATACTATTTTAAACAATGAAGAACTTTATGTGTAAGTAATTATACAAAATACTAACCACAGCAGCCGGAGTCAATTGCTTCTGGTATCTCCACAAGCAGATCTGTAGCAATTTCTGCTATGTAGGGATGGGATAAATTTCAGCGACAGAACAATGACTTTCACCGCTAGTACTCTTCTTGGGCTGATGTTCTTTGGCATCTCTCTGGCAAGTTATTAAATTTAGCCAAATACCCCAAAGTTGATGCTTCTCAGGCGTGGTAAAGTTTTTTCTTCACACATGATGTACTTAGTTAAATGTAGCGATTACAACATCTAGATCTTCCTGGTTATCAATTTATCATATCAACCACGCAATACATACTTTGTAAGTAGCAAATAAACATGAATAAATGAAATACGAATGGTAAAATAAAGTAAACAATAAAGTCGTGTAAAAACAGTATTGCCAGTGCGCTGTTATCAGAAGTTACGTGATAAGTGTGCTGATTATTTTTATCCACTTGACACACTGACAGATGCACTAGACATGCGAGAGACAACATGAGAAAAGGAAAGACAAATATATAATATTATATACGCAGTGTTAACAACCCGCGATTATCTCCGTGTGAAATAAGGTTATCACGACTCAAGCCTTGTCATAAATCGGGTAAAACAGTAGCGTGTGGCTGTACTGGGTATTCGATATCTGACTGCTCCATTATCTCGGTTGGTAGGGACCCTGCCTTCGAAGCGCGGGTTCCCAGGTTCGATCCCTGGGGTCTTACTATGAGCTCTTATAACAGGACTTCTAGACAAGTGCCCAGTTTATTCGTACCATGACAACTTTAAAGCAGGCCTGCCCAGGCCTACTATTCAAGAACAACAGAAAAACCGTTCATCTGTTTTTATTGTATGAACTCTCGTTAATATGTTGCTCTAAATTCACTCAGTTTATTAGCTCACAAACGTCTAGGCGTATGCAATGTTGGTTATTATAAATTATTAGAATGCCAGAGACAATATCATACGTTCACCTTTGAGAAACCATATTTAAACAGTTTACATAAGTGAGCGTCATGGTATGATTTCATTCAAGAACTGTTTATGTCAGGTTTAAGAACTGCACGGAACTTGCATGGTTTTTACGAAACTGATAGTAAGGCCCCTGGCCAGTACAAATATTACTATGATGGGGGAAAATGTTTGTTATCAGGTCTTGGGCGTTTGTGATGTGTAATGTATGTGTCCATGCCTCCCGCGACACAGGGAATCAAAGTGCGGGGTATAATTGTGTAAATGTTATTTACATTCCAAATCAGTTGCAAATCCAAAGTGGTTACATCGCGAAGAAGTAACTAACATATCTACTCATTTACAAATTTCACATTAATAATGTTAACTAGCGTGATTAATTATATATTTAACGTGATAACGTCTTATAAATCGATGAACGCCGGCTGCACGCATGAAATTAATTAAAAAGTATGACTCATTGTCACGTCCCGCCTGACCCGAGCGTGCAAGCAAGAGCGCGGAACAAGCGTAAGATAGGCGCGATCGGCCTAGGCGTTCGGCTTGTCTTACGACGTTATCACGTGAAACTATCGTCCGTAAACTGACTTTACAGACAACCATTTTTATTCCTAGGCAAAAAGGATTTTACATAATATCTAAACGTAAAGAACTATATACAGAATTTTGGCCTGCTTTATAACTAGTAGTTCAAACCGTACCTAAAACTTTGCGACGTGCCAAATTTCAAATTTACCTTATTAGCTATGATAAAATATAACGCAGATTTGAAAAGTTATTTTCTTTCATTTGATACCTTTATTATCAATATCTTTCATATACCCATGATATTTCCTATTTTCTTATAACTGAATTTTTGAAATGTTCTGGCAACTCCTCAAATATTGAAATACGTTTCATTTAACTTAAATAGTATGATTATTTTTATAATGCATACTTTTTTCTTAATAATGATGCGTTGAATGGAACGCCATAGACGTAGAACGTAAAATGTGTGCGTAAATAGGCTGGAATCATAGACAAAACTGCAACTGAGTGTAAATCTAGTTTCAAAGCTGGTCCTTGATCTGAGGGTCGATTTAAATCTGGATTCAGCTGAAACTAGTTTGAAAACGCTTCTGGAATACAATCGATCCTCAAGGCTAGATTCAAGGCTTAACTCGTCCGCATCAGGACAAAAAATAACAATAGATTTATGAATGAAACTTGCCTGGAATGAGAGTTGCTGATTCGGACGGGTTAAGCTTAGATCAGGTGAACATAGATCAAATGCTGTTTGAGCGTAGCGTCTGGAATACGCTACAATACAATATATAAATACAGAAGACTGAAGTGAGGCTTCATATATGTTGATTGACTGAGGTGTATTGTGCAGGCTCCACATCTATGACACACTGTTCACGTCCCTGTAACAGAAAAAACTATAAATTGTCATTTGTCTACAAAGTTTTACACCCTGTTAGCATTATTAAGTAGGTAGAGTGAAATTTATATAAATTAATTTGAGGATTTATAATAAAATAAAATAAAAATTACAGAATGAAAGCGTTCAACCTAAATTGTAATGTTCATATTTTAATTTTGTGTATTATGTTTATATCATCACACTTTTGTACTTGTGTTTATTATAATTTATGGGGAGGCGGAGGATGTGCAAACGTAACACTGTGTCTATTACAAAAGACTTTTACATTAACTCTTTCGTTACGATGTAGGCAATAAAGAGTTTAAAAAAATCCATTATTGTTTACATCAGATGATTTATAAAGTTAAGGATCCACATAACTGTATGTTTATCAAATACTAATAAATGCTATGTTAACCTTAGAAGCCACGAGTGATTATATTTTGTATGAGAGTGTCTAGCTTATATTTTGGTATGTTTACTATTTAAGAAAGAACTTAGCTCAAGGGTAACACATGGTTTAGCTCAGAGGTATCACTCTCCAGACATTTTATTTTTGTAGATTCTAGTTGAAAATATCGTAAAACATAATGAATTTTATACTCGCCGGTTTTAATCCGATGACGCGTGTTCGTCGTCGTGAGTTATCTCGACTTGAGATGTGGACGACACTGAATCAGGGGCGGTTGCAACGTTGTTTTGCAGTGTATCGAGACCATCTCCCGCCGACACGGCACCTTGGTTTCCCGGTTGTGGGGCACGCCGAAGTTGATCGTGGGCGATTTTTCTGGAGTGGCCTTTCTGCCGACCACTTTTTTTCACCATGTAGCGGTAATTTTCAAGAACCCTGATATATTCGTAGGGCACACCCAGATGTGCCTTTACAAGTTCTACATACTATGCAGATATCAACGTATCTTTGGATCATGGTGCTCATCTTATTGATCCAGTAGGCTTTTCTCCCAACCTGGGTGCTTGAGTGTGGTGTAGAAGGAATTAATTAAACTCCATTGGAAGGAATTCGGTACTACAGTTCGCAGCTGTTGGGCGAATATAGGGTCTAGGACGTGCTTCTTTAGTACGCCTTCTTCCAAGGTAAAACCTTCCACTGGATTGTTGTCATTATTCAGTATTGGCCGATCTAGCAGCGATGGGTACCCCTGGAAGGTATACTTCTTTATTGTAAGATACGAGTCCCATTTATGTGAATGGTACCCCTACGGAAGCTGGTATTTCCGTAGCAATTGGTGTATATGTCGTGCCTGTGGTAATTCCCGTTGTGATGGGCTGCACTGTGTTAAAGTTGTTTGCTGTGTAACATTTCATTTAACATTATCGCTGTAATAAGCATACTTGATAAGGAATGTATTCCTCAATAAGGTATTGTAAATAAGACAGAGCATTCACTCATTATTTTACACTTTATTTAACAATTTACTAATCACTATACCTCGCATCTAATACCATTTCTCTCTGTTCAACAATGTTAAACCACAAGTATAAACTATTCTAATTATTTATTTAAAGTATAACAACATATCCCTTTAAATAAAGATTTTAGTCAACTTGTGCTCAGATTTTATAGTTGTTCCGACATAAATTCGACGCTCAACGCTTCCTAGTGTTCACCTCGGCTAACGACAACAGTCTGCCCGCTTTCCGCCACGCTTACTACTTTTATAACAATATTTTAGCGGTAGAACAACTCTCCTACCGTGATCGTCAACAATGCCACCTTGCAGTGAATTTAGAAAACATCTGCGAGTCAAATACATTCCATTTATCTAATAATACAACAATTTTGCTAATTTCAACCTACTGAAATTAATTTGTCTATAATGTATGTTTTTTTATAGTGAAATAATTATATATTGTTAACAGCTGGTACTCTTGAAGTGTTCAATGAGGCAGGGTCTATCAGCCTGGTACTGCCCTGCGCTGTTCCAGTCGTGACAGGTTGAACCGAAGTCGATGAGGATGTGGTTGGGACCAGAGCTTGTTCTGATCCCACTTCTGATGACGGAGAAGAGACCTTCATGATGTTTTTTTTAAATAATAAGTGACGTCAGCACTGCTGACGTCACTTATATTCTGTTCCAAATAAAACTCCACAAATCACTGATAGGTTTCGTATATTCGACTGGTAGCGTAACGACGTCCCAGAGAGGTCCGTACTGTGCGGCGGCTCGAACACGAATGCCATCCCTGATCAGTGTGACCATCTCAAAAATGGCGAATCTGCCACACACGGACCCAAAAATCTGCCAAATTCTGCCACACTCGACGTTAAAAAATGCCAAAAATATGCCAACATGAAAATAAGAAAAAAACGTATTTTCATATATTTTTTTAATCAACTTTATAACTACGTTAAACATACAAAAAAAATATACCCAATCAACATTGGCTTCAAAATTTTCGCCTTCCTTTTCTTTGTACATAGATTTTGTCGACATATTTTTTAATATTTCCTTGCTTGGTTTAAAGTAGACGCAGTCTCCGTGTTCCTTTATTCCCTCTTTTGTAGTAATGATTGCTGAGACATGTTTATTCAAAAACCTGTTCCTTATTTTTGTTTTATTTAAATTAACTTGAGGAAATATCCTTTCGCACGATGCATTTGACATCGGCAAACATAATAGAGCTTTTGCAAAGTTTGCAATATTTGGATATTTTGCTGTCCCATTTGCGTCCCTGATTTTTCCCACCGCTCCCCAAAACTTGTCCACGCTCAAAATTGTCCCCGCGCTATTTCCACTTCCGCCTGCTTCTAACAAATCGCTTACACTTCTGTCAAACTTCATCTGTCGGAGTTCGTCATCAACTTTTTGAATATTGTCTCCGTCTACAATGTTGGGAAATGACTTCGCAACGCTTAAAATTGACGTAAATTCTTTGTATACGACATGTTGTGGATCCAAAAACTGTAAATCTTTGAAAATGTTTGTAAGTGGCAGACGGGTTTTCAATTGACTACATAGTTCAGTTAAAAATGATTGGATTCGTTGAAGAAACGTCTGGATTCCAGGTTTCAGACTCACGTCTGTGGATAAGCGATCGATTTCTGTACTCACGTTAACACCCAAATACATATCTTTTAGAGGCAAAAAGTTTACGGTAGATTTTGGGTCAATTGCAAGTGGGTCTGCGGTTTTTAAATAATTTCCCTTGATATAACAACTCAATAAGCACACGTACACTTCAGAAATGTCTTTGAATGCTGTGTGGACTGTTGTATAATCTCCTTGAAATATAATGTTTAGTTTGTTGACTGACTGCAATATATAATCCAATGCATAAAAATAAAGTTTGTGTATCTTGTCATTCAAACTGTTAAACAAGAACTCTGATGAAATATTTCTGTCTTCCAAAAACTGCGACTGAAAAAAAAGTTTTAGGGCATCCCATTGCTCTAAAACTCTTTTAATGCAAGCGTGTAAGCAAAGCCAACGAATTTCATAATGTCTTAATATTTTATGCTTTTCAGTACCAATAAAATCTTGATATTCAACAAACTCCCTTTGTCTTTTACTGCTATGGGCAAAATATCCGTAAACCTCTTGTATCATTTGGTTAATAGCTCGTGGTATGGTGTTTTTACTAGCGTGAGATACACACAATGCAGTGGAATGACACACACACTTAATGAACATGCAGTGAGGATTGACGTGCCTTATTTTTGCAATGATACCACCATGCTCTCCAAACATAACGTTAGTAGTGTCAGCCCCAAAACCAATAGCATCTTTAATATTAAGGTTAGAATTAGTTAAAGACGTGGATAATGCATCAAACAATGATTGGGCATCAGCCCCGTTCAAGTCAACCAAGGTCAAAAATTTTGTTTTTACCTGCAGGTCTTTTTCTGAATAATATTTGGTTACAATAGCAAGCGTTGATGTGGTTGTAACATCTGTAGTCTCATCTATAACCAACGAAAACATAGGTGTACGTGTTTTAATATTTTCACAGGATTTTAAATCAGCAAGCATCTCTGCTTCTAAATTTGGTTTTAAAACATTATATGTTACCGCTGCCGCTTTGGTTCTCTTGCAAGAAAATTGCTTGGCGATTTCAGAATCATTGAAGCTTTTTGAGATGACTTCGCTCAAATGATCCATTAAACGGAATGGCAAATTGTGTTCCACTATCATGGCACAAAAATTAAGTTCGGCTTTTTTTACTTCCTCTTCTAATGGAGATGTTTTGAAAAACTGTTGCACCTAAAACAAATTAAATGTGATTTGTCACAAATCCCTAAGAAAATACGTGGATAAAATATATATTTCTTACAGCATAATATTTATAACAACTAAATGTAAAATACTTACCGAAGATTGGCCACTAAACCCGATTATGTTTTTTTTTGTGTTTCTGGGATGAAACATGTTCCTTTAAAGAAGATAACCTGGTAACTAATTTGCAGTTACAGGCTTTACAAAATGCAACGTCCTGCTCATCCTTAGCTCGACTGATCCAGGACGAGAGCAAAGGATCTTGCTCCCATTCCGGTCGATAGGACCGCTCGTATTTTCTTTTCATTATGTATTTGCTTTTCAAGTTTAGAACTGCACTTCACATACACGCTAAGCGACGTAAGAGAATGAAATGAAATGAAGTAAAAACAAAGATTTGATTGAAAATACAATCAAGAAACGTTATAAGAATATGAACCTTAAGACTTATGACTTACAGCCCACAATCAAATGACAATACCTATGTATGAACAGATCAAGCGGGAAATCCCCGTGTAATCTGGGCTGGGTATCAAACAAAGGCGTAGGTTGCCAAATTTTGAAATAATTTTCTACTAAATATTTTTATATATTAACCTTATTTAAATTTTTATTACTTATATATGATGTAATGTAATTTAAAATTAGCATGATTTTCATTTTAACCTTTGAAATCTGCCAAAATCTGCCACATTTGTAAATCGTCAGCATAATATGCCACAGCTAAAATTTTGGATCCAAATCTGCCAAAATGGCAGAAATCTGCCACAAATGGTCACACTGTCCCTGATCCCATATTATTGAGTTTTTCTGAGAAAGAAAGATATTCTCAATTACAGTCCGGTGACTAGAATAGTGCCCCGTAGATGGCAATAGGCTCGCCCCCTGTTACATGATCACGTGACCAAAACATAAACCGCCTTATTATGGTTGCAGGTTTAAACCAACTCTAGCGATAAACTCGTCAATAAACCCGAAAACGTTAAATATTAGCGTCACAGGTTTATTTCATAAACCAGACTTTTCTATAGCAACATCGCCAAACCAGGCCCCGGCCTAGTTTAAACTGTGGTTTTGTGTGGCGGTAAACGCCATTTCGACTTTGACGTAAAATTGACAGCGAGAGTTGAGGACGGTGAGGTTTCAGGTTATGTTTGTGTATTTTATTTCGTGTTGCATTGTATTGCTCGAAATTCTTTACTGGCTTGAAAATGGATATATATAATTTATAAATAAGGAAAGAAACGAAGACATTACAATTATTTTACTGCGACGTGACGTGATATATCTACCGCCCGGATTAGCATAACATTGATGCATTTGTTGTTGGGAAAGGAACTTGTCGAAGAGGAGTTTCCTTACAAAATTTACAGACAGAACCACACGCCAGAAAGATTGTAAATTTCTTAAAATGCGACCTGAGCAGCCCCGAGGTAAATAAGGTATGTAAATAGAGCGAATTCTGTGGTTTTCATTTCATTCAACAATGTCTAAAGTTGTTAGTTTTCATCCGAGTAAAAATCAGAGAAATGGATTATGCAACCTACAAAGTGCATTATGTATGTAGGTATACCGACAAAATGTTTCTTACATCCTTACCTACTTATAAAAGCTCCATAGGTACCATGTATAAAGACACAATGTGATACTAGTAATCTGTATGGTATTTCACAGTTATCTATAAAACAATACTGTTAAAAGACTAGGACAATAATAACTACTTGAGCTACTTCGCTTTGACAAGAAATTGGACAAAACACCATTTCTATTTATTGAAGAAGAACATGCTAGACAGCAATGCAACACATTTACTAGAATTGCTGCTGTCTTAACTGATGAATTTTTGTGTAATGAATTACTGCTGCACTCACTGTGTATACATATTCATATATATTCATCGAACCTGGCTCAATGATAACAACATTTTTCTTACAAGATTAGTAATTTACTAACAATAATTCCATACCATGTTTATCACATTATTTTGATTTCAGATACAATGTGATACTAGAATCTGTATGGTATTATGCAGCTATCTATAAATAATTACTGCAAAAAGACTATGGGACAATAATAGAAGGTTTCATTAAGACTTGGGCTACTTCGCTATGACAAGAAATTTGGAGAAAGATACCATTTTGTGAAGAAAAAAGTGGTAGAAAACAATTGAACACATTCATACAGTAATTGTTGCTGTCATACAGGATGAATTAACATGTTATGTACTGCTGCTGCACTGTATTAATCTTTATCGAACCTGGCTCAATAATCATTGAGACAGATTATAGGAGAGCCCAATTCCAATTCTGTAAATGTGTTAAAAGTTCCAGTGACTTTGGGAGATGTGTTTATGCCTACGAGAAGACTAAGTTGAGAAATAATTAATTACTTACTCAGGTTCTTTTGGTTCAGTTTGAAATTAATAAATTAAGACATGACTGTTTTCTTGTGTTTACTCATTTGTGAAGGTTACAAAACCCAGTTCTCATCTTTATTAGTTCATACATAATTAATAATATTAATAAGTATAGTTAACTTAACATTTAAGATCTTATAAATCTTGTTAGGAGCAACTGAAGTCTACACACAATGATTATTTGTTTCATCTATCTACATACTTTAAACCTAATTACAAGCCAGTTTGAATATGAAATATGAACAGGGAACTGTAGTGATACCCGTAAGTTAGGCCTCAAATGCCTAAGCTAGGTGCCTATAATAGCTTAATAAGCGTTGATTAAATCTGAATATTTGACAGGTGAAAGGGCATCTGCACTCCCACATGTAATAAATCATGTTTGCATCATAATAGAAGAGCATAAGAAATGAATGAAAAATTTATGTAATAAATAATTTTTAATAATAAACGTGTAGCATCAATTGTACAAGACATAGTCAAATTTCGGGAACACGAAAAGTACTTTTTAAAAATACAAAATTTAATTAAAATAATTATATTTAAGTTTGATGTCCGATACATCCAAGAGTTAAATTAGAACTAACTTACAAGCCTAAAGCAGGGAGGCACAGCTCCCTTATCTTTGTTATGCATTTCGGCGAACGTCGGACCACCGGACGATCGGTAGACGCAACTCAGCGGTTTTGCCGCCTACGCTTGTATGGTTACCGTATTACCAGAATGCATAACTCCTCCCACCGTAAGTTCGAAATTTTCGGGAGAACTTGGTTCTTCCTGAGAATTTCGAATACACAATTTTCTTATCGTACTATAATACAACAATTTCTTAAAATAGATTATAATTATAATTATAGGTAAAAGTATATATAGAACTAATGTACCGACACTCATGTTCTTTACATTAACTACACTTTCGTTTCCACTCGTTTCTACATTAACACTTTCACTTCTTGCTAACACTTGGGATAGATGTTGAAGATTTGTCAAGTCTACTTCGTCTAGCTTAACAGGTGTTTCCAAGCGGGACAGCGCCGACGGAATTATTTCAGGTAAGTTCACAATTGGTAGTGCAGGTAAAGAATTTATCTCGAGTTTTCCTTCTCGTCTTTTCAATATGGCTCCATTGATATTTGCTTCACAGTCATCATCAGTTGTAACAATGTATGTGCCTTGGAGTTGATAGTGGCTTATCTCTTCGCCACATTTCTTGGTCATTAGAAGGGAGGTTTTAGTGTAAACCATCCATCGATGTGTTTGTATCTTCTCTATTTTCACATCATCAAACTCAACCAGCATTGGGCGGCATTCCGTGACGTTAGCAGCAAAGTTCATCAACTGAGTTACGCAGACATCTTTTATCATCAGGGACGTGTAGTCTTCTTCGCATAAAAATACTGATTCGTCGATTTCTTTACAGGGATGAAGCAGTGACACCGTTTTCAACCCTTTCATTAAAAGGTAAGGATATTTAGGTAATACTATGGAAGTTTGGTTTAGGGAATTTGTGATAGGTAACGGGATGATTTTATAGTACGTGTATACATCGAACTCGACTAGGGGTATATCCATAATGAACGTTATTTGATTTTCCTTAGCAAATACTCTGAGTTCCATACATTGTTCTAATTTGAAAATATTGTCTAACGTGGCAGGAAATACAAGTTTATCATGAGTTTCAATGGTTTTTAATAGAGATAACAATTCGTTAGTATCAATCAACGATTGATGTAATGTTCCCAATTTACTGAATGCTACTGACGTTTCTATTTCTTCTAATCTTATATAGAGTGTATTAAAGTTATGCAAGAACAAATTATAGGCATTAATTATGTTAAGTTCGTTAATAGTCATTTTTGTATCACTAATTTGTTTCCTAATTTGCAACATCACTTTATCTAATTCAATAAAATTATGTTTTACTGAGCGTGAGACATTTGTAAGAGATTCCATCATTTCAGCGACCACTGTCATTTTTCTATCTACTGCATCTTGACTTGACTTTATATCTTTTATCATTGTATCATACCTTATCGCATCGTCGTTATCTAAATTTCCTGTCACTAACTTAATTATAGAACCGAGAGGATTCAGAATTCCACGTCTAAGACGCCTCGACGGTAGTAGCTGATTAAACTTTTCTATCGTTAGACTGAGGGTGTAATCAACTTGCATTCTTAGGTCATTTACGTCCGCGCCAGCTGTTTTATTACGAAAATAATTATCAATGTGAATATTAAGCTCGTTGTAACGGTTCATGTTTAATTCTAAATCCTCACGTGTTAAACTTAAATCTAGTATTTTAACTATTGACCACTTATCGTTACTAACTAAAGCCTTTCCTTCTTTCATTGGAAGTATTCCAGGGTTGTGTTCAATTGGCTGAAGTAGAAGGGCCGGGATCCTGGTGAGATTCATCAGGAGCAGGAGGAACCTGTGAAGGTCGTTTCACATCTTTAACAGGTGCTCTAGTATTGTTTCCATGAAGCCTAACTGGGACGACATTCCTACTTATATCACCTGTAACTTTAGCTTTCTCGTAACGCGCTTTGTCTTTGCTCCGCCTTACATTTGCACCTTTTACGAATACCCTATCGCCAGCTTTAATATGAAACTCCGTTTCGCCGCCACGTTTTTCCTTAATCTTTTCTTTTTGGTTAAGTGCTTTGTTTGTTAGATATTCGTAAAGATATTTGGTACGTTTCTTATGGTCCTGTAATAACTTTTGTGTATAGTCTTTGTTAAATTTTACATCAAAGTTACTCATGGAGTCGGTGTGGCCAAAAACAACTTCAAATGGAGTGAGACCTGTGGTGGAATGTATGGATTGGTTGTAAGACATAATTGCGTACGTCATAACGGATGCAGCATCTGTAATTTTGTGTTCGTACTTTGCCAGGCGGTAGATCTCTACAAGGGTTGAATGAAGTCGTTCGATAAGTCCCATTGAATTTGGGTTATGTGGGGTACCAATGTGCAGTTCGATTTTATAAAAGTCTAGGGTTTCCTTTATAAGTGCATTATTAAACTCGGTTCCAGAATCTGAACTAATCCTACGAGGTACACCGTATAGTGAAAAATATTTAATTAGAGCCCTAACAATTTCCGGTGTTGACCTATTGCTGATTTCAAGGGCTTGACCGAGTTTGCTAAAAGCATCGATTATGGTTAAGAACGATTTTCCTTCTATGCTAAATACGTCTATGAATATTTCCTGAAAAGGTCTACTTTGCGTTTGAGTAAGTTGAAGTTCTGGTTTTATAGGTTTCCTGTCATATTTCATGGCCTTACATTTTTCGCAAGTATTTATGATAGTTGCTACGGTCAAATCCATGTGGTTCCAGAAGTATGTGCGTTTTAAGTGCATTAGCGTTTCTTTAATGCCGCGATGGCATGTCTTACCTATGTGATATTTCATAACTACTTCTCGCTGTTCATTTTCGTCTTCAACATAAACTACTCTTTGCTTACACTCAAACAGCCTAACTGTACCCTTTTTGAACAAAGCAATTGTTGCTTCTGCAAATTGTCTCCGGTGTCTATCATCCTCAAAATATATAAAATGCTTAATTTTAGGCTTGATATATTCTTTCAGAAAACTTTTGACTAAATCAGGCCTGTTTAGAGGTAAGTGAACTTCAAAAATCTTTTGTTTGGGTCTGGATATGTTTTTTACTGTAATTTCGTCTCTAAACCACGTGTGGATAAGAATTTGATTTGGTTTTGTATCTATAGCTTCATTGAGGATCGGAATTCCATCTGTATCTACATCAAATGCAGAATGTTCAGTAAAGGTGTGGGTGCTTTCAGCCTTTTCAGATGCTGTAATGGTACTACTAGATGGAGATAATACCGAAAACGTCCTTTCAGAGTCTGAATTGTGTATTTCTATTGTTTTTTCAGAATCCGATGATATATTAATTGTTTCGCTTACGTTTGGTATGTTTTCTTTGTAATTTTTCACCCTTTCAATTTCTCTTTCCAGCTCCGCTAAATGTTCTTTTAAAAGTTTTTTATCTACATTAACATGCATAGATCCTTCATCATCACTACCCAGGGCATTAATTTTGACACGTGAGAGAGCATCTGCTACAAAATTCTGTTTTCCGTTTTTATAAATTATGTCATAGTCGAATTCAGCTAAACGCAACTTCCAGCGAGTGAGTTTGCTGTTTGGCTCTTTTATAGAATTCAACCATGCAAGCGGTCTGTGATCGGTGTAAATTGTGAATTTTCTGCCATATAAGTACGGCCTAAAGTTTTTGACGGCCCACACAATAGCTAAAAGTTCTTTCTCTATTGTGCTGTACCTAGTTTCAGCATCATTTAGTGTTCTACTAGCATAGGCTATAGGTTTATCTGCTCCAATCGAGCCTTGGGACAGGACTGCTCCCAATGCGTAATTAGACGCATCGGTGGTAAGTAAAAACTGTTGCGAGAAATCAGGGAACTGTAATACTGGAGCGTTAACTAACAGTTCTTTACATTGTTCAAAGGCTGCTTTATATTGTTCTGTTATTTCGATTTTGTTTCTTTTCTTTAAACAACTTGTAAGGGGCTGAGTGACTTTCGCGAAATCTTTGATAAATTTTCGATAGTACCCAACCAATCCCAAAAAGCTTTTAATTTCAGTGGCAGTTTTGGGAATTGGGAAATTTAAAACGGCTTGGATTTTGTCATCATTTGGCTTAAGGCCTTCTTTGGTGATCATGTGCCCTAGGTACAAGACCTCTTTCCTGAAAAATTCACACTTATCTAACGTTACTTTTAAATTAGTCTTTCTCAGTCGTTCAAACACCATTCGAAGCTTCTCGATATGCTCTTGTAGACTAGATGAATACACGATTATATCATCTAAATAGACAAGGCAATGGAGGCCTTGCAAGCCCCTTAACACATTATCCATGGCACGTTGGAATGTTGCTGGAGCCGTTTTTAAACCGAAAGGCATACGGGTGAATTCATAATGACCTGATTGTGTGGAAAATGCGGTTTTAAGTCTATCTGATTCCTGGACCTCTATTTGATGATAGCCACTTGCCAAATCGATCGTGCTGAAGTAAACTGATTTACCTAGTTTGTCAAAAAGATCTGAAATATTTGGCAAAGGATATTTGTCATCTGTGGTGATCTCGTTCAAGCGTCTGTAATCTATAACCATCCGAAATTTCCTTTCGCCGGACGCATCAGCTTTCTTTGGGACTATGTGGACGGGGGCACTCCATGGTGAATGAGATTCCCTTATTACGTCACTCTGAAGGAGTTTCTCAACCTGCTTTTGTATTTCTTCGTTTTGTGCGGGTGGATGTCTATAAGGTCTGATAAATATCGGATCTTCGTTCTTGGTCCTAATCTGATGTTTAACATTATTTGTAAATGTGAGTGGCATTTCGTCACAGTAAAATATGTCACGATACTCAAAACACAGTTTCTGTATACATTCACGCTCTTCCTTGTTGGTATGCTGCAGTCGTAACTTTTTCAAATTTTCTTTTAACAACTCGTCTACATCAAACTCATTTATGTCCATAGTAACATTGACAACGCATTCTTCCTTTTCATACTTATCCACTCTTAACGGCCTACCAAACGTCATGCTCACTCTATCCTCTGATGTATTCTGCAAAACTGTATATGCAAATGAATCCGTACATCTCACTATCGCACTAGGCATTCTTATTCCTTGTCCAAAGTCCACGTAATCCAGCACAGCATCACCATTCTTTAAGTCAGTAGGAACCCTTACTCTTGTTTCAGACCTTGGTTCCAATATAACCTCATAAGGTGGATTATATATTATCGGAATGTCAGTATCGCGTGTGTGTAAAATTTGATGCTTCATGTCGATTGAGGCGTCTAATTGCTTTAGTAGGTCAGATCCTATCAAGCCGTCATACCTACTATCTACATCATAGACGTAGAATTTATGCTTCTCCGTACTCTTAAAGGTTTTCAGGAGTGGTATGTAAATAGCTTCATTATGTTGGCTACGAGCGTGAGTGCTGATTACTTCAAAGGGTTCGTAAAATTTGAAGTTTGTAAAGAACTCATCTACTTTGGCTGGGCTAATAAACGACCGTGTGCTTCCCGTATCTATCATGAAGCGTGCACCTATTTCAGGAATTTCTATATGTGGAAGCTTGAATATGGAATCGCAATTAATTTGTATTACCTCAGGTGGATATTGGAGGCTTGTGCCTGAAAATTTTCATTATTGTAAGCGTCTACTTCCTGATGAGGCATTTCGGATGTCTCCGTATAGGCCGCTGCCTCAAACTGGGGTGTATCTAAATTATACATATAATTTTCGTTACACTGTTCTGTCTCATGTTCAGGGTAGTACTCAGGACATGTTTCAACCTCGTTATTATAAAATACGTTGTTGCTATCAGCTTCATAAGGAGCATCCAGCATATTTTGTCTAAGCGGACGAGCAGTGCGCATAGACACATCAGTATTTATAGCAGGTTTTTGATTTTGAATGTTTTGATTGGGAATTCCAAACTTAAAATTATTTTGAAGCTGAGGTTGGAATCCTTGTGGTCTGACAAAATTGTTCATTTGTGGACGAAAACCTTGACCTTGTTGAGGTATACCGAATCTAAAATTTTGTTGAGGGATACCAAACCTAAAATTTTGTTGTTGATTTGGCATGCCGAATCTATAATTTTGGGTGCCCTGATTGTTATTAAATCTCCAATTGTTCGCAGGTTGCATATTTGAGGATCCGAATTTATTTGTGACTTGTTGCTGGTGTGGTATTCCGAACTTAAAATTCTGACTAGGTAACTGAAATTTATTTTGTTGGGGTGTTTGAGGATTACCAAATTTAAAACTTATTGATGAATTAGGCAACATGATTGGCATTTGTGGCTTAAAATGTTGAGGCGGGGCAATTTGCCTTTTCTTTGCATTGTATTGGTTTAAGAAGTTAACTTCCTCCATCACTATACTAAGGGCAGTTTCTAAATTGCTGCACTGTTTGAGGCGCACTATGCGTATGAGGTCTTCCGATAAATTATATAGAAAAACATTTAAAGCCATATTGTTATACACAATCATTTTTGCCGCCTTCACGCCAGCGTCAGAAATTAGATTGACTTTAGCGAATAAGGTACTACGCATTTGTTGAATTCTGTGGCAAAAATCAATGTATGACTCGCTAGATTTTATTTTTAATTGTTCTAACTCTATTGCTATACACTCTTCAGACCTAGGGTCGCCAAAATGTTGGATTAACAATTCTTTCAGATCATCCCAGGAATTAATGTCCTCTCGTTCACTAACCAAAGCGGCTGCTCTACCTGTTAACCTACTGGTTATTGAGTGGTATACATATAACGCCTGGGCAGCAGTTTCAGTAGCAAATCCAGCGTGTATATATTGGGCTTTCTTTATGAATAAATTTAATAAGGTTTCTTCCCCTTCAAACTTAGGAATAAGGCTAAGCAACTCCCTTGGTACAAGTCGTAGTTCCATTATTATAACTAATCTTTACTTATCTAAACAAAATCACAATGCCAATATATGTGCGCAGTAGTCTAATAAGTCTTATTTCTAAAAACAATAATCACTAACACAGTAATTAGAACGCCGATATGTGTGCGTTATAAAGAAAATCAAATAACGATTTATAATTATGGCAAACGGAAATAGATGGGAAATGAAGGAAAATGCGAAAAGGTTTACTCACAGTGCCGTCACACTCATCCTTCCGTTGAGCCCAAGAGTTTCCTTGAATCCGGGTCCGCTTTGACGATTTGTTTGGTTCGTGGATTTCCGCGCAAGTGCGATACGGCACGGGGAAAAACTGACAAAACTCGCGATTGTTCGAGTAGTTACGCACAGTTTCCACGCGCGAAAATCCTACCGGCTGCGCCAGTCAAATTTCGGGAACACGAAAAGTACTTTTTAAAAATACAAAATTTAATTAAAATAATTATATTTAAGTTTGATGTCCGATACATCCAAGAGTTAAATTAGAACTAACTTACAAGCCTAAAGCAGGGAGGCACAGCTCCCTTATCTTTGTTATGCATTTCGGCGAACGTCGGACCACCGGACGATCGGTAGACGCAACTCAGCGGTTTTGCCGCCTACGCTTGTATGGTTACCGTATTACCAGAATGCATAACTACATATTTTAATATTTATAGTTGTGAGCTTAGCCAAAACAAATTATACAGTAAATAACAGAAACAAAATACACTTTTAATAATTGTTTATTGTTATAAACACTGGTCTCAAAATTAGTAAACATAATAAATATTTAAGTAAAAATATGTACACAAATAAAGTAAATATTGTAATTCTATTAGGTATCAATGTCTTCATAAACAGATACTCTTCTTCTACATAAGTCAAAGTAGGTACTTTGGCCGCTTCAATCACACTTTAGGTGGCCTCATTGAGGTCAACCTTTCCTATATAGTACCCATACTGTAGTGTTCTGGACTAGGTAGGAGCACTGAAATCACAATCAATGAGATTAGGATCTTAGACACCCATATATACACAGGTTTGATCTGCAGCAACCAACTGTAGGTAAGTGAGAAGCTGGAACATCCATGCATGTGCCCTGTTGACATATTATTCCAATATGATGACATATTCATCTTTTACTATTTCAACTAGTATTATATGCTCTTTGATTTCAACTTCGGAAACGCTTCATGCCTGTTGTAATTTTCCAAGTTATAAGAGAAAGTCTGCCATCTCATTTCACTAGTTCTGGTTTTATTATTTCTGCCCGAGTTGAGCTTTCATCTTGTTCTCAATAGAACTCAACTCTCAACAGAAAAGATAAGTCTGTCCTTCGTCCTCTAATTAGTGATATGAATTAGACTGCGCTGTTACAAGTTGTCGCACATGATCCTGACGTAAAATATGAATCGAGTGGATTACAGCAGACATTTTACTTTCGTCAATGTTAAACGATGTGTTTATTGACTCACTTTTTCTTCCTCTCAATTCTAGCACCTTTTCTTTTTTACATTTCTTTGCAGAATTTGAAAACTCAACAAACCAACAGATATTTGTATGCCGATAGAAAAGTTGTATACATAACTTCATATATAATTCAAAAAAATTGTTAAGGAAAACGTATACGTTCCGTTACATTTACTTCGTAGCTAAGCGTAAGATACTAGAATTAAGGTATTTATAGCCTGCTACTAAGCTAGAATTCATTTGCGATTATTTATCCGGATTGTCGTTTAGGAATTATGTATTGTTTCATACTTTTTCTTTATTTGTTTTTTAACTTTAAGTGCATGTAAAAAGTATGGATGAGTAAATAGGATCGTTTTGAATGAATAGTAATAAAAATGAATGAACAAAATATCTTATCTGTGGGAAAACTTGAGACTATGTGATCCTTCGATAGTTCGGCGACCATAATACGGATGTTTCTCAGACCGAGTCTAAACCAAAAGTTTCCATAGATCGAGACTTAGTAAACTGAGGTTTAAACCTTCAACCATAATAAGACGGATAATGGCGAAACGTAGGCGATGAAAATACCGCTGATTAACCCTTCGAGGATATACCCAAAGGCAAAAGTATCAATTCAATCAAGACCGCTAGACTGATATTACCGCGCCGCTGCATATCCCTTCGAGGATATTTATAGGTGAAATTATTTGTTATGTTGTGTTTAAAAATAACATGTAAGTAGGTATTGCGGGTGATTCACTCTAGACCGCTAGACTGGTATTTAACCTCCGTGGTGATGGCGGAATCACTTGACTACAGTCGGCTAAACAACAAAGATGGATGACATGCCACCTCTATCGCCGAGCTCGTCCAGTGTTTCGAGCTTTCAAAAAGCGTGGTTTTGACTAAGCTATCAGAAACTCTTTGACAGAACTCTATTGACAGAAAATAAGTCATAAATAAAATTACGATCTTGTTATTTTGTCTATGCTGTGCACAATGATATTATGCTTCTTCACCCGCCTAGTGATAGATGATGATAATGATGATTATGATGATGAAAAGTAGCCTATGTGCTACTCCAGACTATAATCTATCACTGTGCCAAATTTCAGCCAGATCCGTTCAGCCGTTCTTTTGTGATTGAGTAACAAACATCCCTGCATGCATCCATCCATCCATCCATCTAAACTTTCACATTTATAATATTAGTTAGATTACTATGTTTGCGGCGGAACAAAATCCAAAAAAGACACACACATGAGAAGAGCCATTTCCACTGAAGAAAGACTTACAAAAAAAGCATAAACACTAAAGTAGGTGGGATAATTTTAATCAATATGTACGGTTTTATTTTTGTTTGAATCAATACCTATAACCTTCATGAAATGAATGAAATGAAATAATTTTATTTGTTAGAATTTTGGGTAATAAATTATTGCTTAGATGTAACAGCATTGTTAAGCTCCAACAAAATTCTGCCCGATTAGGCGTACAAATACTTGTTATAATTTAGGTTATTAAATTTCTATTTTATTTTAGAAACAATGTGCTTGCTACATTGCCATTGTATTTACATAAATTGGAAACTAAAACATTCATTATAATTGTGTATAGTAAAATCATTAATAATATGTCAAAAGAAAAAAAAAATATATTATTTGTCACTTAGGTAGTCCTGTACAGAATAATAAGCTTTGTCCAAAAGGTAGTTAAATACTTTCTTTTTAAATTCATTATCATTAAATTGTTTATAAATGTCAGGTAACTTATTAAATATTCGTATTGCCATACAGTTGGCATTTTGACTGTTTAATCGAAGTCTCTGTGGGGGAACGTATAATTTATTTAAATTTCTACAACTTCTCGTTATTACATCTTTATGTATTTTGAACAGAGCTGGATGTTTCTTGACAAATAAACAGATTTCATATATATAAAGCGAAGGAAAAGGTAATATTTTCAGATGCTTGAAAAGTGGTCTACAACTGTCTAGAAAGCCTGCTCCAGAGATCGAACGTATACATTTTTTTTGAACAAGGAACACTTTTTCTGCATCTACCGAAAATCCCCACAGAATGACTCCATACCTAAGACAGGATGAAACATATCCGTGATAAGCCGATAGAGCGGCTTCTTTCGAAGCTATTTGGGTGAGTCGATAGAGAACGTAAACAAATCTGTCCAGTTTCATGCATAAATTATGTACATGAGCTTTCCAGTTGCAGTATTTATCTATTGTTACACCAAGAAATACCGTATCACTTACTTGCTCTAAAACATTACCATCGTGTAAAACATTAATATTCATAGGTGTGCTATTGTACGTTTGAAATTCTATTAGTTTTGTTTTGCTAATATTCACTGATAAGTCATTATAATCAAGCCAATTCAATACGTTAGTTAAAGCTTCATTAGCTTCTGCCTCAAATGTAGACTTATTGGTACATTTAACTATGATTGTGGTATCATCTGCAAAGAGTAAGCAGGGCTGTTTTATGCAGTTTGGCAAATCGTTTATGTAAAGAATAAACAGCAGTGGGCCTAGAACGCTGCCTTGCGGTACTCCACGCTGATTTAGAAGATACTGCGAGCGGAACGTAGTTTTAGTTTTTTTTACTATTTTGTTTATTTCGACACTTTGATATCTATCGCTAAGAAAACTTTTAATCCATTCGTTAGCTTTTCCACGGATACCATAATTTTCTAACTTTTGCAATAAAGTCTTGTGGTTAACAAAATCAAAGGCTTTGCTCATATCTAGAAATATTCCTACTATAGGCATTTTTTTATCAAGACTTTCCATTATCATTTTTATAAGGCTAAAGCAAGCGTCAATTGTAGAGCTCATTTTTCTGAAGCCATATTGCTCTGGTTTCAGTATTTTATGAAGATCGATGAAGCTAATTAGTTTTGAAGTCATAATTTTTTCAAATTATTTCGAAATAATAGGAATGAGGGTTATAGGCCTATAATTATTCATTTCACACTCTTTGCCTTTTTTAAATATGGGTTTTACTATAGAGTATTTCAAGCGCTTTGGAAATACTCCCTCTGAGAACGATAAATTAATTAAGTAGCATAGTGGTATGGATAACTGAATTGAGCAGAACTTCAAAATGTGAGTATTTATATCGTCATAGCCTGTTGCATTAGACTTTTTCAAAGATTTTATTGTTTTAAGCACGGTTGGCGGGTCGGTTGGAGTTAAAAATATTGTTTTACTTAACTTTGTCTCAAGAGAATTATAATTGTTTGTAGCTGTGCTTGGAATTACATTATTGTTAGATCCAACGAAGTAGTTATTAAATAGATTAGCAATTGTTTGGGGGTCATTGTACACGGTATCATTTTGCATAATTTCTTTGATATGGGATGGTTTAGATCTGTTATTAACATTATCATTTATAAGTTTCCACGCTGCACTGCAACGGTTAGTGGATTGATGTATAAAGTTGGTATTGTTGATTTTTTGGGCACATAAAATACATTTTTTCAATATTTTTGAGTAGGTTAGGTATCTTTTATAATTAAGCTTTTTATTTGCCGATGATAGACTGTATTTAAGATAGTATGTTCGTTTACGCAAACAGCATTTTTTTAATCCTTTTGTGATCCATTTCATCTTCACAGGTTTTGTAATTATTTTAATTTTTACTATTGGAAAGCATAGATTATAAAATAATATTAGAGTATCGTGTAAAGTATTAAACGCCATGTTTAAATCAGTTTGTGAAAGCACGTCGACAAATGACAAACTTGACATACACTCCTTAAATTTATTTAAATTCTCAGTACTATAATCCCGCCTTTTTTCAAACCATAATTTAGGCTTAGTTTGTTTATAGGTGGTTTGGAATGATAGCGTTTGGGCAGTTTCGTGGTCCGACAGAGCCAAGTAATGAATGTCACTTTCTGCTAGAGCAAAATTGCTAACAATCAAGTCCAAACATGATGTTTTCCTAGTCGGCTGAATAATATGATTCTTTAAATTATAATTTAATAGTAAAGAATTGAGACGTTTCGATATATTATTGTTTTTCAAAATATCTATATTCCAGTCTCCGCAGAGTATGACCTTTTTATTATTATTAATATTAATTTTACGTAGTAATTTCTCAAAAGACTCAAAAAATACATCTAGGTCATGAGACAGCAGACTAGGTACTCTATAGATACATACTATAATAATGTTTAGAGGTAGTATTTTTGTAGCACATACCTCAAAATGTCTAGGTATAGGTTCAATCAGCGTTTGCAAGGGCTGACACTCTAGATTATTTTTTACAAGAATACATGAGCCACCTCTTCTTTTTTTATCTCTAGAGAATTGTGCAACTAGATTATAACTATCAAGTTTGAGATTTGATTCAGAGCCTCGTTTTATGAAGGTCTCCGTTAAGCAAACGATGTCTATTTCACCGATCTTCTTAGACAGATCAGTGTCATATTCATTTAAAAGTCAGTTAAATAATTATTCAGCAGCGTTTTACATTACTACTGCGGGATAGCCCGGTTTTACCCTATTCATAATCTGATTTCAGTATTTGTGTGCCGCTCTATTAAAATGTATAATACGCGAAGAGAATACGCGCGTTATGAATTCATAATCTTAAATATTCCGACCCGAAATCTCAGTATCATTCTTACAGATCGATCTGAAAATATGATAATCTGAAAAAGTCAGAATGTGTGTGGAGTATACTGATTTTGTTTGTATGATATTCTGGGCTTTCTGAATTATTAATGTGAATTAAGATTATGAATCCAGAGGCATTCCGGCTGTCTGAGGACAGCCTTACTTTACCAGAGAGATTTCAGAAAAATTTTGACGTTTATATTTGAATTATCTAAAATAAATAAAATCACAAATTTTATATACGTCCAATTAATCCATGTGTTAATAATTGTTATAGTTGTATTGTACGGTACGGCTGCTCGGAGTATATTATTCCTTTTAAGAACCGAGGTTGGCTCCATGTGGTAACTGTTGCAAAGAACTTGTGGTGATTTGTTTTGCTGGAAACCCGATTCAGTGATTGTCCTCATAGCAAATCGTGTACCAGAATGCAAGGACATAAAGATGGTAAAAAGTTAACGTATTTTATGTGTATTCCTTGACATGTACCAGCATATTATTTATACCTACCTATATATAAATTCTATGTGGGCGAAAACTGCATGCGTGTGTGTACACACATCAAATTTGTGTAAATCACGCTATTACTTAGGTACTCGTACTTAATTAACTTATAAGAATTAAATAAAAAGATGTCATCAAAATTGGGTTTGATCTCTTATATTAAGTCCTTCAAATTTGAGTAAACTGGTAATTTGGGGTAGTCAAGGGGGTTCGTACCAAGGGCCCTTGCAGCAATATTCGCTGCCGGAGATGCGTTGAAATATGTGAAATAATTTCTCGAAAATACGTGAATTCTTAACACCCCCCCCCCCCCCCCTTTAAGGAAAAGTCTTTTCAGATTATTTCATTTTTAATTCTGAAGAAATTTTCCTCATTTTAATGATAAAAAAACCATATAAGTGTAATAAACACGGGGCCCTTTGAAGGCCAAGGGGGGCGACTCTCTTCATCATAAAAATATAGGGGACTGATTCAAAAAGATTTCTGTATTTATTATTAGATTGCAACGTCTCCGGCGCTGCGGGAAGAGCAGCCACTACGCCCTTGCATTACAAACCACAGGCATCCGATGAGCCGGAGCAGCTGTGGCTGGTCCCACAAGCTGAAGCTGCGGAGAAGATGATTACAGCGGGCGCAAGTTGCTCTCCCAACGCACCACTCAACACTCTAGGGGTGCGACATACTAGTACCAGGTAGAGTCGGGGTCAATCAATTGGGTTCTGTGATATACGAGTAAGTTGAACCTAACCCATTTTATTTTATACACAAATATGTGTATAAAAATTGATGTTTTTAAAGAATAAATCAAAGCAATACAATAGTATTGTTTTATTATTTGAAAACATCTTTATGCACTATTTTTATTTTACTCCTCCAAGAATATTCGATGTGCCAGTCTGTGAAGTTTCCTTTATTACTATCCCTACAGGGACCTAACTATGAGCTCTTAAAGCAGGACTTCTATACAACTGCCCGGTTTATTCGTACCATGACAACGTTAAAGCAGGCCTGCCCAGGGCCTGCTATTCAAAAACTGCAGAAAAACCGTTCACCTGTTTTTTTTGTATGCACTCCCGTTAACATGTCGCTCTAAATCCACTCAGTTTATCAGCTTACAAACGTCTAGGCGTCTGCAATGTTGGTTATAGTGAATTGTTAGAATGCCAGAGACAATATTATGCGTTTACCTTTGAGAAAACAATATTCAAACAGTTCACCAAAATGAGCGTCATGGTATGATTTCATTCAAAACTGTTTGTCAGGTTTAAGAACTGCACGGAACTTGCATGGTTTTTACGAAGCTGATAGTAAGGCCCCAGAACATCACGACACAAACTATGACTGACAATAGTGTGGTATGGCAATACAAAACGGCGTCAGTTTTACGTTTCGTCCCACAAACCGATGAAATACTGTAAACACTACAAATTTTAATTTTAAATCTCGTACTGATAATGCTGTAATTTAATATATACAAACTGTCAAATATACGTGTGCTTGATAACTATTGAAATGAGTACAAAATATAATTCATTCCATAAATTTACTTATATAAAATAAAATGTTACCGAACGTATGACAACTTAACAATAGGTAAAACGAAACGTTGCATGACAAGAATTATATATAATGTGTGGTAGGAATTGACATAAAGGTACATATTATATTGTAAAAATAATTGATCATCAATATTTTTTTTCTCATAAACTACGCGTTGAAACTTTGTGTGTGCTTCTATTAATGTATCCTTTCTGTTAAAAAAAATATAACTCCCAACTCGACAGAAGCCCACGGAAAGCTAAGCCGTAAACATTTACGAATTCATGAAATGAAACGTTATCTTTGATTTCTTGTAGACTTTGACAAATGCAGTGTCAAAGTGTGTGGATAGAAACGTTAAGCCTTCATTTTGTTCATTGCTTCGACAGAATATAATATATTCGACAAAAGTTACTCCTACAGAACGTAGCAGAGTATCTAGTCAGAGCAAAGTCACGATAAGTGCGACGACATGCGAAGCGAGGAGGAGCGTTAGGTTAAAGGGTTACACAAGGGTTAAACAACGCAACACAATAATTAGGGTAACCTACACCTTGATAAGGAAATATAACGCAGCAGTGTAGGGATACAATTCTTGTCGAAGCAATGAAAAATTAAAACTCTATCAAATACATGAAACTATGCAAGCTATCGGGGAAATAAGTAAAAGGAGAATCCCCCTTCCCCCTTTTCTTTACTACTTACAATATTTAGAATATATATAATTTTGTGGTAGGGATGATGATGATGGGTGACATAAATGTTCCAAAAATAATTGGTTTTCAATATTTTTCTCCAAAAATATGCGACTCCGCAATATGTTAAAACTTTACATGTGTGCTTATAATAATGTATTATTTTTGTATAAAAAATTTTCAACCCCCAACTTGATGGACGACAATGTAAAGCTATGCCAAACTCAAACTCATTGCAAATCTACACAATTTAATATAGGACTGCTGATAACAAAAAGCGAATTGACCATTACAAAGTTATTATTTGCTGTTGATGCAATAACTAATTCTAGGATGGACCAGGAAAGTTATGTTAGGCCTTCCACAGAGTTAGAGTAATAATCTTTAACGTTTTCTTAATGTAAGGATTATCCCCATCACTGCGTGACTCCAACTCGCACTTGACCGGTGTTTTCATATATCAATAAATACAAACAATTTGCGAAAAAGTATTCGTATCGTAAGCGTCAATGCGTTACGCTTCGGCGTACAAACTCTCACTAATACCAATAACTCAGTTATCTGTGTCACAGTTGCCCTAGATAAATGACAGTTGTGATGATAAGAAGATAAATGTTTCACGTGAATGTGTTACACTAACGCAGTTATTCGTGTTAGGCCCACCGCAATGTCATCATTATATGTGATACTGCACTGCACTCATCACTCTGAGACATGAGGTCTTATGTCAGCTCCGTTAGCTCAGTTGGTAGATACCCTGCCATCGAAGCGCGGGGCCCCCGGGTCCATCTCTGACCAGTATGTATGTCTTATATAATGTTATGACATTGAAATTCAAGCTTCATGTATAGTGCTAATGCTTTTATACTTTTTTATAGACGTACCCAGACGCATCTCAAACAGTACAATGTACATGCACATAAATATTTGATCTATTTAGGGATTGAACCTGGGACCAGCGGCTCAGGAGGCAGGGTCACTACCAACTGCACCAAGCGGCCAATCAAACATTTTGTTACGATATAACCATCATAGTTATTTGATTAATAGTGAGTGACAATCTCTTATAATATTATAGATCCCTTTATTATATTATTATTATAATGATTATGAATGTGGGTTATGAAAAAACAAAGCCCGTCGTCCATCCAATCCTAACCTAACTAAGCCAGGTATTCTATAAAATGTTCTTAAATCACGCACGATGTGCCGCATTATATATATACAGCATGACTGGTTGAACACTTTACATAAACAAGGACATGATAATTCATGGTCACATGAAACGTTTAAAAAAATAAAATTAAAAAAATACCGTTAAACTACAGAGGAAACCTTCATTCTATGAATGTGCTATAACTCGAAAATTATGGACACCGTCCGAACGGGGTTAATGACCCAAAGCGCCGCGCCGCGTTCAAAGGAATCAAGCTGCGTCCGAACGGGGTTAATGACCCAAAGGGCCGCGCCGCCTTATTACTACACGCGCGCCGCGAGTGACCATGTTTATTGTTTTGAGTAGACAATTAAAGTTAAATTAGGTAAATATTAGGCACCTATTTTTTTTCTTAATTAGAACGAGAATCGAGTACTGAGCACTATATATCAATATGTAAAGTGTTCAACCAGTCACCCTGTATATATGTACGTATGTATCATACATTATATTACATATATGTAATATATATATATATATATATATGAACAAAAGTATATGAATACTATTATTCCATTGCCTGATATTAAGTAATATATATGTACGTATGTATCATACATTATATTACATATAATATATATATATATATATATGAACAAAAGTATATGAATACTATTATTCCATTGCCTGATATTAAGTAACAGACCCATAACAATTGCTGTATGTCTCAAATCTCTAAAGCTCTGCACGATATTACACTACATTTGTCACCTATTTTTTTTTTAGTCACCGCAGTGATTTCTAATGATTTTGACTGCTACCATATCCTATAAATCTAAATACTCACTGTGTTTGCATGCTACGAAATAGAGGCAGAATACCTGGTATCGCAACGGTGCTCCCCACATAGTATGAGAGAGATGGAATCATGTTATTACATGGGATCATGTGTAGAGATATACTGTAAACGCCGTTGAATATGTTCTCATTATATGATATTACAAATGTGTCTGAAAATCTTGATGTTTATGTTATATTCTGATTTCATAGTTGTTTCAAAAGCTTTAATTTTTATTCTAGAAGGAACTACAATTTTGTTTTATGGCCTTAAGCGTTTTAAATGTATAATCAATAAATTTGTAATAAATAATTGTTGTCCAATTTATTGTCCTTTTCTTTAATGGTCGTTATTATAATGCAGTAAAATAGAAAATATCTTTTATTAACTGTGTTTTGACAGAACTCTCTTTTCACGCTTAAAGCAATTTTTCGTGAACATGTCAATGTAAAGTAGGTACAATAATATCTTGACCACTAATTCCAGGTAATCGGTTGTTCCATGGGCAGTCCATTTCCTGGAATATCGATTTGACTGGTTAATGTATTCCAGCAAATGTACCAAATTTACTGTTACCATGGACTAACTATACAAGAAGACCAACAATCACATACAAAAAAAACGTACACCGCAAAAAGATCAAAATCCCGTATTATTCCTAGATGGCGCTATCAAATAGCCCGGAATTTTTAGTTTGGACACTTAGAGCTGCTAAATTTGGATTACTTCGAGGGAAATTCAGCCCTAAAGTTGTGTAGTTTTTTTTAGATACGAAATAATGTTTCATTTACGTACTTTAATAATTTAGTTTCCTAATGATAATATAGCATTATTTATGTGCTTATTGACAGATGGAGCTGCAATAGCTTGAAAGATGGCATTCAAAATATCGCATCTTAGGTTCGCTAGGTGGCGCTCAACATAAATAAATTGATCCTAATTTTGTTGGCAACGTAAAATTGTATCAATTGAAATGAAAAGCCTACTAGTATTTTGAGTTTGCAAAAAAGGCATATTAATTGTTGTAGTTCCCAGGTATTATTACACAATAAATATTTTTTTGTGGTTCATCTAAGTCTTTTCAGTGGCAGAGTAAGGGTTTCACATGGTCAGTAGTCAGCAACTGTACATTCTGCTATCTATACAGTACTTTTGACCTACAAAAGAGCTGGCTCAACTTTGTTTTCACGGACCTAGTAACTGTCCTTCACTGTCTGCCAGCTACTAGGCATGAAAACCAGGCTTAAGGAGTGCAGTATGTAACTGTTGGCAGTGTTAATGTTAACGGTAGCAGCGTGACGAATACCATCAGGCGAACGACTTGCTTTTCTTGTCTTTTTAATGTTTCCTATAATAATATGTTATGAATTATGCAGGATTACTAAAACAACGAAATTTATAGATAAATAACTTTTATTTCTCATTATTCTTTAATTTTAGTTTGTAATATATGAATAATTGTTATTTGTTTGTGTTTTCAAAGATCTTTATTTAACATAAATGAACGTCAAGTATTTACTTAAATATTCATAGTATGCAGGCTAACATCGCCTTTTTTAATGTCTTATAACAAAATAAATATATTCATACTTGTTAGGAAATAATTTAGAATAAATGTGTTTTATCATGGACTAACATATACAAGTACTTGTATATGTTAGTCCATGGTTTTATTTATAAAACACAATCTAATTATGGTTGGTTAGTTATGGGTTCAATGTACAGTACACATTTGTAGGATGAAACACTCATTCCACAAGTAACAATAATTACACACAACAGAATTTCAATAAAAAATTAACTATTAAACTTTCAGAGTACCATGTGTAACATTATATGCTCAAGACTTATATAAAAGAAACATAGTAGGTATCTATGTACAATAATGGGTAACAACAAACAACTTCTTTAAAGTAAAATAGGCAAAATACCTAGTATCTCCATCGTCACTGTAGCGGCAGGCAAAAGAGGCTTTTGATATATAAACGTTAAAAATGTTGGCTATAGCCATAGACTAACATGCTATGGCGAAGTCACGGGTCATTGTAACGTGAGTCTATCTCCCCAAATTACTGCCAAAGCTTATATACCTACCTATTTAACTTTTGTAAAACATTGAGAGGTTGTTCATAAAAAATTGCCACAACAGTAATAAGCCTTTATTTGAGCATTTTACAGAAATATATGTAAATGACACATGCAAACTAAGTCAAAGCACATTCTGTTAGCTATCATCTTTAACAGATATAATTGTGTCTGTACTATTTTATATTAGGATCTTCGGCTAGATCTAGGCTATAATCATTTATTTTTTAATATTCTTAATTTTGGATTCCTACTTGCAGAAATGTTGGTCTTTTTGTTTTTACAATAAAAATGAATCTTCACCAATCCCCGTCATCTGATCAATAATGTAAAATATATGCTCTTCGCAACTCATATTTAGTAATTCTGGAGCTTCGCACCTCAAATAGGCCAATATTGTATTGAATAAACGGTATTTGATTTTTGTGCAATGTACAATGTTGTTAAAGTGTGTATTGTAGCAATCGGCAGCCAAATGGACCAGTTTTAACAAATTGTCGCTTGGCATTTTTAGTTTGATATTTTTACTAAAATCGTATGATTTGTGTAAAATCAACAGTTGTCGTTCATCATCAATGTCAATTTCTTGTAATAATTTCAGAGTACAAATCTGACACTGCTTTTTTGATAGGCATGATTTAGCTAAATATCCTGCAAAATATATCAAAGAACATTCTTCTAATGTTACTGAGGCTTCTGCAGATGTTGAAGCCACCGCTTCGGCATTGTCTGCAGCTCTGGCAGAACAGCTAGGGATTTCCGTAGATGGTATATCTGACAAAGACGATAGCATGGGAGATGGCTCCTGCAATGTTTGTGAAAGAGATAAAGGGTCTTCAACTGTTAAATGGATATATTGTCCATCTTCGTCTTCACAGTTTTTTGTGGTAGGGAGTTTCATAAGTGAATTAATTAAATTGCTTCTGAATATAGTTCGAAGCAACTTAGCTGATGGATTTCTATTTGAGCCACCCTTCTGCCTAAACCGTGCAAATAAATTTTCAATTATATCTTGATTTAATTTTCTTGTAATCAAATATGATACAGATGAATCTGAACACTCTTCAAATAATAATTGCAAAACTGCCTCACACGATTGAATGACTCCATCGAAGCAAGGTGGGCGTGTTAAAACTTTTTTCCTCTGGCCATCTTTATATGTTTTGTAAGATATTTTATGTAAATTTTGAAAAACTATTTTAGCATCTGTAATAGCGCGCATTGCTAATGTAGATGTTTTTGACAGAGCATGCTTATATGGGTTTTTGTCAAATTGTTGCCTACTGTTTAAGGCATCAAACATATTGTTGACAATTTTGACAAAATTGGCCGTAGCATCTGCAGTTTCACTTTTTAATTGGCCTGTACTTTTTACAGTTTTTACGGCAGCGGCAACGGAATTACTAAATATCTGAGTTGCTAGGCTAACTGTCATCTTTTGGAATGAGTTGGGGTCAATATGGCGGTCCGTTAATTTTGTAAGTGATCTGCTAAAATTCGAAGTTTTGTCTATTTGGTATGTTTTAACTATGTCTTGGAACGATATTTGTTCTCCTTCATTAGTGTAATCATTTTGGAGAAAATTGTTTCGGATGTTTTTTTATTAAATGGGGCACATCGAACAAGGCAAATAATTTTCTCCCATTGCAAAAAAAGAAGGGGCTGTTAGTTGTAACCCCTAATTTTTTTAAAACATTTTGATTGGTTGATGCTTGATCACAAACCACAACTTTAGGCAAGAGCCCATTATTAAAAAGTTTATTGATGATTGCTTTTAATAATAGTTGTAACGGTTCTGCTTTTACATTTGAGCTAGATAAAAAGTATGCTATGGGTAATTTCCACCTTCCATACAGACCCCTAACAACAAACACTAAGGCATATTTGGCCAGTTTATTACATCGGTGATTTCCTCCAAGGTCTTCAAAACCCTCAATACAATCATATTTTTTGGAATATTCCAAATTAGACATTATTTATTCCATTTCATCAAAGGAAATGACACATGCCTTTTCTTTTATAGAGGCATTTTCAAATCTCTTCTGTATTTTTTCAAATATGTCAGGGCACAATCCCGGCAAGCAATTTGACTTTGATAACCACATCCTAATTGTCGAGGGTGCTGCCAAAACTACACCTTGTCGTCTCAAAAAGTTATAAGTTGTTGGAGACTTGTAAAATAATGACAAGCACAAATTTTTTTCTTCTTCTGTCCACTTTTTCTTGTTGTTTTTTTTTCTGAGCTGCATTAGTGCTAAAGTTCTAGACACCTCACTTCGAAAATCTCCATCATGTAATGGTTTGTTAAGAGGTTTTGATTTCGCTCGAAGTCTACCAATTAGTGACCTTTGCGCTTTATTTTTTCTTAACAACGTAGAAGCACTACTTTTTAATCGCTTGGTTCTAGGCGTATCTTCAATTTTTTCCTCAAATAGGCATTTTCTTGATAACCTCCTTCAAGGCCTTCAAATAGGCATTTTTGTGATTGTCTTTGGGTTGGTGTAGTGGCAATGTATGGTCTCTCCAACAATGAATGTGGAGATGATGGTGTTGATGACTTCTTCTCATCAGCAGCAGCATGAGTTTTTTTAAAGTAAAATTTAGTTGGTGTTTTTACTTTTAAAACTTCTGGTGACTTTATCACATCTGAAAAGTGAAACCACAGTAAAATAAAGTGTAAAATTATGTCTTCACATACACTATCATATTATAGTAATTTATTCATATAATATGTTAGTCTTTGATATAATATAGTATTCATATATTAAATAGTCGTGTGGTTCTGTCTGGCTTAATAATGTAACCACCCCTTCTCATACTCACCATCTTCTATATTTGCATCAGCAGTTTCTAGAGTTTGGTTTGAAGTCCCTTCTCCACTTTCAATGCTTTGAAAATGCACTGGGATAGCAGGTCCAATTAATCTGCTTCGTACACCACTATGGATGTCGGAAGGCAGAAAATGTGCAGCACAAATGTACCGACGTCTCAATTCTTCATTACTTAAAGAATCCAAGTAAATATTTCCTGGAAGCAGATAAAATATTATAATTACATGCAAAAGACTTCACTGATGGAGTTATATATGTATATATTGTAGATAATTTCTGATTTAGCTTTTTAGTGAGGTTATTTATTTCATATAAAATAGACAATCTATCCACATACCTGAGTTGCGAATCCAAAGGACTAGACGGCCTGGATCGTGTACAGGAAAGCGAAACATTGAAATGTCTCGGCTTAAATTACCACAGTTGTGATAAACACACTTGGTATCTTGCCAAGGCAGTCCAAAACGTAGGCAAAACTCAGAATCCAAACGAAAAGCGTAGGTCACAAAGTTAGGCGTAATCAAAGTCCGGTAGGCGAGCAGGAAACGTGGTTAGGGAAGCAGAAAGTCACTGAAATTATAACGAAAAGCACTTGAACACGAACGCACAATCGCACACCGCTACCGCACATTTCGCACAACAAACTCCGGTGTTGCCTGGCAACACCCAGGCGTACCCAGGATTTCAGCTAGGAGGGGGCAGGGGGCTGCTTATACCTGTTT
Source organism: Selenia dentaria (assembly GCA_917880725.1). Classification (NCBI taxonomy): domain Eukaryota; kingdom Metazoa; phylum Arthropoda; class Insecta; order Lepidoptera; family Geometridae; genus Selenia; species Selenia dentaria. The sequence goes on from OU862879.1 coordinate 23,534,516, forward strand.
CGAAAAGATCGTCTGTCGGGTATATTGAAACATGAAAATTGACTTTTATTCATTAATTTTGATGATGACACAAAACAAAATATCATACATAATTATACCATACATTATGTATAATATATATTATTATATTATGTATGTATATATTAATTTAACAGTAATCTTCTCGGATTTGCCGCAAATTTGTCTATGACAGTCTTTTCAATAAACTCACTGTTGTCTTTTAAATAGTTGCGATTTACGCTCATCAGACATAAACCCGTAAGCCTTTCTTCACCCATGGTGCTTCTAAGCCACGTTTTAACTCTTCGCAGCGTACTGAAGGACCGTTCTACAGTCGCCGTGGTGCATGGGATAGTGCTTAAAATAATTAATGCCTTTCTGACAGCAGGGTAAAAAATGTTGGCTTCGTTGAACAGATCAATTACTTCTATGTCCCTTAATTGATCATCTGATAAAGCCTTCGTCACCCATAAATTATGCAAAAGGTTCAGTTCTCCGGTGATATCCAGGTTATAAAATTCTTGGAATGATTCACACCTACCCTATCTACTCTTTTGTTTGACTTGAAAATTCAAAATTGTTTAAACCAATTCATTTGAAATTATACCATTTGAAAGAACGTTTATTTACAAACAAAATGATACTTAATATAAAATTTTATGTTTTCTTTATAGTAATATTATATACTTAATATAATATTACTATAAAGAAAACATAAAATTTTCGGCAAAATAGCTGACGCGCGGTTTTGGTGGGAAACGCGCTCTTTTCTAACTCGCGATCGCAACCATAATATGACCACATAGGTACACACATCATGTATTTAAATACTTTGTAGAAAATTGTAATAGCTTTCTATCAATGTTAAAATCGCTAGTCTATTTCAACCATAGCGCACATAAAAGGTTTGAAGTGTTTATAAATAAAAAGTCCACAAATTCGGACCGGGCCCTACTATGCTAAAAGTAAAAACACGCAGTTACGGCACCGAACGAAGTACGCCCCGTCCGCAAAACATAACTCGTAAGTTTTCATGTGATTACTATGTAATTAAACATTAGATAGAGTACATTGCACACGAACGAAACACGTAACTACGTAATTCGGCGTGATTCGGCGTACGGTAGTAGGGCGCCCTGAGCGTTCCACAATCCACATTTCATGCTTTTTCTATTTGTCCCAAGTGATGATCGAAGAGCGGCAACGTTTCATTTTTCTGCGACTGCCGCCGCAGACAGAGAAGATTGTGTCTGTGTATGTAGCGTTCTCTGTCTGCGGCGGGTGGAAAACGCCGCGTTGCACGAGCTGGCAACAAACATGAAATGCTCGCAAGTCACAGACCTCTATATTTTTTTTTGCGCCATCTATCCATTTTGTTTTGTACTACTACGAATGAGTATGATAATATCTATAGGTTTCGAGACAGAAAATTGATAGGTATAATTTATTGCACAATTCGATTATTCGATACACTTAGCGACCTCTTACGGCATGTAAGACACTTAATTATCGAGGTACGATTTCTTCTAGGCGATTGCTGGTCTTCTTGTATAGTTAGTCCATGCTGTTACCATGTCAAAACACAGCCTAGTGTATAATTCTATAGTAGCGATAGTAAACTGAGCCCACGTATGCAACGTACGCAACGCTTTATAACATCTAGACTCTTAATTTTGTATGAAAACAGTAAAACAACGTTGCATATGATTAGTATGTTTCTGATCAAACTGTTTTCATTAAAATTCCAGAGTCTAGATGTAATAATGCGTTGCATACGTTACATACGTGGGCTCAGTATTTCTTTTATGACTATATATATATATATATATATATATAGTCATTGCCAGCGCCATCTATCCTTGGTATGGAAAAGCTTTAAATGTATATATACCACAAAAAAGGTAGAAGATACCAGTCTATTTCCTAGGATATATTTTAGTCTATGATTTATCCTTATTAAAAACAAGTGGGCATCGCCCTCTTCTTCTTCTCTCTCTACTCTACCACAGATACAACAACCAAATAGGGATGGGGTAAAAAGTGATGTACTTATTCCAACAGTATTATCATTAATTATTACGTCATATAAACATGGTACACAAATACGAGATATTATTTACATTGTCACCTTGTATAAAAACAGGCCTATTACATATAAACGAAATTGGCAACTAAACATTACTAATTGCATAATGATTATTGAATCATGGATATTACATAATATTTTAATACAAATCACACTGTTTCACGTCAAAAATATAGATTATGTACGCTATAATTTATGAAATTGGTTATTTGCTTGACGGCTTAACTACTGCCTTAGGTACAATCAACTTAGCTCACTTGTGTCATATAATATACCAATATAGTCTATGGTAGCATATAATATGTAAAATTATCATTGATAATAACATCATATAAACTTGGTAGACATACATGAGACATTATTTACATTGTTACCTTTTTTATGAAACAGGCCTATATTCAAATCACAAACTGACAACTATACTGCAACTGCAGGCTTAACAAGTTTTAATGAACTAATGTCACAATATAGGGGGCAGACGAAATCACTGCACACATGAATCTATTAATGCCTGGTTGCAGCAGACTAAAATATTAACACAAGCATTATAGCAAAGCATAGTTTATATGAACACATTTTATTTATGTAATAATATATTTATTTTGCGTTTCAGTGCAGCTGCAGATGCTTCGCCAGCAAACACTCTATTTTTTAGAACACAGTATCTTCTTATGGCATACTGCCCTGGGGATGTTCTGCAGATATTAATTCCATTTCTATACTGCAAAAAAGGGCTATACGAGCGATCTACAGTTTAGCTCCCAGAGTTTCCCTTAGACAGAAGTTTAAAGACATAAACATTCTAACTGTTGTCTCTCAGTTTATCTATGAAAATCTAATGTATGTAATGAAAAACATTAGCAGTTTTGATAAAAAGGAGTGATGCTCATTCCATCAACACGTGAAATAAGCACAAGCTATCCGTACTTACATGTAACGCGTCTCCACAGGATAAGTCATTCTTTTATGGGACAATGTATACGATTCTATAATAAAAATCCCAACGTTATCCGAGATTTGCCTATTAATAAGTTTAAAATTACTATTAAAACTAAACTCTGTCAAAAAGGTTATTACAAAATTTCGGATTACTTGGAGGATAAAACAGCTTGGGACTGATCACTCCAGGATTTATCTACTTGTGTACTAAGATGTCAAAGTGTAGCGTGTCTTGCCCTAGTGATACCATTATTATGTTCTCTTTTGTAAGGCAACACACTGGAGCTAATCTGTAGTACCTAAGTAAAAATATTGTAAAAACATCTATGTAAAAAGAATGGCCCCGAGTTTCTTGCCGCTTCTTCTCGGTAGGCTCTATATATTTTGGAACGCGGCGGTAGTCTTTAAAGTACATTATAATGAAAAATTGACGTTCATAAGTGCGTCTTTGATGCCTAAATTGAATAAATGATTTTGACTTTTGACTTTATACATATAGTAAAAACACTACTAATTATGGTGCATACATTTGAGTTCCTGTGCTCCATACAAATGTACAGGAAATAGAAATTCACATTTGATATTATGTGCTCAGATATGGTTTTTTTTAAGTAAGTTGTGTGAGCTTTTTCTCTGAGAAATTTATTTATCAGGGTAGCGCAGTGTTCCACACAGACGACCATTTCTTTTGTAACATAATTTCAACTTTTTTTAAACTCTGAGTACTCTCTAAACTCCACAAACAAATGAAAGTTTTCAACACTTGTTGATATTAATGCTTTTTTACAATCCTCACAATTAGGCATCCTCTACGAATCCACACACATATGCACATGCCTGAATTTCTGCATTGTTGTCTTGTATGGCATCATCAATTTGAGGTAATTCAATTGAGGACAGAAATTCAGGCTCTGTCCTTGCAAATGTATGCTGTGGTGTGGACTGTGAAACGGATAATAGTCTTTCAAAATTGTTAATTATAACGCTATTATCAGTTTCACAGTTTCCTGAAGTGCCCATGTGTGACATATTTGTTAATATGGCAGTTTTTAGGCCAGCTACAAATAGGCTGCATGTTGGATTGGAATTGGATCCACAGTTGCCACGAATGCAGCCAAAAAGATTTTCAATAGGGTCTTGTTGTAATCGTCTAGTGGCAAGGCTAGTGATGTGGTGTTTTTGCACCAAGCTCCTCCACAATTTCTCAATGGCATTGAGAGTCCATATCTTCTATCTACCTTCTTGTGATGGCGGCTTACGTGGGCTTCCAATATACTTAATAGACGAAAAAAAACTTTTCATTTTTTCAAAGCATTTTAAATGTGGACTTGAATGTTTTAAATTTGTTGCATGAGCTTTTCCTCTGCGCAAATCCGAGCAATCGCTGTTAAGACAATCAAACAGATTATCCATATTTATAATAACATTTGCTGTTACAGCTGCGTCCACAGTAAGTCTCCTGAAAATAAGAGTAAGGTGATTAAATAAATGTTTGCTTCAAATGAACTTTGTTATTTTGATTGTTACAAATTTTTGAGTTAATATACTAGCTGCAACCTGCTATCCCATCTATTAATATTTTGATGTAGTTGGGGGTCATTGGCATTTTACTAACATTGAACTAAGCTCTCAAGTTGCCTGACAGAATTTATACATATACTGTATGTATAGGGATGTTCAAGCAACTTTTACTGTAGCAGCAAATTACGCTCACATTGCATGAGTGTCCATACATTACATGCAAGATGTGGGGACAGCCATGACAGCTGTAGGCTCTAGTCAGCCTAAAGATGTAGGTACATATCCTACAAATCAAATTACTGTGTGCATGAGATTTAAGAACTAATGTCTCTAAGTGATGAGCGCAGTTTAGAGCCACAGAACGGTGATACTGCAACTGTAATGAACAGGCATGATGCATCCTATCAGGTACGGTCTTGTCTACTTCATCACTTCAAAACATTAAAAATAGACATTCACCATGCTATCATGCAATAAAGAAAGTACCTACCTATCTAGTTTACATACCTTTAGCTAGTTTGGCTAACATTCCTCCTGCTACGGAATGGCTAAGAACTTGTGCTGTTAACCTTCATTTTTTGTTTTGAATTGGGCTCTAAGTGATCCTTCTTCAAAGCTGGTGCATACACAAAGTTTGGGTTGGTATTATCAATTTCATAAAATTCTTTTATGTGGGACCATTTTGCAATTCCTGTAAAAAGAAATATGTATCATGTAGAAAAATAGTTATCAAACCAAAATAAAAGCAGTAATTTCATAACAATATCATATTTTTTTGTTTGTTTGAGTTTCACTTGATTCACATTGGGCCAGATTCGTAATTCTCCCCCCCGAGTGTTCCCGCCTTGCCGTGGCGGGGGGGGCTCAGTAGCCGTGGCTTGGGTCACCACGGTGAAGCTAAGAGGGAGAACCAATGATAGCCGATAGCTGGCGGGCCCGAGGTGGGACCGCTCCTATGGGCTTTGCCCTCCAAGTCCACACGGGAGCGGTCACTGTAGGTAGCGGTGGTGTATGGGCGCCACTGCAACTGAGGCGGGCTGCGGTGTCGTATGGGCGGCACCGCGGCTGAGAGTTAGGGGCCGCGGCGGGAGAGGAGTGCCGGTGTTACGGTGAGCCGCTCTCCCTGCCTTCCGCGGCCTTGACGGGGCCGCCACCGTTAGATGGCGGACGCGGTGGGGTCGCAGGGGAAGAGGACTGTCGGTATTGAGAGGCGCCGCTGTCCCTATCTTCTGCGGCCGAAGTAGCAGGCGGTGGGGCTACTCACCTGACCCATCGTAGGGGGACTTAGGGCGCCCAGACTCGGGGGAGTCTAGGGTCCATTTGCGGGCTAGGTCCCCCGTGGCGGTTGCGGCACGCCAAGTGTTCCGGCAACGGACAGCCGCGGCGGGTTCGCGGTCGTGTGCGAAATCTGTCCCGCGTTCCCGCCAAAAGCAGCAGTGATGGAACACCGCAGAGGTTTGGTGGGTATGCTGCCCTTCTGGCAGAGACTCCCACATAACCACCGTGCTCCCCCCGGGGCCGGTGGTATCCATAAAGGATTACTCTGCGTCAAAAAAAAAAAAAAAAGATTCGTAATTCTGCTAAGGGTTTTAGAAAAAAACAATATGCAACAGTTAACCCAAAAGATAAGAACACACAAGAGTGAAAAGTATGTATGAGAACCCATTACCTTTTCCTTCATTGTCATTTGATAAAATGTCTGTAGCACATTCAATATCATATTTTAAAAACAAGTTTCTAAAGCATTTTAATAAATGTGGTACATCAAAAAGTGCTGTGATTTGTTTGCCATTGTGGTGTATATAAGGGTGTTGCAGTGATGCACCCAAGATAGTGAGGGCTCGCCTGTTTACGCCATCCATATCGCACACAATGGCCGCAATATTTACTCCCACCTCATGGCACTTTTGTAGAACCTGAAATGATAAATAATGAACAATTATTCTAACTGATGTGATAACTATTTACATCGGGTCTGTTATGCAAAAGTATTGATAACGGTGTACAATTTAGAAACTAATAATAATATCAAGAAGAAATATTTGCATTTTTGTATGTATGAATGTAATGAATAGACTCTAAAACAACTCGTATCAATTTCAAAAATTCTTTCTCCGTTATACTATGTAATCCCTAAATAACATAGGCTATAGGTATATATATTTTGATTCATCATTATCATCATCCATCACCATGCAGACAGAGCGTAGCTAGTATTATATAAAGGTTGTCATCATCATCCCTACACACGTAGGGTCAATCGATACCATATGTTTTTCTGTAATATGAATGGACACAACAAGGAATATAATTTGGTTTTAGTATTAGTTAAGGTAATAGGGTTTTGCCACACTGCTGACTGCTGCCTACTAGACGCACTTTTCTTCCTATGAGACTTCAGTCGCCTTTTATGACATTATAAGGCAGGTGTTTAAAAAAAAATACTTACCTCTTTAATTAGCACAGCCAGTCTGTCTGCAGTAGAAAACCCACTTGAAAAGTAATGGGCAATTGGCTGTTTAACTTTCTTATGTATCCCCGCAACCATGAACACCAATGCATATGCTGCAATAAGTGTGGATCTTTCCTGTGAAGCATGGTCCTGAAATCCTTCAATTACATCTTCTTTAGGGTTGTAATTGAGATGTTTTTTTATTGACATTTCATCAAACATTATTGTGTATTCATTGTCTGAAGGCTTTTGTGTCTTTGTGTAATTTTGAAGGACTTCAAAAACTGGTTGATTGATTCCCGCATTAAAAGGTACTCTATTGAGTAGACTTTTTAATGTACTGGGTGATGGTAACTGAAAAAGCCTTCGCAGCAAATGGTAACAAGTTGGTGATCTTTTATAAATTCTTAGAGCAGTAATTTTCATTCTTTTTTATTCCACCTTCGACCAGTACTTTTCTTTTTAAAGTTCCGTATCTGTCCTTGCAACAGTTGCGCAAATGTCGGAGATATCTTCTCTGATAACTTTTTTATGGATACATCATCTGTCACACGTTTTAAAATATCTTTTGACTTCAGATGTCTAACGCGATTGCGCAGTTGGCAAATTTTTCACATATATTTGCTACATTTGGCATACAAAAACTTCTCCCTTTCTGAAGTTGGTTTAACTATTGTTTGCACTTGAGCATCTGAAGATGTCCCAACATTAGGCTCACTATTTGCACCAATGGTCACTTCCTGTAAGACCCCATGTAAAGGACCAGGCTGATTGGTAGGTCTTGTGTTTGTGATATCCTGTAAGACCCCATGTGAAGGACCAGGTTGAGGCCTTAGTGTATACTCGGGCAATTGTGGTTCATTCTGGAAAAAAATAACTAATGAGTTACAGATGAAAAGTTATTGAAAATATATAACTAAACTAACAAATACAGATAGATACTCTTTAGTTAAAACATAATGGTACAAAAGGCAGTCTTATCGCGATTCCTTCCAGACAACCTTTGGATAGAAAGAGTAATATTTTCAGGGACAGTGGTAAATAGTATCAGCGTAAGTATAGAAAATAGTGAATTACAGGTATAATAGTGAATTAGGTACATAAACCTAAATGCCTGATATATATATATATTACATAATATATATATATATATATATATATATATATACATATACATATACTGCCTAGTTCAATAAGTAACAAAAATAGATTTGAAATTTTTGCAAACACCGCAGATCTCCGTAACTTCTGTAGAGTATCATCAGTGAAGTCAGCTTCAAGAAAATGATTTTCACACAACATTCTATGCTCACTGTGGAGTTTCATTTGAAATGTTGTTGATGAGTATGTATTGGGCCCATAGTTCACAGCTGAAAGTACAAAAAAAATACTTAATAAAAATTCTATTTGGGTTACTTATATTGTTTTGATTCTGAAATGGGCACTGATGAAACACCACTGTTCTATCAATGCTGTGAATATTTACCATTTATATCATATTTATCCAGCTACAGATACCGCTTTTAAGCCCCCACATGCATGAAGTACTATGACACAACTAGATTTGTGTGAAATTTAGTATAACTTGTACAACATACACATCATTTATTTTAATATAACTTCCATGGGGACTCAGGCTACAGGTAAGTAAGAAATATTACTCCCAATGGAAAGCTACATGGATGCAAAGACGAAATATAATATTTAGTGCATTCAAATAGATCACTTCCGATTGTTTTTAGCGAAAATGCTAATAATGCTCATAAGGGGCGTTCGAATGGGAATCTGTGGGTGAAAATGTCATTCATGTCTCTTTTTGTTCAGCATTCGGAATGCTAAAAAAGAGAAATTTTTGCCACCAAAATGTGTAATTTTTGACCCACGTCCGAAGCATGGTTGTTTGTGATCGTTATTTGACAGCTATGTATTTGATCATAAACATGCGATTTTAGGTCTTATGCTCAGTTGAGCGCTTTTTTGTTAAAGCGTTTGTAGAGATAAAAAATGTTACTTTTGTCACTTTTGCCCACACCCTATTCAAACGCACTATATGTAGTTTCTGAATTTCTTAGTTAGGTCAATTTTAAGGATTCAGAATTAACCAGATTTGCTAATTCTTGTTTGATTTGACTCTGATAAAATGCTTAAAAATAGAAGTTCTTAGAGGCTTCTGTCTGCAACTATTGTCATAATTCTGCCAGTGTCTGTTGTGCTAGTTCCATAAACTATCAGGAGAATTAGCAATTGTTTAATAATATGAGGAGTGGTACATATGGAGAGTCGCACTAAGACATGACCATAAAAATATCAGTACATATACATACCGTTAACGTATAAGGTTATTTATGCCAGGCTTTGGAAATCTAAACAATTTTGCGTTGTCTGCGAACGGTGAGCGGCCGCATTTAAAGCATTTCCTTTTGTTTTCTTTCTCCGACATGATCACAAACTAAAATAGAGTCTCTGCTCAAATTATTATAATATAATCAAGAGTCAATTTCTCACATCACACAACTGAGTCAATTTCTCGAAGTTCCTAATCGCAAGTAACATAACTTTTTGAAGGCACGGAGGAACATAAGCTCAACTCGACGTGGATTTAATGCTATATTCAAGAAACTTTAACAACGAACGAAACTGAAATCACTGAAACCGGCACTAAATCCGAAAGAAAACAATAACACACCCACCAAAGAGAATATAATAGAGAACACCCACCATGACAGTTTGAGCATGCCGGATGTGACATCAAAATATTTAATGTGTTACCACCTTTGAATAATATTTTAAATGGCAACTATAAAAATTAGCCCCCGTAGGTAATTTCATTTGCCCCATACAAATGTGCCATCCCGTCGCCAGTGCGACCGCTTTTATAGGTTACGGCGTAATTGCACGTGGTCGTTCTAAACATTAAGATTGCAATACAAAGTGATGGCATGTTTTATAATTAATTGTACATCGTAATAAACTTAAATCATTTTGAGAATAATAATATTATTAATTTTAATTGGAATAATTTACTGTAAACAATTTCAAAAGTATGAATCTATGTTTTATAAATCAATTCAAATAAATCAATTTAACAAATCTAATTGTTATAGACTAATTATTATTGGCTAATTATTGTATCCGCGCCGATATATATTTATATATATTATTGGAGACGAAAATAGCCTAGTAGATCGAAAAGTATAAAAGGCGGCGCGCAGAGCGGTCGTGGCTCACTCTGCCTTCAACCGTCGACGAGTCAACATCTCCGAGTTCGTTATTGCGGTGAGTCAATCCTTGTCGTGATTTTGTATAGTGCAAACACTATCGTAATTATTGTCGGTTTTTTAAAAAAAAAAAAATTTTAATTTTTTTAAATTTTTTTTTTCTCTTATTAAATTAATGTTCTGCTACTTGTAGAGATAAATAACGGTAAGGTTAATGTTACCGCTGTGTTAATACTTTTATACGGCAATGTTTTGTCTTGTATAACTTGTATGTAACACGAGAGGTATGGATCACTATGATAAATACGTCACTGTGGTATGGAAGTACTTCAGGATTTAAATAAAACAATTGTCAATATGAACCCTATATGCATGGGTACCTATGGAAACTTGGTAATGCATGTAAGGCATGGAATTTTTTTCTTTGTTTTCATTGCATTGTGTGGTGCGGATGATGGAAGTCCAGAATTTTGTCGTAGTACGTAGAAAGATATTAACACACTCATTTGTTTATCAGCTGTCCCGAGCAGGTATCCTGAGCGGCTGCCCAAACTGCTGCGCTGGGCTGCTGCGCTGAGCTGCTGCGCTGAGCAACTGCCCGTGCTTCTGCGCTGAGCGGCCGCCCAAGCCGCTGTCCCGAGCAGTTGTCTGCTGGAAGTCAAGTCCGGAGTAATCGACACCAAAGATTACCTTGTGTGGTGTCATGCAAAGGTGGTATCGTGAGTTTTTTGAGACATTCGACAGCTAATCTAATTGATATCACGCGCTAGTAGCCACCTTTGAATAATATTTTAGTTGTCTTTGGTATGCATTCATAAAGAAAAATATCACTAAACTGTGCGAGTGTGATCTTGGTAAAGTATGTAAGGCATGGAATGTTTTTCTTTGTATTCATTGCATAGCGTGGTGCGGGTGATGGATGTCCAGAATTTTATCGTAGTACGTCGACAGATATTGACACACTCATTTGTTTTTCAGCTGTCCCGAGCAGGTATCCTGAGCGGCTGCCCAAACTGCTGTGCTGGGCTTCTGCGCTGAGCGGCAGCCCAAGCCGCTGTCCCGAGCAGTTGTCTGCTGGAAGTCAAGTCCGGAGTAATCGACACCAAAGATTACTTACGTGGTGTCATGCAAAGGTGGTATCGTGAGTTTGTTGAGACATTCGACAGTTAATCTTCACAAATTGATTTCACGCGGTAGTTGTCTTTGGTATGCATAAAGAAAAATATCACTAAACTGTGCAAGTGAGATCTTGGTAAAGTATGTAAGGCATGGAATGTTTTTCTTTGTTTTCATTGCATAGTGTGGTGCGGGTGATGGATGTCCAGAATTTTATCGTAGTACGTCGACAGATATTAACACACTCATTTGTTTTTCAGCTGTCCCGAGCAGGTATCCTGAGCGGCTGCCAAACTGCTGCGCTGTGCTGCTGCGCTAAGCAACTGCCCGTGCTTCTGCGCTGAGCGGCCGCCCAAGCCGCTGTCCCGAGCAGTTGTCTGCTGGAAGTCAAGTCCGGAGTAATCGACACCAAAGATTACCTTGTGTGCTGTCATGCAAAGGTGGTATCGTGAGTTTTTTGAGACATTCGACAGCTAATCTTCACAAATTGATATCACGCGCTAGTTGTCTTTGGTATGCATTCATAAAGAAAAATATTACTAAACTGTGCGAGTGTGATCTTGGTAAAGTATGTAAGGCATGGAATGTTTTTCTTTGTATTCATTGCATAGTGTGGTGCGGGTGATGGAAGTCCAGAATTTTATCGTAGTACGTCGACAGTTATTAACACATTCATTTGTTTTTCAGCTGTCCCGAGCAGGTATCCTGAGCGGTTGCCCAAACTGCTGCGCTGGGCTGCTGCGCTGGGCTGCTGCGCTGAGCAACTGCCCGTGCTTCTGCGCTGGGCGGCCGCCCAAGCCGCTGTCCCGAGCAGTTGTCTGCTGGAAGTCAAGTCCGGAGTAATCGACACCAAAGATTACCTTACGTGGTGTCATGCAAAGGTGGTATCGTGAGTTTGTTGAGACATTCGACAGTTAATCTTCACGAATTGATTTCACGCGGTAGTTGTCTTTGGTATGCATAAAGAAAAATATCACTAAACTGTGCAAGTGAGATCTTGGTAAAGTATGTAAGGCATGGAATGTTTTTCTTTGTTTTCATTGCATAGTGTGGTGCGGGTGATGGAAGTCTAGAATTTTATCGTAGTACGTCGACAGATATTAACACATTCATTTGTTTTTCAGCTGTCCCGAGCAGGTATCCTGAGCGGCTGCCCAAACTGCTGCGCTGGGCTGCTGCGCTGAGCAACTGCCCGTGCTTCTGCGCTGAGCGGCCGCCCAAGCCGCTGTCCCGAGCATTTGTCTGCTGGAAGTCAAGTCCGGAGTAATCGACACCAAAGATTACCTTACGTGGTGTCATGCAAAGGTGGTCTCGTGAGTTTGTTGAGACATTCGATAGTTAATCTTCACAAATTGATTTCACGCGGTAGTTGTCTTTGGTATGCATAAAGAAAAATATCACTAAACTGTGCAAGTGAGATCTTGGTAAAGTATGTAAGGCATGGAATGTTTTTCTTTGTTTTCATTGCATAGTGTGGTGCGGGTGATGGAAGTCCAGAATTTTATCGTAGTACGTCTACAGATATTAACACATTCATTTGTTTTTCAGCTGTCCCGAGCAGGTATCCTGAGCGGCTGCCCAAACTGCTGCGCTGGGCTGCTGCGCTGAGCAACTGTCCGTGCTTCTGCGCTGAGCGGCCGCCCAAGCCGCTGTCCCGAGCAGTTGACTGCTGGAAGTCAAGTCCGGAGTAATCGACACCAAAGATTACCTTGTGTGGTGTCATGCAAAGGTGGTATCGTGAGTTTGTTGAGACATTCGACAGTTAACCTTCACAAATTGATTTCACGCGCTAGTTGTCTTTGGTATGCATAAAGAAAAATATTACTAAACTGTGCGAGTGAGATCTTGGTAAAGTATGTAAGGCATGGAATGTTTTTCTTTGTTTTCATTGCATAGTGTGGTGCAGGTGATGGAAGTCCAGAACTTTATCGTAGTACGTCGACAGATATTAACACATTCATTTGTTTTTCAGCTGTCCCGAGCAGGTATACTGAGCGGCTGCCCAAATTGCTGCGCTGGGCTGCTGCGCTGAGCAACTGCCCGTGCTTCTGCGCTGAGCTGCTGCCCAAGCCGCTGTCCCGAGCAGTTGTCTGCTGGAAGTCAAGTTCGGAGTAATCGACACCAAAGATTACCTTGTGTGGTGTCATGCAAAGGTGGTATCGTGAGTTTGTTGAGACATTCGACAGTTTATCTTTGCAAATTGATATCACGCGCTAGTTTTCTTTGGTATGCATTAATAAAAAAAATATCACTAAACTGTGCAAGTGAGATCTTGGTAAAGTATGTAAGGCATGGAATGTTTTTCTTTGTTTTCATTGCATAATGCGGTGCGGGTGATGGAAGTCCAGAAATTTATCGTAGTACGTCGACAAATATTAACACATTCATTTGTTTTTCAGCTGTCCCGAGCAGGTCTCCTGAGCGGCTGCCAAACTGCTGCGCTGTGCTGCTGCGCTGAGCAACTGCCCGTGCTTCTGCGCTGAGCGGCCGCCCAAGCCGCTGTCCCGAGCAGTTGTCTGCTGGAAGTCAAGTCCGGAGTAATCGACACCAAAGATTACCTTACGTGGTGTCATGCAAAGGTGGTATCGTGAGTTTGTTGAGACATTCGACAGTTAATCTTCACGAATTGATTTCACGCGGTAGTTGTCTTTGGTATGCATAAAGAAAAATATCACTAAACTGTGCAAGTGAGATCTTGGTAAAGTATGTAAGGCATGGAATGTTTTTCTTTGTTTTCATTGCATAGTGTGGTGCGGGTGATGGAAGTCTAGAATTTTATCGTAGTACGTCGACAGATATTAACACATTCATTTGTTTTTCAGCTGTCCCGAGCAGGTATCCTGAGCGGCTGCCCAAACTGCTGCGCTGGGCTGCTGCGCTGAGCAACTGCCCGTGCTTCTGCGCTGAGCGGCCGCCCAAGCCGCTGTCCCGAGCATTTGTCTGCTGAAAGTCAAGTCCGGAGTAATCGACACCAAAGATTACCTTACGTGGTGTCATGCAAAGGTGGTCTCGTGAGTTTGTTGAGACATTCGATAGTTAATCTTCACAAATTGATTTCACGCGGTAGTTGTCTTTGGTATGCATAAAGAAAAATATCACTAAACTGTGCAAGTGAGATCTTGGTAAAGTATGTAAGGCATGGAATGTTTTTCTTTGTTTTCATTGCATAGTGTGGTGCGGGTGATGGAAGTCCAGAATTTTATCGTAGTACGTCTACAGATATTAACACATTCATTTGTTTTTCAGCTGTCCCGAGCAGGTATCCTGAGCGGCTGCCCAAACTGCTGCGCTGGGCTGCTGCGCTGAGCAACTGTCCGTGCTTCTGCGCTGAGCGGCCGCCCAAGCCGCTGTCCCGAGCAGTTGACTGCTGGAAGTCAAGTCCGGAGTAATCGACACCAAAGATTACCTTGTGTGGTGTCATGCAAAGGTGGTATCGTGAGTTTGTTGAGACATTCGACAGTTAACCTTCACAAATTGATTTCACGCGCTAGTTGTCTTTGGTATGCATAAAGAAAAATATTACTAAACTGTGCGAGTGAGATCTTGGTAAAGTTTGTAAGGCATGGAATGTTTTTCTTTGTTTTCATTGCATAGTGTGGTGCAGGTGATGGAAGTCCAGAACTTTATCGTAGTACGTCGACAGATATTAACACATTCATTTGTTTTTCAGCTGTCCCGAGCAGGTATACTGAGCGGCTGCCCAAATTGCTGCGCTGGGCTGCTGCGCTGAGCAACTGCCCGTGCTTCTGCGCTGAGCTGCTGCCCAAGCCGCTGTCCCGAGCAGTTGTCTGCTGGAAGTCAAGTTCGGAGTAATCGACACCAAAGATTACCTTGTGTGGTGTCATGCAAAGGTGGTATCGTGAGTTTGTTGAGACATTCGACAGTTTATCTTTGCAAATTGATATCACGCGCTAGTTTTCTTTGGTATGCATTAATAAAAAAAATATCACTAAACTGTGCAAGTGAGATCTTGGTAAAGTATGTAAGGCATGGAATGTTTTTCTTTGTTTTCATTGCATAATGCGGTGCGGGTGATGGAAGTCCAGAAATTTATCGTAGTACGTCGACAAATATTAACACATTCATTTGTTTTTCAGCTGTCCCGAGCAGGTCTCCTGAGCGGCTGCCAAACTGCTGCGCTGTGCTGCTGCGCTGAGCAACTGCCCGTGCTTCTGCGCTGAGCGGCCGCCCAAGCCGCTGTCCCGAGCAGTTGTCTGCTGGAAGTCAAGTCCGGAGTAATCGACACCAAAGATTACCTTACGTGGTGTCATGCAAAGGTGGTATCGTGAGTTTGTTGAGACATTCGACAGTTAACCTTCACAAATTGATTTCACGCGCTAGTTGTCTTTGGTATGCATAAAGAAAAATATTACTAAACTGTGCGAGTGAGATCTTGGTAAAGTTTGTAAGGCATGGAATGTTTTTCTTTGTTTTCATTGCATAGTGTGGTGCAGGTGATGGAAGTCCAGAACTTTATCGTAGTACGTCGACAGATATTAACACATTCATTTGTTTTTCAGCTGTCCCGAGCAGGTATACTGAGCGGCTGCCCAAACTGCTGCGCTGGGCTGCTGCGCTGAGCAACTGCCCGTTCTTCTGCGCTGAGCGGCCGCCCAAGCGTCTGTCCCGAGCAGTTGTCTGCTGGAAGTCAAGTCCGGAGTAATCGACACCAAAGATTACCTTACGTGGTGTCATGCAAAGGTGGTCTCGTGAGTTTGTTGAGACATTCGATAGTTAATCTTCACAAATTGATTTCACGCGGTAGTTGTCTTTGGTATGCATAAAGAAAAATATCACTAAACTGTGCAAGTGAGATCTTGGTAAAGTATGTAAGGCATGGAATGTTTTTCTTTGTTTTCATTGCATAGTGTGGTGCGGGTGATGGAAGTCCAGAATTTTATCGTAGTACGTCTACAGATATTAACACATTCATTTGTTTTTCAGCTGTCCCGAGCAGGTATCCTGAGCGGCTGCCCAAACTGCTGCGCTGGGCTGCTGCGCTGAGCAACTGTCCGTGCTTCTGCGCTGAGCGGCCGCCCAAGCCGCTGTCCCGAGCAGTTGACTGCTGGAAGTCAAGTCCGGAGTAATCGACACCAAAGATTACCTTGTGTGGTGTCATGCAAAGGTGGTATCGTGAGTTTGTTGAGACATTCGACAGTTAACCTTCACAAATTGATTTCACGCGCTAGTTGTCTTTGGTATGCATAAAGAAAAATATTACTAAACTGTGCGAGTGAGATCTTGGTAAAGTTTGTAAGGCATGGAATGTTTTTCTTTGTTTTCATTGCATAGTGTGGTGCAGGTGATGGAAGTCCAGAACTTTATCGTAGTACGTCGACAGATATTAACACATTCATTTGTTTTTCAGCTGTCCCGAGCAGGTATACTGAGCGGCTGCCCAAATTGCTGCGCTGGGCTGCTGCGCTGAGCAACTGCCCGTGCTTCTGCGCTGAGCTGCTGCCCAAGCCGCTGTCCCGAGCAGTTGTCTGCTGGAAGTCAAGTTCGGAGTAATCGACACCAAAGATTACCTTGTGTGGTGTCATGCAAAGGTGGTATCGTGAGTTTGTCGAGACATTCTACAGTTAATCTTCACAAATTGATATCACGCGCTAGTTGTCTTTGGTATGCATTTATAAAGAAAATATCACTAAACTGTGCGAGTAAGATTTTGGTAAAGTATGTAAGGCATGGAATGTTTTTATTTGTTTTCATTGCATAATGCGGTGCGGGTGATGGAAGTCCAGAAATTTATCGTAGTACGTCGACAAATATTAACACATTCATTTGTTTTTCAGCTGTCCCGAGCAGGTCTCCTGAGCGGCTGCCAAACTGCTGCGCTGTGCTGCTGCGCTAAGCAACTGCCCGTGCTTCTGCGCTGAGCGGCCGCCCAAGCCGCTGTCCCGAGCAGTTGTCTGCTGGAAGTCAAGTCCGGAGTAATCGACACCAAAGATTACCTTGTGTGGTGTCATGCAAAGGTGGTATCGTGAGTTTGTCGAGACATTCTACAGTTAATCTTCACAAATTGATATCACGCGCTAGTTGTCTTTGGTATGCATTTATAAAGAAAATATCACTAAACTGTGCGAGTAAGATTTTGGTAAAGTATGTAAGGCATGAAATGTTTTTATTTGTTTTCATTGCATAGTGTGGTGCGGGTGATGGAAGTGCAGAATTTTATCGTAGTACGTCGACAGATATTAACACATTCATTTGTTTTTCAGCTGTCCCGAACAGGTATCCTGAGCGGCTGCCCAAACTGCTGCGCTGGGCTGCTGCGCTGAGCAACTGCCAGTGCTTCTGCGCTGAGCGGCCGCCCAAGCCGCTGTCCCGAGCAGTTGTCTGCCGGAAGTCAAGTCCGGAGTAATCAACACCAAAGATTACCTTGTGTGGTGTCATGCAAAGGTGGTATCGTGAGTTTGTTGAGACATTCGACAGTTAATCTTCACGAATTGATTTCACGCGGTAGTTGTCTTTGGTATGCATAAAGAAAAATATCACTAAACTGTGCAAGTGAGATCTTGGTAAAGTATGTAAGGCATGGAATGTTTTTCTTTGTTTTCATTGCATAGTGTGGTGCGGGTGATGGAAGTCTAGAATTTTATCGTAGTACGTCGACAGATATTAACACATTCATTTGTTTTTCAGCTGTCCCGAGCAGGTATCCTGAGCGGCTGCCCAAACTGCTGCGCTGGGCTGCTGCGCTGAGCAACTGCCCGTGCTTCTGCGCTGAGCGGCCGCCCAAGCCGCTGTCCCGAGCATTTGTCTGCTGAAAGTCAAGTCCGGAGTAATCGACACCAAAGATTACCTTACGTGGTGTCATGCAAAGGTGGTCTCGTGAGTTTGTTGAGACATTCGATAGTTAATCTTCACAAATTGATTTCACGCGGTAGTTGTCTTTGGTATGCATAAAGAAAAATATCACTAAACTGTGCAAGTGAGATCTTGGTAAAGTATGTAAGGCATGGAATGTTTTTCTTTGTTTTCATTGCATAGTGTGGTGCGGGTGATGGAAGTCCAGAATTTTATCGTAGTACGTCTACAGATATTAACACATTCATTTGTTTTTCAGCTGTCCCGAGCAGGTATCCTGAGCGGCTGCCCAAACTGCTGCGCTGGGCTGCTGCGCTGAGCAACTGTCCGTGCTTCTGCGCTGAGCGGCCGCCCAAGCCGCTGTCCCGAGCAGTTGACTGCTGGAAGTCAAGTCCGGAGTAATCGACACCAAAGATTACCTTGTGTGGTGTCATGCAAAGGTGGTATCGTGAGTTTGTTGAGACATTCGACAGTTAACCTTCACAAATTGATTTCACGCGCTAGTTGTCTTTGGTATGCATAAAGAAAAATATTACTAAACTGTGCGAGTGAGATCTTGGTAAAGTTTGTAAGGCATGGAATGTTTTTCTTTGTTTTCATTGCATAGTGTGGTGCAGGTGATGGAAGTCCAGAACTTTATCGTAGTACGTCGACAGATATTAACACATTCATTTGTTTTTCAGCTGTCCCGAGCAGGTATACTGAGCGGCTGCCCAAATTGCTGCGCTGGGCTGCTGCGCTGAGCAACTGCCCGTGCTTCTGCGCTGAGCTGCTGCCCAAGCCGCTGTCCCGAGCAGTTGTCTGCTGGAAGTCAAGTTCGGAGTAATCGACACCAAAGATTACCTTGTGTGGTGTCATGCAAAGGTGGTATCGTGAGTTTGTTGAGACATTCGACAGTTTATCTTTGCAAATTGATATCACGCGCTAGTTTTCTTTGGTATGCATTAATAAAAAAAATATCACTAAACTGTGCAAGTGAGATCTTGGTAAAGTATGTAAGGCATGGAATGTTTTTCTTTGTTTTCATTGCATAATGCGGTGCGGGTGATGGAAGTCCAGAAATTTATCGTAGTACGTCGACAAATATTAACACATTCATTTGTTTTTCAGCTGTCCCGAGCAGGTCTCCTGAGCGGCTGCCAAACTGCTGCGCTGTGCTGCTGCGCTGAGCAACTGCCCGTGCTTCTGCGCTGAGCGGCCGCCCAAGCCGCTGTCCCGAGCAGTTGTCTGCTGGAAGTCAAGTCCGGAGTAATCGACACCAAAGATTACCTTACGTGGTGTCATGCAAAGGTGGTATCGTGAGTTTGTTGAGACATTCGACAGTTAACCTTCACAAATTGATTTCACGCGCTAGTTGTCTTTGGTATGCATAAAGAAAAATATTACTAAACTGTGCGAGTGAGATCTTGGTAAAGTTTGTAAGGCATGGAATGTTTTTCTTTGTTTTCATTGCATAGTGTGGTGCAGGTGATGGAAGTCCAGAACTTTATCGTAGTACGTCGACAGATATTAACACATTCATTTGTTTTTCAGCTGTCCCGAGCAGGTATACTGAGCGGCTGCCCAAACTGCTGCGCTGGGCTGCTGCGCTGAGCAACTGCCCGTTCTTCTGCGCTGAGCGGCCGCCCAAGCGTCTGTCCCGAGCAGTTGTCTGCTGGAAGTCAAGTCCGGAGTAATCGACACCAAAGATTACCTTACGTGGTGTCATGCAAAGGTGGTCTCGTGAGTTTGTTGAGACATTCGATAGTTAATCTTCACAAATTGATTTCACGCGGTAGTTGTCTTTGGTATGCATAAAGAAAAATATCACTAAACTGTGCAAGTGAGATCTTGGTAAAGTATGTAAGGCATGGAATGTTTTTCTTTGTTTTCATTGCATAGTGTGGTGCGGGTGATGGAAGTCCAGAATTTTATCGTAGTACGTCTACAGATATTAACACATTCATTTGTTTTTCAGCTGTCCCGAGCAGGTATCCTGAGCGGCTGCCCAAACTGCTGCGCTGGGCTGCTGCGCTGAGCAACTGTCCGTGCTTCTGCGCTGAGCGGCCGCCCAAGCCGCTGTCCCGAGCAGTTGACTGCTGGAAGTCAAGTCCGGAGTAATCGACACCAAAGATTACCTTGTGTGGTGTCATGCAAAGGTGGTATCGTGAGTTTGTTGAGACATTCGACAGTTAACCTTCACAAATTGATTTCACGCGCTAGTTGTCTTTGGTATGCATAAAGAAAAATATTACTAAACTGTGCGAGTGAGATCTTGGTAAAGTTTGTAAGGCATGGAATGTTTTTCTTTGTTTTCATTGCATAGTGTGGTGCAGGTGATGGAAGTCCAGAACTTTATCGTAGTACGTCGACAGATATTAACACATTCATTTGTTTTTCAGCTGTCCCGAGCAGGTATACTGAGCGGCTGCCCAAATTGCTGCGCTGGGCTGCTGCGCTGAGCAACTGCCCGTGCTTCTGCGCTGAGCTGCTGCCCAAGCCGCTGTCCCGAGCAGTTGTCTGCTGGAAGTCAAGTTCGGAGTAATCGACACCAAAGATTACCTTGTGTGGTGTCATGCAAAGGTGGTATCGTGAGTTTGTCGAGACATTCTACAGTTAATCTTCACAAATTGATATCACGCGCTAGTTGTCTTTGGTATGCATTTATAAAGAAAATATCACTAAACTGTGCGAGTAAGATTTTGGTAAAGTATGTAAGGCATGGAATGTTTTTATTTGTTTTCATTGCATAATGCGGTGCGGGTGATGGAAGTCCAGAAATTTATCGTAGTACGTCGACAAATATTAACACATTCATTTGTTTTTCTGCTGTCCCGAGCAGGTCTCCTGAGCGGCTGCCAAACTGCTGCGCTGTGCTGCTGCGCTAAGCAACTGCCCGTGCTTCTGCGCTGAGCGGCCGCCCAAGCCGCTGTCCCGAGCAGTTGTCTGCTGGAAGTCAAGTCCGGAGTAATCGACACCAAAGATTACCTTGTGTGGTGTCATGCAAAGGTGGTATCGTGAGTTTGTCGAGACATTCTACAGTTAATCTTCACAAATTGATATCACGCGCTAGTTGTCTTTGGTATGCATTTATAAAGAAAATATCACTAAACTGTGCGAGTAAGATTTTGGTAAAGTATGTAAGGCATGAAATGTTTTTATTTGTTTTCATTGCATAGTGTGGTGCGGGTGATGGAAGTGCAGAATTTTATCGTAGTACGTCGACAGATATTAACACATTCATTTGTTTTTCAGCTGTCCCGAACAGGTATCCTGAGCGGCTGCCCAAACTGCTGCGCTGGGCTGCTGCGCTGAGCAACTGCCAGTGCTTCTGCGCTGAGCGGCCGCCCAAGCCGCTGTCCCGAGCAGTTGTCTGCCGGAAGTCAAGTCCGGAGTAATCAACACCAAAGATTACCTTGTGTGGTGTCATGCAAAGGTGGTATCGTGAGTTTTTTGAGACATTCGACAGCTAATCTTCACAAATTGATATCACGTGCTAGTTGTCTTTGGTATGCATTCATAAAGAAAAATATCACTAAACTGTGCGAGTGAGATCTTGGTAAAGTATGTAAGGCATGGAATGTTTTTCTTTGTTTTCATTGCATGGTGTGGTGCGGGTGATGGAAGTCCAGAATTTTATCGTAGTACATCGACAGATATTATTAACACATTCATTTGTTTTTCAGCTGTCCCGAGCAGGTATCCTGAGAGGCTGCCCAAACTGCTGCGCTGGGCTGCTGCGCTGAGCAACTGCCCGTTCTTCTGCGCTGAGCGGCCGCCCAAGCGTCTGTCCCGAGCAGTTGTCTGCTGGAAGTCAAGTCCGGAGTAATCGACACCAAAGATTACCTTGTGTGGTGTCATGCAAAGGTGGTATCGTGAGTTTTTTGAGACATTCTACAGTAAATCTTCACAAATTGATATCACGCGCTAGTTGTCTTTGGTATGCATTAATAAAGAAAAATATCACTTAACTGTGCGAGTGTGATCTTGGTAAAGTATGTAAGGCATGGAATGTTTTTCTTTGTTTTCATTACATAGTGTGGTGCGGGTGATGGAAGTCTAGAATTTTATCGTAGTACGTCGACAGATATTAACACATTCATTAGTTTTTCAGCTGTCCCGAGCAGGTCTCCTGAGCGGCTGCCAAACTGCTGCGCTGTGCTGCTGCGCTGAGCAACTGCCCGTGCTTCTGCGCTGAGCGGCCGCCCAAGCCGCTGTCCCGAGCAGTTGTCTGCTGGAAGTCAAGTCCGGAGTAATCGACACCAAAGATTACCTTGTGTGGTGTCATGCAAAGGTGGTATCGTGAGTTTTTTGAGACATTCTACAGTTAATCTTCACAAATTGATATCACGCGCTAGTTGTCTTTGGTATGCATTAATAAAGAAAAACATCACTAAACTGTGCGAGTGAGATCTTGGTAAAGTATGTAAGGCATGGAATGTTTTTCTTTTTTTCATTGCATTGTGTGTTGCGGGTGATGGAAGTCCAGAATTTTATCGTAGTACGTCGACAGATATTAACACATTCATTTGTTTTTCAGCTGTCCTGAGCAGGTATCCTGAGCGGCTGCCCAAAGTGCTGCGCTGGGCTGCTGCGCTGAGCAACTGTCCGTGGTTCTGCGCTGAGCGGCCGCCCAAGCCGCTGTCCCGAGCAGTTGTCTGCTGGAAGTCAAGTCCGGAGTAATCGACACCAAAGATTACCTTGTGTGGTGTCATGCAAAGGTGGTATCGTGAGTTTTTTGAGACATTCTACAGTTAATCTTCACAAATTGATATCACGCGCTAGTTGTCTTTGGTATGCATTAATAAAGAAAAACATCACTAAACTGTGCGAGTGAGATCTTGGTAAAGTATGTAAGGCATGGAATGTTTTTCTTTTTTTCATTGCATTGTGTGTTGCGGGTGATGGAAGTCCAGAATTTTATCGTAGTACGTCGACAGATATTAACACATTCATTTGTTTTTCAGCTGTCCTGAGCAGGTATCCTGAGCGGCTGCCCAAACTGCTGCGCTGGGCTGCTGCGCTGAGCAACTGTCCGTGGTTCTGCGCTGAGCGGCCGCCCAAGCCGCTGTCCCGAGCAGTTGTCTGCTGGAAGTCAAGTCCGGAGTAATCGACACCAAAGATTACCTTGTGTGGTGTCATGCAAAGGTGGTATCGTGAGTTTGTTGAGACATTCGACAGTTAATCTACACAAATTGATATTACGCGCTTGTTGTCTTTGGTATGCATTAATAAAGAAAAATATCACTAAACTGTGCAAGTGAGATCTTGGTAAAGTATATATGGCATGGAATGTTTTTCTTTGTTTTCATTGCATAGTGTGGTGCGGGTGATGGAAGTCTAGAATTTTATCGTAGTACGTCGACAGATATTAACACATTCATTTGTTTTTCAGCTGTCCCGAGCAGGTATCCTGAGCGGCTGCCCAAACTGCTGCGCTGGGCTGCTGCGCTGAGCAACTGCCCGTGCTTCTGCGCTGAGCGGCCGCCCAAGCCGCTGTCCCGAGCAGTTGTCTGCTGGAAGTCAAGTCCGGAGTAATCGACATCAAAGATTACCTTGTGTGGTGTCATGCAAAGGTGGTATCGTGAGTTTGTTGAGACATTCGACAGTTAATCTTCACAAATTGATATCACGCACTAGATGTCTTTGGTATGCATTCATAAAGAAAAATATCACTAAACTGTGCGAGTGAGATCTTGGTAAAGTATGTAAGAAATGGAATGTTTTTCTTTGTTTTCATTGCATAGTGTGGTGCGGGTGATGGAAGTCCAAAATTTTATCGTAGAACGTCGACAGATAATAAAACATTCATTTGTTTTTTAGCTGTCCCGAGCAGGTATCCTGAGCGGCTGCCCAAACTGCTGCGCTGAGCAACTGTCCGCGCTTCTGCGCTGAGCGGCCGCCCAAGCCGCTGTCCCGAGCAGTTGTCTGCTGGAAGTCAAGTCCAGAGTAATCGACACCAAAGATTACCTTGTGTGGTGTCATGCAAAGGTGGTATCGTGAGTTTGTGAGACATTCGACAGTTAATCTTCACAAATTGATATCACGCGTTAGTTGTCTTTGGTATGCATTCATAAAGAAAAATATCACTAAACTGTGCGAGTGAGATCTTGGTAAAGTATGTAAGGCATGGAATGTTTTTCTTTGTTTTCATTGCATAGTGTGGTGCGGGTGATGGAAGTCCAGAATCTTATCGTAGTACGTCGACAGATATTAACACATTCATTTGTTTTTCAGCTGTCCCGAGCAGGTATCCTGAGCGGCTGCCCAAACTGCTGCGCTGGGCTGCTGCGCTGGGCTGCTGCACTGAGCAACTGCCCGTGCTTCTGCGCTGAGCGGCCGCCCAAGCCGCTGTCCTGAGCAGTTGTCTGCTGGAAGTCAAGTCCGGAGTAATCGACACAAAAGATTACCTTGTGTGGTGTCATGCAAAGGTGGTATCGTGAGTTTGTTGCGACATTCGACAGTTAATCTTCACAAATTGATATCACGCGCTAGTTGTCTTTGGTATGCATTCATAAAGAAAAATCTCACTAAACTGTGCGAGTGAGATCTTGGTAAAGTATGTAAGGCATGGAATGTTTTTCTTTGTTTTCATTGCATTGTGTGGTGCGGGTGATGGAAGTCCAGAATTTTATCGTAGTACGTCGACAGATATTAACACATTCATTTGTTTTTCAGCTGTCCCGAGCAGGTATCCTGAGCGGCTGCCCAAACTGCTGCGCTGGGCTGCTGCGCTGAGCAACTGTCCGTGCTTCTGCGCTGAGCAGCCGCCCAAGCCGCTGTCCCGAGCAGTTGTCTGCTGGAAGTCAAGTCCGGAGTAATCGACACCAAAGATTACCTTGTGTGGTGTCATGCAAAGGTGGTATCGTGAGTTATTCGAGACATTCGACAGTTAATCTTCACAAACTGATATCACGCGCTAGTTGTCATTGGTATGCATTCATAAAGAAAAATATCACTAAACTGTGCGAGTGTGATCTTGGTAAAGTATGTAAGGCATGTGTTCACGCGAAAGCGTGACGTCACCTCAAGGAATGCCCCGCGCCCGCGTGTTCCGCCGCCGCTGTCCTGCAGCTGTCAAACGACAAGCAGGCGGCTGAAGAGCAGCGCAACGCAACCAGTCACCCTTTTAGAGTCGAAGCTAGTGGACGTATACCGCTACGCTGCCGCATCGCGACCGCATCGCAACCGCCATTATCAGCCCTAAGTCACCGCGATTGACTTCGCCGCGAGTGATTGCCTAAATCAGCCCGTGTTTACGCGCAAACCAGTGAGCCAGACGCATTCAGCTCGCGCGCACGCTAAATCCCAAGAACCGCTCTGCGCCGCCGCGTTTCGCTACGACCCGGATCCACCCCCAACCTTTACCGACATAGAAATACGCGTACGCGAGTGCGGGCACCAGTGCATCCATAAGACAATACAAACACTATAACTTCAAGTGAACAGTTCGTCACCCCCTTCAGCACGACGTTCACAGCAAGACGCCTCCACGCAGGAACTCAGCACGCCTACCCATCAGCTCCAGATTCATCCGACATCCCGATTGGAGACCAGGTATCTATCCTTACACCCTTTCCCACTATCGTATAGTTGCAGGAAACTGCTCAACTATATTTCCTACGAGCGCGGATATCCGGCATCAAATCCGGATTATTGAACCAGCCAGCCCTCATAACCACATTTTCCTATGAGCGCGGATATCCGGCAACATATTTTCTTTCGCTGCCGGATAAACCAGTGCTATAGCCCCCCTAATTCCTTTAATACAGTCCACTACAAATCAATCAATCAAATAAGCTATCAGCCCATATTAAGCTCAATTTAATTCCCAAATATAGAATATCACCTACTTAACTTAAATTCATTTGTTTGCTTATCAAACAAAAATCGACAAATCACTTCGAAGCTTCTAGAAAATTAAACCGGCCGGGCGATTTGCCAAGCGAAATTGACCCGTCCAGGCACCTCGTTGTTCGTTTGACACTCACGCGCCACAGAATAAACCACAGTACTGCAGATAATCGCGTTTGAATTGCAACAAGAATACGTGACTAAATACGCTCCGATACGATTGTTCACTATTGTTTGCAAGAAGGTTTGTAATTAAGAATTCTTCAGGCCAGTACTTACGACATTAAGTTTATTTATTAAGTTATAATACTAATTGTACTAAGTACGGTTAAAAGATCTACTTGTGTACGTGATTAACATAAAGTAACATCTGTTAGCTGTTGTGATTCAGCACTCATATATCATTTAGACATGCTACTTAATTAGGTTACATATGTTATTTATAATTGGATTAACTATTTATATTTAAATTAGGGTTCCGCGCGAGTTATTAAATATTTAGTACCGAACGAATTTACAGATTATAATTAATTAATTAAGTAATTAAGCCCTCAGCTCACATAAGGTTTGGTACACGCGTTATTTATTTAGGTGTTATTTTAACCGACTTCCGAAAAAGAAGGTGCGGAATTTCACCTATGATTAAATATTTTAATATTTTTATTTCCTTTTATTTTTGCTTGCGTCCTTGTGCCTGACTTCGCCTTCGACGTTAACGATGCCTTCAAAATCACAGGTAGCCAGATTTAGGGAGGAACAGATCGCTATTCTTAAGCTTAATTTGGAAGCGTTATCATTGAAGTCCAGCAAATCAAAGCATTATAGCCCAGAATTCGATGCCAGAGCAACTGGCGTAAGAGTGACTCGTGATAAATTCGACGCGGCGAATTACATTATATTAGACACCGACGATTTATCAGACGAACAGGAAAAATTCTACATCGAGCAGTATGAAAGGACAATAGACGCCTACTACGAGATTCTCGTTGTAGAATTAGAACAAAAAACATGGTCATCAGCTACCAATGACGATGTAAAAACTGCGCCACATACGGTAAACTCGGTCATCCCCCTAACTGAGTTACCAAGGTTTACCTCACAACCCGCGCGCCCTTCGCCATCAGCTCAGCAGGTACCGAACCCGCAGCCACAGTGCTATGCGCAGGTTTCGACCCTGCACCCTCTCAGCTCCGCGCCTATACCTGCGCGCTTCTCAACATCAGCTCAGCAGGTATCGAACCCGCAGCCACAGTGCTATGCGCAGGTGGTTTCGAACCTGCAACCTATCATCTCCGCGCCTATACCCGCGCGTTTCTCACCATCAGCTCAGCAGGTATCGAACCTGCAGCCTCCACACTATGCGCAGGTTTCGAACCTGCAACCTCTTAGCTCAGCGACTATACCCGCGCGCTTTTCACCCCCACCTGCGAAGGTATCGAATCCACAGCCTCCGTGCTATGCGCAGGTTTCGTACCTGCAACCTCTCAGCTCCGCGCCTATACCCGTGCGCTTCTCGCCCCCACTTCAGCAGGTTTAGAACCTACAACCTCTCAGCTCCGCGCCTATACCCGTGCGCTTCTCGCACCCACTTCAGCAGGTTTCGAACCCGCCACCTCCGCGCTATGCGCAGGGTTCGAACTCACGACCTTTCAGCTCTGCACCAAGACCCAAACAGGGATCGAACGCGCAACCTCACTATGGTGACAACCATTGCTACCCATGGTGTAATGTAAAGGGTCACAAGCTACGGGTATGTACCCGATACTACGCACCACCAGTGCGCTTATTGCCGGTACAACAGCGCGAGGTACCACGGCGCCGTCCCTTACCTGATACGGGCCAGATGGTGTACTCCCGTCGTACTCCACCGCGCACTACCTCGCGTTCTTCACCGCCGCCTAGGCAATGACTAGGACGGCACATTCAGCACATACCGACTCAGCCCACAAAGAATCAGCACATATCAGCTCAGCTCATAGCTAATCAGCACAAATTTTACCTGCCCACAATTATTCAGCACACACACACAACACGACGACAAACTGTCGTCGCAAACACCTTAAGTCAGCTAGGTGCGGACATTCTGCACTCACCCTTACGCCAGCAATTCTGGACGTTATCAGCTCGTCGCGTACTGCGACATCGAGTATTCAAATGTATACAATGTTTACGTTTCCGCGCTAAACCCAAGGCTCCGTACATGGCCGACTTACCCGCCGACCGCGTGATTGTTCAGCTCGTATTCAGCAAAGTCACAACGTTATTTAGATATAATTGCGGTAAAATTTATGTAGGCGCTAGAAATGAACTTAGGGAAATACAAGACTTTCTTGCAACCAATAATAACAATATCGCACCTACACTTTCAGCTTCTTTAGCGCGCATTGCAGCCATGCTCAATGCACGCCCTCTCAGCCCACTCTCTTTTGACCCCGCGGAATTTGAATTACTCGCCGCGGGTCATGTCCTTTTAAAACGTCAGCTCAATGCCCTACCTGAGTATTCGGTAGGAGGACGAGCCATTTCTGCACACAAAAAGGTTCAAGCTCGTCCTACCCTTATCCCAACACCTTTGGCGATCCTGGTCCAAACCCTACCTGCACACCATCCAAACCCGCTCCAAACGGACTCCCCGATCCAGCCCACCTCAAGTCGGGGAACTGGTACTGATAGTGGACGACCAGGTGCCGCCTCTACACTGGCGCATGAGCCACAAGACGAACCCATAAAGGGATGGCGTCACCCGAGTGGTGGAACTCAAGATCGCCCACCTGACTGTCGATTGACCACCACACCACACCTTTGCCGCGTGGGGAATATGTTCACGCGAAAGCGTGACGTCACCTCAAGGAATGCCCCGCGCCCGCGCGTTCCGCCGCCGCTGTCCTGCAGCTGTCAAACGACAAGCAGGCGGCTGAAGAGCAGCGCAACCAGTCACCCTATTAGAGTCGAAGCTAGCGGACGTATACCGCTACGCTGCCGCATCGCGACCGCATGGCAACCGCCATTATCAGCCCCAAGTCACCGCGATTGACTTCGCCGCGAGTGACTGCCTAAATCAGCCCGTGTTTACGCGCAAACCAGTGAGCCAGACGCATTCAGCTCGCGCGCACGCTAAATCCCGAGAACCGCTCTGCGCCGCCGCGTTTCGCTACGACCCGGATCCGCCCCCAACCTTTACCTAAAATACGCGTACGCGAGTGCGGGAACCAGTGCATCCATAAGACAATACAAACACTATAACTACAAGTGAATAGTTCGTCACCCCCTTCAGCACGACGTTCACAGCAAGACGCCTCCACGGAGGAACTCAGCACGCCTACCCATCAGCTCCAGATTCATCCGACATCCCAATTGGAGACCAGGTATCTATCCTTACACCCTTTCCCACTATCGTATAGTTGCAGAATGTTTTTCTTTGTTTTCATTGCATAGTGTGGTGCGGGTGATGGAAGTCCAGAATTTTATCGTAGTAAGTCGACAAATATTAACACATTAATTTGTTTTTAACTATTGCTCACCTATTGTTTTTTTATGTCTGAAGCTATTTGTTTTGAATAGGCATTGCTACAAGAACCTT
This sequence comes from Selenia dentaria, assembly GCA_917880725.1. Taxonomy (NCBI): domain Eukaryota; kingdom Metazoa; phylum Arthropoda; class Insecta; order Lepidoptera; family Geometridae; genus Selenia; species Selenia dentaria. The sequence continues at coordinate 23,564,071 of OU862879.1, forward strand.
TGCCATGGACGCTTTTGTACATACATGCCTGCGCCGGTGGCACTGGAGCTAGCCTTTTTTATTTATAGCTCATGCTCATAAATCATTGAATCTTATTAGTTGTCACACTGAAGAAAGTAATGCTAATGTTTTAAGACGCTACCGTGATTCTTTTTGTGTGTTATAGAAGAATATCTGACTGGCAATTGCCCAAGCTGCTGCGCCGTGCAGCTTTCCGATCCGCTGCGCTGTGCGGCTTTACGTGCCGCTGCGCTGTGCGGCTTTCCAAGCCTTGATTGATGCCAATGATTTTGTATAGTGCAAACACTGTCGTAATGATTGTCGGTTATTAAATTAATGTTCTGGTACTTGTAGAGATAAATAACTGTAAGGTTAATGTTACCGCTGTGTTAATACTTTTATACGGCAATGTTTTGTCTTGTATAACTTGTATGCAACACGAGAGGTATTGATCACTATGATTGACACGTCACTGTGGTATGGAAGTACTTCAGGATTTAAATAAAACAATTGTCAATATGAACCCTATATGAAACGTAATGTGAACTAAATAAATATGTGTTTGTGTTAATGTGTTCGCAGTGATTTTACAAGGTACCCTTGTGATAGTTCTTACAGCATGGGCGCTGGTACCATCATTGTGGCCACGGCAACAGCGAGCATCTTTCCGCGCACAGCGTCTTCTGGGGCGGGGCCATGAGAACGCTGTGGACGTTGGACGCTGCGTCCAGCGTGGCGACTGTAAGCTTGGTGTCCTGAGCAGCTGTACTGAGATGCTGTCCTGAGCAGCTGTACCGGCTGCTGTCCTGAACGGCTCACCGAGCTACTGTCCTGAGTGGCTCTCCGAACCTGAGGCCTGCACCGGCATCAGCGAGCTGCTTGCCTTCTTCAACGACATCGGGTGGCTGGCCTAACGCGCACCACCCGACATCACGCACAAAGTGCCGCATCAAGACGGCATGGGTGCGGAAAATAGCCCACCTACCAAGTAAGACCCACAAATGTAATTGTTTTATATTATGAAGAATATTACATTATTTTATATAAATATCTGTGATAATAGCTGTATCCCTTACCTGTATTCAAGAAATAAATTAATTTTGATTTTGACCCTTATCTGCTACTTGGTAACCTGGCACGACCCTCCTCATCCAGGGTCTCTTCCTCGTCGATCTCGTCTTCATATGTGGCAGGGTCATAGGGTCTGGTCTCCACCGAGAGGAAATTGGGCAGCTTCACGAAGTGCAGCTCCTTGCCGAGCTCTGTCCATATCTTGGGCATGTCCACGTCGATACGGGTCTGGGGGTCTGGGATTTCAACTTCCTCTTCTTTTTCGGGTTTGTCGCGATTTTGCTGGAAGAGAAACATTTAAAATGGTTAAAATTGGGGAAGCGCTTTTTGCTGATACGTTACCGGTACAGATGGACTTATAAAAATATCGGTGAGACCGATATCGATTAGAGTTTGCAAATCGGGCCCGGCCGAGCCGGGTTGCATTCTCTAATACCGATACGCTTACTGAATTCAAAAACCGGCCAAGTGCGAGTACACACGAAGGGTTCCGTTATCTATAAAAACGGCAAAAAATCACGTTTGTTGTATGGGAGCCTTAAATATTTATTTTATTCTGTTTTATAGTATTTGTTGTTATAGCGGCAACAGAAATACATCATATGTGAAAATTTCAACTACCTATCTACTGTCACGGTTCATGTGATACAGCCTGGTGACAGACGGACGGACGGACAACGGACTCTTAATAATAGGGTCCCGTTTTACCCTTTGAGTACGAAACCCTAAAAATGAAGGTAAAATAAATAAAAGATTAGATAAATTACTTTTTTATTAATATAAAAATACAGATTAGTTAATAGTTTTAGCAATTATAATTAGGATTAAAAGATTTTTATTTAAATAATACAGTACTTATTATTAAGTTTTGCGGAGACAGGCGATTTCGCAAGTCCCCGAGCATAGTGAGCTCATTTACAACGAAATAGACGAGACAACACGAGTATTTACATAACTTTTTAATATAAGGTAATAATAAATATTATGTTTGGAGAAAAAGTAAAAGAGAGCGTATTTTGCTTCCAAATGTTGCCACGAGGGGCGCTGAGATCTTAAATTCTCTTCTTCATCTTCTTCATCTTCTTAAATTGCGTTGCTTCTGATCGACATCACAAGATACAAGCAATCTTGTCGTTTAAACGATGGTTTTGGCAACAAAAACGTTTTCCAAAATATGGAACCGACTTCAACACTAAAAGGTGTGAAATAACATGTTGAAGTCAGTACCATGATAATTCAAAAGTGCCTATCATAACAATATTATGCGCATTGTACAGACTTCGACAAGTTATTTCACACTTTATAGTGTTGAAGTTGGTTCCAATTTTTTGAAAAAAACATCTCTCCCTTTTATTGACCATTGCTACGGACGGGATCGATTGTCATTCAACGTCAATTACGATATCATCATGATATACAAAAAAAATGGACCGACTTCATTACCAAAAAGTGTGAAATAACTTGTATTGAAGTATGTACGAGTACAATGATAGTTCAAAAGTAGGTATTTTTTATCACAATATTCTATTTCATTTGTATAAAAAAATTCACCGTTTTTAGTGCACCAAGTTCGTACTTGCAGTAACTTCATTTGGTAAGACGTAATTCTTAATTTTATTTTATTTTACATGGCATACAAACAGCTTTAATTCACAAAATAAGTTAAGAATAATAAATCATTTATAGTTTCTATGAGCCCCACCTCATCAGTAATCTATCAAAACAAGGCATTCGGTTTAACATACTTGCCTGTGGTTCACATGGTCCAGGGAGAAAATCAGAGATGTAGACGACACCAAAATTGTAACTACGAGTAGACTATTCCTGATCCCTAGTATTATCTTTCATTTCAGTGTACAAAGTTGGCTGCCTAATAAGGCGCAAGCGTTACTTACTTGTTTTCGTTGTAGTATTTGGTAATCTTCTCGAGATAAAGTTCATGCAGCGTGAGAGTATCTTCAGTGAATATGTCTCTGTAGTAATGAATGAACTCATCACGCTCGGTGTTCGAGTACATAATGTTGTCCCACATTAGCTTGATCTTAGTGTGGACGTTGGCTATTATATAAGCAAGCTAGCTATTATAGAAATGAAAGGAGAGGAGGAGCGTGTATAATAGTAAGAGCTCACCATGAGTACAGAGAAATCACTAAAATTAAAGACCTATCAGTAATGAATATTGTAGAATGTTGTGCTATTGAATTGACAAAACATAATATAATAATAGTGGCTATATATAGAGTACCTAAATCTAAACACATAGGCGTATTCTTTGAAGTTTTAGAAAACATGTTAAAAATCGTCACAGAAAATTGTCGTTGGAAGGTTATGATATGTGGAGATTACAATATTGACATTCTGAAAAGAAATTACTTGACATTTGATTTCGAAAATTTATTGTTATGTTATAACTTAAGACCTTCTATAACAGAAATAACTAGACCTATAAGTAAGACTTGTATTGATAATATTTTAAGTAATGTCCGAACCCAGGGTGAAGTAATTGAAATGGCACTGTCAGACCACAGTGCACAATTATTTAAATGTCCGGTTAAAAGAACCTGCAAGCTCAAGTCGTGGGCAATTTTAAAAAGAGATTTACGTACAGATAACCTTAAGTTATTTAAAAGATCCATTCTCAACCTAAGTTTTCGTGAAGTGTACGATTCCATAGAACCGAACAATGCATATAATATATTTTTAGAAACTATCAAATTGTTTTACGATCTATGTTTTCTTTGGAAAAAAATAATTATAAGGGATCGGAAACAAACAAAATGGCTATCTAACGGTATTAAAAAATGTAGCAGGAGGAAGAGACAGCTGTTGTGGCAATATCGTCTTTCACCAACTCCTAACAATAAAAGGGCATTTAGGAAATATTCTGCAACTTATAAGAAAGTTATAAGATTAACAAAACGAGCGCAGAATAATTACCACAACATTAGGTTTGCAAATAAATCGAGAGCAACTTGGCAAGTAATCAATAAGGAGAAAGTTACATCGAAAGATTATATATTCGAAATTTGACTTGATGACAAATTAATAACTGACCCTGCTGACATTTCTAGCGCATTCAATAATTTTTTTATACATGACATTCAGAACAACTCAAACATAACCAATTATTTAAATTCAAAATTTATAAAATTACCACAATCCAATTGTTCATCAATATTTCTTGCCCCAACAACTCCGCAAAATGTTATGCAAAACATTAATAGTTTAAAAAACACAAATAGTGTCGGTTATGACGACATTTCGACAAAGGTAATTAAATCCGTAAAAGACATATTATGTTTTCCACTTTGTTACATTATAAATTTAAGCATAGAAAAGGGTATATTTCCAGATGGACTAAAAACTACAATAATAAAACCACTGTTTAAACGAGGTAAAAAGGATATATTATCCAATTACAGACCAATTGCCTTCATTCCTCTCTTTGCAAAGGTGTTTGAGAAGGTACTTTATGATGCTATATACAACTTTTTAGATACGAAAAATATTTTATCTTCTCATCAAAAAGGCTTCAGAAAAGGAATGTCTATTAATATGGCCGTCTTTGATTTTCTAAACTGCGTAATGGAAAATGTAGACAAAAAAATTCCTGTATGCTCAATTTACATGGACATGACTAGGGCATTTGATTGCGTTGATCATAATATATTATGCCATAAATTGGAATCCTACGGAATAAGAGGAAACGTCTTAGATCTCATTAAATCATACCTATCAAATAGAGTACAAAAAACTGAAGTTAGTAGAATTAATATGCAAAAAAAGTGTGAAGATACATATTTATCTGAGCCACTTATAGTTCAGTACGGAGTACCTCAAGGGAGTGTGTTAGGGCCTTTACTCTTTTTATGTTACATAAACGACTTACCAAACTGCACAACACACCCCATGGTACTATTTGCTGACGACAGTACTATAATCTTTAAAAAGCAATCTACTGACTACATAACTGACATTAATTCTACATTAAATAACATAATAAACTGGTTAATAATAAATAATTTAAAAATTAATTTAAATAAAACCAAGATAATGCATTTTAATCAAAGGACATCTCAATCAGATTTTGACATACACTATTTAAATCAAACTATAAATAAAATATATGTAACAAAATTTCTAGGACTGCATATTGACAGACAACTGACGTGGAAGTATCACACAGACGTCTTAACCAAGCGGGTCAATAGCATGGCATATCTAAAGTTGTCAATAGGGATACAGCATTAACAGCCTATCATGGAAGCGTTGCTTCACTCTTAAGGTATGGAGTAATCTTCTGGGCAAACTCAACTAATAAGGAAAAGGTATTTCTGGCCCAGAAGAGATGCATTAGAGCAATAATAAATCTTAAATCTACGGATAGTTGTAAACCACACTTCAAAGAACTCAAAATTATGACATTACCATGCATGTACCTATATGAAACCGCACTTTTTGTTAAAAATAACCTAGATTACTTTGAATTGGTAAGAGATGTACACAACTTGAACTTAAGAAATAAATCTCGGCTGTGCATCAGAATGTCCCATACGACGCTAATGCACAAAAGTGTATTTTGTATGGCTCCTAAAATTTATAATAAATTGCCAGAAGTCTTAAAAGCGAGTAATATATCGAAGTTTAAAAATAATTTGAAGACGTTACTCCTTGACAAATGTTACTATAGTATAAATGAATTCTTTAGTGATAGAACATTTAATATAAAACAATGACATTGTATTTTAATTATTAATTTGTTTTTGTACTGAAACTATTAATTTTATTTGTTTTCATTGTACCGCTGACTTTGATTTTCAATCACATATTTCTTATTATTTGTATATTTTTAAGATACTATATGTTATAACAAACTAGTTAATATTTGCATGCCTTATATAGGTGAGAATGTACCTGGGACTTACCTTTTTAACCATGTTACAACTTTATAACCTGCATTCTGACAAATAAATGAATTTAGAATTTTAGAATTTTTGAATTTTGAATTTGGCTACAAATACATAGAACAATACACAAATAACCAGTATTTCCGCGAACAGGAGACTTCGCGAGCACATAGTTTTAGCGGCGATTTTTCGCAGTACTTCACAACTTACGAGGGTCATTTGAAAAGTTCTTAGCCTAACATACTTAATTAATCCACACGATTTTGAGTTCATTTTTATTTTTCAACATACTCTCCTCCGAGCTCAAAACACTTTTCCATCGACCCGGTAAGGCTTCGATACCCGTTTTAAAAAAATCTTCGTCTAACTCCTCAAAATAAGCGTCCACGGCGGCTATGACTTCTTCATTTGTAAAAAAATGTTTACCACCTAAAAATTTTTTCAGCTTTGGGAACAGATAAAAGTCGGACGGTGCTAAATCCGGTGAATATGGGGGATGAGGTAACAATTCGAAGACACATTGATGGATTTCTGCCATGGATTGCACAGAGGTGTGAACGCGCGCATTGTCCTGATGAAACAAGACTTTTCTTCTCAATAAACCTGGACGTTTTTCTTTGATTTCTTCTCTCAAACGACGCAACAGGTTGCAATAGTAATCGGAGTTTATTGTTTCACCCTTTTTTAAATAATCCACGAGAATTATACCCTTTGCATCCCAAAAAACGGATGCCATGACTTTGCCCGCCGATAAAACCACCTTTGCCTTCTTTGGGGTGGGCGATACTGCTCTTTTCCATTGTTTCGACTGTTCTTTTATCTCTAGTGTATTGTGGTGAACCCAGGTTTCATCCATGGTTATAAATCTTTCAACAAATTCTATTGGGTCAGCTTCATATAACTCTAAACAGTCGCGAGAAGTTGTGAGTCGGTTGCGTTTTTGTTCCACTGAAAGCAGTCGCGGTACCCACCGCGCAGACACCTTAGAGAATTCAAGTTCAGTAGTAATTATATGATGTATTCGCTCAGATGAGATGCCTACAGTCTTTACTATCTCCTCGACAGTCAATCTTCGATCAGATCAAATTAAATCACAGATTTTTTCTTTGTTTTGATCAGTGGAAGCAGTCGAAGGCCGGCCACTACGGGGCTCATCTTGAATGGTCTCACGACCACGTTTAAACTCTGCCACCCAGTTTATAACAGTCGCATACGAAGGAGCGGACTCATCCAAAGTAGCAGACATGTCTTCATCACGGGACCTCGTGCTGCCTGACCTCGGCGTCAGGCTCGAGGACAAGCCTGGTGAGTTCGCACCCTAGATACTAGTCACGTCGCTAGTGCACCACTCGTAGTATAAATATACTATTAAAGAGGGGTAAATTAACAATCGTGCGGAGGGAGCTGCAGATTCGAATTCTTAGTTTTGAGTGTAGTGGCTATAGGGCCAAAGAAAAAATCCTGACTGATATGAACAATAAGTTCTAGTTTTTGGAGTTAAACCTTTCAAATTCAGGTATTTTATCACTGCACGATGTTCAATTTTATCCATTTTCAAAAATAGCTCTGACTTGACTAACGGCCGGTCCCAATAATCTATCTATCGCCGGTTTACCTTACTAGAGTTAGATATTTGACACTATTTGTATGGAAGTTATGTCAAATTTCTATCGATAGTAAGGAAAACTGCCGATAGATTGATTATTGGGATCCTCCATTACGGTATCACGTGTAAACGAACAATGAGTTACTGTGAATAAACTAAACTGTGCATACTTGTTGCTAAATAATGTAACTACAAAATGTGGGTAGTTTTAAAAAAAAACTAATGACTTTAACCATGTTAGGCTAAGAACTTTTCAAATGACCCTCGTATTATCTCTGCAACCACTTGACCAATTAGAAAAATAAAATAATAGAATATGCATACCAAGTTTCGTCATGATTCGAAATGCAACCTGTACAGGAAGACATACGAGGGCTGCACTAAAAGTATCGGGCATGGAATATTTCCACTGTTCCTGGCATATTAAAATCTTTTCAATTGTTAACCCTTTTTTTTAAATATCGAATACCAATTAATTATTTAAAAAAGATTCTCGGTCTTGTCACAAGGTTTTGTCAAACTTGTTTAGTCGTTGAGAACATGGAATTGACTCGAGAAAATTCAAGAGCGATGATTTATTATGACTTTCGAAGTGGTTTAACACAAAAACAGATTCCACAAGAAACAAAGATTCCACGCAGGATCCTCAAATGCTGTATACAACATCGTATCAGGTGACGAACCCTGGATATACGCAAACGAACCCGAAACAAAAAACCAGTCACGAGTTTGGGTGTTCGAAAATGTGTTAAAGCCAACAAAAATTGTTCGTTCACGGAGTGTTGCAAAAAAAATGGTGGCCACGTTTGTCTCCAAAACCGGCCATGTTACGACTATTCCTCTTGAGGGACAAAGAACGGTTAATGCAGAATGGTATGCTAGCATTTGTTTGCCACAGGTCGTTTCTGAACTCCGTAAAGAGAACTGCAACCGCCGCATCATCCTCCATCACGACAATGCGAGTTCTCACACCGCGCTCAGAACAAAAGAGTTTTTAGAGCAAGAAAACATAGAATTATTAGACCATCCGCCGTACAGCCCCGACCTAAGCCCTAATGATTTCTATACTTTCCCTAAAATAAAGAATAAATTGCGTGGACAGAGATTTTCATCACCTGAAGAAGCTGTGGACGCCTACAAAACGGCCATTTTGGAGACCACAACTTCCGAATGGAATGGTTGCTTCAATGATTGGTTCTATCGTATGGAAAAATGTGTCAAATTTCGCGGAGAATACTTCGAAAAGCAATAAATACATTTTTAAATAGTAATGTTGTGTCATTTCCTTAATTCCCGATATTTTCAGTGCCACCCTCGTACTCACAACAAAAAAAGATTGCGATCACTTTGAAAAATTGATAATTCTTTTTTGTTACGGTAGACTATGATTTCTTCGTCTTTTTAGTTGCTATTGATGGAATTGTCAGACCATTCCGGGTAAACCATAGACACAATCTGTTAGCAATTAAGTTTATATTTCATGTTAATTTAGAACTAGGTGTTCGTTCGCATCGTTCGTTCGGGGAAATTGCAAACGAACACGTGGTCTACACTTTTTATATAAATTGCCAAAACACTATGATGATAATTATAAAATAATTAAAGAATATTTGTTCCTGTTAAAAGTAGTAAAATCATACATTTATATTATTACGAATTGTTAAAGTTGTGGAACGATGTCGCTCGGTGGCAGCCATCTTGTTGTTTACGAGTTGTAAGGTAATTTAAACACAGAGCTTGCTCAACTGAGCGTCATCTCTCCGACTCCCCTCTCTCCTGGCGACGGCCCAAGCCGAGGTCCGTACCTTAGTGGTGCCCTTGAGCAAGTCCCCTACTCCTCTCCTTGCGGCGAAGCGTCTTCAACGCTCGCCTTATGCGGTGCGCCCTCTGCGCCTGCATCTGGCTGAGTGCCATCTGCGCTCGCCAACCGTCCGGTGACGCTGTAAATGCCGGTAGAGGCAAACAGCATTAGTCCGTTCTAAAAAAAAAACCGAGCGTCATTCCTTGTCTGCGACTCGTGTTGGTAACATCTCTTGGTATTTGGTGCTACTTTGTGAACATAACCGATATTATTATATATCTAGAATCGATGTCTTTTGTAACAGTTATTATATTAAATATTTATATGGCTAGTACCATGAGCTTTATTAGTTACGCTCTTCGAAATGAAATATTATATATTTTGTACAATAAATATATTGTTTCTCTAGTAAAGAGGGTTTTATTACAACTCAGAAGTGGGATATGAACTCGAAAAAAATGAAAAAAATAAGCAGTTTTTTTTCCTTTAGTTTGACTTTCTATTCCTTACCACAATCTAACATGAAAAACAACTTCTTGTGCTCTTTATTGTATTCTTCCAGGATACCAATGGTAGCCGCCCACCACGCAGCCATTCATGGACAGTGCCGTATGACCGCCGCTCGCGTAATCGATGCCGCAGCCGATCGAGTCTGCCGCAGCCGCCAACCGCGCAGCCGTTCACGTGCAGAGCCAGGTGATCGCCCGTCGCAGCTACGAGCTCGCAGCCGATTGAGTCTGCCGCAGCCGCCAACCGCGCAGCCGCTCTCGTGCAGAACCAGGTGATCGCCCGTCGCGGCTACGAGCTCGCAGCCGGTCGTGCTGAAGTGTACAGTGCAGCTGCCGGCGCTGTCAGTGCGACCTAATCTGCGACGATCCGGGCTGTGAATTCCTGAAGCGGTCGCGCAACCCAAGGAGACCTACACTCAATGAACGTCACAATGAATCTACAAGTAACACCACTACTATCTAAAAAAAATCAAAGGATAGAGGTGGTATTGAACTTTCTAACAGTTGCACGTTAGCTCCTAATAGTGAGACGCTAACATTATTAGTCCAAGCTTTAACCCTTTGCGTCCCATTATCGTATATTTACGTGAGTTTCATTAAAAAATCTTTTTAAATATAACGGTATAGGAAGGATTAAAGTTGATTACTCCTGAGTCGGATCAAATACGTTCATTTAATAATACTATTCCCGAATTTGATCCAGTGGGAAAAGAACAAAGATGACTGTTCCGTATTACCATTAGCATTTGTCAAGCCTTATGGATAAGTAGCATCTAGCTTCTCTTAATCATGTTAGCGCAAACAATACAATACTCATTATCCTATTAATATTATAAACGTGAAAGTTTGTATGTATGGATGTATGGATGTTTGTTACTCTTTCACGCTCAAACGGCTAGGCCAATTTTGATGAAATTTGGTATGGGGGTAGATGAGGCGCTGGATTAACACATAGGATACTTTTCATCATCATCATCATCATCATCCATCACCACGCGGGTGAAACCGCGGGGCGCAGCTAGTCTTTAATAATTTAAGATGGAAATGTATTGGGTCATAAACTTGAAGCATCCGCACTATCTTCAGGCGGTATACGCTCCCAGCAGCCACAAGTGCTGCCACCTATCACATTAGAAACAAAACACTTTGACGACGTCCGTCTACGCAGCAACATCTCGTTCGCTGACTTTTCGCGTGTGACAAACTGCGGAGGAATATAATACTATCTTCTCCAAATATTTAATGTTTTGTGAAATTAGCATAAGGAACATACACGAGTCGCCAGAACCTGCAAAACCTTTCTGGAATCAAACCCGGGCCCGGGAACAGGAGCATACGTCACGCGGCACTGGGTAAGTGATTCAATACATTTTCCTCACATCAGCTAAAAATTCTATTTACGCAACAATGACAATGTGATTACACAAATAAAGTAAATAATAAAATAAATATACAGTTAATGAGTGTGCAAGTCAGATGCTAAGCGATATGTTGGCAACTCGCTCCATACGGGAACTCATTTGAAAATTATTTCTACGATAAAATCGCGTTAATTAATAGATGTTGCATCACTGGCAGAAACGCTGTCGGGTGTCGGATGATCGTGTTGTTAGAGTAGGTGCAGAAGTAGCTCAGTTCGATGACTTAGATAATCTTTTAAGGTATTTAAGGAACTTTAGAAATGTTATAATTAACTCTGATAGACGACATGTTAGCAAATTTGAACCGCTCAAAATTACTTCGGACATCCAGACCCAACCAGCACCTCAACGGAAGAAAACTATAAGCTGTGCCAACTGCAAAATGGAAGTTCACATAGTCAGTCAATGCAGTCTCCCTATTAGGAAGTGTATCAAATGTTTTAGGATTTGAAACGAAATGGAAAAATGCTATTTTATTTTACCTTCATCTGAATAGACTGTAAATAGGGTTATTTCTAATCCCAGTGCCGGCGAAAATTACTACAAAACTGTTCCGGATACTGTACGACTGGCCTGCCGGCTCGCCTGATTTAAACCCAATAAAGCACGCGTGGGATGGTCTTAAGCGAGCTGTTTGAAACCGTCAGCCAAGTCCCTAGACAGTGACAGAGCTAGGTAAGCCGCTATTCAAGAATGGGACAGGTTACCCCAAGTAATGCGGATAACTTGATTCTGAGCATGCCGAGGACGATAACTGCATGTGTTCGAGCCAGGGGAGAAGTTATACTATATTGAATATAAATCTTTTATTAAAAATTTGGTGATTAAGTTCAATTAAAAAATTATATCAGCTTATGCTAGTGATCACAAACTTTTTTTGCTGTGTGTACATATAATCTAACAAACATACGGACAGGTGAAAGTCAATTTGACTAGTTAAAGCAGACACTTCGATCGATTGGTTAACTAAGATACTTTGTAACAATAGTAAGTGGCGTACTATACTCGCGTACTGTGGGCCTAGCACGAATACTAACTGCGTAAGTGTAACGTAACGTGTCGTTCACGTGAAACAGTACAAACTGCCATGTATCTAGGGCAACTGTGACACAGTTAACTCACAGTATGTACGCCGAAGCGTGGCGCATTGACGTTTGTGGTACGAATACTTTTACGCAAATTGTCTGTGCTACGGCCTCTGACAAAGTAGCGTGGGCATGTTCGACGATGTCTAGAGAAATTATCAATTGAATCAGAATTTAAATATTTTCTTTTTTATATTATAAGACGGTACAAGCACGAGGCCCATCTGGTGTTAAGCGGAAACCTCTGCTTACATCAGATACATTTCGTCACAAGTGACGAACTGCACTGCGCCCGTAACCCTGAGACATTAAGTTGTTATGTCTCATGTAATTTCGCCGGCACTCATACCCTTCTACAACCAGAACGCAGTATCGTGAACATTCCTGCTTCGTAGTAAAAATAGGGTGTGGTACTTCCCCGGACGAACTCATTCACGAAGAGAAGAATATTAACTCACCCTTACAGATTATAGAGATTGGTCACACCTACTAATCAATATATTACCAACGAGGATTCCAAAGGAGGACTGGAGTCGGGCAGGCAGCCGGCCATAACATCGAATCTAACACTTTAACCCTCGGCATGCCTGGTAGGGTCTGTGAGACCCACCGCAGCATTTAAACCGTTACAACTCATTCAAATTAGAATTTCGCGCGTAAACGCTACCAGTAGCTGACCGTAGTGACCCACCCAACGCCTTCCGCCCGCTACCTCAGTTCGGGTGCGCTCCAGTAGTGATAGGACGTGTGTAAAGTGCGCTCGGGTCTCGGTGACCCCACCAGAAGGCTATTCTCTTAGCTATTGAACCGCGATATAGCAACTCAATTGCATGAAAATTGTCGTTTTTGGCAGTTTTGGTATTCTGCTCGCTATTTAGGTTCGATCGCGGTCCAGCGGCTTGCGATCGATAGTTTTTGACATAAATTATTAATAGGTATTCTGTAAACTATTGAGTTGCGATTGCATTGCTACTAACCTCTGTCACAGTATAAAGATGCAACAGTATGGAAACTAAGCCTAGTTGATTAAATAATTATCTATGCCCCATTGAAGCCATAGTTGTCACTTTTAATGTTTTAAGGTATTTTTTTAATAAAACATTCGTTGTTCTGCTGTAGACATTAAATCTAGTTAATTCTAGTTACCAAATAAAATGTATGACACCTTCGAAAATCATAAAAACGACACCCAGTACGATATAGTTCATAATAATATTATAATCTTTTGCAGCCGCCATCTAAGATTTATATTATGTGTTTATCATCATCGTCATCATCTCAGCCGTAGGACGTCCACACATAACATAAGCTGAACATAGGCCTCCCCCATGATTTTCCAAAAGGACCGGTTGGAAGCGGCCTGCAACCAACGTCGTCCTGCGACCTTCATCAGGTCGTCTGTCCACCGTGTCGGTGGACGACCTACGCTGCGCTTGCCGGTCCGTGGTCTCCACTCCACATCGGCCATCTGTTCTGCGTTATGTTTTACAAATTTATTATGATTTATGATCGATCATACAAGAAAACTATTACAATTTTTAACACATAGCAGTTATTCAAGTGTGACATTTCATATTTTAGATTATATATAAAAGGTTAAGATGTAGAAATAGTTTGTAACACTCACTACTGACGGCACCGCGAGAACCGCTTAGGGGTCTCGTCGATGCGCATGTTTATGTCAGTGGGCCGTTTCGAACGATTAAAGGTAGTTTCCGTACTGTTCTCTAAATATCTACTGTGCCTTTGTGTTGCTACAGTGGTACACATCTGTCTCAGAGTAAGTATCAAATAGAGTTGTCATTAGCGTATACCGGTAAGAGACAGAAATGCTACAAACCCAACCAATAGGGTAGTTGACACAATCAAAAATAAATTGCAATGTAATGTTAACTTAATAGTAGTTAGAGCAAACAACTCAATTAATTAAAAATATAATATGCATTGGATGAACTTTATGAAAAATAATATGTGTACAAAATTTTCTAAAAGTCAGGTGACCAAAAACGGAAGTAGCTGCGGAAATGATGTCATTAGGGCAAAAACACGTGTAATATGATAGTGTCGTACCTTATCAACAGATTGAAAATCGTGCAAGTGAAGCAAGCATCTAATATTATTGCTTTAAAGCTAAATACATACTAGGTCAAAGGACAAACTGTCGATCAAGTTTATTATAATTTTTTTTATTGATTAAATATACCAACGTGTATAATAATATTTAATAGTCAATTCGTTAATCTTGTTATCACTGTTACACATTTATGGAATTAAGATATTTTCTTTTTATGAATGAAAAAGGATCTTGGCAGACATACAGACGAACAGACGGGCAACAAAGTGATCCGATAAGGGTTGATTTGTCCTTTTGAGGGGGACAACCCTACAAAGAACAAATTATGCGGCTAAAATGTAGTTTTATTTATGTAGCTTCAGAAATACAAAAACTTTTTTCAAGTAGGTAGTTAGAGTTTGCTATAAGAAAGAAGTCAGTTATTTAACTGCTGTTTTGTATGAGTCACGTGGATGCATTACTAAAACTTGCTAACACGATTGACGAAAAAAGCAAAAATAATGTTTTATGAATTTATACACTTCAATTACCACCTGACACTCAACTGCACCATTGTGAACATCAACTTATAATAATCCACCACTATTACACGTCAAAACTTAAACATCAACACAAAAGAACATAAATTATAATAGCCATTGTTGGCTTTTTCTCGCCTCTGCATGTTCAAACGAACAAAACGAATTATAATCACAACACTGTTTTTTTGCCTTAGTGACGTCAAACGACATATTGGCCGCCATTGAATAATGTTTAAGCACCAATTTTAAAAGTTGAAATATAAATATAGTATTTTAGTTTATAGTTTATAAAAACAAAATATGCCAAGTGTGTATTTCGGTCTAGTCCTGATTAATTTAACGTACAATAAAAAGAAAGATCAACAACCCTATTTCTGCAGTATTCATGATGCCTAGGAAAAACGTTACCTGGATTTATTTTACTTACCTACATAATTTGAGTGGTTAATGCTACAAAATTCGATTATTTTCTTGGGCTAATTTACGTATTATTTCGTATTTTCTTTACATTGTTGCAGTCATGCAAGTTTCGATATAATTTATATTTATTAACAAAGTAAAAATAAGGTCAAAATTGTGGACTTTCGAATAATAGGTTATATTTTCGTTTTTAACAAATCTCGTATTCGATAACAATACAAGACTGTTTTTTTTACCGGCCGTTGTATTGTAAACTCAGATTTCACTAGAATTACAAAAATCTCTTACAAATGTTTGGCACACTTGCTAAGTGTATTATTACTACCGTGACAACTCTATATATGTTTATACTTACTCTGAGAATTCGGTAGTTGTTGACTTTTTTTGAGCCAAAGACGATGTAGATTATTTCGTCTGTATTCGATGCTTCATAAAAGTATTAAAAAGATGGCGGGACAAAGCCCAATAATTATGGTTATCGTTTATTTTGTTAAATTTTTCTACTTTTGTGTTTTTGTGGTGGTGGCTTGTAGTAGTGATGGATTATTAACCGTTAAATGTTTGTAATGGTGCACGAATGTAGGCAAAGTGACTAGAATCATGAGACGATGGTAATTGGTCTTGGTAATGGAACCACTTCGTTACTAGAACGTTACTTAAAGATGACAGTGAGTTGACGAAGGACTTATTTGTGTAACTGTGACTTGACTCTGACAACTTAAACAACGAACTATGGAGAGGGGTTTGCTCGGGGTTTCTCTACGTGATCGAATCAGAAATGAGGAGATCCGTAGACGAACTAAAGTCACCGACTTAGCCCAGAAGATTAGCCAGTTAAAGTAAAAGCGGGCAGGCCACATAATACGCAGAACAAATGGCCGATGGGGCAGGAAGGTTCTGAAGTGGAGACCACGGACAGGCAAGCGCAGCGTGGGTCGTCCACTGACAAGGTGGACTGACGACCTGACAAAGGTAGCAGGACGACGTTGGATGCAGCCGCTTCCAACCGTTCCTTTTGGAAATTTCTGGGGGAGGCTTATGTTCAGCAGTGGATGTCCTATGGCTGAGATGATGATGATGATTACTTGAATAATTATGTCACTTGATGCAACATTATGTATTACATAACTATTTAACTTGACGAATGGCAAATGTACAAACACGTGAGTTCAGTTATAAAGTAAACAAAGAAGTATTAAAAACTCAGTTTCAGTGATATTTTGACAGTGTTTTGATAGCAAAATAATTATTTCATGTATTTTTGCTTTAAAACCACTGTTTTGATGTTTAGAATGATGCTTAATTGTTACAAGTTTTCAATCTTATTTAAGTGGCAACATTCGCAAGCCGTAGCACGGCCATAGATGTAGTCTGATTAATCTATGGGCCATACAATAGCGACGCAATTCGGTATGCTAAAAAAAATTAACCTATGCCAATTCCGAAACCATTTCGAGATTTTATGTTACAAACCCTTATTTTTCTACTCTGACCTTTTAAAACGATAAGATGCCATTTATTTTAACAAAAAACGATGAAATAATTCGACTTTCATTGACCTCTAAATGACGTCACTTTTTTGCATTTTATTATCTGTGTGACTATTGAAGTAAAACTTTATCTAACAACACGAGCGGACTTTTGTTTTGCTTGAATAGAGACTTATAGTGCCACCAACTTATCTGTTCAGGTGGGCAAAATTGGAACTACAGTGTACATACCAACTAACTTTGGCGTTTATAATATTAGTAGGATTCTTTGTAGAATTTGCAAATTAATGAGTGGCTTGAAAGACTGCCCTATGTTTTGTTTCTCTTTTTTCTTGGTGAATTTCTTAGGTTGCAATACCAAAATTCTACACTATCGACGCTGTCACCTGAACAGATAAGATGGTGGGACTGTACGAATTAGTAGGTGTCACTGTCAAGTGTCAAAGTAAATTCTAGTTTCTTTTTTTTTACTCGCGTGCTTTTCTTGGCTCCTCAACGCAACTACATATTTGTGCAAAAAAGTGACGTCATAGGATTCAAATTTTCAAAAAAATATTATAAAATAACTACTGAATATAAAACAAAAATATTGAAATTAGTTTCTTATAATGACCTAATCTACGAAATAAAAATATAAAAAAAAAACCAAAAAAAAACTTTACATACCGAATTGCAATTGAGCAGAATACCGAATTTGACATTAGAAGCAGTACATCCAGTATTCAAATGTTCTCTAGTGTGGCAATTGCTCAGTAGCTAAGCAAGGAATATTTTACTCTCTACCGAGAGAAGAAGTGTACCTGCGTACAGACATAATGCGAATTACACTGATACTACTAGCGCAACAGAATCCGCACGGAATGCTAAGGAACTAACTTTAGCGCGAATTTTAAATATCCACCCCATGCTTTTCTATTTTCATTTATTTTTTTACCTATCAATTCAGTCTGCGGATGGAACAATGTTAAAACATAATTTCGCCTCATGAAGTAGGCAGAACCTTATTAGGTGAATAAGGAGGTACTTATGTTATAGAAATAAAACAATTTTTAAGAACATTTATGTATTTATTTCATAAATGTATTAAAGTTTAACTAAATAATGAACAAAAGTTTAAAAAGATCAAATGACGGGTTTAGAAACAAAGTCACCTCAGTCCATATTTGAGTGTTTTTAATCTGTGAATGTCATTTTCTGCATTTTGTCAATGTCAATTGATTCAAATAAAAATGTTAGAGTCAAAATGACTTCAGTCCTGAGTAAATGGACAACATTTAACAGCATTACAAGCAAAGACGCCTCAGTCCTCAAAAAGTTCCGTGCAAAATCACCTCAATCCATTTCGACCAATCACAAACCTGTATTTTTAGATTTCCAACATGGCTGATCTGTTGTTTTTCTAGGTGAATCTGTGACTGTGTTTTTGTTGATTTTTATTAATAAAAGCGATATTATGGAAGAAAATATCTGCCCCGTGGGTGAAGGGCGTTCCAGAAAACGTTCTCGAAAACCGGAAACATGGAAAAGACCTAAGGCGAAGGCAGAAAGGTGAGTTGATTTTCATAAACATTTAGTACGGTTTGCAAAGAAGTCGTGAATATATTTTTTAGCTTGCCTTGTATTAATTTCCAAAAAGAAGAGATTCTAAAGGTGTTTTGAATATTACATTTCATTGCTATGTTATGCCAGCATCTTGATACGATTACAATTTTATTGTGAGTACTGTCGAGTAGGTTCCGTAAAAATGATTTATCGAATTTTAATTCAGGTTTCCGAAAATAAGACCGGTGAAATTCAGTGTTTTATTGAAAATTTAGTAGGTAGGTACATAGGATATTGATGATGAGTATCAATTCATTGAAATTGTGATGGATTAAAGCTTATTTAATAATATTTTTTTAGGTACTCTTCCAAAGAACTGCCTCAAAAGCCGAACTGCAGACATTCAAAAAAAGTTACTTTCAAATGCCAAGAATTAACGATGACCTAACATAAAAAAAATTCATGACGTATTCTATTCAAATAAAACAAGAACGGAACAAGACGCGTTTATATTAAAATACTGTGTTGTTAAAACAGTGGGACGCCGTCGAGCGAGAGTGTCGCAACGGCAAACTAACTATGCCACGAAAATGTACGTGAAGAAGTCTAATTCGACTGGTTTAGTACACGTATGCCAAGATGCCTTTTTAAAAATTTTGAGAAATCCGAGAAATAGAGTGAGAAGAGTGGCTGAAGTTTTTAAGAAAACTGGTGGATTGTAGAAAGAGCGTAGAGGCGGTGACCATATATCACACAAAAATATCCGTAAACGACAAGCAGTGAAAGAGTTTATAGAATCCTTTAAAGTTCTTGAATCTCATCATTGCCGATCGAGCACAGAAAGAAAGTATTTGCCGTCAGATTTAAATATAAAAAAAATGTGGAGGATGTTCTGTACGCAAGCGGAAGTACAAGTAAAATAATGTTATTAGAAGAATTTTTAATACCCAATATAACGTCGGATTTGGGAATCCACGTACAGACGTTTGTTCAACATGCACGGAACATCTTGAAAAGATAAAAGTAGAAAAGGATGAAAATGTAAAAAAGGAGTATATGATTCAAAAGAGACTTCATAGCTTAAAAGCTAAAAGATTCTACTATTTATTGAATGAACAATGTGATGGAATGTGCACGATCTCATTTGATTGTCAAAAAAATCAAGTGTTGCCAAAAATTGCAGACCAGATTGCATACTATAGTAGACAATTATATATCTACAACTTCGCTACGGTTTTGCAAGTTCCGGGCAAGAGACTAAACCACGAAACCGTTAACTTGTACACTTGGACGGAAAATGAATTCAGAAAGGGGGCAAAAGAAATTGTGTCGGCTGTGTTTGATAGATTAAATCGTTTATATTTGACAGACATTCACACAATCCGGTTGGTAGCAGACGGCTGCGGCGCCCAAAATAAAAACACGATAATGGTGGGCATGTGCGCCAAATGGCTTCTTAACGCCCCTAGCACAGTTCGTGTCATAGAACTTGTATTCCCGATACCTGGTCACTCATTTTTGCCAGCTGACCGTGTATTCGGAAATATTGAAAGAGAACTAAAGAAGAAAGAAGTCATACATCCGGAAGAATACCTCGAAATATTCAACAATTACGGTACGGTCACAGCAGTTGAAGCTGTTTATGGCTGGAAATCGGCCCTACATGACGTTATCAAACCACCAAGCAGCTGGCATTTTCAGTTTGCTCAAAGCAAACGCTTTTTCATAAAAATAAGTAATAACAAGATTACTGTTAGAGGTGAGGCCCATTATAACTCGGATTTTTGTCAGTACAAATCTATTTTGAAAAGGGGAAAATCTTTCATGGATGTATTTCCTTTGCCGATTCCCAAAAATAAAGTTATTATTCAGGATCCCAAACTCACTGACGTAAGGAAGTTATTGACAAAACACTTTGGTGATGATTGGAACTCGCGCGATGATCTAATCTTTTACAAAAATATCTTAACCATGGACCCTATGGAGATTTCAAATGATAATAATGATACTCAAGAAATGTGTGAGCCTCCTGTGCCAGAATCAAACATAATGATTTAAGTGCTAATTTTAAATAAAAAATTAAATGTTCATAATTTATTTTTCTTGTTGTTCCAAATGAATCAAAATCTATTTGTTTTGCTGTTAGTACCTCTAAGCAAAATGGATGCCGTACGCAACTGTGAGATGCAAATACGCCTCAATCCATTGATGAAATACAAAGACGCTTCAGTCCATTATAATTTTGTGTATATTGCTAATTTCTGATCAGCCAGGGCCGTCTTTACCAGGGGGTGCAAGGGGTGCGGTGCACCCGGGGGCGCCTGTCGAGCGCTGAATTTTTGGTATTTCATTGAACTTAACGCCATTGCACAGTTTTAAATACTTGTTACTTACGACAAATATGTAAGCGCAAGCAAAAAAAAAAAAGTCATCAACAATCATATATTTTTTACTTTTATTACGCTTTCGGCGCTTGTCATGCCGCATTACTACATAACATACACAAATAACAATTTTATTTAATACAACACGCGCGCGGCTAATTCTCTAACCCAAAGAGAGTGTACTGTGTATGTATGTACGTTTGACACGTTGCCGCTCGGTCGCCCGCACTTGAAGCATGCAAAATAATCTCTAAGTCTATAGAGTGTAAGTTCATTTGAAATGGGCGCGCGGCGCGGCACCTGTACGTCTGTTGCGTCCTTTGACATAGCCGCCCGGGCGCTCGCACTTAAAGAGAAATGATCTCTAAACCACTACAATTAGGTGTAAGTTCATTTGAATTTACAGTGCGGCGCGCGGCGCCTATGTAAGTGTCGGTCAGTGATTGATCTGATTTCTTCTTTTAAGTAATTGAATTCGTTAGCTCATTTCATTTGCGACAACCGGCGAATTAGCACGGAAGTTCTTAGAGAAAAAAATTAAAGGTAAGTCAATTTTATTTGTTAAGTGTTGGTGTTAGGTACATTGCAATCATTATCATCACATCATTTGTTTGTTTATGAGAGAGAGTCATGACTGTTTTGTTTATAAGTGCAAAAATACAAATTCTTAATGACCTTAATGTTAGTGATTGATAAAAATCTACTTGCTTTATTTAGATTATAGAAAGAAAAATGAAGTACTAAATTGAAATTTGATTTTATTGTAGATGGCCGAATTAGGGGATAAAAAGAAACCATCGGGTGCTCAAAATAGAAAAAGGAAACTGGAGAAAGAAGAAAAATTAAAAAGCTAACTTCTCCGATTGACTCTTTCTTTCGACCTGGTAAGTTCAGTCAGTTGAAGTTGGTACCATAAATACTCGTAAAACATCTGAAGTGGCATAAATCAGTGATAGAAGTCGCTGGTGTATCCTGCCTTGGTTCGATCCCTAAGTTCCTACCTACTTATTATTATTACACTTCTTATTTTTTGTATAAGTTACCTGTAACTGTATACCTAATAAATGAGTCTTAAATAAAGACGTAGGTTTTTATGATTATGACAATATCTAATTAATTGTTTTTTGCGGATTGCGCACCGGAAAGCGCAATGGTTAGTAACTAACACTCACTCTTGTGCCAAAGGTCTCAGGTTCGAATCCCGGTCGGTGCAATATTTTTTAAATACATACCTTCTCAGACCTTGTGTTAAATTTTTGTAATGTGTGATATGTCTTACACGCGTTCCAATCGTGGAAATTATGGCAATAAATAACCCCATAGTTTTGGAGGCTCATGTCTAACAGTGGACTGGACTGTCTGTACTTATTATCTGAACTTATATGGCTTGTGTGTATGTGATTTGTTTTTGGGGATTATGAATTATGTTTTTTCATGAAGTAGCCGCAGGCGAGATCCGCCAATCGCAACTAAAGTATTTTAATTTCTTACTGTTTGCGCATAGAGCGTGCGTAAGCGCCTCGGCAATTCCACACTGAGCGCGCTCGCCCGGACTAACGGATTAGAATATGCCCGATTGCCCGCCATCACTTTAAGGCGCTGTTTTTAATGTCCTAAAATATTATTGCGTGGCCCTGTTACCACACTTGGTTACACAAATTGTTGACTATCTTGTGTTTTTTTAGGTACATCTTCGTCAACATCCACCCTACAGTTAGAAGAGACAGTCAACTTGGAAAAGAAAACTTCTACGAGTATTTCACAAGTTCCAGCTCATACTAGTACCAGTACCTCGCCTGGCTCGCTTACTCCAAGTGAACCAATTCCAATTGTTAACCAATCAGCAACAGAACCAGATGTACGATTATGTGAAAATGTCGCGAATGATCCTGCTCTCTGGCCGCAAGTAATACCCGATAATTTAAGATTATTTTTAACAGAACGTGGACCGATTCAGATTAAAAAAAAACAACTATCCTTCAGATAGTAACATGAGGTCGTTTTCAGATACATATTACAGTAAAAAGTTACAAAACAACGAAATTATTCATAGAGTTTGGCTTGTATATTCCACATCTACTGATTCTGTATTTTGTTTTCACTGTAAGCTATTTAATAATAATGTCACTGCATTTAATGCCCCCACTGGTTACAAAGACTGGGGGCATTTGTCGAGAAATATAGAACGACATGAAAAAAGTTCAGGGCACATTATGTTCTTTAAAAAAATATTTGGATCTAAAAAATGACTTATTGAAAGGGCAAACAGTAGACTCGGTAAATCAAACTGAAGTAGACCGCGAAAGAAAAAGGTGGACGGCAGTTTTGGAAAGGATAATCGAAATTATAAAATTTTTGGCAGGTCAAAATATAGCATTTA
Organism: Selenia dentaria; assembly: GCA_917880725.1. Lineage (NCBI taxonomy): Eukaryota > Metazoa > Arthropoda > Insecta > Lepidoptera > Geometridae > Selenia > Selenia dentaria. Next base: position 23,587,282 of record OU862879.1, read on the forward strand.
GGGGCACAACCGAGAAGTTGTATGACCCAAATAATGGTAATTTTTTAAAGTTGGTGGAGAGTATATCTAATTTTGATAGTACACTATCAGAACACATTGCTCGAATTCAAAGAGCTCAGCATCGCATGCCACATTATCTTGGTCATAACATTCAAAATGAACTGATTAGTATAATTGCTGAAAAAATTAAAACGACTATAATTAGTCTTCTGAAGCAATGTAAATACTACTCTGTAATTCTAGATTGCACACCTGATATTTCACACCAAGAACAACTTACTGTTATTGTGAGGTTTATTTATTTAAATCCATCGACAAAACGCGCTGAGGTACGAGAACATTTTTTAGGTTTTTTACCTGTAACTGATACTACCGGACAAGGGTTGGCGACATATTTGTTAGATTTCTTAAAATCATGCGATATTGAATTAGATGATTTGAGAGGCCAAGGTTATGATAATGGGGCCAATATGAGGGGGAAAAATATAGGCCTCCAAAAAAAAATATTGGACATGAATCCTCGTGCTTTTTACGTACCGTGTGCTGCTCACTCCCTTAATTTAGTAGTAAATGACGCCGCTAAAAGCTCATTGGAAATTACAAACTTTTTCTGTATTGTCCAAGAAATCTATGTATTTTTTTCAGCATCCACATCACGCTGGGATGTAATTATGAAACAGATACCTACTTTGACATTAAAACCTCTTTCAAATACGCGTTGGGAAAGTAGATTTGATGCTCTTAGAGCACTCCGTTTTAACATGGATAAAATTTACGATGCATTATACTATATTTTTACAAATAACAAGTATGACAGCGACACAAAAAACATAGCGAGTTCAATAATAGACAAATTAAAGTCTTATAGATTTATTTGTTCAGTAGTTATATGGTACAATATTTTACTAAAGATTAATATTGTAAGCAAAAATTTGCAAAAATCGGACGTAATTATTTCAGAAGCTACCAAAATGATTAATCTGGTTAAAAAGATTTGGAGAAATACCGCACCGATAGCGCGTTTGAACAGTTGTTATCTGATGCAAAATTAATTGCTGAAGAATTAGAATGCGAAACAGAATTTAAAGAAACTGCTCGTCCACGTCCCCGAAAAAGACATTTTGATTACGAGGCTGCAGATGAGTCCATTTTAGACCCAACCAACAAATTTAAAGTATGTTTTTATTTTTTTCTACTGGACACTGCTATCTCGAAATTAAATGAGAGATTCGATTTGCTGACGGAACACAATTCAGTTTTTTCACTCTTCCAAAACATTGAATGCTGGAATAAATTAGAGATGCAAGAAAAAAAATCTCAGTGTTATCGGCTCCAAGAAAAACTAACATTTAAAAATAGATTTGATATTGACGGGGAGGGTTTATATAATGAATTAGAATTGTTGCCAATATTTTTTCCCAATGCATCAACAAGTACCACTGATATTTTAATTCAATTCAATTCAATTTATTAATTTCAGACAAAGTCCATATGGTTACTAACTAGCACAATACAATTAATATTAACCCATTTATAACGACCGATCGTTATAAAGATCAAAAAATATACTGCGGAATACCCTCAATTTAAAAATAATAACGAGCGGATAATTTTTGCTTATTGTATACCAATCGCCGCAGTGATCGTTTGACAGTGTTTCGGTGCATAGAAAATTATCTTGTGATCAAAATCTTGAACGGATTTTGTATTTTAGTTCGTATTAGCGTAATTAACTTTCACTATGTCTTCAAAACGGTAAGTGTTTACAAATTAGCTTGTGATTGAAAATGATTTTATGCACGTTTTTTATAAATTTATATCCTGTCTAACAAAACTGTGAATTAAAATTTGATCTTGTCATATCTTTTAAATAAAAAAATGATGTTATATTTGATGATCGTTTTAACGATCGGTCGTAATTTAGGGATGTATTTTTGACTTTCAGACCCAGGAATACCAAACCATTGTCTCTCAATGAAATCGTTGACGAATTGGAACAATTAGATGATGATGCCCCATTTCCAAGAAATATAACTATTTTACCACCAGATAACGCGAATGCTGATGTCACAGATGAAGATTCTGGTGATGAGGAGTTTGTAACTCTGAACAATCTTCCAGGTTTGATATAGATGTCATATAAATCTTTACGTTATTTTCTCATGTCCGTTATTATTATTTTTTTTCTATCTAGGTTCGCAGCTAAGAGCTCCTGCTGAGACAGAATACATGTGTTCCGAAAGTGACGAGGACAGTGTACCCTTGTCCTCCTTAGCAAAAAGAAGTCGAACTACCGAAGAACCCCTCATTGTGGAAGGTCGTCAAGAGCCATCTACATCTAACTCAGCTCCAGCTATTAGTAGCACGTCAGCCGTTCCTTTTGTTGACACAACCGTACCAAAAACTCAAAATTATACTTGGAGAAATCGCCATAATGCTCACGACCGACCACAATGGCAAGAAAACTATGGGCCAAGACACCTTCAAACGCCCATGTATTACTTTGACTGTATGTTTGATGACTCAGTTATCGAATTATTGGTCAAATATACAAATATTTACGCGATTCAAAAGAATAAAGTGGGCAATGTGACGAGTGAAATGAAGTGTTTCCTTGCTATACTTCTTTACAGTGGACATATCGTAGTTCCCCGAAGATACATGTACTGGGAGAAATCATCAGACACTGATTTTTGTATTATATATAACGCCATGTCGAGGGATAGATTTACATTTATCATGACTCACCTCCACTGTTGTGACAATACTCAGATAACTACTGAGCGTGACAAATTTGCAAAGTTGAGACCGCTTTTCAATATCCTAAACGAAATATTCCTGAATATGGCTCCTTTAGAAGAAATGTACAGCATAGACGAGGCTATGGTACCTTATTATGGAGGACACAGCTGTAAACAATTTATACGTGGAAAACCGATTAGATGGGGATATAAGTTCTGGGTTGGAGCGACTAGATTGGGATACGTACTATGGTTTGATCCGTACCAAGGCCATGCAGCAATTATTCCACCGGCTTATAGGCAGTTAGGTATGGGAGCTGGTGTGATTTTGCGTTTTGCTGATCTTTTACAATATCGTCACCCAGGTGTGCCTTGTCACTTATTTTTTGACAATTTCTTTAGTTCTATTCCACTCTTTCACGAATTGAGTAACAGAGGACTCAAAGCCACTGGAACGATTCGCGAGGACCGTACAAAAAAGTGTCCTTTGCCGTCCAATAAAGAACTCAAGAAGACAGAAAGAGGCACATTCAAGTATAAGTCTAGCCAACCAGAGAATATTTTGGTTTGCAAATGGAATGATAATAGTGTGGTGTCAGTAGCATCCAATTCAGAAAACATCGAGCCCTTACATAAAGCTAAACGGTTCTCGCAGCAGCAGAAAAAATATATATACATTGATCAGCCTGCAATTATAAAAAGCTACAATGAAAACATGGGGGGAGTCGATAGGTCCGACCAAAACATTGGTCTTTATCGTACATCTATCCGTGGCAAGAAATGGTATTTCTCATTGTTTTGTCACTGCTTGGACATGGCGACTCACAATGCGTGGCAACTTTACAAAACTAATGGAGGAGAGTACGATCATCTCACATTCCGGAGGACTATCGCCAGAGGTATCTTGGAAACGTATAAAAAAAATGAGAAACGCGGTCCTTGTCCCACTCCTAGAACTTACAGAGAAACTTCACGCTACGATAGAGTTGATCATCTAGTAGAGTACAACGACTCTCAGCTTCGATGTTCGCTTTGCAAAAAAAATACAAACTTCACCTGTCAAAAATGTAAAATCCACTTGCACCCTAAAACATGTTTTGTTGCTTACCATACTCCTACATAGACTTGTTTGTTGATTAACTTTTTCATTTAGATAATAAAGCCTTTTTCATTGTAATAACTGTGTTTCTTTAATTTAAAATAGGATACAATCGATAAAGTGGTAGTTATATGAGCGTTAACCTACCTGCCTATTACTACTGATCGTTAAAACGATCCGCATTTTCCGAGCTTTCCTGAAAACTCAGATTTTTTTTGGTATTTTTCCATGTTTACCATATGCATCAAGGTAACAATACTAAAAAATGACTGTGATTCGAGATAAAAAAAAGTTTCAGTAACAACTGGGTTAATAATGTCAATCAAATGGATGAATGTCAATATGAATAACAATTACAAATTCAAAAATAATAATAATAGTAATAATTATAATACAACAAACACATACAATTACCTAACTATAGGAACATGGAGTTGAGCCGCATGGGTGATGAAAGGGCAGTCATGTCTTCCTGCAATAACACCCAGGAGACTATTGGCACTGCCCCGGACACGGCTAAGCATCGAGGCCGCTCGCTTGCGCATGATAGCATGGAAGCCATCCACGCGAGCGTCAGCAAACATGCCCGATGCGCTGCACCTCCAGGGCAGCCCCAACAGCATCCTGAATGTGTTGTTATATTGCACACGCAAGGCATTAATCGTCCCCCGCGTATAGTTGGTCCACAGAGTGCACGTGTAAAATGACTGGCAAAAAGCTCTAAACAGCGATATTTTAACCGCCGCCGTACACCGTGCAAATCTGCGAGCCAACATATTGCCGCGGACGGCCAACGCTCTGCGCTCCCTCTCTATATCCTCAGAATCTGTGAGATCCTCCGCCACCCAGTGACCCAGGTACTTGAAACGCGACACTCTGGCCAAGGGGACACCGTTTAGTACGATAGAAGGTACAGTGTTAGTCTTAAAACCCCGTGACTGAAACACTAAGAGCTCACTCTTTTTTCCATTGTAACGGAGTCCGTGGGTCGCGGCGTACTTCTCACAGATCCTGAGGAGTTTCCTAGCAGCGCCAATCGAAGGAGCCAGCAGCACCATGTCGTCGGCATAACTGATGTTGTTTATAAAAGTTCCGTCAATAGAGCTAAGATTAAGTTATATAAATTCTAATAATTTAATTTCCTCATTTCCCAATATCTCAACAGCTCTGCGTATATATTTAACACTGCCTGTAACAGTAGCAGAAGGTGAAAGATCCTTTTCAAAATTAAAATTAATAAAAAATTATCTTCGTTCAACCATGATCCAAGACAGACTGACAAACTTAGCTATTATAAGTATAGAATCCAAAATTGTTATAAAAATAAATGATTTAATTAAAATCTTTGCCAACTCAAAAGCAAGAAAAATTGAGTTTGTTTGATGTATGTGTATGTACATGTAATAAATATATATTTAGTAATAGAAGTTTTAAGTTAATTTTGTTTTTTAGAGTAATAAATAAATAAATAATCAAAATTACGTGTATTGTGTTTTCTTGGTTGACTAGGACCCCTTACATACTGCAGTGTGTCGTCGGTCGCGTGCCACGCTGCAGTGTAAAAAAAACGAGGGCGCAGGCTGAGTCCCGCACCCCGGCGCAGAATATACTTAAGACGGCCCTGTCTACATGCTCAATAATTTGTATGTTGTGTAGCAATAAATATTTTTTTATAATATATAGAAATTATTAGGTTAGAAATTATAGGTTCATTAAAAGGATCAAGGCTCAGATTACAGAACAAAAGGTTCTGTAATCTGAGCGACAAGGTATAATAAATATGTACCTACACTTACTTGGACATTTCTTCAAGCTTGGTGGTGTTGTACACCTGGAGTTGAAACAATCTTCAATGTGTACAATCAATTGCACCATCTACATTTCAGAGTCCCTGATGCCCCCTGTTTTGTCCCAGTCCACAAAATGTTGCAATATAATTGCGTAGTTCGTCCAGTGGTTATCAAGTGGAGGATATTTATTTCTTTCTTCAACGTTTTCGAAAACTATTCACATCCATGAAAAATAGATGTTGTGCGTCTCTCGTCTTAAATGTCGTATTGGTACGCCAATATTTACATAGCCTTCATCAGGGAAAATATGATGTTTTCAAAGATATCCATGGTGCAATGAATAAAACAATCACGCTCACAACAGTAATGCAATGGAATCGACGCTCAAGTGTGGTCTGGACATTATTTACGTAAACAGAGATCAAATCTCTGCCTGAGTGGAGATTTGGCAACTGAGTGGCGTTTTAGAATTAGATGCCACTCAGGTGAACTGTGATCAAATAATCGTGACTCAGTTATTGTTCTAGAATGTAATCTCTACCTAAAACCAGTTTTAAAACTAGATTCGGAACTGAGCATGCTTCTGGAATACGGACCAGTACTAAAAAGTAAAACTACGAGTATGTAGGTAAGTACAGCTATCCTATTTGTATTTCTAGTACAGAGTAGAACATACATTATATTTTCAAATACATATAAGGAAGTTAATATATTGATTTCTTTAAATAAATCTCTCGAAGATTCGCGGGGAACCATTTCGTATATAGCTCGAATAGCATGTTTCTGTAGGATAAAGATGGTCTCTATATCAGCCGCTGAACCCCATAGCAATATCCCCTAGGACATTACGCTGTGGAAATATAAAGAGTCTGTTAGCTCTCTTATTTTACGTACCGCATATGCAGCAGAACGGAGTCTCCCAGACAGTGCATTTATATGAGGACCCCATTGTAATTTTACGTCAATTTTAATGCCTAGGAAGACTGTTGCCTTGTCCATTACGAGTTTAACTCCATCCAAAAATCATGATTTAAAAAAATACAGATATTTGATTTAAATCGGAATTTATTTTCCGATCTTTTTTAACTTAGTCTGTTATTAATTAAATAAGAATAACATATATATATTTTTAATTACTATCTAACACTCCCGTGAAAGGCTCAACTTTTGCATTCAGACGAATAATGCACATCACACTCGTCTCTCCATAATTTTCTTGCAAAAATTGCTAGGCTGCATGCTGCAACACTTTCATGGGTCGACCACATTTCCTGGAGCAGTTTTGCGTTACCTATTAGACCACGTAGGCTAGATAATGAGCCTGTGTCATGGCTTGGCGGTAACGGTATATGGATAATGTGGAACGAAACTTTTACTTTGTCTCATTTACATCATGTTTAGTTCTTCCAGTTGATCTACCTATTAATACTTTCACTATCTGAAATGGTACACTTATCACTCTGAACCTTGTCTAGAGCTTTGGATATTGGCTCCAGTCGTGCCACAAGATCCTCGGCATTTCTTTTAATATTCATATTAAACATCCCTTGACACATTTTGGCTGACTTCATCATAATAAAAAAATATTGATTTTAATCGCGATTTAAATCACCGATTTATATTATATCATCAACCATGCTTTTCAGCATTATGTGGTCTAACCCTTTCTTCCCCTGGTAGGCATATTGTGACTTGGCAGAAGACCATGACCACTTAATAGCTCTATACATGTAACGAGGAGAGTGCGTATCAGCATTATACGGATGTATGTCAATATTAATATCTCCAATCACCGCAATAGTCTGGTATTTTTGATCGATGTGAGAATATCATTCAAGGATAATAGAAATGGTTCCCTAATAGTAAATGATCTAGAGTAATATAACGCCACTATTGCTATTGTGTGACTAACTTTAACCAATAAACAATTTGCATTAATAAGTTTGGTTCCTCAATATCTATGTCTAGGTTTGGCTTAGAGTAAACAATAATTCCACCATTCTGATTGAAACAATTCCTAGTATCTATACGCTGAATTGTAATTACTTAGTACTTTAAAATAAAAACTAGGTAAACAAATTAATTTTTTTTCTTCTAAATGTATAAACTTTGAGGCCTTACTTCCGCTTTAAAAGCGAAACTTTAGTAAAACAATATTAATGTAGTTGAAGTTAGTCACCATTTCGCGTAGGTCATGGGAAACCATAGACGGTTATCTTGATTAAAATTTATAATTATTACTAAGTGTCCTAATTGTTAGTTCATAATTTGGATAGACAATTTCCTAATAATTGTATTTCACGTAATGAGGGTAAAAACTACATGAAAATCTTGCATTCACCAAGGTTTTAACATGAATCTGGAAAACAGTGGAGTGGAGTCCAGCCACTTACTCCCAGGACACAAAATTTCATTAACGGTTCCGGTTCTGAATGTTCTTTTTGGCTTGATAGCGAAAACGGGAGGCTAATCAGCCAATCGGCGACGGCGTGTGAGAATTGAGATGCCACTGTAGTCGTTCCAGTCCACCAGGCGGGGCTTCTCATACCTAAAATTATTGGTCTATTTCAGTTCAGTCGTAAGAAAGGTAACTAATATAAGACATATTGTGTAACCTCAGAAAGAGCCTCTTTTGTAATCATATTTGATCAGAGTAGGTAAAGTTAGAATCATCATGTTATATTAATAATAAAAAAATCATGAAGTCACAATGGAAATCATGGCAGAATAGAGAACTTCTAGCTGTTTGTAAGTAGGTATAAGATATATACAATAAATTATTAATGATTGACCCATGTTGTTGGTTGTAGACTAAAGCTCCATTAAAAGAGTCCTTTACTTAAATCTTACAGTGTTGTAGAGAGATTGTTTTGAATTTTGTTATGTATTAAAAAACTAAAAATGTATTAATTATTATTTTCATCAGAAGCTTATGGATAATGTGGAATGAAACCAACCCAGTAATTTGATTGGTTGTAGTTGGAATGTTTGCATGTTTAGAATTATTAATTGTTTAGATTCTATAATTTTAGTAAATATTCAAGGTAATTAATGTTTTCGAAATTATTTGTACCTCCACATTTTACATACAAACTTATGTATATTACTAGGTTGGTTTCGTGCCGATCATTCCTTATAGTAATTTCCCAATTTCAAATATTCGATATAGGTACTTATTACAAACATGGGTCATATTGATGTTACATTAAGTGCTGTACAGGGGTCACCATATTTGGCATTAAATAATAGAACACTAAATTTAAAATATGCATAAAAAAATCATGCATGCATACCACTTAATGAAACCAAAAATAAATGTCATAAATTAATCTATTCTTTCTGTATATTGTTTACAGCTTTTCACAACTAGTGAACCAGTTCTTTTTAAAATTTGTACTAACTTATATAATAATATAATTTGACCTAAGTCTGAGAAAGATGATGTACATGAAGATAGAGAATGCTGATAAAACTCACCAAACTTTATTCCTTGCCAGGAGAATTATTTGATATACCAGAAACTTCACTCATGCTCTGTATTAATTTTATATTGTGGCCTGAAAATTTAACACTGGTTAACTTTTACTTTGTCTAATCAACCATAAAATGTTCTGAAAGTCCTCAGAAAGAGCCTCTTGTGTAATCATAATCATCAGAGTAGGTAAGTGAAAAACATCATGTGAACTGTTATGTATGTTTAGTGCTGCTCAGTTTTGTCAAGTATATATACTTTACCATTAAAATACAACTTATGTAGTTGATTAAAACAAATATAATAATATGGATCGTTAAATATTGACTACAAATTGCTTACCTAAGAATAGCAACTCTTGATATATATACTTTACCATATTAAAATACAACTTATGTAGTTGATTAAAACAAATACAATAATATGGATCGTTAACAGAAAATATTGACTACAAATTGCTTACCTAAGAATAGCAACTCTTGATATATATACTTTACCATATTAAAATACAACTTATGTAGTTGATTAAAACAAATAAAATAATATGGATTGTTAACAGAAAATATTGACTACAAATTGCTTACCTAAGAATAGCAACTCTTGATATATATACTTTACCATATTAAAATACAACTTATGTAGTTGATTAAAACAAATAAAATAATATGGATCGTTAACAGAAAATATTGACTACAAATTGCTTACCTAAGAATAGCAACTCTTGATATATATACTTTACCATATTAAAATACAACTTATGTAGTTGATTAAAACAAATACAATAATATGGATCGTTAACAGAAAATATTGACTACAAATTGCTTACCTAAGAATAGCAACTCTTGAGGCCACTCTGTTCAAATATCCAATGAAAATAATATCTTCGTTATTTAGGCCCAACAACTGAAGCATTTTAAATCAGAATTCTTCAACATCCTGTAAATAATACACATTTTGTAATTATAATAATAATTTTGCTAAATACATTACTTAAATTAATTCTAGAGAAGAATAGAATATGTTACATACCAATCTACATTTTTAATAGCTCCATAGACTCCCAATAAAAACAATGTAATGTATCCAGAATGTGCAAGATGTAATGAAAGATTTTTATTGGTTTTTTAGTGTTTTTATTTGGAAATAAAATATGTTTACGCCTCCTTCTTGGTGTCGGTCTTGCCACCACGAATTCTTCCGGTTCTGCGGGCGGCGATGAGACCAACCTTGCGACCAGCGGAGGTTCCTCTCTTCACCGTCGAAGCCTTACCTGAAGAAGGAATGAAAGGTATAATTATGGGGATTAGTTAGATGATAGTAAGTATTAGTCTAGCATATACATAACAATCTAGAGAACAGTTTTAATGATTATCTAGTTATTTATTTTATTTAGTGGAAGAGCTAAGGTGTGATTTCTTAAGATATGTGTCACTTCTTGTATCTTCTGTCTAGTTGTAATTGTATAATTAAAATGATAACAAAATGGTAAGAATTCTTATAGTTGAAATAAAGTGGTACATAAAAATATCTAAGGCAATAAAAATAACACTCACCAATATGTTGATGGTTACCACCACCATGAGGATGCTCAACAGGGTTCATAGCAACACCTCGTACATATGGCCAGCAGTTACGCTTCACCTTGTACTTGTGGTATGCACGGCCGGCCTTTAGGATGGGCTTGTCGATACGGCCACCTCCAGCAACAATACCTGAAATACAATGTTAATGTGTTGTATTTCTGTCTGTACTGAACCATCATTAATAGTAATCAGAAACAATCTTCAGAAAGAGCCTCTTGTGTAATCATAGATAATCAGAGTAGGTAAGTAGAAATCATCATGTCAATATTCTGTATGAATTGATTTTTTTGTTCCCAAAGGAACAAATTATCTTAAAAGATGTTTAAAATGGGGTAGTAAGCGTAGCTACTAGAATGATTGTACATATATGCAAATTTGTCTTAGTATTAAAATAATGAAATATACAACAGCATGCAAAAACAATAGTTTTTGTGACCTGTTCACTTAAAAATTTATTAGAATTAAACTATTTGCATAGCAAAAACAGTTTTATTAGCTTTTCTTACTGCCATCTCAAATATTCATGTCACAGTACTTCTTTGTTGCTATTTACTTTGGCATGTCAGAGACTTGCTTGAGTAACACATGTATATGTATAACTTTGGTTTTAGCAGTGTTGTCAGTTGTATCTGTTACACAATGCATTATGACATGTCATATTAAATCTTCAACATTAAATTATACTTCAGCAGAATGATCAAAGTTGTAAAATAGTTTGTAGGAAATCTGAAAACAATTACAGACTTTTTGTGCAGTAAACAAATGAAACAACACTCAAGTTGTGCAGCCTTAATTGTTTATCCTTATGATAATAAATAATAGTAACTCAATTTTACTGACCAACCATGCCTCTGTTGCTTGAAGGTAAAACTTTCTTAGCGCCCGATGAGAGTTTGACCCTAGTCCGCTTGGCATCAGGGTTGTGTCCGATGACAGTGGCAAAGTTACCAGAAGCACGCGCGAGCCGGCCTCGGTCACCCATCTTCTCCTCTAAGTTGCACACTATGGTACCTTCAGGCATAGCTCCCACAGGCATTACATTACCTGAAATTTATATTTAATGCTTTATCATTATGATTTTTCACATCATGTGGACTAAATTAAATTAAATTTATGTGCATTTCAATCATACATTTTTTGTTTGAATTATCACGATATATGTGAAGGGTTAAGCAAATTGTGAGTTCAGTTGCACTAAGGCTTATTCGGGATCATTTTTATCCCATATGTCCTAATTGAATAACTTTCTATGGCAACACTACAAATGAACATGTACTATCTGTGAACTTTAAAAAAAATATACCTAATCAATGTTTATATTTTCATCTGTGTTTGGCAGTGAGGTTATGTTTTGTGCTATTGTTTTAGTAAATTAATAGGGTTAAACTCATGATTTTGATACAAATTATACATGAATATGATCGTGAATGTGTAAGGAATACTGTGAATATGTGTTTTAAGTACTGAAATAAAAATAACACGAAAAAAATAATTCAAGATTCTGAAACTCCCGGTAAGCTATTCTCATTGTTATGATTGGTTATAATTTGCTTTATTTTGAATAGATTGTACTTTTACATTGTAAAATATCAAAGAAATAATGTCGTCAAGTAATTATACCCACTCAGAATATGATAAATACGCTATATCATGTCAGGATCAATAAAAATTGGAGTCACATGACAGTTAAATTCACTAGTACTAAAAATTCAAAATTTGTAAAAATAAAATCTGATTTATAATTATTCTTTGAAACCTAGTTTGGTTTGTAGAATTTCTAATAATAATTCCAATAAAAAAACCAATATGAAAATTTCTATTTCATATAAAAAAAAATTTTCAAAATCACCATGTCTAATCCTAGAAAATGGGCCCCCAAGTTGAAAAAAAAAACATTATTGACCGAAATTTTAAAGTAACTCCTATTTTTTATGTAGGTAATTATGAATAACCTAAGCATATGTTACTTGGTAAAAATCCTATTTCTGTTCTAGACATTCAAAATACTTATAAATATCAATTCAAAATCCTGTCTTGGTAAGCCTTATTTATTAGGATAATATTTATTCTACAAATTCATTTATTTGAATGTAATTAGTTAGATATGTGTTTTTACTATTTAATTACAGCATAAAAAACCCTATAGGTATATCGGTGTAAATTTTTTAAATTACAATTTTTTTCCACAACTCTGATTTTTTCGGCTATGTCAAGTTTGTCCTCATGTAACATAACATTTTACTAATTTAAATACATTTGACTTGAATGTTTATGTATCAGATACCTTGGTCTTTCAACTTTCTCTGACATAAATTTTGTCTCTTAACTCGCTATAGGTATGGCATAAGAACTGTTTGTTCCCAACTTGGCGCAAAATATGACGCGGGCGCAGGTCACAACACTTACTAGTGGGTCGCAGTGATTGTTAAGACACTTTAAAGTGCTTTAGTTGTTATGACACTGGTTGTTTTATTGATTGCATTAAGATAATAGTTTCAAAAACTTTAGACGATTAATTAATATACCTAGCATGGGTGTAGATAAAAAGACTCCATCAACTAGGTACTAGCAGCTGCACCCAGTGGTTACACCTTCATGATGATGGATGATGATTATGATAAAAGTATCCTATGTTTTAATCCAGTGCCTCATCTACCTCCAAATCAAATTTCAAAATTGGTCCAGCTGTTTGAGCTTGAAGTAGTCACAAACATACAAACACTCACAAACATTTGTCTTCATAATACAAATGTAGTTAGCAGCCATGATGATGAAACAAATCCTATGTCCTTCCCTGGGATATAATCTATCTCCTTGCCACATTTCATCAAGATCCAATCAGCTATTTAGACAAAAAGCTTAACACACAAACTCTCTTTCACATTTATAATAAGTATTAGTTAGGATGTGTAATGTGATAGCGTATGAAAATGATAATTGAATATATGATATTGAAATTATTTATTCCTCACAATTATTTAGGATAATTATTTGAGACGTCAATTTGAAAAATAAAATTCTATGAAACTATAACTGCCACTGCATGAAGAAGCACATAGACCTTCAATTACAGGAAAAATAATTTGAAATAAACTTACCAACTTCAAGTGTGGCTTTCTTTCCACAGTACACAAATTGGCCAGTGTAGAGGCCTTCAGGGGCAATAAACAATTCTTTACGTGTCTTGAACTTGTATGGGTCACGGAAGTGCACGACAGCAAGGGGAGCACCTCTTCCAGGGTCATGGATGATATCCTGAATTAAAAATAACATTTTTCTACAGACTGTGTGTCACATACAGTCCTAATGTTGTCTAACATGTGTATATTAGCATTAATCCTGATTGTAAAGAACCTAATAGTATTGAAAATAAATCTTTATGTTAATTCTGATTACTAGCTATTGAATTGATATAGCTAGTAATTTGAATTTGGAATCAGAATTCAAGACATCATTTAGAAAGAATATAATTTACAGCTGAAACAATCCGTTCTTTAGATTATTATACAGTTGATAAGACTTATCATACCAATTTAAATTATACATGATGCATACTAATTGCTGCTCTATTTTACTCATAACGTTATCATTATGGTGTTTGTAGGTTATTCTAAGCATATACCTTCACGACACCTTTAATGTAGCCATGACGCTCGGCATAGTCCAAGGACCGGAGTTTAGGCGCTCCTTTCCTTTTCTTTGTATGTGAAACGAACACTGAACCGGCACCTTTACGCTGAGCACGAATAACTCGACCCATGGTAATGTTCCGTCACTGGAATTTTTAAGAACATCAGTACATAAATATTAACTCAATTAATTACATAGATTCTTAGCTAGAATTATTTTATCATTTTGAAAGAGAAATGCAGTAAATAAACTGTGATAAATAACGATTGAAATTATTAGGAAAAACAAATTCACGTACACCTGTGAGACGGACAAATTTGAAAGAACAAAACTGTGTTGCCAAATGCCAATGTCAAAATATTCTTGACTTGACTGACATTGATATAATTTAAACAATGCACAAACAACGTAGGTATGATATAACTATGTAATGCCGCGTACAGACCAAGCGAACGAGGGCGAGCGAAGGGTAACAAGCGAGCGCAAACGAATCAATGTGGACGTCATGCCGTAAGCAAGCGAAGCCAAACGAGGGCCTTCGCTCGCCTTCGGCCGTGCTCCGGCTGCTGTCGGTACATCAAAGAGAAATGGAACGAGCTTACGGCCGTGGTGTGGACGGACGAGAAAATGCTCATTCAGTTGCGGCGGTTGCACGCAACGGACGTGTCTTTCCAGCAAATAAAATGTATCTATTTACGATTATGGTATGGACTAAGATAGATTGCTAATGCTCATAGAGCTCTGTAAGCAGAAACCGAGGCTTTGAAACCCTAAACATGCTGAATACAAGATAAAAAAAAGTAAACAAAATCGACGATTGCTTTAATTTCATTTCATCATAATCAACCCATTATGTTTCCACTGCTAGGACTTGAGCTTTCTCTCCGAGAAGGTTGGGCCATAATCCACCACGCGGGCTCAGTGCGGCTTGGTGGATAGGTCGAACCATGTTGAAGTTTTCCGGCCGCTCGAAGGCCTTCGATACATAGCCTAACGGCTGTTGTTCAAAGACAAACAACCGGGACCGGATAAACAATGCCACTAGCGGTCACCCATCCAAGTCTTGACCACAGCAATTGTTGCTTAACTTGTTTATCGCTTCACCTTATTTTTTTTATTCTTATTCGTTTTGGGGGCGATGAGGCCTGCAATGACGTCCCGCTTGGGGCGTTTTTTCTACCATGCGGTTGAATAAGCGCAGGGAGGGTCCGCGTACTGCGGTGAAACCAACGCACGTTTTGTAATTCGAATATAGCTGTCGACCTAAGGCCGTGCGCGCACTGCCTTGCGTTGCGTTTTTGTCTACCGTGCGATAGAATAAACGCAATTAGGGATCCGCACACTGCGGTAAAGCAAACGTACGTTTTGTTATTCGAATATAGCTGTGGGCCCCACACTACACGTCGTCGTTATGGACTACCATAAAAGAGTTGCTATCTGTATACATTTATTATTACATAAAAAAGGGCACCCAAATGGTATTGGGGTACATCCCTTGACGGCCTTAAGACCTATGAAGGACTTATTTTTCGTAAGATATAACGATCTACTTTCGTATCCAAAAATGCTTTTCAGATATTACAGAATGCTCTTTTGATAATTTGTCAAGAATCGTTCAAAAAAACGAAACGCAGTGCGCGCACGGCCCTATGGACAAATGTGATAGACGAATACTTACTCTGCGGTGCTTAAAAATAAAACGCAAGTTAAACCAAATATCAAATTTCATAAATATAATCAATTTTGGATTTCCTTTCAAATCATTGTATTTCTCCAACAAAGTGTTATGGTAAGTAATCGTAAACGTATGATTAAATAGAACAATAATTATAGGAATACTAACCTTAATCACCGGTCCAATCCTAATTTTAAAACAATTTTCGATGCTTTAAATAAGGTTGAGAATTGCTTACCAGAATGGACGACGTCATGCGAAAATTCAATTGAATACGTGCTAATACTTTTTATATTTATTTCGTACAATCAAATGATTAAATTTTAATGATAAAGGAGTCCATAGTTCACTAGCAAATTTCATTGGTAATTCGAATATTATGATACATTAATTGAAATATATATGCCCATAATTGAATAAAAATGCTTTTTCCCACGAAGCACGTAAGAAAAATTGCAAAATTTAAGGAATGTTGCCGATTTTTTTCTATCGAGCCAAGTTTGCTCAATCGTGTATTGGCTCGCATACTTCATAAGGGCGTATATTCAATTTACACTACGATTTTTTTCGAACTTCGGTTATTAGGTTTAAGCGTCGAAAAACTAAGTTTTCGCAGAGTCGAATCATAAAATTTGGAACTCATTTCGCCTTAAGTGATTCACCCGCGGAGTGATGAATTATGAGGATGACGGGTTCCGGGCTAATTGTATTAAGCGAGACTCTGGGCGATATAGACTTTTATACATATTTGGAATCAGCGAATTTTTCTGCAGCGTTTGAGCTGGGTTTTGTGACCATCGGAGCACTTTTTTGTCACTTAATACAACCGCATTATCGGGCCAATTTTGGACTGCAATGTATGAAGTGACATATTGACAAATTCAGGAACTGTGTACTTAAGCTCACTACCAAGTACCAGACAGCCGTTTAAACTATTTTTCTTGGAGCAACAATTTACAGGCAACGTACGTTAAATCATTTAGCCTGACCTTATAAATATATAAAAAGTCGCGTTTTACAATTAGCCTCTGTGTTAAATTCTTATCCAGTGTATTATTATTAGTCTTATACAATTAACTTTAATCTATTATTCAAGTAGGATTTCAAACAACTTATTAAAAAAAAAACAGTTGCAAATACTAATAGCCATACTTTAATAAGTTTAGGATTATGGTACTTAAATCAATGAGCTTAGGTTGGAAATGTGACCAACTCTTTGATTAAAGCTCTTAGCTTAGAGCCATTATTTGCATGCCTAGGCGGTTAAGTCATTTAGCTTGGAACTATAAATAATAAAGCTGGGCGGTTTAGTTATTAAGCCTGGAATAAGAAACAATAATCATAGGCGGTTAAGTCATTTAGCCTGGAACAACAAAAAGTAAAATATTGGTCATTTTGTATTAAGCGACGTTTATCTTCGTTAAAAATAGGAATATTAGAAAAAAAAACGAAACCAATTATGGGGAACATGTTATAAAAACAGTAGTATCCCTCTTTTTAAAAAAATAATGCGTATTGCTAATGTTATCTATTTTTTCTAAAAATAGAAACTTTAAACTGCTCTGGTGTAAAGTTTCAAATAACTGAAGACATGAAGATGAATGGGAGAAATAAGAACTAGGTATTTTACTCTTTGAATAAGAATCACTGAAGAAAAGGCAGTAAGGTCGTTAAGACAATAGCCTGGCCAAAAAGGCCGAAGAAAAATAAAGTAAAGTTTCAAAAATGTCGGTTATTACAAATAGCCCGGAACCCGTCGATACATTTATTAGGTATATTATAGCGTAATTTACTCAAGCATAATTAAGCTCTCTGAAAAAAATTATGGATCGTTACAGTAGTTTTTGCTTTTCTCATGACAGACAAATAAACAATCAAACCTTTTCTCTTTGTTATTAGAGTAGGTAAGGATAATACCAATGTACGAATACTGTGGCTTAGTTTGTACCGGCGTTACTCTATACTGTTATTATAAAGAATTTGGTTTTAAGGTTTTCAGTCCGAGTATAGGAGCAGAGTTCGAAGGCAACCCCATTGCAAAAAGGCGTGAGACATGAAGATGTAATATCTCCGAAACCGTTCACCACTGCATTGGGAAACGCCTTCAAGCTTCTTGAATGGCAAGGACTCGGCATCAACATCAACGGCGAATGCATCACTCACCTTCGATTTGCCGACGATATTGTTGTCATGGCAGAACCCATGGAAGACCTCAGTACAACGCTAAATTCATTACTGCACTTTAGACCAAATGTTCAAAAAATATAACTGCTCGTGTGATTCAACAACACGGGCCACTCACCTTAAGTACCTGGGCGTGACAATCGACGAACATCTATCTTACAAGGAGCATATAATAGAATTGGCTTTGCGAACACGAAAACTAATTCACGTTATGCGTAACCTTCGTGACTGCGCACCAATTCCTTTATTGCGATAAATATATATAGCTTTATGCCAGTCTGTTATCCAATACTGTATTTCAATATGGGACAGCGCCGGTAAAAGCTTCTTTATACTCATTGAAAGAGCTCAGAGGGCTTTAATAAAAGTAATTTTACGCAAACCTTACAGGTATCCTACTAACACCTTGTATGATGATTTCATCGTACTTAGGGTTCGTCAGTTATTTGTGTACAATGTCACGCTAAAGGTCCACAAAAGTTTGAAACTCCGTTCTGACTACGAGGAAATACTTAATAGATGAGTGTACAAACTTCCACTTCCACAAGCTCTCTGTCTACTAGCAAGACTGTAGTAAAAGAATACACCCGTAAACTTAGGCTTTATTTCACAAAATTCTACATGATAATAAACGTAGTAATCTATAGTTTATGACAATACTCAACCCTGACGTATCTGTCTATTCTTCAAGGAGTTTATTGTTACCACATTCTCCTGGGCTCATTTATTGCGTTACATAGTCAGCTAGATAAGCTGGCTCACGGCGTACTCTTTCTGAACGTCGTAGGTGATCCACTATTGTATTTTGCGGTTGTTCACGTTCTTCCCGAGAGTTTCTGTGATCTTCACTTGACTCATTTTCATCGGTTGCATCGAAAAACTCATCATCGTCATTCGAATCCGCATCGATAAAATACTCTGGAGAATATTCTCCAGCAGGAGCTAAGTGCCTGTTGGAGACAACTACTTCTCTGCCACTGCTCAACCGCACACGAGAATGCTGGGGATTACTCTCTAGTGTCTCGACTTCTTCGATCAACGGATCGTATTTGCTTGTTCGATTGTGGTTACGCATTAATACTTTTCCTGGTACATTTAGCCATGAAGGCATCGATTGTCCCGTCGAGGACCTCCTCGCATGGGAAAATATCCGCTCGTGAGGCGTACTATTGGTAGCTGTACAAAGCAGTGATCTTATAGAATGTAGAGCTTGAGTTAAAACCGATTTCCATTGTGTAACTGGCAGATTTCGGCTTTTTAGAGCCAACTGTATTGTTCGCCAAATTATCCCATTATATCTCTCTGTTTGTCCATTTCCTTGTGGGTTATATGGTGTAGTATAGCTTGTTGCAATGCCTTTTTGGTGAAGAAAATCTTTCATCTCCTTTGATAGGAACGAAGTACCACGATCAGAGTGAACGTAAGTTGGCATTCCAAAAATAGAAAATAAGTCTGTCAGTTTATTTATCACCGTCTTTGTACTTAAATCTGGACAAGGATATGCGAAGGGAAATCGAGAGTACTCATCCACAATTGTCAGGATATATCTGTTTTTCTCTGTGCCATCTGTTGGAAGAGGGCCTTTGAAATCTATTGATATTCTTTCAAAAGGGGCTATTGCTTTTATAAGTTTTCCGATGTTCTGTTTAAATCGGGGCTTTACTTCTGCACACACTGGACAATTTGAGATTGTTCGTTTAACTTCATCAGTAGAGTAAGCTAAATTTTTGCTTCTGACCCAATGGAGCATTCTGGTTACTCCAGGGTGACACAAAGTTGTATACAGTTCTTTTAAAGTTGTTTCTGATGTCGTCTGTGCAGAAGCAACGAATTCTGCCTTAGCTCTGGATAGAGCATCAGCTGCTATATTTTCCTTTCCGGGGCGATATACGATGTCAAAATTGTACACAGAAAGCTCCAGTCGCCACCGTTGTATTTTGTCATTTTTAATTCTTGATGTATGCTGCTGATTGAACATGAAAGCGATTGATTTTTGGTCTGTAATCAGTTTGAAGGGTCGTCCAATAAGAAATTGTCTCCATTTTCGAAGACATTCAACTATAGCTGCGGCTTCTTTCTCTATAGCCGGATGGTTACGTTCACAACTATGAAGGCTTCTCGAAAAAAAAGCTACGGGTCTGCCTTCTTGTGACAGAGTTCCCGCAATAGCAAAGTCTGATGCATCTGTTTCAACGACGAATTGTATATTGTCATCTATTGCGTTTACCGCTGACTTGGCGATTTCTTCCTTGAGGGCATTAAATGCGTCAGCAGAAGTCGGGTCAAGAGGGAATTTTCCTTCCGATATAAGAGGCTGAATTTTATGAGAAAATCTTGGTATCCATTTGGAGTAATGGGCAAATAACCCTAAAGCTCGGCGAAGTGACGCTGAGTCTGAAGGCAGGGGCAAATCTAGTAGTGGTCGAAGACGATCCGCATCGGGTTTAATTACTCCATTGCATATCGTATAACCTAGAATACTTATCGCTTTCATTGAAAATTTACTCTTAACGTGATTCAACGTAAGATTATACTGCTTGACGACCTCAAGAAAACGCTGCAGTTTAAGGTCGTGGTCAGCTTGATCTGTACCACAGATAGTTATATCATCTAAATATGCATAGACTCCTTTTAGATCCTCCTTAGAAATGATATTATTGATTGCTCTTTGGAAAGCTGCAACTCCATTAGTGACTCCAAATGGAATTCTTCGAAACTGGTACAAGTTGCCGTCTGCTTCAAAGCCGGTATAAGGTTTTTCAGTTTCAAGAATTTTGAATTGATGGTAAGCGCTCTTTAAATCAATTTTGCTATAAACTCGGTATTTGGCTACTTTAGAAATTACGTCTTCAATGCTTGGAAGAGGGTAAGCATCCAATTGTGTATATCTATTT
This sequence comes from Selenia dentaria, assembly GCA_917880725.1. Classification (NCBI taxonomy): domain Eukaryota; kingdom Metazoa; phylum Arthropoda; class Insecta; order Lepidoptera; family Geometridae; genus Selenia; species Selenia dentaria. Next base: position 23,608,350 of record OU862879.1, read on the forward strand.
ACTGTCTGAGAGTAGTCTATACACATCCTTTTTTTATGATTTTCATTTGTCGTTACGAGTACTTGTGCCCTCCATGGTGATGAGCTGGGTTCTATTATGCCTTCTGATAGTAATTTCTTGATCTCAGCACGAATAAATTGTATGTCTGTATCTGAGTACCTTCGTGATTTAATTGCGATCGGTTTACAATTTGGCAGCATGTTTGGAAACAAGCTGACAGGGTCAATATTGGCCCTTGATAGAGCGTATAACTTCAATGGTACTTCTGGACCGCCAAAATGCATTTCCAATGACTTGTGTTTCATAAGAATATCATGGCCAATTATGACATCCGTACATAAATTTTCAATTATTAATAAGTTCGCTTGAAAAGTACGACCTTGCAACTCTATAGTGACTGAACACATCGTGTTTACTTTTGCCTTCATATTCGTAGCTGCCATACTTACATGTTGATTGCACGAAAGCAAATGCAGATTGAGCTGTGGAATTAGGCGACTATCTATAAAACTTGTGGTACTTCCAGTGTCAATCAACGCTTTGACTGTATATGATCTGTTCAATGTGATTGATACCATTGCTCTGTCTAGGTTGTTTGTAGCTGCAGAAGAACATGATAGTAATTGCGGTGAATCTCCAGTTTCGGTGTCTTCGCTAGTTTCAGTTTGGGTACTAAAAGCACTCTGCTGTTGCGAAGAACTTTTACATACTTTAGCGAAGTGTCCTCTCTTCCCACATTTGAGGCATGTTGTACCAGCTGCTGGACAATTACGTCGTATATGTCTTTTGTTGCCACAGAAATAACATAATTCTTCCTTGTTTGCTTTTTTATTATTAATAGGAATCGCATTCACAAAAGAGCTAGTACTGGGTTGCTGGTAATTATCGTTGTGTATACGGGCCATCTCAAGTGCACGGGCCTGCTTGTATGCGTTGTCTAATGTGAGTGTACTATTTTCCAGTAGTCTTTGACGTACCAGTGACGACGAAATTCCGGCAATAAATGCGTCTCTGATAAACTCATTTTCATTTTGTTCAGCAGTTACTTGTTTAAAAGAACATTCTTTTGCAAGCAGCTTCAATGCTTGTAAATACTGATCTATTGACTCACCTGCTTGTTGTAATCGTTTCGCTAGTTTATGTCTGGAATAAATTTCGTTTGGTGGATTCAAAAACAATCTATCGAGTTTATTTATAGCATTATCATAATCGCTACTTTCTTGAACATGAGCAAATACTGTTGGAGATAAATAATTGGTCAAAAGTTGAAGCTTCAATTCTTTTGCGATAGGTTTTCCATTGTTTGATATCGCCGAAAGAAAATTTTCGAACGTGGTTTTCCAGTGAGTCCACTGAGGGGACAGATCTTGGTTCGAGGACGGGTCTCCGTCGAAACGTTCAGGACGTAAATATTTATCCATTTTGTGAAATAAATTGTAGTAAAAGAATACACCCGTAAACTTAGGCTTTATTTCACAAAATTCTACATGATAATAAACGTAGTAATCTATAGTTTATGACAATACTCAACCCTGACGTATCTGTCTATTCTTCAAGGAGTTTATTATTACCACAAAGACGCAGTCCCTATTACTCACATCCATGTACATAATATAACAAAGTAAGCGATATTTTGTAAATCAAAACTCTTTCATTCACTCAGTGCAAAATAGCTCTCAAAGAATGCCTCTTCCAACTCTCCTAGGATGAAACCGAGGAACTTATTTAGCTGCGCAAACACATACTTACATAACCCTACACTTTACACTATATTTATATCATATATCACCACGACATTCCGTCTTTATTTACTCACATAAAATATGATTACTTCACATCCACACTCACATTCACTCACACTTACAAAAGTTACACATCTCCCTCCACTCCAAATACGCACACATCCTTACATCCTTAAATTCACAACAAACCTTCACACTTATAAATATATTATATTAAATCCATTTTAAAATATATCCATTTATATGTAATAATCTTAAATTTTAAAAAACTAAAACTTTATTCAAGTCTTACTAACTTTGTAATTAATTTACGTGAGCGAGTGAGAAAACCATCTACGGCTATAACCTGAAGATGGCAATCAGGGATCGAAACAGCGTGGTGATGGAGGCCTTGCTTCAGCGCAAAGTGGGCAACGTGGGCTCACAATAAATGTTCGAATTGTATGTAAGCTAGCGTTAAGAAATTATAACTGACAAAGAGGTGGTGCGGGCATTCAGAGAAGACTTGCTCACGGAAATGTGTTGGCAAGCGGTGGCGTGTGTGGCGGGTCGCCATCTTCCCTCAGAAATGGTTGAGGAAGGCGATGGCTGGCACATGCGTCAACTCGTGAACGGGTGCTGTTTGCGGGCACTGGTCTGCTGTGAATGCTTGCACCAACTCAGAAAATGTATCAATGTATCACTAACTTTAAGTTTATTATGTTATATGTATGAGTAAATTTAAAAAAAAAATATGTTCCTCATGTATGTATTTTGTTGTATGTTATAAATTTATCGTAAGTTGTCCAAAATCTTAAAGTTAAAAAAAGGCACGGACCCTGGAGTCTGTGGCGTGAAGTTTTATTAATTAAAAAAAAAAATTACGTTATAATGTGATGTTGTAGTCGTATACTTAGTTAAGATAAAATCGCACTTGGATGCCAAGATACAGGCCTTGTGCTTAGTTTGGGGTCCGCTGAGAATCAGTATGACTGAAATTAAAGTATAAGAACTACACTTAAGTAAACTATGTAGGTATAAATTAAGTCTTTTGAAAAATAAACATCATTATTATTATTTCTTTAATTCAAAACAAAATCTCGGATTTCATCCGGTCCTTTACAAAGACATAAGTGGGGCTGTAGCCAACACTTAGAGGCCTGTTTGGTATAAAAATACAAAGGAGTAAGTATAAAAAACAGAAAAAAATTTGGATGAAGGGTAACATGGTGCTTATAACTATTACAAATATGGGTAAAATGGCCAGGCTATTGAAATGAGCTTATTAGTGATAAGGAAGATAGTGGGCTATAGAAGAGACTACGGCACCTGCCAATTTTAGTCTCATGTTAAAATATTTAGGCAGGTGGTGACTTGCCATCCACTAAACGGCCCCCCCATAAAGGCCACCATGAGTGGTGACAAGGGCAACGTTGGTGTGGATGGCTAAAGGGTGTCGAGAGGTGTGCTGCGGTTTCACTAGAGCACTACTACCGGCGTTATGCCCTTTAACACTTCCACCCTTGGAGCTTTTTGTTACTTGCTCTTGCGACTCCACCCCCGGACGGCCAATTAAGGCAAGCCAGGGGTCTCATTTAGCCCCAAGGAGAATCAGGGTCCACGGTGTTGCCACTCACCGACGGCTCGCCACAAGGCCGCCCCTGCGGGTTCATTATTATTATTATAATGCTCGAATGCCTCCATCGAGTTTCCCAACGGGTAGGCCTTAAGATGAACATGGACAAGACGAACATTATGTCTAATGCCCATGTTGTGCTTACCCCAGTATCAGCTGGGAACTCAGTTCTCGAAGTTGGTGACAAATATATGTACCTAGGACAGACAGTCAAAGTAGGGAGGTTAACCTTTGGGAAAGAGGTCACTCGTCGAATTCAACTCAGCTGGGCAGCGTCTCAAAAACTTCGCGAAGTCTTATCATCAAAAATACCTCAGTGTCTCAAGACAAGAGTCTTTGGCCAATGTGTGTTACCAGTGATGACATATTATGGCACTGAAACGTGGTCTCTTACTATGTGCCCCATAAGCAAGCTCAAAGTATCACAACGAGCTATAGAGAGGGCTATGCTCGGGCTTTCTGTACGTGATCGAATCAGAAATTAAGAGATCCGTAGACGAACTAAACTCACCGACATAGCCCAGAAGATAAGCCAGTTGAAGTGGCAGCGGGCAGGCCACATAGCTCGCAGAACAGATGGCCGATGGAGCCGAAAGGTTCTAGAGTAGAGATCACGGATCAGCAAGTGCAGCGTAGATCTTCCACCGACAAGGTGGACTGACGACAGAGGTAGCAGGACGAGGTTGGAAGCAGGCCGCTTCCAACCGGTCCTTATTGAAATTTTTGGGGGAGTTTATGTTCAGCAGTGGACATCCTACGGCTGAGATGGTTTTGTGTAATTTTATTTTGAAAATACTAAGATTTCCCAATTTTTCTTATGTATAAAATTATACATTATAAATACGTGCTTTATCAATTCCAACGAAAATGAAACCCGAACTGGCACAATATGCCAGTGGCGTTGAGGCCATACAAAAAAAAACATATTGACATTGACATCCATAAAAGCATGATTCTCGGTGTGACCAGACTTAGTAGTAGATTTATACTTTTTTAGTAGATTAGGTACCTCGAAAACATATCATAGTTGTTGAAGAAGAATATTTTTTTTGCTTATTTAATGGGTATAATTGGTCTATATTATATAAAAATAATTGAGCGCTTCAGATATTAGTAGGGTACGCGTATAGGTTATTTTCCCAATTGTGTAAAACTTAAATCTGTCCATATGTAACGCTACAGCAAACTACTCCCTTTCTCCACACGCTCCCCCTTATGGATTTTTTAATATCTTGTGTAGAATGGCGTCCATAGTATGCTTTTTTCTACCATTTCCTCCATTTTCCTCCCGATATAACATCATGATCGACCAAAAATTTAAATAAATCAAGGAATTATTTTGATGAAAATCGGTTGAAAAATGCGACCTGTATGTGAGAACAGATAGACAACAGACAAAAGCATTTTTGGGCCAATCTCGTAACTGAGATGCTTCGCTTACTCCATTCGCTGGGTCGATAAAGCCTTAGAACTTTGCTACGGTCCAGCCATAGGCCGTCAATTATGTAATTTTTTGGCCTTAGAACACAGCACTTTCGGAGCATTGGCACGTACTATGGGGCCTGTGCGAGAGAGTGAGAGATAGAAAAAGAGTGAGACGGGCAGAGTGGCGTGAAGTGGAAAACACATAGTTTTTAGCGACTGCATGCAACACACTTTATTTATGATTTTTAGCTACTTCGGCTTGTGCGGTTATATTATTTCCTTGATTCGTGACTAAAATTCTAATTTAAAAAAAAAAACAATATAAAACTCCTTCAAAATAAATTAAAAGCTAACCGCGCTTGAGAATTTTCAGGTGACTTTTGTACGAAGTAAGTACATGTATTGTGAGATTGTGCTGACGCCGCGAATCCGCATGTGACAGCTTTTGTACATTATTATTATAAAATAAATCAGTTTGCATATGACCATGAACACGGGTAGGGACTTACATCCCTTACAACTTTTTTTGCAATTTTATGACTTTCCCACTTCCTTATGTCACGCTCAAATTGTCAGATTATTGAAATGCACACTTTTTGGCACCTAACTTTAACTAAATTACCTTACCATAACCTGACGCGCTTGAGTTTATCGAACAATTTTTTTTTTTACTAATCTGATCGTTTATGATGACGTTTGACCCCAATGTACTATTACTCAATTTTATGCCTGACCAGTTCAAAAAGGTTTTGCTTTGCACATGTGTATTGCAAGCTAACTTCGCTTCTATTGTATTGCCTGATGACAGGCAAAAATCACCCTTAAGATAGTCAGTCATCAACTTGACTGATGGCTCAGGTATTGTGAAAATTTTCCACAGTTTCCTTTCACGTCGTTTTCTCAGGAGGATTTCCTGAGATTTGTGCGTATACTGGTGTCTGTTTGGTAGGAGTTTGATCTCCACTGTACCGTGACTCGGAGATTGCAAAATTGTGAAAAATGTTTTTTGTTAGCTGAACTTAGTATTTTTTACCACTTTTGATTCTGATCTGTTGAGACGTTTAGACTAAACCAGGTGAACAAATTTTATTTGCCGAATCTACTAAACCTGGTTTAGTAGATCACGGGTATTAATCTATCTAGTAAAAAAACTAGACACGAGAAACGTCATAGCAAAATCATATATGACATTTGCCTTCCCCCGATCATCCCTTTGCCTCTCCTCTGTTTTGCCGTCCTTAGAAAGTACTTAAATCCTCATTATTTGCAATTGATATTTGCACTTCTCCATAGACTAATATTACTTACTTAAATACTAAGTCTGTCAGCAATTACTGTCAGGCCAGCCATAGTGTTCAATAAATGTTAAATATTAGCTAATTATCTGCACTGCACATTTGTTTCAATGATATTTTAAAAGTAACTAATTCATGTGAAAGAGATAAGAGATGTATTACAAGTGCTGTGTGCAAGGGTTGTACAAGTTCGGAACTACGCCATTCTACACACGTTTCCCAAAAAAAGAGTCCAAAAATGGCTCGACATGCATTGTAATGCTTTACAATATAAAAGTGAGAATAAGACGAGTACCCTTCAATTCAAGTGTGTCATTAATATTTTGATGGATATATCGTCACCTAAAAATTAAATGCCATGAAAATACATTATGATAATTATTATAAATAGGTGTCTACATGCTGACATGATTATGGTAACAACTTATTCAAGATCCTCTTGATGCATCCTAGACATCAGCAGGCACCATTGATACGCTCGAATACAAACTATAAATACAATAAAAGGAGGCAAGACTCCAATAAGTATGTAAAATGTACAAAACTTATGAGTAAAATATAAATAAATGATAGATCTATAAAATAATATGTTTAATTTGTTAAATAGATACACCCATAGAGTTTTCAATAATAATTAAAAGTATATACAGAGGTCAGGTTACTGTAATGCACCTATCAACCTACATAGGTACGTACGTAAGTAGAACTTCCATTAAAAAATAAAAAAATCAACTGTCATACATCATTTTGCTGCAGCCAATCAGGGCGCAGAACTCGTGTCTAGCAAAGAATGTACTGCATGGGTTCTTATTTGTCGTCCGACGACGGACGATCGCTCCAAGCAGAGCGACGCTTATCAACCGCCTTTTAAGAACGGCTCTGTATCATATCTGTCACTGTCAAAATCGCCGATAAATAATTTCCAATAAATATGAGTTTATTATACAAACCTGCTTGATCTTGTAGACACACCCAGCCTAGATCATCAAATAAATCATCCTATAAACCCGCGCCGGTACACCGGTGACCAAATCTATACATTGCATAAAGCTGCGCTGGTACACCGGTGTACCGCAGTCAAAACCCATATAAAGACTGAATATAAACGTTAACTGTTCAAATATAGAATACATTTCGGTTTATTAGATCTTTTTTAATACTAATAAGCACCTAGAAACCTTTTTTACATAGAATTATATTTTTTTTGGTTATCAGTAGGCTAGTAAAAAAAACAATAGGCGATATATATAGTCGTATAGTAGTATAGACATATAGTCGATACCATATTTCTTAAGCTTTCGCAGATGTGCAGTGTATTGTTTTCGTGAATAAGTACCATTTTAAGAAAAAGCTTATAATCCTCTTATATTATGGTTTTGTGAGCAATTCCCATAATTTGATAAAGGCAGCCGCCATATTGTTTTGATAACGAGTAGGACTACGATTTTGAGATCTATTTGGTCAGCGTTAGAGTATAATATGTTTGTATGACAATTTGTGGATTTATTATGGATAGTTAATAAAATAGGTAGTATAACTTTTAAAAGTCTATTATACCGTTGTGATTGTATGTATAATCCTTTTACACCTGCTTGAAAGATAAAATTGGTCTTTGTAGAATTTATTTCATTTGTTATTTTTTTGTTGAGGTTCAAGTTTTTTGTATTTTTTCGGTTGACTTTACCTCTATAATTTGACTTAAAAGAAGCAGATAAAATATTAATAAAGGAAGATGTACTGGGTAACCAGTGTAAAGTTACGGCGTTTACAGATATAAAATAGAACAAATAGCTGTTTTACTACGATTTTATTCCTGCAAACGCTCGCGGCGCGCGCAAATTTTTTAAATAGTGAATTTTCACACGCTTTTTCCGTTCGATTTGGCGCCATAATATTTTTATTTTTAAGCCACTTCAAGGGTTAACTGACCATTTTCTGTTACAACTCTCATCACTTTCATATTTTCCATCTTAGCGACACCGCAGCGGCTGAACTTGCTCTATATAAGTACTACTATATGGGCTGAACACAACTTAAAATGTCTCACTCGCTCGGAAGAAATTCATTAAAAGTTATGTTCTTTTTCCACGACACACAACTAAAACAAACATAAACATATGTCTACGGAATACAATAGTAACCTAAAAACAATCAAAGCTCAAGTCCTAACTGTCAAATGAAACGTCAGGGCTATATTTTATCTACCGATTTCGTGGGGCGACCGGTGCGTCGTTGAGCGACATATAAGAACGCTCCGGATGATCATCGGGCGATCGCTCTGGGCATATAAAAATGATCGTAGCGTCATCGGACGTCGTCGGACGATAAACAAAAACGCACCCCAGAGGTCCGTCTGATACGTAGTATCTTATAGTTTGTGTAGTAGATTTAGCAAATAAAATCTGGTCACCCATGTTGATGTGGTGATCGATATTAAATTTTTTTATTATAATTTCTCATTATCTGTGATATGAAATACAAATTAACAGCATTAATTGATTTAGTGTACAACTGCTAAAACTGGATGTAATTATCGTTATCAATGTTTCATTTATAGTTATAGCATACCAAACAATAAATAAGAAATTGTGTTCGCTTTTCACTAATAATTGTCAGCAAAAGCATAATACAAGTACCTACGTAGTACAATACACAACAGGTCACGTTGTCGACTTGTGGTCGGTCACGTTGCGTGAGGCGTGGACGATTCTGACAATTTCCAGTACTCCTCGTAGGTACTTCTCTATTCATTTGTAGGCAGCCGTGCCGCCACTTTGAGTTTAAAACTTTACCTCCTCTTGTCCTCTTACAACGTTGTGTGTCGACGTTACAATAAGTTCTAGAAGGCGTAAACGCTTAGCGTTGTTGTTACTTGCAAATAAATGTGTTGTTTGTTTTCTAATTTTATGTCATTAGCCTCAATAAGAAATATGAATTTCCAAAATAGTGAAGCCTAAGTACTTATTGTACAGTAACATTTGAGTGCACCTAGTGTTTATCGGTGGAACATTAGTTACTGTGGTTAATTCTGTATCTACATCAAGGTATTGAAATGTATTTCTGATACATATAGCAACATGAAACTGAAGGTAAGTCAAACAAAGTATTGTATGTCATACAATAAAAATTAGCCCTCAATGAATATTATAGTAGTTCTATAATAAACAGGTTTACTTTACAAGTGTTGCATTGGTATTTAAAAGGTTTTTAAATTACTCATTGTACATTTAACCCAGAAAAATATAAATATAAAAAGTAATCAGTGTTTGAAAACCCAAAATTTCAATGTTTTGTACTGTCTTAAATTTGGATATGTTTACAACAAAAAATATATCTTAATAAAAAAACTTCTTGATCAAGATTTCTAAAGCAATAAGTCATCATCATCATCATGCAGGGGTGCACCTTTTATTGTAGGAATTTAAATGTAGTGACACTTGCAATAGCATTAATATTGGTCAGTTGTGTAAAAAAATATGACTTGACAGATTTTATAAGTAGTATCCTTTAACCCTAGATTCATAAACATATAAAGGAGTAACATTATTAATTACCATTAGTCTCACACAAACATATTCAGTTAAGGTTATTTATGATTTAGTCAATAAAAGAAAACAAATAAATAATTGTATTGCCTAACTCCTTTATTGATCTATTTAAACCTTATTTGATGAAACAAAAATATTATTATTCTGACCATTCTAGACACATCAGGCCACACCGAACATACAACCGAAACACCTAACATAAACAGTTGTTTGTTTGTGAGCAGTGTCCCATGACAAGACCAACCATATGACGTAGTTTGTCACATTTCTAGAGTACTTCGAGTTGAGCTTCGGGAAGGCCTCTTCAGACTGTCTGCAATCTGTGATACTTGCCCAGTAGTCTTGATGTTTTGCGTATCCATGTTTCCATTTCGCGTTTTGGTTGTGTCGCGTATCCATGCTCGGATTTGGCTGAATGGTAGCGGGATCATTGGTTCCGGTCCGTTTGGACATAAGTTGGAACCTCTCCTTGCTAACTCATCTGCCGCATCATTGCCTCTGGACCTGCTGTGTCCCTCTAGGGGCACGATACATGCAACGTGAGTGCAATTTGCTGCTACTGCAAAAGTTGCGTCGTGCGCTCAGTTTGCCCTGCCGCGTTTGTACCGAGTGTCCGTACTTCAGCCCGCCTACATAATGTAACCTGTTGTTATATATTTAGTAATTCTGATATGAAGAAATACGAGTAGTAATGGTGATCACCGGAATGTTATACCTACCTATCCCAGTAGGCAGATAGAACACGCATATGGAAGGATCAGTGCGCACATATAAACCTGGATAGGTGATGTGCGCCATGTGATGAGACACATAGCCAGAAACCCCACAGTCCCTATATCCATTGGAGTGTAACATGGTTGGTTTTACTTACTTGCTCCAGTAGATTCTGACATGACACGACCCAGAAAATGATATGTCACTTAAGTCATGCTCCACACAAGCAAAGGCAACTTTAAATTCATGCAATATTGTAGGTTCCAATGAGTACGCTCTTGAGAATTCCTCAGCAAAGACATCAGCCATTTCAGATGGTTGTGTTACTAGGTCACCATCTTGATTGCACAAGGCTGGTGGAATGTTCACTTTCGAAGAGGAACACCGCCGAATGTAGGAGAAAAAGGATTTGTCACCATATTTAAGTATGCAAGCTTCGTAGCTACTTCTTTGTTTCTTAGATACAGCCACACATTTGTTGTTCACCTCTCTAAATAGCTGGTAGTCTCTATCTGTCCCTGACAGCCTGTATTTGTCCCATAAGGATTTCTTTTCAGCTACTAATTTCAATTCATTTTCATCAATCCATGGTTTATTTATGAGCTTATTCCTTACTTTCTTTTCTGGGGCGTGTTTATCAGTAGTTGTGTTGGTCGCAGATAAGATCTCTGTCCACAGGTGCTCAGTATCATGAGAACAATTCCATTCATCAATTTATTCTTATGAGTCTAGATTATAAAAAAAATATAAAAAAAATAGCCTTTATTCACTGATTACATTTGGTTTCAGTTCTTAAAAATATTACTTATACCTAAAAATATATTATACAATGTTACTAAAAAATAACACCAACAACATATACAGATATTCTTATTGATCAGGTTGTCCACCTTGGACATCGGCCTCCTCTAGAACTTTCCATCACTCCCTAATCCTAGCCCTCCTCCGCCATCCTATTGGTAGATCGTCTTCCCACTATTTCTGTGGATGTCCCTTTGTCCTTCTCTGGGGTACCAAAATATTATGTCCTTGGTCCATTTGCTTTGGAAGACCTGATAATATGACCAATCCATCGTGCTTTGAGCCTCTTTACTTTCTGTGAAACATCTGTCACCCCTGTGGCCTTCCTAATTTTCGTAAGTCTCCACTTGTCTTTCAGTTTGATTTGCAACATGCTTCTTTCCATCCCGTGTTGGCATACTCTTAGTTTTTAGCTGTGCGCCTTCGTTAGGCTCCATGTTTGGCACCCGCAAGTAAGTACTGGTAAAATACACGTGTTGTAATCCTTATTTTTCAGTATTTCTTTTAGTGACCAGTAGCGAGCCCAGGTGTTGTTTACTTGTCTTTGGAGTTCTTTATCCATCTGTGCGTTTAGTGCAATGATTTGGCCTAGATAAACATATTCATCTACATACTCTATTTCTTGATTATTTATTTTTATTGTGTGTGTATGTGTGTTTGTCAGAATTTTTGTTTTTGTGGTGTTCATTGTGAGTCCTGCTTTCTCACTCTCTGTTGCTAGTTGTTCGAGCATTTCTTTTAGAGTCTCAGGGTCTTCCACAAACAGCACCAGGTCATCTGCAAATCTCAAATGGGATAGTTTACTTCCATTAATATTTAATCCTGATCTGTCCCACTCTTGATTTCTAAAGATCTCTTCCAGTACTGCCGAGAAAAGCTTAGGAGATAGTGTCTAGTCAGACAGGGAGATCCACTTTCTCCTAAGCTTTTTGGATACAGAACTCTTCACCAGTTTTTTCTAATTGTATTTTTGCTGTGCAGTATGATATATTTGTTTTCTATGCCTTGATTTGCTAGGGTTTTATATATATAAATAGCGGTGATTTAGAGAATCAAATTTTTCCGTTTCCGGCTGTCTGACAGAACGCTGCGTAAAAAGATCGCTCGTAATAAATTTCGTAAAATAATATTAAAAGTGCACCATAAGTCTCGAAACACGGAGTAATCACAAAGTGAAAGCTGGCGGTACCGGTTTAAATAGTGATCTCAACAAAACAAAACAAAGAAAACAGAAAATACGTGTGTTAAATCTCTGCGTGTTTTGAGGTTAGAATCCATTTTATCAACTCATCTCATACCTGACAGTGACAATCCGTCAATAACTGTTGACATCTGACAGTAGAAAAAGTGTTGCCATAGCGCAGGGAAAAACTACTATTTTGGTAGGTAATAATGAACCCTCAACTTCAATTACTTTGGAATAATATGAAGGAAGAGATGAACCAACAAACAATGGTTATTTATAACCATTGTTTGTTTTTCATCCATAGTTGCCACCATGTTTTGATTTATCAAAACATGGTGGCAACTATGGATGAAAAACTAAATCCGCTTGTAAAGGACACAGCAGCACTAAAACTGGAAGTAGACACAGTCAAAACAAAATACACTACTTAGAAAGAGAATCGAGGAAGGACAATTTAATCCTTCATGGCGTTAAAGAAACTGAAATGAACGTACGTGACCTAATGAAAAGTGTCATAACGGTCCTAGATACCGTCAGTGAAAAATCAAACTTAGAGACATGGGACAAGTGGGAGATAAATAATGTCTACAGAATTGGGAAGAAGAGCGATAATAACACGCGCCCCATATGTCTGACGCTCACTTTGTATTGGAGGAAAGTAGAGCTTCTCAAAAATAAGAAGAACCTACCAGTAAAGATATACGTAACTGAAGATGATCCTAAAGAAGATTTAATAAAAAGAAAAGAATTAAAAATAAAAATACAGGAAGAGCTAGATAAGGGCAATGAAGGATTTATTGCGTACGATCGATTAATAATAAAAGAAAAGAAAGAGAAGAGAAAACGATCACCTACAAAATCACCAAACACACCGAACAGCGAAATGAACAAAATCATTAATAAACCTAAAATGAGTATAATCAACATTTTTAACAAAACCAGATCATATAGCGAGAGCAACAACAAGAACTAGCAATTAAATAACACCAGCATCAAACGGAAAACTAAGGTCACAAACCACCACAAACACAACATTAACAAAAGGTCCCAACCAGGCTGGTCACCTAGGGCAAGCTAATACTACATTAAAACATAAATCTACAACGAAAATCAAAGAAAGCAACAAGATATTTGTAGCAACATTAAATGCAAGAACACTCCGAACAGATAATAGACTGACATAATTAGAGAATGCATTATAAGAAATAAACTGGGACATTTTAGGACTCAGTGAAATACGACGACTAGGTGAAGAAGTCAGAATATAAAGATTACATTTTCTACTACAAAGGAGAGACTAAAGGGTTACATGGCGTAGGGTTTATCGTCAAAAAATATTTAAAGGAGTCCATTATACAATTTAGAAGCAAATCAGAGAGAATTGCCGTTCTCGACTTGATTATTGAAGACAGGAAGGAACCATGGACCATTATACAAATATATGCACCTACAAAGCAAGCAAATGAAGAAGAAAAGAACTTGTTCTATATGTCATTACAAGAAACTATTGAAGAAGCAAACAAAAACAAGATTATAATAGGAGATTTTAATAGCCAAATAGGTAGCCAACAAGACGGAGAAACCAACGTCATTGGATTACATATCAAAGGTAAACGTAATAAAAATGGACAAAAACTCGTCGACCTTGCTCTCGAATACAACTTAAGGATAATGAACACATACTACAAAAAAGAGGACATGGATATCACCTGACGGTAGATACAAAAACGAAATTGACTTTATTTTAACTAATATACCAGGTTTCTTCAATGACGTTAGCATAGTGAATCAACTAAATTTCACTATTAATCATAGAATGGTCAGAGCTACACTAGAAATAACGTATAAAAGGAGAGATAGAAAACATATTAGAAGCTCAACATGTCAAATAGCTACTCCGATTCCAGCCAACATCTGCAAAGAAGTTAAAGGAAAAATAGACGAAATTGATAAACGATTCAGTTCAAGAAAAGTACAACAAGCTTGAAACAATATTAAGAAACTTAAGTACTGAATTGACAAACACGATTAAAAAAAACAATAAGGAGAAAATGGGACAAAATGCAAGGTTTTTAATACAAAAAAGAAGAGAAATCTTTGCAGACAGGAAAAACAACATCAAAAAATAGAAGCGATAAGCAAGGATATTACAGAAAGCATAAGAAATCACAAAAAAGTTACACGATACAACAAAATCAAATCTGCAATTGAAAAAACAGGAGGAATCAAAAGAGCACTGAAAAAACTCAAGGGTTAATATCATGGGTACTAAAAATGAAAGGAAAAGACAAAGAAAACAAGGAATATATAACATCAAAGAGACCAATGATTAGCAAAAAGGCCACAGATTTCTACAAAAAACTATATGGTTCCACAGAATTACCAGAGGTAGTATAAACCTCGAACAAAGAAGAAATCCCATACATAATTGAAAGTGAAACAAAAAAGACTATAATATCACAAAAAAATTACAAAGCTCCAGGAGAAGACAAAATAACCAACGAACTACTAAAAGGGACATTGAATGTGATTCTTAGACCACTAACTGGAATACATTGGAATACATTTATAAAGAGTTCTTCAGAGCCAGAATAGCATTGGTCTAGTTGAATAGGTCATTTAATAGAGGGGTAGTTGAAATCTTTCTTAGTATCTCACTATGCAGTGGTAAACAGTTGTAAGTAATGCCGTTTCTTATCGCCTGTCGCGCCGCGCGGTCAAAGAAAGCAGCTCCACATCCACTTTCATCCTTCGATCCATCTGTATAGATTTCGTAAAATGAGTTATAATTACAAGCTAGGTATTCAGAGCACACATTGCGCAAGCCGGTTAAAGTAATATGTCTTTTTGCTCTTTCTATTCCATCTACGTTTACTCTAATCTTAGTACGTAGTTACTTATCCAAGTGTCAAGGGAATATATTGGTAGTTTTGTATCTGTATGGATGGACGTATTGTAATATTTCCTATGTGTTTCAATTAGCAAAGGTATTTTTTTCCGTCTCCAGTACTCATTAAGACATAAGAGTGTTAAGTTCTTCTAAAACTTTAATAGTTACGTTATCGCCAATAGATCGGGATTGGAGCCAGAACTTGTCTGCCAGGTATTTTCTGCGAATATGTAATGGTTGGATGCACAGCTCGCTTTCCATTACGTGGATAGGTGAGCTTTTTATAAACCACTCCACTCTCATGGCTTGATTCTGTGTTTTATCCAGCTTATATAAATGACTTTTAACACTGTTGTCGTATAAAAAGCTGCCATAATCCAATCTGCTTCTAATGACTGCCAGATACAGTCGCCTTAGGTGCTTGGGATGGCATTGTGAACCAGCAAGAACTTTAAAAACATTGAGAAATTTTAAAATTTTATATCGCGTTTCATTTATGTGTCTACCCCAGTTCAGGCTTCTATCAAACCACATACCTAAGTATTTGACACTGTCTACTTGCTGTATGCTATTATTGTTAATATATAAGGTTACACTGTATCTATTCAAGTTCCTAGTATAATGTCGGGTAAATACACATAACTTGGTTTTCCTGCACGAGATACTCATACCTAAGTCTCCTACCATAATATTTAGCGCATTGAGAGCATTCTGTATAGCAGTACCTGCATCAAATAAGTTCTTGCAACTGGCATACATCACAAAATCGTCAGCATTCTGGGATACATGGACATACCTACTTAATTGTTTACATATATTTATAGTGGCCACGTTAAATAACAGTGGAGATAGGGGGTCTCCCTGAGCTATACCAGTTCCCGATGATCTAACAATATATTCATTCTGACTTAACTCAATAGATAGACGTCTTAGATGTGAAAATTCCCACAAGTACCTACAGATACCCGCACCCACTCCAAGGTTGTCCAACGTTCGCAATAGGCTGATTACATTCACGTTGTTATATGCGTTGTCTATGTCAACAAAGCACCCTACTGTTACGTAACCTTTTGTAAAACCACCTTGTATTCTTGATACCAGCCTCGTCAAGTTATCCATGCAAGACCGAGATCTTCTAAATCCCACTGTTTCTTCCGAAAAACAGTTATTTTTTTTCACAGTACCATTCTAATCTATGGGTAATGATTGTATAGAATATCTTGCATGGACATGACAGTAATGCTATGGGCCTAAAGCTCGACGCCAAACTAGCTGCAACTCCCGGCTTCGGTACAGGAACTATTCTGACTTCTCTCCATTGGCTTGGTACGAAACTAAAGGATAGAAATTTGTTATACAAGGAAACTAATATCTCCTTGGCTAAATCTGGGAGATTTTCAATCATAGAGTATGATATTCCGTCTATACCTGGTGCTGTGTCAGACTGCTTAATAGAGTTTTTGAGTTCCTGTATCGAAACAGGGGCCGACAAACGATAGTTATCTCTTACAAATGTAGGGGCGTCTGGAGATGCATAGTCCGGTGCTAAGATACGCAAAAGTGATTCTGCTTTCTCAAGTGTTATGCTACCCCTTGGTGAATTGTAGCCCTTAATCCATCGCATTTTAGTCCACATTTCAGTTGAAGATGTTACACTGTCTATGCTATTACAAAAACCGTGCCATGACTCAGACCTTCCACCACGAATTACCCTCTGTGCTATACTGAGTTTATCCTTTAGGAGACTCAAATTATCTGGCGTAGGGTTCCTCCTAAACTCTGCAAGTGATCTGCGTCTTTTTGCTACTGCCTCTGCTAAATTCTGATTCCAGTATGGTTTGGGTCTAAACTTTTGTTGATGAATAGGGTTTTCACAAATTTTTATAAATGGAATATGTGCTCTAGCTGCCTTATTTAAAACATTTATTAAATAATCGTATGCATCCTGTACGTGTTCTGGCAGTACATTGTTCAAAAACTCTCCTTCTATGCTTGATCTATATTTAGTCCAGTCTGCCTTTTTAAAATTACGTTTCGATTTATTTATGTTACATGCCATAATATTAATTTTCATTTTAATTATTAAGTGATCACTTCCTAGGTTTTCGTTCAAGACCTTCCAATCAAATTTTAACGCTATATCTGGAGAAGCCAAAGAAATATCTGGAGATGTTTTTTGTATAGTGCTATTCACCAACTTCACACGAGTGTGTCCACCATCGTTGAGAAATATAAAATCATTGTCTAATATTGAATCAAAGATTTGACTGCCTCTTGTATCTATCGTAGTTATCGACCAGTTTGTATGATGAGCGTTTAGATCTCCAGCTATTAAAGTTTTTCGATTACCTAGGGTAAAAATCTGTTCCCAGTCACTTGAAGTAGTGCTGACGTTTGATGGACAGTATAAAGATATATTTTTTTCTAGCTGATCGCAGTTGAGTAGTTTGACATATACTATCTGAATCAGTGCATTTGACAATTCAACATGACATTGTTGCGCTTTTATTGATCGATGAGTAATAACAGCGACCCCTCCATAGCCATCAGCTCTGTCTGATCTATAAATGTTGTAATCACTTACACGAAATTCACTGTCCGGGTCTAACAACGTTTCGCTTATTATCGCAATATGTATACGTTCTTGGTATAAAAGCGCTTCCAATTCTACACTTTTTGGACGAATGCTTTGAGCATTCCATTGGATCATATTTACTGTGATTTGTTGGTTGTTGTAATCCATAACTGTTTTATTAGGTTACAACAAGGCCAATCTGCAAAAATTTCTAAGACAAAGGATACCAACCCCTCAAAAATTATACCCACACATTTCTTGATCTTATCTTCCCACGAACTAATATCACCTTCCGTTATTGTCTTCTTTAGTTTTTTAAGTAGTATTTGCCATGAAATTTTTTGTTTATAAATTGTGCTATTTTCTAGATGC
This sequence comes from Selenia dentaria, assembly GCA_917880725.1. NCBI lineage: Eukaryota > Metazoa > Arthropoda > Insecta > Lepidoptera > Geometridae > Selenia > Selenia dentaria. Next base: position 23,626,513 of record OU862879.1, read on the forward strand.
GGTTGGTTTTCGGTTCTACTATCGCTTTCACTTGTTCTGGACATGCGCTCAAAAGTATTATATTCTTTTTCTTCACGCATCTTCGATCTCAATTTTCGTTTTTCCATTTCCTTACTCTTTTTGGGTTTTTTTGAGCTTCCTTTGTAACATTCGCATATGTTGGAGTCAAATCAGGTACCGGTGTTACTAGTTCCGGCCTGTTATTCAAATGGTCACTTATATGTACAGATGACAGCAACGGAGGCTCTTCAAAGTTGTTTATCTGCTGGGGCGACGGCGGAATATATAACGCAAGGGCTCTTCTGTAGGAACAATTAAATTCTGCCATCAAGCCTCTTATTTTTTTTTCTTTAATAAATATCGGGCAAATTTTAGCCATTGCCATATGCTGACCAGTACAATTATTGCATTTAAATTCTGTTGTCTCACAGTTAGCGTGAGACTTTGAACATTTAGGACATGTTATTTTTAGTGAAGGACACAGTCGTATTGAATGGCCGTAGCGCCAACATCGTGAACATTGCGTCACAGGGTATGTATATGGACTAACTTTCACTCTAGTATCATACGAGGTGAATCAAAAATTCTTGGAATCAATATTAAAAAATGCAAAGATTTAAATAATAATATTTTATTTTTCTACATAATCTCCCTCCAATGCAATGCATTTAGAATAACGCGTTTCTAACTTCCTTATTCCTTGTGAAAAAAAAATATTTTCTTGACTCTCGAAAAAGTCCTCTACGGCAGCTATAACCGCGTCATTATCGTGAAATTTTGTTCCACGAATTTCCTCTTTTAATTTTGGAAATAAGTGAAAATCACTTGGGGCTAAGTCCGGAGAATATGGTGGGTGGTCAAGGAGATTGAAGCCAGCACAGCGGATTGCGTTGAGCGCAACTTCCGATCGATGAGCAGGAGCGTTATCTTGAAGGAACAACACGCCCAACGACAGTTTTCCACGACGTTTTTCTTTAATCGCTTCACGCACTTTCGGGATTAAATTTGCATAATAGGGTCCAGTAATCGTCTGGCCTTTTGGCATGTAATCAATAAAAAGGATTCCTTCACTATCCCAGAACACAGAGGCCATAACTCTGCCAGCGGTAGGAGCAACTCGAAATTTCTTAATGGATTGAAAGGATGGTCGTTTGCAAGACATGCTTTGTCTTTTAGTTTCAGGATCAAAATGGTAGACCCACGTTTCATCCATGGTGACAAGACGACGGCAAAAATTATCCGAATCACGCTGGAACATTTCGAGATTACGCTTGGAAATTTCCAAACGTCGCTTTTTGTTTTCGTCGGTTAACATTCGTGGCACCCATCTTGCAGACACTTTTTTGAACCCCAGTGAATCAATTAAAATGGATTGAACGCTACCAAAAGATATCTTTAGGATCTCAGCTATATGTTTTATAGTCATTCTTCTGTCTACCAAAACCAGATTCTCAACCTTTTTGACATTTTCTTCTGTAACGGAGGTTGAAGGCCGCCCAGAACGCGGGTCATCTTTACAGCTTGATCTACCTCTTTTAAATTCAGCCACCCAGTACGCAACCGTAGAATAGGGTACAGCATCACCCCCTAATGTCTGCTGAATGTCCAAAAAAAATTCCTTCGTAGACATTTTTTTCAAACTGAGATATTTTATCACCGCACGTAACTCACTTTTATCCATAATTTTGACTTTTTAGCAACTCGTTGCACAAAAAAATTTATTACATGCGAACGAACTGACAAAAACAAGTGACAGTCTGCATAAATATAGTGTGATGACACTCTTTAATTTGAATATCGAACTTGATCCAAAAAGGTTTCATATATATGCACTTCTAAGAACTTTTTGATTCACCCTCGTATATGTACCCATATGCGGGCAAAGATGACCCTTTGAAGCATATTCTCACCGATTCACAAAGTTCCCAGTGTCCATCGTTAGTATTTTTGCGTTTCAACCTTTTGACTGCCAAAATTGCAGTCTCATTGCTAAGTTCTTGTAATATATCTTCCTCGCTCAGATCTATATCAATATCTTTAATTACTCCGTATGACTGGTCAATTTCTAATGTTTTTTGGCTTTTCAACCCATTTTCGTTGAAACTTTTACTCTGTATTAATTTATCGGCACTTTCTTCGTCATTAAATTGGATTAAGACCTTATATGCGTTTATATATTCACTCTTATCACATTCGGTATACATTCAGTTTTTAACATCTTAGCCAAACCAAATTGTTTAAGCAATCTTTCGGTACAAGTCAGGCTCACATCAACTTTATCTTCCGGAACCCTCGTTGATTCGTTAATATTCCCTGCCCGTCCAAACCTTTTTGCTTTTCGCACCACTGTCGTCCATATCTCTTCTAGATTCATATCTCTGTTTCGCTTAGGAGCTCTTTCCAAATCCATATCATTAGGTTTTTCTATACTGCATGCATGAACAATATTTTCTATACTTCTTGTCATCTCACTCTCATCACACATGTAAGTCTTGTTGGCGTCTATTACCAACCGACCAACCACGCTGTCCACCTAGTTGGACGGTTAGCATATATTTTTCTTAACCGACAAACTATCCTAGTATGTTCGTTAGTAATCTACATTTTTATTCCTAACCGACAAACTGTACTAGCCGACAAACTACGCTGTCCACCTAGTTGGTCAGATAATAATTATTTGTCTTAACCGACAACCTATCTAGTTTGTTTGTTAGTAATCTACATTTTTAATCCTAACCGACAAACTATCTCAGGATGAATTAATGGTTTGTTGGTTGATAAACTTCTATTACCAACTGACAAAACATTGTATAGTTTAGGAGTCCCCAAAGGCTTTACTCCTCTGCACTAGTGCAGTTTAAGAGGATTGCATAGCTAGTATTTTCCATGCTAAAAGAGAAAACTCTTTTCTACCTCTTAACAGTGTCCGATTTCAGTGATTTTTTTTCATGGAATCATTAAATTGTTTACTATGCCCGTACGTTTTGATTTTTTAGTATTTCAAAGTACTATAAATTTCCTTATTTAGAATTAAAAAAACTGACTTGAAAAATTGGTATCTGATGTCTTGTCAGATACCAATGCGTAAGCAAGCGGGATTATATTTGTAGAATTTTCTGTACTTCCCAGGTCGCTATGTAATACATACAGCTGTGAAAAGGGTTGAGGGCAGCTCTTAAAGGTACCATCACTTAAATAAGAGGTGATATTTTTCATATGACGTCTCGATTCTTTTGAACAAAAAATCAATATGCGAACACCTATGTCCTCGTAATCAGCCAATAAGAAAGACTTAAATTTATTAGGAACTTCCACGTCAATCACTTCTTTGCATACAATTTTAGCTACTCCTGCTTCTTTGTTCCTATTATAATACATACGTGTCTTTATATTACGGAATGCTGGGATATTGCATATTAGGCTTATTCCTTTATCTTGAAGAGCACCAACGGCATTTTGATAAATTTGAGGTATAGGGACATCGTCTGATTGCTTGCTTTTCTTTACACAAAAATCTAACTGTAAATCCAACTCATTCTTGTTGATGTCTTGAAGACACGTATGCGCTTTCTTCTTTGTAATGGAATCATCCTGGTATGAAATGTTATTTAGGTGTTAGTATACATAGTTACTTACAAATAATTTTATATTATTACTTTTTTAAAAGTCATGTTGCCCAAATATGACCATGTGTCAACAGTAATAATTGGACATGCCTCCGACTACCCTCTGAGACATCTTCAATGATCTATCCGAGAGGATGCTTACCGAGATTGGGGACTGATCACTTATTGAAAAGTAGTGATCCGCCCCGGTTCACTACTTTTCAATTCACATTTTTCACTTCACTTTTTCTACATTACACCCGTGCGACGCCGGAGTGCATTGCTAGTAATAAATATAGCCTATTTCAACAATCATCAATTCAACCGGAGATAGTGTAGCTTCCTAAGGGTGAAAGAATTTTTCAAATCGGTCCAGTAGTTTCGGAGCCTATTCAATGAAAACAAACAAACAATCAGATCTTTCCTCTTTATAATATTAGTATAAATCATACGCTTACAGACGTAAAATGAGAACGAAATTGTAATACCTTACCAAAATTGTAATCCTCCCCTTACATTTGTTTTTTTTTTCGTTGGGAACAAATCCAAAACGCACTTTGGTTTTTATATAACTTTTGTCTATAGTACTGATAACCATCGGAAAGCAATACTGTGCCTCCATTTCTAGAAATATATTGTAATTCACTCATTTTTCAAAACCAAATTACTATGAAACTGTTGGGAATTATTGACAAAAACAAAAAGAAACGAAAAATAATTCTCGAAACTTAAAATAGCAGGTATGTCAATATTTTAAAACTATACTTTTAGAGAAACTATAATTAACAGATATTAGTAATCAATCTATGTACATAAGTGCTAAAATAAAAACAACAAGTGCTGAAAACAAATATTAGTAGACAAAGCAGATTGTCGGTTAAGAATAAAACATTGCAACCGACAAACCAGGTTGTCAGTTAAGAATAAATTATTGCAACCGACAAACCAGGTTGTCGGTTAAGAATTAAAATATTGCAACCGACAAACCAGATTGTCGGTTAAGAATTAAATATATCAACCGACAAACCAGATTGTCGGTTAAGAAAAATATATAATAACCGTCCAACTAGGTGGATAGCGTCAGTTGGTAATAGACGTTTGTTGGGTCTGGCTATAATAGGGATAACATTGAAATTGTTTTTAATATACATTGCTACCCCACCACCTCTTGTTTTTCCTTCAGAGTTATTCTTCTTATGCTTGCGGTCTTGTCTTAACAATTTATAGCCTGGAATATTATATGTGCTATTACGATCATTGCTGCTCAACCAAGTTTCAGTGATAGTACTCGTAGCATACATGGAGTATTTGTATTCATGTAAAAGAGATCAAATTTAGGAGACAAGGATGAAACATTAGTAGGTATATGAAAATGTAAGGTCAGCGTATGGATTTCTATTATCATTTACAAGTTTTTTTGCATGACAATTTTTGGGTAACCTTTTATATATTTGAAAGTGAGGGCAATTTCCCCCTTTTCAATGCGATCTTTTAGAGCTTCCCGAAGCTTATTGAGCTCTTCACGCTGTTTGGGAGTTTTGTCATCGTAAACCCTAATCTCTCTTTACACTTTGCTCTTGTTTTTAAGAACCCAGATGGCATCTTGACGCGACTTCAACACCACCTTCAATGGCCGGGGTTTTACATTAACAGGTTCACGGCGGCCTAGACGTTGTATCTTCAGCACTCTGTCAGAGAAATCAGAGCCACTGTTAAATCTTCATTACCCTCGATTCATCCGTTGACTTTCTGTCATTTCCGACATCTGAGTCACTTTATTTTATACCCACCAATATAACATTGGTTGCCCTGCGTTCACGCTCAACGATTTCTTCTAATAGCACAATAGTATCGGTGGGCGCTGGTGCGGGCATCGTACGTTCTGGCGATTTTGGAGGTACCAGGCGTCCCTCGGCGAGCTGTTTTTTTACATCATTGAGTTCTTCTCTCAATCCATCATACGATTTTATCAGCTTTGGTACTTGGAAAAGTGCCTCCCGGCAAGGGGGACACAAGTACAAGAGTGTACGTTTGCCCTTCAATCCCATAACGCGCGCCTCGCTACTCGTCAAGTTGCTGCACTGGAGACAGATAAAACGTTTGCAACCATCACACTGAACCATATTTTCATCATTATTATGGTCGTTTTCACACTGGAAGCACTTCACTTTGTCAGACATTGTTATAAGATTTAGAGGTTAAGGTGACGAAAGTTCGTTACGAAAATTTGCACTTCTTTCGTTTTTTCACAACACTATAATAGTAGATTATGATACTGTTGCATAAATATGCTTGGGTACAGCATAGACAAAATAATAAGATCTCCGCTTACGTCAAGATCGTAATGATGACAGTTCTGTCAAAGTTTGTGTCCGTTTCCGATAGCTTAGTCAAAAGCCAAGTCAATTTGACAGCTCTATGCACTAGAGGTGTTCGGCGACCGTCAAGGGTGATGCAATGTAACACAAATACCGCCAACGAATGTAATGACAGTTTTTTTCCCATGGTGATTAATTTTATTTTATTATTAATGTTTACTGAAGATGATATACTTACTAAGTATTTAAATGTACTAAAATAATACTATTATAGCAATTGCGTTTGACCATGTACATATTTTTTGACATTTTAATATAAAGATAGATATGCCCTTGGAGAAGTTAATAAGCTACTTGAAGTAATTATCCTGCGCAGACGTAGTCGCGGGCACCAGCTAGTAATTTATATGTATGAGATGATTTGTCATCGATAACAAAATTAATTTGAGATGATACAATTTTAAGTCTGCATGTTTTATGAAAAACAGACCTGTGATCAACCTTTGTGAGTTCATTGGGTGTACCCAGTATTCTCTATTATGATTGCATCGTATAATAAGCAACGACTCGAATGCTCTGGGTCTCCATTTCCAATGACCTGCTTTTCACTAGAACAAACGTCGTGTTTCTGTCCGTTGTGTGGTTTGTGTTCGCGGCGAGGGCAGCCGCGGGCAACGACGGGTAGACGAGGTCTTTATTGCTTCGCGGTCAAAAAGACTGCCCCGCCCCGCCGCCGTCTGCGAAGCGCCTTAATGTTATATCCAAATACACATTTTCAAGTTTCATCCTCCATTTCACTCCTCTAAGTCATCCCTGGCAACAATATTAAATAACACCATTTTTTATTTTATAAGCACTATCGAAATACAAATTTTCACACCCCTATAAGTTTAAAACAAAGCATTTTCATACAAACGTTTTCACTAATTTTTACTCCCATAGGGGTTGAATTTCAGAAAAAACCTTTCTTAGTACCCCTCTCCCACGAAGACATAAGTAGCCTCCTAATCTTAAGTCTCTACGACCAGCGGTTTAAGCTGTGCGTTGTCAGTGAAGTCGGTCAATCAGGGCTTTGATTCTTATATATATTGATGTATAGATAATCGGGATAATTGTGATTGGTATATTATTATTAGATGGGAATATAATTCAATATTACATTATTATAATATAATAATAATTAATTATGAATTAATTAATATTTAGATAAAGGGTCATTGTAAAATTATAGTAAACTTATTGTAATTACGTCATCTCTGGGAGCAACTATAGTGTGAGGACACGCCTGAAAGTCATGCTGCATCATTCAAATGAACTTTCAAATTAAGGGATATTTTTATGACAGTTACGAAGTCATAAATCCACCTCCAATGCCAGTTCCACTTTTATGTTTTTTACTGATATAATTAGTCCTCATCTAATAATGTAACTTACTTGATTTCAATACCTACGAGTAAGTATATGAACAAAGAAAATAAATTTTATAAGTTGACGCAATGTAATTTCACATCGAAATGCTGAAATTTGATTATATTCTATAAATGTTTGCCTCTGTATAATTTTGGTAAGTACAAATTTCTCAATATTTACCGAAAAAAATATAACTTTGAGAACTTCTTTGAAAGTATAATTATTCCGCGTAAGGCTTCTGAGTTTATTCAGTTGAAAATGTATTTTGGCAACTCAAGGAAAAACGTGAAGCAATATGTTTTATTTATAAAAACCGACACAAAAACAACCTCTATTATCCTAAAGTTTCACGATATAGTGCGAGACGCGCTAGTTTAAATTTTTGCTGACAAGCCAGTTACTTAATATATTTTTAAGAATACAACGCACTTACCTACTTATCTAGACATTTTGAAACTTGGAATAATGACAGGGAATGGCATTATAAATAAGTAACATTATATCCACGAATCATGTTACTGTCTTACACAGAAACATTATAAAACCCAAGTTATGTCTATTAAAAAAAAATTAAGTTGTCATTTAGTTACATTGACTACAGACTAAATAAGTACTTAAAACTGCCTTGTAAGATTGATTAATTTTAAGGTTTTGGGTTTTGTTTGTTTTGGTTTACTGGGTAAGGTTGTGGATTTGAGCTATTGATTCTGCTACAACAGCTCTCAGAAAGGTTCTAAAATTTCCATACAAAGGTTCTGGAATCTTTTCAAAACCTTTCTAAAACCTGAAATGTTGAAATACTTGGGTATGCTCTGAAAAGCCCTAAAGTGAAAAAAATCTACAAATGAGCATGACAGTCCAATTGTTGTAGGCTTCCGTAGCTGATAGCTAATACCTGACAGACAGCATAACGCATAGGTACGTTTTCTTAGTGAGCACTGTTTGATGAAGAATTTGGATTTTAGGATTTCTGTTTCTCAGATTGTCACAAATTTTAGGCAATTTACCTCATATTACCATATTTATTCTGAATAGCCATTATTCAGGATAAAAATGATTAAAAGATACATTCATTTAAATGTAGGACAAAGATAGACAGTTGGATGGCGTAGATAGGTTTGTAGACAGGTAGTGTTCTCGTAAGAAATCCTAGATAGAAAAAAAATACGAATGAATATTATGAAATTTGGCATATCAATGTATTTAAAATGTTCTTTTCACATAAATACTGAGTTTTCATTATAGATAAAAACATACAACAGGTGTCATGTGGATAACGGTGACGTGATCATGTCAGCGGCCGCGGAAACCCTGCCAGCGCCAGATGCGTTGACACACGCACCGCCAGTGGCGGCGCTTGCGAAGCCTCTTGAGTCTCCCGTTAAGCCACTTGGGCCTCCCACCAAGCCACTCCGTCCCTCTGTGAAGCCACTCGGCCCCCCTGCCAGGCCACTCGGCCCCCTTGTCAGGCCACTCGGCCCGCCCGCCAGGCCACACGCGCCTCGCGCCCGCCCTGCGCCCGCCAAACACTTGGTCCATTGGTTCAGGAAAGGACTGAGACTCCACGACAATCCAGCTTTGCGAGAAGGACTGGTTGGCGCTACCACATTTCGATGCATATTCATAATCGATCCGTGGTTCGCTAGTTCGTCTAATGTTGGAATCAGCAAATGGAGGTTTGTACATGTCGATCACACACTAGGCGATAACAGAAAATAAATAATAGTACACCCACAGTATATAGTTTATGGTATTACATAGTAATAATCTTATCAGCTATGGTGAGTTGTCACGTTCGTTTTATCCTAGCAAAGCACTCCTGATAGACTACTACGTGCTATACCTTTGTGTATGCGTTTTGGACAGGACCGGACCACAGACTTGGTGGTATTCATAAGCGTTTAGCTGATTCAATGTTACAGACTGATCTCAGAAGCGATTGCATTTTGCAACATAGGTATATGCTTCTAATATATTTTTAACTCCGACGTAAAAGAGAAGTGTTTGTTTTTGGCATAAAAAATGGAAAGTAGTCTGTATTGTGTTTTTTACTCTGATTGAAATATGTTCAGATATTCATGACAATCTTAAAACGCTCTGCGTGCATTATCATTTTAGAATTAGAAATTTCGACTATAAGCTCAAATGTTTAGTTTTCACAAATGGTCTGGTGATGAAGTGGTCAGAATTGTTCTGAGACAGTGGTTATTCACAAATTCATGCTATTTGAAGCTCAAACCTGCTGTCAGCTCAATAGTAGCTGGAGCTCATATGAAAAATACAAATTTCATCAAATTCGGTCCAGTAGTTTTTGAGTTACACTACAATAACTGAATATAATGGAAGACTGTATTAAATTGTTCAAATTGTACTTGTCTATTAGGTCTTATTGCTTATAAGGCTATGGCTATAATTAATTATGAATGTATTTGCTATTTTATAAAGATTACACCCTCGGGTGGGATTCGAATCAGCGTCGTCGGACTATTCGTGTCAAACGCCATGATCGCTAGGCCGCCGATGCCCCATTCGAGCATTGAATAACCCTAGTTAATTTAACCGTCGTACGGGGACGCGGCAACATGTAAAGCCTGAGAAGCTTTAGTGATTTTTTTAAGAAAAAGAGTCGTTTAACACAAAAGACAAGGGTTTGAATACCGTCTGTCGATGTAACTTTATTAAATTCAAATTTTATTTATTCTAATTATCTTGAAATTACAATATTTGACTGACTAAGCAGGCTTTAGAGCATCAAAAATATACAATAATATGTTTGCTTTCAGATTTCTACTGCAATGTCTGGCAGATTTAGACAGCAGTTTGAGGAAGTTGAACTCTCGTCTATTCGTGGTCAGGGGTCAGCCCGCCGACGCGCTACCGAAGCTGTTCCAAGAATGGGGCACCACGGAGCTCACATTCGAGGAGGACCCGGAACCCTACGGCCGCGTTCGAGATCACAATATTATGTCAAAATGTCGTGAGTGCGGCATTACTGTCACCTCGAGGGTATCACACACGTTGTATAAATTGGACAAGTAAGTGTTTTTGTTGTTACAATTTAGCACAATATTTAATGTTTAATTTAATCTACTATTATTCAATGCTTAAACACCAATTCTCAGGTATGAACTGACTTTAAACAAAACCAAATATAAGGTCCTTACATATGAAATTGGCGTTTTTCGTACTGGCCACTTTAATCACGAATTTCTCCTCTTTGGTAAGGAATTCCAAATACAAATTTGTACAGCTATAGACTCATGTATTTGTGCTTCGATGATCGTCATTCATTTGTTTTTTTCTTCTGTTTTTTTCTGTTTGCGTCACTCATTTTACAAAATGGAAAACTTAAAATATCGCATTATTTACGAGTACGAGTTCCGCCGTGGCACTAGTGCTGCGGAAACAACTCGAAGGGTGAATGATGTGTATGGCGGTCGTGTTGCAAAATAAAACACAGTTCGTTTTTGGTTCCAACGTTTTCGTTCTGGAAATTTCGACCTGCAGAACAAGCCCCGTGGACGGCCTGAGACTCAAGTTGATAATGAAGAGTTGAGGGCTATTGTGGAAGCGGATCCATCGCAAACCACGTCCGAGTTAGCTGCAGGCTTCGATGTTAGTGATAAAACTGTTTTAATTCACTTGAAGCAAATTGGGAAGATTAAAAAGCTTGAAAGGTGGGTACCTCACGAATTGACTGAAGCAAATCGGCAAACGCGCGTCGACTGCTGCGTTACATTACTAAACCGGCACAATAATGAAGGTATTTTAAACCGAATCATTACCTGTGATGAAAAATGGGTTCTTTACGATAATCGGAAGCGCTCAGCGCAATGGTTGGATCCTGGCCAGCCAGCCAAATCCTGCCCCATGCGAAAATTAACCCCAAAAAAGTTACTTGTAAGCGTTTGGTGGACTAGTGCCGGTATTGTTCATTACAGTTTTCTCAAATCTGGCCAGACTATTACGGCTGATGTCTATTGTCAGCAATTGCAAACCATGATGGAAAAGCTAGCGGCTAAACAACCTAGGTTGGTCAATCGCTCCACGCCACTGCTGCTTCACGACAACGCTAGACCACACACTGCGCAACAGACGGCTACTAAATTAGAAGAGCTTCAATTGGAAAGTCTAAGACATCCTCCGTACTCCCCGGACCTTGCTCCAACAAATTACCATTTTTTTCGAAATTTGGATAACTTCTTGAAAGGGAAAAAAATCAACTCCGATGGGGCAGTCCAAATCGCCTTCAAAGATTTTATTGATTCCCGTCCGACTGGTTTTTTTCGTAAAGGGATCAATGAACTACCTATGAGATGGCAAAAGTGCATAGAAAATAATGGTTCATACTTTGATTAATTAAATATATTATATTAAAAAATATTCGACTTTTTGTTCCTCCCATACAAAACGCCAATTTCATATGTAAGGACCTAATATTACAACAATCACAGCGTGTCTCAAAAAAATGTACTCGCACTTTGAACCCCTGGATAAACAGACACACCTTGGCATTGGAAAAAACGTATGCTCTAGATTGTAGCCAGGGTACAATGATACAATGATACAATACTTTATTGCGGTAATATGGTACAATGATGACATTATTAGTAAAATACGAGGGTCATTTGAAAAGTTCTTAGCCTAACATGGTTAAAGTCATTGGTTTTTGTATAACTACCCTCATTTTGTAGTTACATTATTTAGCAACAAGTATGCACAGTTTAGTTTATTCACAGTAACTCATTGTTCGTTTACACGTGATACCGTAAGTCAATTCAGAGCTATTTTTGAAAATGGATAAAATTGACCATCGTGTAGTGATAAAATACCTGAATTTGAAAGGTTTAACTCCAAAATCTATACATGAAGACATGTCTGCTACTTTGGGTGAGTCCGCTCCTTCGTATGCGACTGTTAAAAACTGGGTGGCAGAGTTTAAACGTGGTCGTGAGACCATTCAAGATGAGCCCCGTAGTGGCCGGCCTTCGACTGCTTCCACTGATTAAAACAAAGAAAAAATCTGTGATTTAATTTTATCTGATCGAAGATTGACTGTCGAGCAGATAGCTAAGACTGTATGTCATCTGAGCGAACACTTCATATAATTACTACTGAACCTGGATTCTCTAAGGTGTCTGCGCGGTGGGTACCGCGACTGCTTTCTGTGGAACAAAAACGCAACCGACTCACAACTTCTCGCGACTGTTTAGAGTTATATGAAGCTGACCCAATAGAATTTGTTGAAAGATTTATAACCATGGATGAAACCTGGGTTCACCACAATACACTAGAGATAAAAGAACAGTCGAAACAATGGAAAAGAGCAGGATCGCCCACCCCAAAGAAGGCAAAGGTGGTTTTATCGGCGGGCAAAGTCATGGCATCCGTTTTTTGGGATGCAAAGGGTATAATTCTCGTGGATTATTTAAAATAGGGTGAAACAATAAACTCCGATTACTATTGCAACCTGTTGCGTCGTTTGCGAGAAGAAATCAAAGAAAAACGTCCAGGTTTATTGAGAAGAAAATTCTTGTTTCATCAGGACAATGCGCGCGTTCACACCTCTGTGCAATCCATGGCAGAAATCCATCAATGTGGCTTCGAATTGTTACCTCATCCCCCATTTCACGGGATTTAGCACCGTCTGACTGTTATCTGTTCATAAAGCTGAAAAATTTTTAGGTGGTAAATATTTTTTTATAAATGAAGAGGTCATAGCCGCCGTAGACGCTTATTTTGAGGAGTTAGACGAAGATTTTTTTAAAACTGGTATAGAAGCCTTACCGGGTCGATGGAAAAAGTGTTTTGAGCTCGGAGGAGAGTATGTTGAAAAATAAAATAAACTCAAAATCGTGTGGTTTCATTAAGTATGTTAGGCTTAGAACTTTTCAAATGACCCTCGTACTTTAACCTTAGGTTAAAGCTGTTCTATAGTATAGAGGCGCTATTTATCGTTAGTAACTGTGTACCATACCTATACCCTATTGAACAGGGCCTATTCAAAAGTATTGTAGACTAGCACCCGCGACCGTAGCGGTTCAGTTGTCTGCCAGGGACTACCACCTTCAGGATTTTAATGAAACCACCTCCAGTACCCTGCACGCTTTTATTCGAAATACTACTGTCTTGTATTACTTGTATCAGAAGCTTATTCAAAATTTGAATTTGGGGCTAAGTCCACTCTTTCTCGGATACAAACACTTGCGTGTGTTAGAGACGAACAGCGCCATCTAGCGTGGTCTATAGAAGTGATATATTGGCTAGAAGACACGATAACAATAAAGACGCTTAAGCAAAATTAGTTTTTGCGATTTCACGATGGTCTTACATTGAAAGTGTTTAGCATCTTAGTAGTAGCACTTTATACCTTGCCATAAAACGAAAATCATATTCCACTGGTAGTAAATGCCGCATATGAACGTCGCTTCCTAACTTAGGTTTACGTTTGTTAAGTTTTTATTGCGAGCGTATTTCATCTTACTAAATAAAGAATCAACCTTTTCATAAGTGGAATATTGCCATAATTACTATGATTTTCGCCGCATATTAAGCGTCGTAAACGTAAGGTGATTTTAACAGTATAGACTGCTTATTTAACCGGATTAGGGTCTTTTCGGAAAGTGCCTTACGGTACGTTAAATTTAACAGTTTGTATCTGTTAAATCTAATAAACCATTTGTACGTTTTCGCTTAATCTGTCCGACTCAGCAAGACTCGTTCGAGTTAAGTTTCATTCATAAATCTATTGTTATTTTTTGCGCTGATGCGGACGGGTTAAGAAAGCATAAATAAACGTAATCCTTACAAAGTCACCTCACGTAATTACAATTCAGCCATGTACGAACAAATTCACCTTAGCTCAGAATTCGATTTTTCTCAGTGCACATAACACGCAACAGTGAACTACAGTGATAACCGAATTTAACTTCAGTTATTACATTTATAAAATCCAACAAGCTAGCTATGTCATGACCCCATTTTGAACAGATCAGAGAGTATATCTGCTCATAGCGAGCATTACAAAGTCAATACAAAATCAAGTGACATTACAAGCGGCGCCCTCTAGTTTTAAAAGTCGGTACCAAACAACAACTTATCACCATTTTTTATAAACCGTTGTATAAGTGTTGGCAACGGCCTCACTTGTGCATAAGTGAGGCAGTACAAAGGCCAGCCTTTGTGAAAGACGGAATATTAATTCCGTGAAAAATATATTATAATGACCACAATAAATAACATATACGAAGACATGACGAATATAATTTTTGCGTTTAGCGTAGTTTAAAAAGTGTAAATAAATACAAGGATTATTCAACAAATAGTACCTCTTGTAGGATCATAGAGCGTAACGGCGGCAAGGCTCCCCTGACGTACCACCAGTTTCAAGCGCTGATTGCGAGCATGCCTCCGCCGGCGGCTGCAGAGGACACCATTTCTGTGGAGACGCTCAACGGTGCCACCACGCCGGTTAACGACGACCATGATGAACGTTTTGCCGTGCCCACGCTCGAGGAGCTCGGTTAGTCTACCCTAATTTACACGATGTAATTTGATGTGACATACTTCGCAAGCAAATACACAACTACCTACTTTACTATAATACAACTGCATATGCCAATAAGTCTGTACATTGGAAAGAATACATATTTAAAAAATCTTGAGTGTTTGAAATACATAATTGCAATAGATCAAAAATCGATCACTACCTACTTTTAAAATGTATATTGAAATGAAACATTTTTGTAATAAAGGACAAAATTATTAACAACATAAATGCAAAGCCGGCGGTATATGTTATTCAGAGCTTTTACCAGTTTGGCTTTATATTTCAGCTTCTTGACGTTACATTGAAAAGCCATGTAAAATTTTATATTATAGAAATAAATGAAAAAAATATAAGTCATACCATATCGTTGGACGAAAAAAATGTACAGATATTTTGGCTTAAAGTTTTATTAAAGTACTAGCTGTCCCGACACAAATTGTGCTGTCCCATAGAATTGCACTTTAAGATTTTTTCTATTTTCCGAACAAATTGTCATATTCTTTTTCCTTTAAATCCGTTCTGTTGTTGGTATACTTTTGGGTAATAGTACTACTAACAATTTAAAATAAAAATTACCGATTCGGTCCAGCCATTCTCAATGTATTTGCTTGCCAAGAAATAATATGTCCCATTATATTTGAATTTATGTAGTAAACGTTGTTTTGCTTATCGATAAATAGTACATTACTGCAGAATCCAGTAAGTAAGTCTTCCTGGCCAAGTATGAGTTAACCGAACCGAACCGCAGGTGAGGTCCGGTTATATACGACGCCAGGATGGCTTTCTTACTGGTTGAGGCTTGTATAATGCTTTTCTCAAAAATGGTATTTTCAGACCAACAATTGGCTTGTTTTTCTGCCTTCCACTTCATAAATTTTTCATAAGTTTTCATATATCGCTCCTTGAAGTTTGGAGGAACCAAATTATTTTTTGCTATTTCGTCGTCAGCTTTTAAATCTGCCATCTATTTCCGAATCAGATTCACTTGAACTCAGTTTTTAGGATTATCTATGTACACACGGTAAATTAAAACACAATTGTCCAACATGATTTATAAACTGAAATTAATAAATACAAACATAAAATCCCATACTATACTTCAACAACATTAGTAAGTACAAAAAGCATCGTGCATACATTTTTGCGTCGCGTTAAGTGTCACTGTTTAACTGTTTAAGACTCCAAAAATATATCTATCTCATAAAATGTCATACCAAAAAGAGAGATAGATATATATATGGAGCTCCCTCCTCCTATTAACCATGTTATAATGGCAAAACTCTAATCTGTGTCTGGTACTATGTTTATTTTTTCTAAGCAGGTCTATAGAGGATGACCTACTGTCCAGTAAGTAAATTACATACTTATTTACTGGACAGTAGGAGATTCCAAATTTAAAATTTCGCCTTACTGGACAGTTGTGAATAAATAGAAAAAGAGATATATATATACTCCGGTAGAGTTCACTTTCTGGATACTTTTTAGAGATGTTATGGCAACATTACATACCATTTTTGAGAAAATGATTATTTCTTTCCTATTTGTAAAACAAATTAAAATACTTGGCATGGAAACCGATTCTGCAAGACCATTTTCGGATGACGCGGGTTCGAATACCGTCCGTGGATGTGTAATTTTTCTCTCTAAAACTACAAAATTTGGTCTTGCTGAGCAGGCGTTGTGCTTTAAAAATCATATAAAATGTTATAAGAACATAAGCTGATTTTTTTACTGTATTAATGTTTATTATCTGTTTTGTGTTATGTTACCCGGACTAGCTACATAACTGTTTAAAACTTCCAAACGATCTACCTAAGTGCAATAAGTTAATGTTACTATATTTCAGGATTCGACACGGAGAACCTAAAACCGCCGGTGTGGGTCGGCGGTGAGACCGAAGCATTAGCTAGGTTAGACAGGCACCTCGAAAGAAAAGCATGGGTGGCTTCCTTCGGCCGACCCAAAATGACCCCACAGTCTCTCCTCGCCAGTCAAACTGGCCTGTCACCATACCTGAGGTTACTATAAACTAAAGCGAATTCATCCACATCATATATTTAACCACTTCTCTATATAGAAATAATTATTATTCCATTTCGATTATTCTATCGTTGGTTATTACGACTGTTACTCTTACTTATTAGTATATTACTTGCCCTCACCGGGTTTATGTTCATTTTCTTTTAAGTTGCGGTTACACATTTTCCCAAGGATTTTTGACAATATTCACTTATACTTATGAAAGTGTTCCGGCACGAATGGAAATGAAGCGCTGGCTTTAGGTAACCCCGCGAAACTGCACGAGCGACAGAAGAAAACAAAACATACCAATAATATAGTAATAAAGTATTATGTTTATGTATTTTTTGTTGACGTATAATAAAGCATCTAATGGTCCAAAATGATGATAACGTTTAAAAACCTTAATAATAGACACTTAAACGCAACCACGCCACTGAATATAGCATCGGGCTTATTGTTAGACTTAACCCTTTATTTTTTTTCAACTTCTCATCTCATCATCTCCTGTCTGCCTAATTGAAATTGCATCACTACCCCGAAAAGAAAAGTATTTTTTACAATGTATTTTAGTCTAAATAATATGTGCGGTAGACCAGTATCTCAGATGGTTAACCTGATGATGACGATGATGTGATTTCAGATGTAGCACGCAAGGTTACAAGATTCCTTTTCAGTACCTAGCGATTTGAAACTCCCAAGATTTTTAAACGTGTTTTATGCTGATATTAATTTGTTTGCTTTATTTAGGTTCGGTTGCTTATCCACGAGATTATTCTACTACCAATTGACGGAATTATACAAAAGAGTGAAAGGGGTGCGGCCACCCCTTTCGCTACACGGACAAATACTATGGAGAGAGTTCTTCTACTGTGCTGCCACAAGGAACCCTAACTTTGACCGGATGGAAGGGAATCCTATTTGCGTTCAGATACCATGGGAGAAAAATGCAGATGCCTTAGCAAAGTGGGCAAATGTAAGTACAAATTGGTTTTATATAATCTCATTCGGTAATATTCTAATTATGAAATGAAATACAGACTTTTATTGGTATATTTTATTTACATATTTCTTTAAAAAAATTAAAAATTTTAATTAAAGCATTATTCTCCTAACAAAACAATGTTTTAAAACAATTTTTTAATTATTAAAGTACAATGTGTCCCGACGAAGGAGGTTTCAATTCAGTTTAAGTACACATTATCTGTGGTGAGCGCGCTGCGTGCGCAACGCGCTGGTTCCGAGCCAATAGACCAATAACAGACTTTTTCCACTGATATTGGCAAAATTGTGGTTACGCCGCACAAGCCATACAAACAAGAAGAAGAAGAAGACTTTTCCATTTTGGCGCTATTTCGTACATACGAATTTGAGTAATATTTTGTTGGATAAAACTTTAGTAGCAAAAATGTCATGAGATTAAAATAAAGTAGTGTATGCAACTCATATAATTAGGTATTAAAACACTCGTGTAATCTTATTTTGAAACTCGCCTGTGGCGCGTTTCAAAAAACTACACTCATGTTTTAATACCCTCTATTATATGACAGTTGCATAAACTACTATGATAGTAAAGTAATCACCCTTTTAATAAATAAATAACGATTATACAATCGCGTAATATGCAGATTCTGACCCTTAAATCTACTACAACTGTCTAATTACGAGGACCGTAGTTCCACAACTCAATCATTTGAACGAATACTAGTACCTAGTTTTTTCTGTGTATAAATATGTTTGCCCCATTTTTTTTTTCAAACGTTTGTTATGGTTTTTTTATTTATTCAATAATTCAATATAATAATGACCGAGCTATTGCGAACCACGAGCGAATCGTCTCAGCAATAGCTTATGCAAAAATAGTTTCGTATGTCCGGATGTCCGGTAGTGCTCCTCTACAGGTCGTATTTCCCAACCGGTTCTCGTGAAATTCTGTGGGTAGGTTCGTTAATTATATAGAATTAATTTGTTGATTCAGTTTTTGGATTTTTTTTGATTTTAACGTTTAAGGAATTTTGCTTTGAGGTGCGCGTTGAAAATTTATTCAGTTTAATCCTTCCTATACTGTGATAATTAAAAAACGATTATGAATAAAACTGACGTATATTTACGTCACTGGGACGCAAAGGGTTAAGCTATGCAAAGATATACTCGCGAGAGCTACTCACAGAGCCACTAGTTTATTTTTAACATACCATAAACTTAGCTTAGTTACATAAAATATGTTCATAGTCTAGTACTTATTACTTTATTAGTCTAGATAAGATGTGAAATCCATGTACATCAGAATTACGCATTCAATCATCCGTCTGGGATTGCTAATTGTAACTTAAACTTTTCTAACTAAACGGAAATAATATACAAATTGAGTAAAAATTAAACTACTTAACTGCCATTTTATTATGACTCAAAATTGTAAAACCCGATGTGAATGATATATTCATCCAAAAAGAAATTAGTTACTACCCAGATTTTGACCAAACTTAAACGGGACCACCTGAGAAGAACCAGCTTACAAATTAAAAAAAAAAACAGTATAATTTGGTCACTAAAAAAAGGTAACACGCATAAAATAGTTGAATTGAGAATCTCCTCCTTTTTGGAAGTCTGTTGAAAATCAATCAAAAAGATATATGATTCGAATCGATATTTTCGGAATAACTACGGATTAAATAGGCTTCTTTGGATAACATACCTGATTATCATTGAAGTCCACTTAGTACGACCGACCCTGGCATACACGTTTTGTTCAATCTGGTTTACCCACCTATTTTACATAAAACAATCTTAACACTTCACGGGTTAAGTATAAGAAGTTTTGTATGTATTACAATTTTTCAACCGCTTTCCAAAAGGAGGAGTTTTTCTGGTCTACGTGTATATATTTTTATGTATGCACATGCATACATTTTTACAGAGTAGCCCGATTTTGGTAGTGTATACTTACGAGGTGGTCCCATTTAAATTTCATCATATTCGCACTAGCGGTATTTGAGTTACACTACAATAACTGAAAAGTATGTTTTTTGAATGACAATCGATCTCGAGCAAGGGTCACTAAAAAGGTCGAACATTTTTTCTCCAAAAAATGGAACCGGCTTTAACATTTAAAAGTCTGAAATAACTTGTCGAAGTTGTACTTTTTAGTGTTAAAGCGCTTCCATTTTTTGGTAAAAATTTGTTTAGTATGGAGCAACAACAAAGACATAGATAAAAAAGGTATCGCTTATTACGTAATACAAACTTTGTACAGTTGGCAGTTCTTCCCTCCTCTCTTATATAATATCGTTGTACATAATGATGCTAATCACAGATGTTGGAAGAAAGTGGACAGGGCAAATAGGGATTTATTTACAGTCTTATTACGCATCGATCCGTGCATGGAGAATGTCGTTCAACGTGATACATTGCGCCATTTGATGGTCATATTATGGATTGTTTCAATTGTACAGGTCGTCCCGAAACTCTACGATAACTTGGTACCGAGCGAGAGGACAAGGTATACCAGTTGTGAAAAAAATAAGAATAAAAAAATCCATTTTATTTCAACATGGAGTGTCAAAGTTAACTGACAATAATTTTGTAAACCATAACTCGTCAAAACTTAATTTATTTTACTTAGTTAACAATGTTTATTGCTTTGATTTGTGGTTGCTATTAATAACACTGTTATTTGAAATTACATTATTAAAAAATCACTAAAAAATTCAACTTTTTCGAGAAATATCTATAATCGCTTGGCTAAGTGACATGGACTTTTTCTCCCTATTTTTTTCATAACTGGCATACCTTAGCCTCTCGCCCGGTACCAAGTTATCGTTGAGTTATGGGATATCCGATAAGAAGCAATGGATTTCGAACATGGATTTAGGTACTATACTTTCACTGAACGATAGAACAACGCAGTTCACTGATTTGCAGGAGATAGTACTTGCTGGATCATTCTTTTGTTTAATTTTCTTGATAGTTGGCTATATAGCGTCATTGTTTTGTTAACTATCCAGGGCACAACCGGATTCCCGTGGATAGACGCAATCATGATCCAACTGAGACAAGAAGGTTGGATCCACCATTTGGCGCGGCACGCTGTCGCTTGCTTCCTCACGCGAGGCGACCTATGGATCTCCTGGGAAGAGGGAATGAAGGTAGGAAAATAACTAATTACGACCATATACTCTAATTTATATTTGCATAATGCATATAGATCAAATCGAAAATGTGATCTTCTTCAGGCACAGTATTAATCACTATGTGCAAGAATATTAACTCTTCGCGCAGTGCAATCAGCCTTCACGCGCGTGGTGTTTGGTCCCGTAGTTAGAGAGTTTCAGTTCAACCTAGTACATTCGAATTCATCGCCCATTGTGACATTAAGTTAGTATTTCTTAAATTTGAGTTCTCATATTGTAATGACTTTTGTGTAATTTTAAAGTGTTATCTATCGATTGAAGCGTGTTTTTGTAATATACAACAGATACGAAACACTGTACCGCAGTTATAAAGTCTGAATGACTTTAAATTTTATGTTTGTTACCTCATAACTTTCGACTGGGTGAACCGATTCGCAAAATTCTTTTCTTTTGTTTGAAAGCTGGTGCCATTTAAGTTTCATCAAATTCGGTCGAGTAGTTTTTGAGATACACTCCAATGACTGAATAGAATGGAAGTCGGTATTGAATTTTTCAAATTGCACTTGTTATTTTTATGAGTGTTATATCAGTGTAATAACTTTAATAGATTAGTACATTGTTTGATTCTACGATTTGACGGGGCCCACGGCAAATTATGCAAGTGAAAGCAATTAGGTACGTCGCTGATACATATACTTAAAGGTTTCGTTAATGGAAGTTGGTAGTTATATAACTTTAACGGTAATCTAATAACTTCATTAAATTAGTTACAATGATGATTATTAGGTAAGTAATTCTATTTCATTTATGTATTGTCAAATATAAAATGTATTTTTTTATGTAACTTTTGTTACTTTTTTAAAGCACTAACGCCTGCTTAGGCAATTTTTAGAGAGATTCACACAGAGCCTCTGTAGCCTAGCCCTTGATGGTCATGGCGTCTGACACGGATTGTCGGAAGACGCGGGTTCGAATCCCGTCTGAGGATGTGAATAAAATGTAAATGAAACACTGTTTTAAACTATCACGGTTGTTATCTATCTTCCCGTGAACATGGTGCATGTAACTGCGCCAAAATATCGGGAGCTCATTCCACAACCTTACCACGGTAAATATCCCGTTAATAATCATATAACTTTAAAATGTAAATGTTGTACGCATCTATAAATGATAGTTTCACATTATCTGTTACTATGTATATAAAAAATGAATGATAAAAAAAAAAATACTACTTAGTGCGCCTCTTTTCTTTATATATAGTTACACCTCAATAGAATCGTTATTATACTTCTTTCTGCTTTTTACCATTTTAAAATTAACGAGACGAGCGGCTTTATTCTAATAACAGGTACTGCAAAAGTATTTTTAAAATACCTCGAAACCGACTGTGTAGAGCAAACCGCGTCGTAAATATGAGGTTTATAACTTATGTACCTGTGATCCGTGGTAGGTAGATAATCATAAGACAAGCTCGTTTACAAAAAAAACACCACCAATTCACCTTTTCCTGTGTGTGCGTAACAGCACGCAACAATTGCTCGAACTCCTACCGGGGATGGGGGCACGTGGCAAGCAATGCACTGTGACGCAATGGGTGATTGAATAAGGGTAAGGGAGCGATCACGCCGAGCTAGACCCGAGGGCTTTGATTATTAAGGGTTAATTAATTAATTAAAGAGCGAGGTTACGCCCCGTCGCACTAGTGGCGCGTGAATATCTTTATGCCAATGACTAACGCTTTTATATCCTCTAAAGGGGACCCTGGTCTAGATACGTATAGGTACTATACGACCTATTATAGTATATAGGTATAGCCTGGGATGATATACCCTGGGTATCAGTATCATAGTGTTGTCCAATTCACTTGATAGCCGTGTGTTTTGTTTGTTGCCTTAAACAACCAACTATTGTTGAAACAAGCCCGGCCTTTTCAGCTTCGGCCCCCGAACAGGTCAAACATTTGTGTGCATGGACGTGTTTGTTTGACCTGTGCTTGGGTGTTACTACTAAACAAAAAAAAACACAAAAATCAAATGTCACATGATACGTAAGGGCGACTTTCACCCACCGATTTCGCGGTGCGACCGGTCGAACGACATAAAAGAATAATTCGGATGATCATCGAACGATCGCCCCGAGCATATATAAAAAGCTTACGACGTGATCGGGCGTTGTCGGAAGACGTATAAAATAAAAACGCACCCCTGGGATAGTAATGTTTTAAATAAGGTAAAAAATGCTTCATATCGCACCCTTAAAACATAAGTGGCACTATACAAAAAACGCTATTTTTTAGTTAAGTATACTGTCAAAATGCGTAAGACGAAACGCGCTTAATGCAAAGACCCCAGTAGTTCTAATGCGCTTAATTTTCGCTAGATGTCGCTAGTGTCACTTATGAATTTGTAACAAATTGTGCGGTCGGTAAGTAATAAACCGGCACTACGCCAGTTCGCGACAAGTCACCGGACGGAACTCTTGTCGAGGTGAGTAAAAAAATGGCACTTTGTGTTTAGTGCCACTTATTCAATAAATTTGCTTTCGAATATTTACAGTGAGTAAGTGCATAAGCGGCAGTTTGAGTGTAATGCCAGTTATTTAATCATTTGAATTAGGATTTTGTTTTTAAACAAATTAAATAACGGTCATTTTGTGTATAGCGCCATTTAATCGATAAATTTGCTTTCAAATATTCGCAGTGTGTTATTGCATAAGTGGCAGTTTTGTTTAGTGTCAGTTATTTTTTAACTTCAATTAGGATTTTGTTTGAATACAAACTCAAGAAAGGGCATTTTCTGTAAAGTGCCATTTATTCGATAAATTTGCTTTTATATATTCGCATTGCGTAATTGCGTAAATGGCAAGTTGAGTTTAGTGACGGTTATTTTAATCATTTAAATTCCTGTTTTGTATAGAAATTCATCAAATTACAATTTCTTCTAACTATCAGTCTGCCATTGTTGTAATAAAACTAGTTTGGCAATCAATGTCAATATCACGTGCGCGTGATGCGTTCTTGCGTCCACGGTAGTGATCAGTTACCGCAGTTTTATTTGTTGCGACGTGTACAAATCAAACGCGTCCTGTGTTTAGACGTTTTTGAACACAAATAGATTGCCACCGCGGACGCAGGGTGGACGCATTAGTTTTCTGACCTTCTAATTGATTGAATGATTTTGTTTAGGGCATTAAACTATTATGGATCCAAAGAGAAGTAGATGTAAAAGGATCATTCAAATATCAACTCAGAACAACGAAGACGATGATGAATCCCAAAATACAAAAGCTTCCTATAGAAAATCTGATATTGTGGAACCCCTCTCAACAATGAGTGCGTCTGAATTGAACATCATGAGAAATTCACCCTCAACTAGCACTTGTCACAACCAAACGAACGATGACGACGGTGACTTTTCTCCCGCCTCAGACGACGATAGCACATACTTTCCTTCAAAGAAAAAATGCCGGAGATCGAACTCAAGCTCGTCGTCATCGTCTTCATCTTCCAGCTCGTCATCATCTTCTACCTCAAGCACATCATGCAGTTCAGCTTTCTCTGCACAAGAGTGTCCAAACACCCAACAAATTCAAAGCGCTAAAGACTCGCGTAATTATATCGACCCTACTAATCCGTATGACGAAACAGAGAACACAAATGATAACATGAATGACCAAATGCCAAGCACTTCAAACATTGACATTTCCTTCACTCAGATTGTTGAAGTTTCTAATAATCATCAAAGAAGTGTTCCTCTTCCTGCTGATTCGAATCATCAAGTTGGTCTTGCTCCAAATGATGGCGATCATGTTGCCTCTTCCAGCCGTGCCAATAACGCCAAAATCATGCATTCTGACGCAGATGAAACAGGAGAAATCAATGATGTTTCTCAAGAAGCTCAAGTTCAGCCAGTTGCTTCTTACACAGGGAATATTAACAGTTTCTGCCCAAACGATGCTGTAACAGAAGCCCAAACTCAGCCTGTCGTTTCTGATACAAGGAATATTGACGGTTTCTGTCCAAACGATGTTGTAATAGGAGCTCGAGCTCAGCCAGTTGAGGTCATCACAAAAAAACGAAAGAAGAAATTTAAGAACGTTTCTACAAATATTGTGAAGATTTTAAGAAATGCCGGTAAAAAATATGTTTCCAACTCAAAAAAGAAAACCGTTTATCCAGCTAAAACGATTAAGCAACCATGTGGAAGTGCATGTCGGCTGAAATGCTCAGAAAGAATATCTGAAAAGTCACGAAAACTTCTTTTCGATGATTTTTGGGGCATGGGTTCATTGATGCGACAAAGAGAATATATAGCTCGTAACATAATAGAAATTAAGCCCAGATATCAATACAAAAAGATTGATTCCAATCGAAAGCCAAAAATGGCTTTCCATTTCGATGTAAACGGCACCAAAGAAAGGGTTTGCAAAACTTTCTTCAAAAATTCACTGGATATTACAGACAGGTGCATTAGAACTGTAGTAGAAAAGAAAAATGCGTCAACAGGTGTTCTAGAAGGAGAAAAGAGAGGAATGCATGGAAACCACAGAAAGGTGCCCGCTGAAATGATAGAAGAAGTGAAAAAACACATTAACAGCATTCCTCGCATCGAAAGCCACTATTTGCGAAAGCAAACTACCAGAGAATTTATAGATGGTGGAAAAACATTGACTGATATTTATTCAGACTACAAAGAGGATTGCATAAAACAAGGATTGCCATTTGTACAACTACATACATACCGAAAAGTTTTCAATAACGATTTTAACATTGGCTTCTTTGTCCCCAAAAAGGACCAATGCGAACAATGCACAATATACAAACTGGCCGAAGGTCCTCAAAAAGAAGTTCTGAAGGAAGACTACGATCGACATCTAGCAGAGAAGGAGAAAAGTCGCGAAGAAAAAGCTAATGATAAAATGAAGGTTTCAAGCAACTTTATCGTCGCATGCTACGACCTACAAGCAGTAATGACGATACCAAATGGAGAAGTATCAACTTTTTTCTACAAGTCAAAGATAAATTGCTTGAATTTTACCATCTCTGAGCTTATAAGAGATAATACTGAATGTTTTTTCTGGGACGAGACGCAAGGTAACCGTGGAGCAAATGAAATAGCCAGCTGTGTCTTGAAATACTTGCAAAAGAAATCTTCTTTAGCTGATGAAGACTTAGACGTAGTTTTCTATTCAGATAACTGCTACGGCCAGCAGAAAAATCAGTTCATCATCGGTATGTACATCTACGCAGTACTTAACTTGAAAGTAACATCAATAACACACAAATTTTTAATCCGTGGACATACACAAAATGAAGGAGATGCAGCACATTCAATGATTGAAAAACAAATAAAAAGAATGCTTAAGTCTGGGCCCATTTATGTGCCTTCCCAGTACGTATCCGCCATCAGAAGCGCAAAAAAACATGGCACTCCATTCACAGTAAACGAAATGTCGTATGACAATTTCTTTGACATCAAACAACTGCCTGTTCCTAGGCTAAACAAAAGTATTGAAGGTGAAGTTGTAAAGTTATCTGATATAAAAGTCATCAAAGTGGTGAAAGTTGAAGATGAAAAGGTAAATATATTTTACAAAACATCCTACTTTGATGATTTCAAGTTAGGTCAATTTAGTTCACATGGGCTCAAGATTCATATAGGCCGAATGCACAAAAATATGCGTCAGCCAATCGCCACAACACAGACGCCGTCGCCTTCAGTGTCTGTTTCTCAACTGGTGAGCCAGGTGCAGCAGGCTGCGCCCCCGTGCCTTCTGGATAGCCTTTCGACCTTGAAGGTGGGTACGCCTGTACTCCGGCACATCCCTAAAGGTGCACGGAACCTGGCGGCGGGCAAGATGTGCGAAATTATTGACAAGTGTGTTGGCTCCAATGGAGTGGAGGACTGGAGCGCGCTTCTCACTTTCGCGTATAGAGCGCTAAAAATTCCTTCGAAGGACGCACCTGGCAATGTGACAACAAAGGTGAAGGCAAACATCGAGTCCTCCAGTTCCAGCTGTTTTGCGGACGAGTCGGGGGGTGTAGCGGAATATCCTAGATCGCACGGGACTCGTAAGGCCATCGAATCCAAAGTGTTTGAAGGTGACCTCCGAGGTGCTGTCCGACTTCTGGTTTCCGACGACTCGTTTGCACAATATGACCCAGCAACGTTAAATGCTCTTGAACTGAAGCACCCGAGTCCATCGCGGCCTCTAAGCTTTCCGTCGGCGCCGGACACGTCATTCACGGCTGTCACTGTATCTGTGGAGGATGTCGCTATGGCTTTGAGTTCTTTTTACAGCGGTTCCGCGGCAGGTTTAGACGGTATTCGTCCGGGGCATCTGAAAGAGCTTACATCCAGCTCTGCAGGTGAAAATGGCCAGCGTTTACTTGAGTGTTTGACAAAGCTTACAAACTTTTTGATGAGTGGTCAGCTGAACCCGGTGGTGTGTCCATACTTGTATGGGGCATCACTTTGCGCACTTGCGAAAAAAGATGGAGGTTTAAGACCAATAGCGATCGGCAGCGTGTTCCGGAGGTTAACGGCAAAGCTGGCATGCCGGTCTGTGAGAGACGTTATGACGGAGTATTTGCAACCGCACCAGTTAGGGTTCGGGTCGCGTAGGGGGTGCGAGGCCGCCATCCATGCGACGCGTGCATTTGTCATGGACCCTGAGCACTCGGACTGCGTATTGCTAAAACTTGATCTACGTAACGCCTTTAACACTCTAGAAAGAGACGTGCTGTTGAGCGAAGTCAAAGATAAAATTCCATCCCTATACCCTTTTCTATATCAGGTGTATTATTCTCCTTCCAATCTTTTCTTTAGTAAAACTCTCATTTCCTCTCAAGTGGGAGCGCAGCAAGGGGATCCACTGGGGCCTCTCGTCTTCAGTTTAGCGATCCACAAGGTCATTTTAGAACTTAAATCTTCTCTGAACCTATGGTATCTAGACGATGGGACCCTCGGGGGTTCACCGGAGGATGTTAACCGGGATCTTGAGACTCTTGTACCGCGTCTCAAAGAACTGGGTCTGGAGGTGAACCCCTCTAAGTGTGAATTTTACCCTTGCAGCACTGGAGCTCGCACACACTTTTCACGCTTCAATTGTCTTTTGCCTGGCCTCAGAGAACTTACATCACTCTCTTTCACTCTTTTAGGGTCTCCTATTTTTGTCGACGGAGTGCCAGAAGCTATTTCTTGTCGCAAAAAGCTTCTCTTGACTGCTAAAGAACGTCTCCAAAATCTCTCTCCACACGTCGCGATTGTGTTACTGCGCATGTGCTTCGCTCTCCCCAAAATTACATATCTTTTGCGAACTACTCCTACCTGGCTTTGTCCTGAGGAAGTCTCTTCGTTTGATGAAGCCTTGAAATCCGCGGTCGGATCGATCCTCAACGTCTCTCTAAACGAGTCTCAGTGGAGACAAGCTGCCCTTCCTATTCGGTATGGGGGTCTCGGGGTGCGGTGCGCCTCTGATGTGGGCTTACCGGCTTTCCTGGCGTCGGCGCACGGGGTGTCAGACCTCGTCACTATAATTTTACATTCCAATGGTGGCGGGACGACGATACCTTTTGCGTCAGATGCTGTGTCAGCTTGGGCGGCCCTCAACGCAGGTGCAACGAGTCCTGTAGCGTCGCACGTGCAGCGTGCTTGGGATGACGTCACTGCCAAAAAAAATAATGAGCAGTTGTTGGAGGGTGCCTCGGGCGCTGATCGGGCCAGACTCAGGGCTGTGTCGCAGCCAGAATCGGGGGCATGGTTGCACGCGCTGCCTTCACCTCACCTGGGCACTTTGTTGGATGACGACTCGTTGCGTGTGGCGGTGGCTCTTCGTCTGGGCTGTAAGGTGTGTGAACCCCATATATGCACCTGCGGCTCCAGTGTGGAGGCCGATGGCCATCACGCTCTGAGTTGTCGTCGTTGCACAGGGAGGTTTCCGCGTCACCATGCTCTCAACGACATAGTTCGGAGAGCCTTTGTTTCGGCGAACGTTCCGTGCGTGCTCGAGCCGCCAGGCCTTAGCAGGTCGGATGGTAAGAGACCGGACGGACTGACCCTGGTGCCGTGGAAAAACGGCAGGTGCCTAATTTGGGACGCAACTTGTGTCAGCACTGTCGCTCCTAGTTACCTGGGTCGCACTGTCCACTCTCCGGCAGCTGCTGCGGAGGACGCAGCCGATAAAAAGAGGCTGAAGTACGCGGCATTAGAGGCACATTATTATTTTGTGCCTTTTGCCGTGGAGACCATGGGCTGTTGGGGCGCAGAGGCCAAGAAATTGGTAAGTGAGATAGGACAGAGGATAAAAGAGAAAACCGGCGACTCCCGCTCCGGCTCGTTCCTGGTGCAAAGGTTAGCCATAGCCATCCAGCGCGGAAATGCAGCCAGCGTCATGGGCACCTTTGCACCGGGTACAGTACGGGGTGGGTTATTTAATTGATTTTATTTTTGACTGTTGTGTTTGTTTATTTATGTAATAAGTGACTTCTTTATGTATATTGACATTTATGAAAAATAAATTAGTAAGTAGTAGTAAGAACAAGATTTTAATAATAATGTTGTTTATGATAAAATTACGAATTGTTTTCAAACACGAAGTCTAAGTTTTTGTTATTTTGATAATACCTATAATAGAAGATAGATAAATTCTAGATTAGGACAGATTTGTTATTATGAGTGTTTGTGGTAGTTTTGACTTTTAACTGTGAGTGTGTGCCAAATAAATAGGATTCAGTAATTATTTTATTGTTTTATTTGTATCTTTTTTATCATTACAATGTAGGTAAAATAACAACTTACAGGTCATTAAGCAAAAAAATTTGAATAACTATGAAACTATAACCGACACTATGCAAAACTTTTTTTTTAAAGGCTTCTCCATGGATAAATAATTAAAAAAAATATTGTGTGCCACTGTATTCTGAAACAGCATTAGTTAAACTGTTATTTTAAGCCGACCAAGAAGCTTTATTTACATTGTTTTAGTTCCATTTCACCCATACAATACATTAATAAACTTTAAACGGCCATACTGTAAAATGAACATTTTCGTATAGTGCCATTTATATTCTAAGGGTGCGATATGTGTTCTTCAAAAGTATAAGTATATATTCCAGTAGATCGCACCGTTATGAACTTGATTTGAGTTTTCGACAGTAAACCGTAAACAAAATTTACTCATGAAAAAAACACTTCCAATAAGTAAGTCACGTGGATATAAATGAGGGTGGAAATTTTTATGTTGCTATTATGAAAAATAAAGCTGCCGTGAACCGCTGTTGAGTCCAACGCATTTTATTCCACGTGATGGGCTATTGTGCTTTATACTTTTGAAGTACCTAATTAAACACAAAACTTGGTAAAAATTTTAACTGTACTAGGCCTAGGTTTCGTTTCAAGGAAATCTCTCCTGTACATCCCCGATGTGTGGCGGCATGAGAGAAGCTACTACAGCAGTCATTAAGAGTTACCATTTTTAGAGTTAGCTTTTAGATTTACACCAAATTAATAATAAAAACAGTGCTTACATTGTAACTTTGAGTGGAGCATATTTTGTTTCCATATGCAATAAAATATATTATACATGTTTCTTTAAGTATTACTTTTTAAAGCACTAACGCCTGCTTTAGCGATATAAATTTCAATGTTTCTTTAATCTTTTTATATAAATAATATATCGACATTTTAATACGTTAGTGACAATTTGGGACATTAAGTATAAATTAAATTAAAGTTGTTTTCCGCTATTGCATAGTGTCGCATAAATAAAGTGGCGCTGGCTTCTTCACAAGAATTAGATATAACGTGTGAATAGTCCAATAACCTATTCCAGTGTTGTAGTCCAATCGAACCACCGCGTCCAACCAGTGCATCTTGTGCTGCTGTCAAACGGCTTTTGTTTTTCTAAGTTTGAAATTTACTGTTAGTGGTACAATACTACTACATTGATTATATATCTATATATATATCGGCGCAACTACAACAGTTCGTCGAGAATAATTAAGTTTAATCATTTGATTGCCCTAAAAATAGTTTATAAATCATCAGTTGATTATTTTTGAGTTGATTACGATGTAAAATTAATGTTATGATTGTAATTTCAATACTTTACCAACAAACTTGTAAACTCGTGCACGTGCGCCGAGTCCTATAAATACGGCCGCACTGTAGGTGCTCGTCTCTCCCCTCTCCATAGCGTTCCTTGACGAAGACAAAGCCGAGTATTTAGCTGATAGCCTTGAGGCTCAGTGTACTCTAAATGTAGATCACGTCGACCAGAAACACCTCGATTCGGTGGAATCTGAAGTCGAACGTAAAAGCTCTATGTCCATCTCTGACCTCCCACTCCTCCCACCGGTAAAATCATCCGAGGTTGTGTCTCTGATCAAGAGCCTCAAGACCCGTAAATCCCCTGGTGCTGATGGTATCAGCAACAAGGTGATTAAACACTTCTCAGTCCCACTAGTCCATCTCTTAGTTAGCATCTTCAATGCGGCTATGAGCAACTGCTCCTTCCCGGACACTTGGAAGCATGCCATTGTCATTGGTATTCACAAACCAGGCAAACCGGCAGCCGAGCCCTCCAGCTACCGTCCCATAAGTCTCCTCAGCTCTCTGGGGAAGATTTACGAGCGGCTCATTGTGAACCGACTCTGGTCCCACGTTAGGTCCAATAACCTCCTTCCCGATGAGCAATTTGGTTTTAGAGCCAAACACTCTTGCGTCCAACAAGTGCACCGCGTAACGGAGCACATCCTAGGCGGTTTCAATAAGAAACCAAAGCCCCAAGGGACCATAGCTGTCTTCCTCGACGTAGCGAAAGCGTTCGACAAAGTCTGGCACAACGGCTTGATATTCAAGCTGTACCAACTGGGTGTGCCAGACCGTCTTGTACTCATCTTACAAGACTTTCTCAGGGATCGAACGTTTAGCTATCGCACCGAGGGAACGCTCTCCTCCCCGCATCCCATTCACGCAGGTGTCCCTCAGGGCTCTGTACTCTCACCCATTCTCTTCTCGCTGTACACCAGCGACATCCCACGATCTGAACCTAATGTTCAGATCGCTCAGTTTGCGGATGATACTGCAATCTACTCTACTGGCTGGTTCAAGGTCAGGCAGAGATGCGCCATCCAACGAGCCATCACCGTAATCGGTGCATGGTTTCGTAAATGGCGGATTGCAGTAAATCCTAGCAAAAGTGCAGCAGTGTACTTCACTGAGACCCGGCGAAATCTCATGCCGTCACCCATAGTCCTATTCGGCGAACCCATCCCTTGGGCTAAATCTGCCAAATACCTGGGCGTCACCCTTGATTGCCAACTCACATTCGCGAAACACATCCAGATTGTTCGCAATAGGGCGGCCTTCATTATGGGTCGTCTTAATCCCCTCATAGGCAAAAACAGTAAAATGTCTCTTAGAAATAAGACGACTCTTTACAAACTTTGCATCCGCCCAATCATGACTTACGCATCTGTAGCGTTCGCCCATGCTCAGAAACGCGACCTCCACAAACTTCAAGTGATTCAGAATCGCTTTATGCGTAGGGCAGTGGGCGCTCCGTGGTACTTGCGGAACGCCGAACTGCACTGCGATTTCACCCTCCCCTCTATTACGCAGTATATGAAAGACTGCTCCCGCCGCCACTTCGACAAAGCTCCCCACCACTCGAATCCCCTCGTGGTCGAAGCGGCGAACTACTCCACTGACATAACCGATCCCCACTTCCTTCCCCCCCGTCGCCGTCCAAGGCATATTTTGGGTGACCCGGACGACCCCATCGCAGCCGTTACTTCGGCAGCTTTAGCGTCGTCCCAAGGGAACCCCGGTAATGGTTGTAGACCCGACCAGGGCTGTGATCCCGATCGCATTGTAGGCTCCGGCCGAGATCTTCTTCGCAGCCCCAGTCGCAGTCGAGGTAATTCACACACACACGATTGTAGTCCCAGCCACGGTGCGGGTGGGAGTATACACCGCGGCCCCGGTCGCGATGTATCCTCCGGCCCAGCAAATGGCTGCGGACGAGGTATTACACTTTCTTATTGTAGCCCCACCCAAAGTACAGTCATGAGTGCACAACGCGACGATCCTGGTCGCGGTGTGGACCCATGTCGCGGAAATGGGAGGAGGCGAGGTACACAAGGTTATGATTTAGTGGTAAACACAGTCAAACACCGAGCTCGCCGGCGAGCTCGAGGCAAAAGTTATGTCTTGGTTAGATTCTCTCCAAATAGTCGTAGAGTTAAAATTCATAGGGCCCACTTTCAACGGTACACTTATGTACCGGGGCGATTCTCTCCTACTCCCCTCTCTCCTGGCGACGGCCCAAGCCGAGGTCCGTACCCTAGTGGTGCCCTTGAGCAAGTCGCCTACTCCTCTCCTTGCGGCGAAGCGTCTTCAACGCTCGCCTTAGGCGGTGCGCCCTCTGCGCCCGCATCTGGCTGAGTGCCATCTGCGCTCGCCAACCGTCCGGTGACGCTGTAAATGCCGGTTGAAGAAGAAGGAAAATGAAGTTTTACTTCGAGGACCCAAAAATGAGTGATCATCATGAAAACAACAATTGTGACGTCAGCAATGCTGACGTCACACTTATTAAAAACACTCCGGAGGTGCTTTCTCCGTCATCAGAAGTGGGATCAGAACAAGCTCTGGTCCCAACCACATCCTCATCGACTTCGGTTCAACCTGTCACGACTGGAACAGCGCAGGGCAGTACCAGGCTGATAGGCCCTGCCTCACTGAACACTTCAGGAGTACCAGCAAACAACTTTAATACCATGCAGCCCATCACAACGGGAATTACCACAGACATGACGTCCACACCAATCGCTGCGGGAGATGATCTCGATACACTGCAAAACAATGCTGCAATCGCCCCTGATTCAGTGTCATCCACATCTCAAGCTGGCCAGTCAGTCCGGATAACTCACAACGACGAACACGCATCAACGGATTAAAACCGGCGAGTATAAAATTCATTATGTTTCACGATATTTTCAACTAGAATCTACAAAAATAAAATGTCTGGAGAGTGATACCTCTGAGCTAAACCATGTGTTACCCTTGAGCTAACCACGGATCCTTGATGCATCCACAAGTGAACCCTGAGATACCGTGGGGACGCCTTGTGGAACTATGGGTAGACACGTATACACCACAGATTCTAAATTAATAAGGCAGTGCACTTAAGATGTCTTAGTGTACTGTGGTAATCTACAAAAATGTCTGGAGAGTGATACCTCTGAGCTAACCATGTGTTACCCTTGAGCTAACCACGGATCCTTGATGCATCCACAAGTGAACCCTGAGATACCGTGGGGACGCCTTGTGGAACTATGGGTAGACACGTATACACCACAGATTCTAAATCAATAAGGCAGTGCACGATGTCTTTGTGTACTGTTTACTAATCAAAAGACTCCTAAGGTTACATAACAGTTGTGTTAATGTAACAAACAAGATAAAGCAACGTAAGTTGTTTACAGACTCACTACTCAGAGAATATCTCATTCTTTGCAGGCCAGCCATAATTAACAGCAGTCTGCGAGAGTTAACGAGGCAACAAGGCTGGTGCAGAGCGCGCACCGCCTGTCAGTAAGGCCGTATCGACGCGGATACAAAAATTAGCCAACAATAATTAGTCAACGTGTAAAACGACAACATGCTGTTGCCTTTATGAGCATGAGAACCACGGAAGCCGAGAGTCGGTACCACTCCTACGAGTTGGAGACACTGGCAGTGGTACGAGCCATAAAACACTTTCGCCAGTATCTATATGGGCGAAAATTCACCGTGATAACGGATTGCAACGCATTAAAAGCGTCAAAACACAAAAAGGACCTTCTGCCAAGGATTCATCGCTGTCGCAATCCAGTTGAGCTTGCAGTCAATGTTATGACAAGAGACTTGAACTGGCTCAAAATTGAACAGCGACGGGATGAAGAACTGCGTCCGATAACGGACAGTCTCAGTGACAATAACCCAGTGGAAGACTATGTGTTAGAGGACAACGTTTTAAAAAAGGAACGTCAATGATCCTGCCTTCGGTCAGCAGCTCAGTACCGTCGTTCCCAAATCATTTCAATGGAGCATTATAAACTCATTTCACACTGCACTAAAACACCCTGGCTGGGAAAAGACACTGCAGAAGATCAGAGAAACCTATTGGTTCAACAAAATGAGTTCCACTATCCGAAGATTTGTGGATAACTGTGTTGTATGCCGAACATCCAAAGGAAGATCCGGGGCCATTCAAGCCCAGTTATACCCCATACAAAAACCAACGGCTGCCTTCCAAGTTATTCATATGGACATAACAGGGAAGCTGGGCACTCCAGATGATCAACAATACGTCATAGTCACCATTGACGCTTTCTCAAAGTACGTTTTACTGTACTTCAGTACCAACAAAAACCCACACAGCACATTAGCCGCTCTAAAACGCACGGTGCATCTATTTGGTGCGCCGGTTCAAATAATAGTAGATGGAGGAAGAGAGTTCCTTGGCGAGTTCAAGGACTACTGTGACGCCATCGGAATAAATATCCATGCTATCGCTCCAGGAGTCAGCCGAGCGAATGGCCAAGTTGAAAGAGTCGTTGCAACCCTCAAAAATGCTTTGGTAATGATTAAAAATTACGAAGCAGAGCAGTGGCACACTGTACTCGAGGAACTTCAGCTGGCAATGAACTGTACAATCCACCGAGTCACCGGTGTTGCTCCACTGACACTTATTACACAACGAAAGCACTGTGTACCTCCTGAGCTTCTCAACCTGGTGGATATTGACAACGAAACCGTTGATATTGAAGCGCTCACTCAACAGGTGCAACAGAAAATGATTCGTTGTAGCGAACAAGACAGACAACGCTTCAACCTACACAAGGCCAAAATCCATCATTTTCAAAGAGGAGACTACGTATTGGTGAAAAATAATCCTCGAAACCAAACCTCGCTTGACGTTAAATACAGCGAACCATATGAAGTTTGTAGAATACTGGATAATGACCGATATCTGGTAAAGAAAGTTGTCGTTAGAGGACGACCTCGCAAGGTTGCCCATGATCAGCTGCCTGCGCCGCGCTCCGCAACCTGGGGATCAGTTGACCGTATCGGCGGGAAACGAATCACCTATTCAACGAGATCCCACTGCAGAATCAAATGAGCCCATTCCGTCGACCTCACGAGAAGGGCTGCAAGTACAGCCAAACCACGACTCGAACCAAGACGACCCATCAGAATAAAAGATAAGTAACTAAATCCAAATATTTCAAATAACTCTCCGAGAATTCTACGAGACCCTTCGAGAATTCTACGAGACCCTCCGAGAACTCTACGAGACCCTTCGAGAATTCTACGAGACCCTCCGAGACCCTCCGAGAACTCTACGAGAACCTACTAACCCTATAAGCATTGATATCCCCAAAAAGACATAGCAACGCAGGTCGCTTACAGACGCACTACTCAAAGAAAGTTATTTCATTTCTTTCAGGTCTACGAGAATCCAAATAATCTACGAGAATCCATAACAATCTACGAGAACCAACGAGGCTGGTGCAGAGCGCGCACCGCCTGTCAGTATGGCCGTATCGGCGCAACTACAACAGTTCGTCGAGAATAATTAAGTTTAATCATTTGATTGCCCTAAAAATAGTTTATAAATCATCAGTTGATTATTTTTGAGTTGATTACGATGTAAAATTAATGTTATGATTGTAATTTCAATACTTTACCAACAAACTTGTAAACTCGTGCACGTGCGCCGAGTCCTATAAATACGGCCGCACTGTAGGTGCTCGTCTCAGTCGCTCTCGAGTCGCCGTACAGCAGTGCGATTCTGTAAAGAATTTTTCATCGTTGCGCTCGTCGACGAGCTTATGGGTGTAACATCTTAGACATCGCTCTTGTTGGCAAGGATGATTCTTTTGGTATTCATTAAGCGAAATGTCATCGCCGATGTTTCATGGATGGTACGAGTGTTGGGAAACAGAACTTCATTATAAACCGGTAAATTATTATTGCCTGGTGTTTTCAGCTTTGGTTTGTCCCTTATAAGGCAAAATAATACATTATTACTCGTAAGTAATAGCGAGTGATAAACAGATGATTATACTTTTAATTTTAAAATTTATTAATCAAAAATCTTTTATTTTGGCCGAACAACACGAGTTTGCCTTTGTTTTATTAAAAAGTAACCTTAAGAATCACTTATCTAATTGAGTCAGATGCAAAAAAGAAAATAAACGTAAAACTATGTTGAATATAATTTGATTAAACTCTGGCAAATAGATTTTAATAAAAAATACATGCAAGTTATACTTACTTGTACTGAATAACAATTTATTTGAATGTCAAACAATTTCTATCGTGTTATTAAAAAAAAAACTTCCGGTGCCACATAACGCAGCACCTTTTGCTGCTTAATTAAATAGAACGGCTGGTAGTACTTATGGAAGCTAGAACTTGACTAGCCAATTTACATGCTCGGCCTGGATGAAATCGAAAATCTACTCATTAGTGATAAGAGTGAAATGAAATAAAATATATTTATTCGGACAGAGTGGATATATCAAGAAATGGCAAAAACGAAACCAGGTTATATGACGTATATTTATTTACATTTTGTAGTAAAAAATAATGCACTTGTCCACCACGTCAAATTAGAAAGTTTCAAAGAAATAATATTTTACAATTTTAATATTTACAATTTATTTAACAATCTTATACTCTGCAGGCCTATTATGTATCTCAGTTG
Source organism: Selenia dentaria (assembly GCA_917880725.1). Classification (NCBI taxonomy): domain Eukaryota; kingdom Metazoa; phylum Arthropoda; class Insecta; order Lepidoptera; family Geometridae; genus Selenia; species Selenia dentaria. The sequence continues at coordinate 23,664,299 of OU862879.1, forward strand.
TTCACAAATATTGATTGAAATTGAAATAAATGGCGGCTCTATGTCACTTTTGTCAGCTTCAGTAATCAACTTACTAACATTTTTGGTTACTGGATTTCTTAAAACTGATACCTTTATAGCCGCCATTTTTCAACATTTGTTAGCAACTGAAATACATAATAGTCTTGCAGAAAAAATAAATGAAGTCAAAATAACGAGGTTCATTCCGCAAAGCCGAGCTGTACGAACTATTTATACATAATGGTGTTTCACAAACCTTAACCAGATTTACAAGATTGGTTTAATAGATATCGTTATTTAATTTTTATAAGCTTTTAAAGTTTTTATAAGTTTTAATTTAAAAACTTATTATTAACTAGTGAATACGGCTAAGTTTTTAAAAAACTGTGTGCTCTTACTACTAAACCTATAGTAGAGCTCACTGAAACAAAATTAGCTTTAAAACTTGTTTTATTGCAGCTGGAAGCAAAAACAATGTAGGTAAGACATTACTAATCTATCATATCATAGATCATAAAGATGCGCGACATTCTCGTGGACCCACTATCAATACTTAGAGTACTGCTTGAACTAATTTTCTACGGTATGAGACACATGAATTATATTATTAATATATTTTCCAATATTCTCTGCTGTTTATAGAAACTGGTAAGTGCAACACTATTTTACGGTTTTGGAAATATCGATTTTAGTATCTCACCGCTAGGAGTAAAAAGTATGCATACAACAAACAAACTAGCATGCTGTCGGAACTACTCGGAAGTATTCGTACTTGGAAAATTGCAAATTGACAATTTCCACATCAACGATGTTGAGCGCCAAGGTCGAGCGTAAATTTTGACATTTGTTGTATTAAATTCGTATTCTCTTATTGCAAACATCGGTGAAACATCGTCACGTGATCTCGTCTTTGCCAACATCCTCGCCGTTATCGTCGATTTTAACTGTCAAATTGAAAAGCTAGTATTTTTGGCCATTTCGAAGACCACACAGAAAATTTACACCACACAGAAAATTTTGGAGTATGCTATAGTGTAGAAAAACATAAAAGCACATAAGCACCATTTACCCTTAGTCCCTTATATACAATTTAATTTATGTACTTGTAATATAATGCGTCGTCATTTAAGTGTGACTGGTATCATAGTATTGCTATTTTTTACCTATTAAGCAAAATAATGGAGATAGAAAGTAACTATAATAATATAATAATATACTTACAAGACTTTGACGCGAAGTTGGGTAAGAGAAGCGAGGATGAGTTGAAAGTTTTCAATTTGGTTATGGGCAACGGAACCGTAGGCGACAGAGGTTGGCCGAATTCCTGGAGAAAGAGGGACTCTTTATGATGAGCTCTTTCATTCCGCAGCCACCTCATAGGAAATGGACCTGGCTGAGTCCCGATGGTTCCACGAGAAATGAGATTGAATTCATTATGACCACCAAGAGACAAATATTGACTGATGTCTCCGTGATCCACAGGATGAAAACTGGTAGTGATCACCGAATGGTAAGAGGCATATTGAAAATTAATGTCAAACTTGAGAGGTCTCGTCTGTTGAAGTCTACGCTCCGACCTACTCGTGTCCATATTCAAGACCCCGAGAGCTTTCAACTTGAGCTGTCCAATCGCTTCGATTGCCTTGAGAACATCGATTCATTGGACGAGATCAATAACAGGTTAGTAGAAACTGTCCATACGGTGGGTTCCAACTTCTTTTACCCTTCTTTCTTCTTAAGCCTCACCGTACAGATAGGCCACAGAAACTCTCCAACGATACCCTCAACCTCATGGCTGAACGACGCTCCTCAAAACTGCAGTCTTCGGATGATGCCGAAGCATATAGGCTACTCGATAAACGAATATGGAAGTCCTTGCGACACGACTTCCGGATCTTTAATACTAATCGTATTAAAGAGACGATAGAGCAAAGAAATGTTAGGAGAGGTAGAAAGTTTCTACGGATGGTTATACTCATGGTAAACTGTTATCAGCTCGTCCAAAGACCCAAGACCCAAGCTGACCTGAAATTATACCGAAGATATCCCGGACATCAGCCTGTACGAGATTAGAATGGCCTTGAAACAGCTTAAGAACAACAAGGCGCCGGGTGACGACGGTATCACATCGGAGCTTCTGAAAACGGGTGGAACACCGGTACTTAAAGTCTTTCTCAAAAGAATCTCTTCAATACCGTCTTACTCGAAGGTTCAACGCCAAAAGCATGGAACAAAAATGTGGTGGTGCTTCTTCAAGAAAGGTGACAACACTTTACTTAAGAATTACAGACCCATCTCGCTTTTGAGCCATGTTTATAAGCTGTTTTCGAAGGTCATAATTTACTGTCTAAGTCGCAGGTTTGATGAATTCCAGACCCCGGAACAAGCCGGTTTCCGAAAACGCTATTGTACCATAGACCACATCCACACGCTACGGCAAGTTATACAGAAGACCGAAGAGTATAACTTGCCTCTTTGTTTACCGTTTGTGGACTATGAGAAGGCCTTTGAATCGATCGAGACGTAGGCAGTGCTTGAGTCTCTCCAGCGGTGCCGTATTGACTATCGGTATATTGAAGTGTTTGTACAAAAACGCCAACATGTCAGTCCAAGTACAGGAGCAAAGTTCGAAGGCAATTCCATTGCAAAGAGACGTTATATCTCCGAAACTGTTCACTGCTGCATTGGAAGACGCCTTCAAAGTCTTGGAATGGCAAGGACTTGGCATCAATATCAACGGTGAGTACATCACTCACCTTCAATTTGCCGACGATATTGTAGTCATGGCAGAATCCAATCCGGGACGACCTCAGTACAATGCTCGATGGCCTCCATCGAGTTTCCGAACGGGTAGGCCTTAAGATGAACATGGATAAGACGAAAATTATGTATAATGCCCATGTTGTGCCTACCCCAATATCAGTTGGGAACTCAGTTCTCGACGTTGTTGACGAATAAATCTACCTGGGACAGACAGTCAAACTAGGCAGATCCAAAATCCGAAAAAGAGGATCATCGAATCCAACTCGGCTGGGCAGCGTTCCGGAAACTTTGCGAAGTCTTCCCGTCAAAAATACTTCAGTGGCTCGTACTATAATGATCTACATAGCATAGCAAGAAATACTGCTGAAAGAACTATAGGTTTGTTAAAGGGGCGGTTTAGATGCCTTTTGGTGCATAGAGTTTTACACTATGACGAAGAAATGGTATCCAAAATTATAATTGCGTGCAGTGTACTGCATAACATCTGCAACCGGCAGGATTGCCCGTTCCATGTATCTCAACATACTTACAACAAGAAGAGTCACGGGTTACTCAAATGTTACGGGCAATTCAGGACGGGGTTGCTGCAGAGGGTGATTTGGAAAACGGTCGTCGATGCCGACAACAACTAATTAATACACTTTGGCGAGCGAGACATGTCACGTTATAGGAGAGATGAGAATAAAGGTTTTTGCCCTGCAGTAGGCATATTTTTCGTATATTAGCTTAAATAAATCATTGTAGTTCATTCTCAGTATTATACTACCATTGACTCCTTGTTTAATGTGACCCGTGAAGACTTGGTAGCCTGTTATGTCAGAATAAAAACATTTGGGGAACTTTTAGTTCAAATTAATACATACATACATAAATAATACAATTTTTTTTATTGCCAAAAGTAGGCAGACAGGTAGGCGGCCCCACCTGATGAAAAGTGGTCACCGTCGCCTATAGACGTTTGCAACACCAAGGGCGTTGCCAACGCGCTGTCGACTTCTAAAAGAATAGCAGTGAAGGTGGGGGAAGGGGGAAGGGTGGGGAGACGGGAGGGGAAGAAAAGGAAAGAAGTGGATTGGGCCACCGGAACATCCCACAAAAACGCAATAGCGATAGCTAAATTACTTCATGTCTGTGTTATGTGGGAGCGTGGTAGTTCCCTGGTCGTGCCGGCTCATTCAGCTGTGGAGTTGCAGCGTGGCACTACACTACTGAAGGGTAGAGGTATACCATATTGAGCGCTCATAAGAAATAGAGTAAATGTGAACGAAAAGAAAAATCAATCAAAACCACTTCTTTTTTAAATGTGTAGGTATGAGTTAAAATAAAATATGTTTACTACAACAATAATCATTGTTTTAATAATTAAAATAAAAAAAAAAACCTTACATTTATATATGTACAAAAAACTGAAATCGTTACAAGCTTCGATGATAAAAAAATATGTCTAAACATCTATATCTCTATCTATACAGATAAACAAATACAATTTGAAAAATTTAATACCAACTTCCATTCTATTCAGTTATTGGAGTATATCTCATAAACTACTGAACCGAATTAGATGAAATTTTAATGGGACCACACGGAAAGCATCAGCTTTCAAACAAAATTATTTTGAGAATATGTTCACCCAGTCAAAAGTTGTGAGGTAACAAACATAAAAAAAAATACAGTCGAATTGAGTACCTCCTCCTTTTTTTGGAAGTCCAAGTCGGTTTTATAAAATTCAATTTATATACGTAAAATAAACTTAAACCATTACAATCTTCAATGATAAAAAAACATATCTATATATATCTCTATCTATAGAGGTGTACATATAATTGAAGTGTCTGTTCGATTCTTTACCCGTGTTACTCGTGTTACTACCAGTAGTAACACGAGTAAAATTTTCGTCCGTGTTACCACTAACTGCTCTAATAGTAACACACTACTGGCTAATATCATTGTTGAAACTTCTTCCTTTATCCCAAATCGTTGACATATATGATTTATTAAACACAAATGAAATAAGAACTAAAATTTTACCACAAAATGGAACCGACTTCAACACAAAAAAGTGCGAAATAACTAATTGTTGAAGTCAGCACCATGATAGTACAAAAGTACCTATTCCTATGATCACAATGTTGTGCGCATTATCCTTAATTTAAACATCATTGGTGCATGCTGTGACCATGTTAGAGACAGCTGGGTTATGGCATTAGCCATAGCTTGCTGTCCCAGTGCATGCGCTTCATGGGCTCTGGCAGACATTAACTCTGCTTACGCGACTTTCCTCAATGGCAATGAACCTCTCTGTTAGGCTTGCCATTTCGGAACGTCGTTGTGCTGGAGGAAACCTGTGCCTTCGACGTGGAGTGGTAGCACGTTGGCGTATTGAAGCTGCTGGTGACTGCTGAAAATTTCGACGCCCTGAGCGTTGTTGTTGCGCAATGGCTGAAAATTATTTTTTATTATTGATTAAATCTTGTTTTTTTTATGAGTACTTACTGATTCTTACATTTTATTATCGCATATTCCGATGTAATATACACTTTAGCACTCTACTTGTTGAGGCGATGCCGACATATCGGCGTGCCAATTAGGTATATCGGCTGATATATTATCGGTATCGGAATCGGTATCGTTACATCCGTAATTTTAATCATTATTGTATGTAATTACCGTTTATACTTTATGCATTTAGTGAAAAGCTGTTAATTTGGAATTACAAACGGACACTTCGATTTATTTATCTGTGTAGATATAGATATGTATTAAAAACGTATGTTAATGTTATTAAATCCCACTGATCCCACTAATATTATGAATGTGAAAGTTTGGATGAATGGGTATATGTTTTCATACCACCTGCTCGAAAATGTCCAATTACATATCACGCAATATCAACGTAAAGCAAGGCATTACGTGTGCGGGGATGTAATTTTGTATGAAACTCCCTTGGGTGTAAAGTGATTTGGATTTGAAACGTTAGTGATAGGAAAACTCTTAGTACGGAGACAGCATAAAGAAAAAAAGGCTCGTAATGATTGTACTATTAGTAGTGCGTTCGAGTAGCCCTAAGTTGGCGAAAATAACGCTCTCACAAGGGCGTTCGAATTGGGAATCTATGGGTGAAAATGTCGTTTATGGCTGTTTTTGTTCAGCGTTCGAAAAGCTAAAAAAGGGTTATTTTGCCGCCAAAATTGAGCTTTACGAACGATTTAACTAAAGAGCCAACAATAGCAACGCCACCAATGCCCTTATTGCAAAACGAACGCATCTATGGAGTGTGATGTTGTGCGCCGCATTGCTATGGGTTACGCACGGCCCCGCTCTGCGCATTGCGCATTCAAGGTCATAGTTGAAGTTACGTGCTGCTATCTGGTGTTTGGTGATAGTCAAATTTCATAAAATATTTTTTTCAAAGTGGTGCATGATGCCGAAATATCGGATTCTCCAAAAGCTACTAAATCGTGGTCTACATCTCGTGATAACTAATTATAACTTAGTTAACAACCGCCAAAGTCTAAAACAGTGTTTTCCTTTTACCTTATGTTCCTTCCAAAGATATTACTCTGTCCCTCTATAACAAGACAAATGTGTCTAATTTGAATATTAACTAGTAATGTATTTTACTATTAACTGCTATTTTAAAGCTCTGCGTTTTTTGTCTCGCAGTAGGTATGAAAATTAGAGTACGCACCTCGAGGATAAAGCCTGTCTTCGTCTAGGGCGGCTTTAACCCCTCGCTTCACTCAGGACTCTACACAACTCTCTCGTTTCGCTCGGGAATTACATCTTAATCCCTCGCTGCGCTCAGGGATTAACCTAAGAGTCCCCGTTACACTAAGGTTCAATATACCGCCCATGACATAAGACACTGCTTTACTCCCTCGGTGCATAATCTCCTATTGTTGCTCTTTCACGCTCAAACGGCTAGGCTAATTTTAATGAAAGTTGGTATGGAAGTAGATGAGGTACTGGATTCCGACACCACTGACAGAGAAGTACACTGAAGGCCGACTCCCAAAAACGAACTACAAAGTTTGATTTGACGAATTTCGGGTTTTCTACGAAAGTGAAACAGCACAAATACAGTCGAGGGTCATGAAATGTAATAACAGTTCTTTTTTTCATGATGATGATTTTATATTTGTATGTAGGTACTGTATTTTACCCACTATTTATATCTCAAGAACGTCTTTACCGATTTCGACGAAATTTGGCCAGGAGATAGATTATATTGTAATCATCATCCATCACCACGGAGGTAAACATCAGTCCGGTCTTGAGTGAATCGCCTGCAATACTTACTAGTTGTTTTTAAACACAACATAACAAATATATTCCTCTATATATTATCATCGACAGGTTAAGCAGTGGTGTTTTACAAGGATACTTTTATCATTATTAGCATTCATCACTATGAGGTGAAACAATAGTCTAGCGGTCATGAGTAAATTGATACTTTCGCCTATATATCCCCGAAGGGATAAGCAGCGGTGTTTTAATTCGTTACTACGATTCACCGGATATGTTTTTGGTCTTATGTTATAGGACGAGCCTATTGCCATCTACGGGGCACTGTTCAAAACTTCGGACTTTTATTGAAAATATCTATCTTTGTCAGAACAACCCAGTAACTGTCCAATCCGGGGATCGAACCCAGGACCTCGAGGTTCCAATAGAGCACTTCCACCACTACACCAAGACCACACGCCCTAACTAATCAACCGTTCATGATGAAATTTTGCATATTAAAGTGGCACAGAAAAGAACATATTATTATAGGAAAAGGAGATCCTCTTTATGCGCGGGTATTACCGTGGGGAGCAGCTAGCAGGCACGGATTCAGCCCACAAAAAGTTATGGTCACAGCCAGCAGAAAATCGGCCAAGTGCAAGTTGGACTATGAAATCTCTCATGATCGATATAGTATCAAGCCGCTCGCCTGATGTTAAGCGTCACGCTTGCCCATAACAGTCCAGTGCCAATCCGAATTTTGGACTGGGTACAGCACTTCAATAAACTGTGCATGGTAATGCACTGCGCTTTTTCCTAGGATATTATAAGAAGTTCTTGCGCTGTAACTTCGCTGGAAACCACAACAATAGGTATCAAATGAAGACAAATTAAATAAAGAAACGTTGCTTTTTCGCGAAAAGGTTACTATTACATTAAAAACTTATATTATCTTACAGATCCCAAGATTGTAGAAACTATAAATGTTGATGAAATGAGGCATATGATCTGCAGCAATAATAAGATATTTTTACTTTTAAAATTGTAGACATATATATATTAAAATAACCTTGTTCCATTGGTGCCATTATTTAATACATCCGCTGCCATCACTATTGAGCACCATGGCAATTTCTAGCCCCATGCCTCTTTAGTGCGGTGACGAGCATTTGACGACCGTGCATGTCCAGTGGCTAGCCACATCCTGGTCTCCATGAATTTTACCAGTGTTTCCATTTGAGTTGCAGAAGTGCTGCATTGCGTGACACTAGAAGTTGTGTAACAATTTATTGAAAAAATCGTTTTACATTATAGTAACTAGTTCATATCCAAATTAATAGATAGATAAATAGATATAATCTTTATTGAACACCTTAAAATTAAACAACCATACAGTTATACAGCTTAGAACAGTGTAACAATAGGCGGTCTGATCGATCAAAGCTCGAAGGTTGTCTCGAAGAGATCTTCGAGACAACGTTTGAATGGAAAGGAATATAACAGCAGAAAAACAAGAATAGTGTTTCACTTACTTGCTTCAGAAATAGGTTCCTCCATAACTTTTCCAAATTCTCCGGTTTGTGTTCAAATCAAATGTTTTTCAACCACATATATAAGTAGTATAATCTATGTTTTCAACAAACAAACGTCACGTATAATGTTTGTCAATGGACGTCACACATATACGTTTTATTTCTTATTTTACATCTGACTGACAAGGACTAGTGACATTTATTTAAGGCAAAGAGTATAATATATATGATATAAGGCATAGACTAACATTAAATAAACATAGGGTTTATTTTACTACAAATCGTAAATAAGGTTAACTCGTGTCGTTTAAACAAAATAAAAGATAATATGGTTATATTTCTTTAAATTGTACGTTGTAACATTAGTTTATCACTCGATATTACATAATAATGTTTGATTTTGTTATATATGGAACAAACAGAAGCTTAAAATACCAGACGATAATAATTTACCGGTTTATAAAATGAAGATCGCTTTCCCAACACTCAACATCCGCGAAGCATCGGTGAGCTCGCTCGACGTAGACATCGACCACGATGACTTTATGGTTAGTGAATACCAAAACAAACATCCTTGTCAACAAGAGCGATGTCTCCGATGTTACATCGGTAGCTCGTCCACGGACGCAACGATGAAGAATTCCTTAGAGAATCGTACGGATTGAAGTAATAATGTTTACCAATTAAAAGTAGACCTTATTTCATCCAGCATTGGGATGAATAAACCGTGTGTATTTCATCGTATCTCTTTCTCGCTTGCAGTGGCTGCGTCACCCCGGATATTTTATGAATATGTGGTGCAATGCAAACAATAAGTCTGTATTTTGTGTATGAAAATTAATGATTTAAAAACATTGTTATGTTCATTATTATATTTATTTAATCACAACAGTCGGAACGGGTGTGGGCAGGCTCGACGTAAAAAGAAAGATGTTATAGGTAAGTTCAAAGATTTGATTGACTTCGTCGTTTTAAAATTAACCTAACAAATACATGGTTTTTTTCTCGGTTTCCATTTTTTTTCATAACTTTACAGTCTTCGATTTTCATGTTGTGGAAATCAGAGATATTATTATAATATTATAAAGTTATATTTTATTATAAAATACCTAAAGTATCTGTCCTCGCCTGTATGTGTCAATGTCCATTCATTTGGTATTTATCCTTTAATTGATTTATACATCATTTCAACATGCAAGAAGGCAATTTTAAGAGACAAATCACTTTCATTTGAATTTTTGTAACAGCCATCATATTGCCGGCTATGGGCAAACTAAAATCTTTCGCAGTGCGTTGCGTATGCCCACAGCAGCGTAATCGGCGTTGGGCTATTTTCAAGCTTTACGAATGCTTCTATAAGTTTTTCCTTCATCGGATAAAATTGACAGTAAAGACGAAGATGTACGCAAAGGCGAGGTCACGTGACGATGTTTCGCCGATGTTTGAACTAGAGAATACGAATTTCATACAACAAATGTCAAATTTGAGGCTCGCCCTTGGCGCTCAACATCGTTGCAGTAGAAGTTGTCAATTACTAAGTTTGTGAATACGAAATCTACATCTTGTCGATGTTTCACGGATGTTGTCAAAAATACAACGATGTTTGCTCTTACAGAATCGCACGGCAGTACGGACCTCTTTGTGACGTTATTACGCTGCTCGTTGAATATACGAAGCTTATAAAAGTACTTGTGAAGTTTTACTTCGAGGACCCAAAAATGAGTGATCATCATGAAAACAACAATTGTGACGTCAGCAATGCTGACGTCACACTTATTAAAAACACTCCGGAGGTGCTTTCTCCGTCATATATATTATACTACATATCATAATGACATACCGACCTAACACCTACTCTTTTTTGGGAATATATATATATATAAATAGAAATCTAACCTTCTAACAATATCTATAAAGGGAGAACCACTACTGATCCGCATAGTTGGGGTAAGGGTGTGCAGATTACGTGCTTATTGTCAGCAAAATGTGTCATGTGAGAGTAACCGTTCCGACTAGAACAACCGGAGGAAGCGAGGGGTTCAAGCCGCCCAAGACGAAGAAAGGCTTTATCCTCGAGGTGAATACTCTACTTTTCATACCTACTGCGAGATAAAAAAAACTCAGGGCTTCATAAAAATAGTTTATTTAAAAGTAAAATAAATTAGTAGTTTATAGTAATATTGGACACATTTGATCAGTTATGGAGGGACAAGTGTAATATTTTTGTTAGGAACAATTTATGGAAGTGGTTAAATTAACACAAAACACCGTCTTTTGTTTCAAATTCAATACAATCGCGCCTTTTATCGTTTGTTTTTCTGTGTGCTGTCTTAGGTGACCAGTTCAATTTTCGAATAAACTCTCTTCATAATGCTATATATAATACCTATCGTATCTACTCCGTAGTAAGAGTTCCTACTAATATTGTTCCAAATCCAAATCATTTTAATTCCTCGGGAGTTTCATACAACATTACCTCCCTGAGGATGCCTTGGTTTACGTCGATATTGCGTGAAATATAACACATTGTCGAGTAGGCGGTATGAAAATATATTATGTAACTTTACAACTCTAGAGAGAAAAATACACATCCTCGATTGCTGCTCAATAGATGTCGCTCCGTAACCATACGACGGTTAAAATCAAATACAGAGTTAAAGTTCCGGAAGGTATGCTTCGGTGGCTTAGCAGTCACGGCGTCCGACACGGATTGTCGGAAGACGCGGTTTCGAACGTTCGAGGATGTACATGTTTCCCTCTAAAATTACACAATTATGTCTAGCTTAGCAAGCGTTAGTGCTATAAAACATTTAAATAAAATTCAATTGCATTATGATTTTACACAATATGTTTTAATAGGCCAATTAGTTACGCATATTAAAATTACTATTAAAACTAAACTCTCTCAAAAAGGTTTGTACAAAATTTCGGATTACTTGGAGGATAAAACAGCTTGGGACTGATCACTCCAGGATCACGAGGAGGGAAGTCTGGCGCCCATTGTTCGCGGGTTCGGTCTCCGAGGCAGTTGCGGCGCGCCATGTGTTCTGGCGTGCCGCGAAGAGAAGGGTCTGGCAACGGACAGCCGCGGCGGGTTCGCGGTCGTGTGCAAAATCTGTCCCGCGTTCCCGCCAAAAGCGGCAGTGACGGAACACCCCGGGGTTTTGGTGGTATCCATAAAGAATTTCCCCGGGACAAAAAAAAGGATCTACATACTCGTGTATTACCATGTCAAAGTGTAGCGTGTCTTGCCCTACTGATACCATTATTATGGCCTCTTTTGGTAAGGCATTGGAGCAAAAATAAACGAACATTTGTTATATACATTAAAAACTTGGCGATAAAAAAATGTACAAAGACAAGCCCGCTGAGTTTCTTGCCGGATCTTCTCAGTCGTGGTCGCGTTTCGATCCGGTTGTCGATTTAAGAAATAAATGTAATATGACAATTTGTAAGTCCCGCCGTAGGCCTATACAGAATAAACGATTTCATTTCATATAAGTGCGTACTACACATGTGTATCGATCAATCGATCAGCGCCACGTTTCGTATAGCAACTATTATGTAGTAATGCGCCGCGACTTTATTACGCACTAGGAGTAAATGTATTCACGTCTCTTTCCAGAAACTAAAGCATATCATCAAAACTTTGACTTTAGTACATAATATGAGCGTCAATCATATGCCTCCCGCTCAGCGTCATTTATTGAGGTCGAGCTGATAAGATGAATTTCAATGACATTTCAACAAACTAATTTAAAAAAATAACATAGAAACGTGCTAAGTTAATATTTTGGTGACATTAAAAAAAACTAGCACTATTTAATTGCCAAGATGCAATCTCCAAAACGGATATAAAAAATAAAATAAAATCGAGGAATACGTATTTTATACCATACAATATACACGAGAATGTCGTTTTTGTAGCAGTAGGAATAATTACTCTTTGTGATTGAGTTCGTCCGCAGATGTACTGCCTCTTTATCCGCGAAGCAGTAATGTTCGCAATACTGTGTTCTGGTGGGAAGGGTATGGGTGCCGGCGAAACTTAAAACGCTTGCAAACGACATATCTTAAATTTTACGTTTCTTTTCAGTGAAAGGGCGTAAATTTCGTCATCGTGTAGGTTGTAGGTTCGTGCTGTATAAATTGATGTAAAACTACCCACAGTTAAATAGTATAATGATATGTATTGTCATTCTAAGGTGTTACACTAACGTAGATTTTAGTATGAACATAATGAGAACTACCATAGTTTAGAGAATTTTATACGTTTAACCGATTTCAAAAAAGGAGGATGTTCGACTGTAGGTACTTTTTTATGTATGTTCACCAATTGCTTCCCCATTTGTGGTTTGATTATCAAAATTATTTTGAAAGAGTATACTTCTGAGGTGGCCCCATTTAAATTTCATCAAATTCGATCAAGCAGTTTTTGAGTTACACTCCAATAACTGAAAAGTGTTTCGCCTATCTTGATGATAGCCATAATGACGGTGAATGACAATCGATCCCGTAAGTAGCAAGGGTCACTAAAAAAAGCGGTTTTTTAATGATAGTTCAAAAGTACCTTTTATCACAATATTGTGCGCATGGTACCGGCTTCAACAAGTTATTTCACATTTTGTAGTGTTTGAAGTCGGTTCCATTTTTTAGCTGACTAGTGTAGTTTGGTGTTCCGAACAAGCAAATTACCACCATCATGTTACCAATGAAATGTTTACATTGTGCAGGTTTTCGACGAGTTGCTGCTAGATGCCGACTGGTCCGTGAACGCGGGCATGTGGATGTGGCTATCCTGCTCCTCATTCTTCCAACAGTTCTTTCACTGCTACTGTCCCGTGCGCTTCGGACGGAAGACTGATCCCAATGGAGACTTTATAAGGTTGGTACAACCTAACAAGACTTAACAGCACGATCGTTGAAATGTTTTATAATTATTGAATTCTGTGTATTAGGAATATTATAATTATGCTTATTTTTGGAGACGACACTGCCTACTGCAACCCAGAGTATACTAAAGCAGTAGACAGGGCTTCAACCATTTCCTTGGTGATTTATTTTTAGAAAAACTAAAACTTTTTTATCGTTTTAATATAACCGCCCTGAATTTCACTCAAAATTCAAAGCGGGATCCTTTTTGCAAAATGTTCCTAATGTATAGATGCGTTTATACGTAGATCGTAGTGGCCATGTTCCAAGTAAAACGAACGTACTGTAATTGACATTTTATAATCCACATCTCAGTTACTTCTGAAGATCTATTTGTACATTGGTGTGTTTGAGCCATATATTGGTTTCAATCGGAGGTTTTCCAATAGGAATACAACAATGATGTCTAAAGCTTTTAAGAGATGTTGTTTATGCATATCACCGGCAGCTTACACCTCGATACATTTTGTCCGTAACATAAACATTAACCGCCTTATTATAAAACGTGGACTAAAGATAGTCCCGAATTCCAACCATGGTTTAAGTTAGACTCGGGTGTATCTTAAGTCCACGTTTTATAATAAGGCAGCAAAAATTTGCGATTGTCACGTGACGGGGCAAGTGAACGACGAGGAAACCGACAAATTCTACGTATTACAGAACTCCTCTTTATTCTATTTTAACAGCGTGGTCAGCATAAGCATAGTTAAAGATAATAAATAACTTCGTGGAACGCATTTTAAACTATTATTAACCGGCCCAGATACAACGCGCCCAATTTCGTACGTACATATAAACGCCCGTTCTATATACATCGCGATACCTTGGTTGCTTACTGTTGCTACCAGTCGCATTGGTTGCCACCTTGCGCATTGTGACAGCCTTGAGTCGATTTCGAGATTCGGTCGACAGTTAACATATACATATATACACGAGTATACCTACAATAAAAACTGTGCACTTTTGCTTCGCGGTAGAATATCTAAACACAGCGGTGTTATCAGCTAAGAGTTTTCTCGAAGGTCTCTCACTATCCCACTATTCATCCAGCGGGAAACCGCTAAGTGTAGGAAGGATCAAGATCAGTGGGCCGAGCACGAAAATCTGTTTAAGTGTAACGTAATCGCATCATTAACGTCTTTAGTACAAACTGACACTTATCTAGTACAATAGTGGCACAGATAACTCATAGTTTGTACTGAATACGTAAACGATACACTTAACCAGATTTTCGTGCTCGGCCTACAGGGAGAATCATTTATCAAGTTATTGTTTATTTTAAATTTAGTGGACAAAAATATTCCTATTACTACAAAAAAAATAGAAACATGCATCAAACATAAAACCGACTCCTTTTTCGAATTCGTATAGTGGAATACTTTTTTCCAAAGTTCAACTCATAGAACTAAGTTAGTGGAATAAGTCCTAAGGGATGCGTAAGTGCAACGTAACGTGTCGTTTGCGTGAAACAGTACAAACTCTCATTTATCTAGCTAGGGCAACTGTGACACAAATAAGTCATCGTCTGTACGTCGAAGCGTAACGCGTTGACGTTTGCGATACGAATAGTTTTTCGCGCAAATTGTTTGTGCTACGGCCTATGAGAGTTTCCGTGTCGAGGGCAGCATATAATTGCCACGTGCAATAAAGAGTGATTGTGTTGTTACTAGACGGTACATCCCAGCGCTACAGCAGATGCCAACGCGGTACATCCACGAGCCGTGGGTGGCGCCCGAGACGGTGCAGCAGTCTGCGCGTTGCATCATCGGCCGCGACTACCCGCTACCCATGACGGACCACACCAAGGCCTCGCAAATCAACCTCGAACGAATCAAGCAAGTGTACGCGCATCTCGCCAAGTACAAACCACAAGGTATACCTCCCTCATGTGTAGTAACCCAACAATGGCAATCGTTTATCTTGTTTATTTTTCCTACATTTGTGTTTCTTATATCGAGGACTATATATTAATATATTAATATAGTCATCGATAACAACTAGAAGGCGGGGGAAAATCCAACAATGGATATCGTTGATCTTGTTTATTTTTCTTAGATTTGTGTTTCTTCGAGTTATGACGTGTAATAGTGGTGCAAGAGTGTAGGCAAAGTGAACAAAACCGTGACACGTTGTCTACGTGTTCTCCTCGTCATACCTCACACTTATATAGTCCTCGATAACAACGAGAAGGCGGGGTTTCCTAGCTGTACCTAGTTTTAGACTTGCTAAGACTAATAAGTCATTCTTAGGAAATTGTGTGCGTTTTTACAATAAAATCCCAAAACACATAACTGAGCTTTTGTTGACTGAGTTGACTGTAAAAAACGTTTTAAAAAAAAAGCTTACTATAAAGTTCGACATTATATAGAAGATAAAGATGCTTGGAATACTCCACTTCTGGCAAGCTGTCTCTCTGCCACCCATAAAATGTAATATTTGTAGTACCTAAGTAGAAACATTGTAAACATCTATATAAAAAGAATGGCCCCGAGTTTCTTGCCGCTTCTTCTCGGTAGGCTCTATATATTTTGGAACGCGGTAGAGTCTTTAAAGTACATTATAATGAAAGTTCACGTTCATAAGTGCGTCTTTGATGCCTAAATTGAATAAATGATTTTGACTTTGACTTGACATGTATAGGGGTAAATAAGAACGGGCGGAAGATAGCGGGGAAAACCCACACAATAGTTATCGTTGATATTGTTTATGTTTATTAAATTTGTGTTCTGGTTTTGACGTGTAATAGTGATGCAAGATTGGGACCAAAGTCAACTTTTAGTAATGCATCCACCGCATTACTACAAAATAACCCGGACAGGAGATGACAGACTTATTAATGTGACTGTGACTATACTCTGAGTAATTGAATAAATATTTATCTTGATGCAACTTTATTTATTAACATAATTAACTTGAGGAATGGCAAATGTACAGACGTACGAATCCACTTATAAAGTTTTAAAAAATCGACAAGGCAAGCTAAGAGCGCTTCGAAGAGGAGTTCACCTTGGTGTTTTAACTGATCGACAACGGTTATATTATTTTAGGACAACAGTCGTTAAATCGGAGGCATTCAGATGGTCTGAACAGAAAATTCCGACACTAGGGCTGGTTTCTAAGTAATCCACTTAGCCACGCTGGGAGCACGTGGTAGAAGACAAATAAACATGCGAAGGTTATTGATCCAAAACCTTCGCTAAAGAAAGAGTCGAAATGCACAAATTATCCAGTTGTAATATGTTCTGAGTCACTACTAGTTGGTTGCGTTTGGTCCTCATGCAATATTATAATATTTCTCCTAATTTATTCTGTAGCCTTGCATCGCAGTACCACATGCTCTCGTCTTCTGGCATATAACCTCTGCTGCTTTCCGTAGTTCTAAACTTGGAAATTTAACTCCGTTATTACGCAGTACTCCGTTATTAACCCTTTTAACAAAAGATTTATGAATGAAACGCACATGAATTTACGTCTCTGGTATGTAAAGGGTTAAACCAACCATATGACGTAGGTCTTATCTTGGTAGTTTTTGTAAGTTGTTTGATATTTTCTTAATCCGATATGGGAACATAACTTTTGCCTGAAGTCTGTTCGGCTGCAGTTTGTTGTTCTTTTTTCGTGTGTGCACGTAGAAGATTTCTGTCCTCCATTGCAGTGGGTTTTGCAGAGTGCTACTACGTCGTCACAGATCTGTCTTCTGGTCGCTTTTTTGCCAGAATATCAGCCTTGTTATTGCATGTGCATGATATATTTATGGCTCTTCGTCCATTTTACTATAACCCTGTACCTACTTGTTTGCGAGTGTATGCAGTGCGGTATGGCACTCAGATACCACTCTCGGTCTTGTCCTAGGTTTTCTGAGTGCGTATATTGTTGCTGCACTATGCGTATGCTGTCGCAAATACCACAGCTTCCGAGTCGTATTCCTCAGCTGGGTCTCTTTTGCTGAGTTTTGCCAATACTGTTCTAGTTGCTAGCCAACAGACCCATGGTTTCTGTCTGCAGAACAGTGGTAGTCTTGCTCAGAGCTATGTTTTCTTCAATTCCAAGTTCTGGGTCAGAAGTAGCCACAGCCTACCCCTGTCTTATTTTTTGCACCATCTGTGTATATGCTATAGATATTGATGGGTAAAAAAGAATCGTCGGAAGCTTCGTGTTCAGTCACCAGTTTGTACCTCTTGTGATGTGTTAGCAATTCTGTCGCTGCATTTGCTGACTGATCTGGCACGACTTTCGTGGCGTGTTCTAAGATTCTACATTTATTTGTAATTTGTCCTGTGCCTTTCCATCGCTTGTTGATTCTATCCTGAGTGTTGAAGCCATCGCCTCCTGTTGAATGTGGAGATACAGCGGGGTCAGACCCCTTATATATTATATTATAGGATTATATCGAGGGCGGCAGATGGTGTTGTTTTCGAGCAGGCACTAATCAGTGAGCATGCTAGTCTTTGCATCTTCTGCAGTTTCTCTGGTGTAGTTGTTAGGTTTGTCCTAGGCAACATACGACAGCATATACACAGCCATATGTTAGGACAAGCCGCGTAGGGCGGGTTTGCGGTCGTGCGCGAATCCGTTCCCGCCAAAAGCGAACTATGACGGTGTATAGGCATAGCTTTGGTTTGAGTCCCTAATCTTTACCGACGGCTCTGGTACACTGCCATAGTATATTTGTAGTTTTGGTGTTTATGTGTGTTATATGTTTTGCTCACACTAATTTGCTGTCTAGCCAGAATAGAAGATCTTTGACTCCTTGACTTAGTGTTCCATAAAGTTTAGGGAGTTTGAGTTTTACGTCTAGTTTTCTGGTGAACACTTAGTTCCGTTTTTTGTGGTCACAGATAATTTGTGACGGTGGCACCACCGTTCGACTACTCGAAGTGCCCCTTGCATTTCGCATAGAGTCATTAAAAACAGTCGTCGGCATATACTATGGTGAATATACCGTTCTCGTTTAGAAGTTAAAATAGTTCGTTCACCACTACCACCAGAAGGGCGATAAGACGCCCCCTTGTGGATAGGCTTTAGTGTCGATACAGTGTGTTGCTTTCTATGTATCTATACTTACTGCTCTACTGGATACCATATTTGTGATGCACTTATTTACTCTTCCATCCACCTATCGATTCTTCAGCCCTTCCTCAATGCTGAAGAATGTTGTTTAGTCAAAAGTTCCTTTAATGTCAATGAAGGTTACTTAGCATGACTGCTTATTATCCAGTGCTGATTCAATGTTATGGACCACCATGGGGAAGAGCATTCTCTGTTCATTTCGCAGTTATGTATGTTGGTTCCTATGCACCGGTTTATTAATTAGCGGTCCATTACGAATGTATTTGTCACATAATCCTTCCAAAGTTTTCAGGAGGAAGGAGCTCAAGCTTGTTCGCCTGAAATCCTTTGAATTTCTGTAATCAGTTATTTCCGGCGTTATTAAGAACACTACTTTTAATTATCTCCATGCTTTTAACTAGACATGCTCTGAAAATGGCTATCAGGGATGTTTGATCCCATTGTGGCTCCAGGGTAACTATGCAGGAAAAATTGCGTCTTGTCGTGCAGCTTTATACAGTTGGAAGGTACTGACAACACATATCAGGGCTTCCTCTGTAATAATGGCATCTGCAAAATTCTAGAGCTTGTGTTTCTCATTCTTCCATTGTCTAGATGGAAATCCGGGAAGCGAATTTGAAAGAGACGTTCATATTGCTCTTGATGACGTATGACGATGACGTGTATGATCCGTTCGGTTTCTTGAGCGTACCAAGTTTTACCTGGGTATCTTTCGAGACAAGTTTTTTCAGTCGTGCTGTTTCGCTCTGTGACTGTATAGAGCTGCAGTATCATTTCCACGAATTATTTTGGGATATTTGTATATCTACTTTAAGCTTGTGTCATGATTTCTTGTAATAATTCCCAGTCTTCTTTCATAGTGGTGTTCATGGCTCTATTAAAGAGGTGCCTTTTCTTAGTTTGCCTAGTTCTAAGTTCCACCATTTTGTTTGCAATAGTTATCATGCTAGTGTCCGTTTTTAAAGGACATGAATCCTCGTAGTAACTTATGAGTGCTAGTTAAAGAGCCAACCGAGCTTTCTCGAACTCCGACGGTGGAAGCTAAGCAGTCGGGACTAATGCAGTTATTTGGTCAGTGCATTGTTTAAACTTTTCCTAAACGTAAATGGTCAGTTTTCTTAGGCTTCTTGATTCTGGATCTACAGTATTCAGGGTGAATCTAACCTTTTTGAATTATCTGAGCAGGAAATTTCATTCGTTGATACTCTCCAGTCGCTCATGATCTCGGCGATTCCAGTGGTGGCTATTGTCATATCGATAATAGTCCTTGTCCAAGATGTAGCAAAATTAGGTCCTAAAATGCTGAGGTTATGTTTTGATGTGAAAGCTATTACATCATTACTTCTATCATCTGTGTCTGGACAGCCCCATACTGTGCTATATTAATTTGAGTCGCAGCCCAAAACTCATTCTAAGTTGTTATTTGTGCAGAACTGCATTAAATTTCAAGTGATAGCGAAGGAGCTTCAACTTTGCCATCCATATGCTGACGCTAATATAATGGTGCTAAGCTTACTTTCTAGGCCATTCTTCATTTTTACCACAGTAACATCATTAGTGCAAAGATGTGTCAATAGTGATGCTTTGTAGGAGCTGCATTGATAAGCAATAAAGACTAAGCTGATAAAATCCAACTTTTGTTCTGCAAGGGGGGAATAAAAACATTTTTCCGCAGAGCGTTAAATCCACTCACCTTTCCCAGAAGCAGGTACGGTTCCTGGACCAGTGCTATTGTATGCGGTTGCTCTTCAAGAGTTCTTCGCAGGGCAGCGGAGCCTGTGAGACTATGTTAGAGGTTATTTTGTATGATATTAATTTACCTACTCTCGTATATCCTGGAACTGCTGCCGGAATTGCATTATAGTTTTTGTTCGTATTATTTTTATTTGTGTCATGCATTCTTAAAAATGTAGTACTCCTATCTCTACTTTATAAATTATTGCGTGTGGTTTTAAGAACCAATTGCTTTATTCATCCAAGGTCTGTACGAGAGAGGTCATGGGCCTGTCCATAACCATTGAGGCGACAGAACATTTAGGCCCATACAATCTCCCACAATGTCCTCGTCGCCGTCATCACCGTCCTTCAACAGACGCTCCACTTCCTCTCTCGTCCACTCCTTCGATGGGACTTAGGATGTAGAAGGCATGGCTTCAAGCACATATCACAGATATAAGGGAGATATTTTTTGGACACTAAAAACAATTTCAATTTGAAAAGGGGGCGGGCCGGTGTCGCAGCCATATGCCCAAAAACAGAACACATTGCTCGCAGCTGTTCGCAACTTTTGTATTATGTGACTAAACGCCGGTCGCGATATTGTATTTAAACAGTTTACAATGCCTTGCTCTGTACTTACGAGTATTTAAACGTTAAGTTTTAAGATTACGTTGAGTCGCGGAATACGGCCACTGCTTGCGACATCAGGTTTTGTACTTAGCGCACGGATTGGCATCTTTTTGGATCTCTATGGCTTCAAGCACCACCAGTACTATAGTAGTACTTATAGACCCACACTCACCAATTCAACTAAATACTATTATATAGTATAATTTATTATAGTTTAATGGAGTACTTGTTCAAATCTGAGAATATTATAATAATAGTAATGTATATATATGTTAATTCACGCATGAATTATTTAAAATTATATTATTCAAAGTACTGCATCTACGACTAAACCACAAACAATCTCTTCCTCGCTCCCTCTAGTATTTAACAATGATATGGATGCCCCCCGCAGTTACAACCGTAGCGATGATAATGATGATGAAAAATACCTTACGTGTTAATCCAGCACCTCACCTCCGTACCAAATTCCATCAAAATTGTTCCAGCAGCTTAAGCGCGAAGAAGTAACAAAAATACTTACAAAGTTTCACCTTTATATCTAACTAGCTGTACCCCACGGTTTCACCCGCGTGGTGATGTATGATGATGAAAAGGTATCTCATCTATCTACATACCAAATTTCATTAACGGCCGTTTTCAATATTCTATCTATCCACAGTTTTCCTTACTACCGATAGAAATTTGACATAACGTGCATACAACTAGTGTCAAATATCTATCTCTAGTAAGGTAAACCGGCGATAGATAGAATATTGAAAACGGCCGTAAATCTACTCAGTAGTTTTTGCGTGAAAGAGTCATACATCGTACATACAAACTTACGCGTTTATAATACTAGTAGGATATTTTAATGTTATTTTAACGGTTTAAGTTACGCGGTGGGTATAGTCAAGTATCTCGACCGGTTTCGTGACCGTCCGGGTTACTTCTTCATGGAGTACTTGCGCACCCGGCTGCGTTCGCGCTATTACAGTCGCCTGCAATAAGATGCATACATTTCACAATACTCAAAAGTGCTTAAGCATTAATGTAGTTATATATCTTATTGAACTGCTTAAAATAATCCTTATCTACATTGTTACGAAATGTAGTACTGTATCATTTTTATGAAAATTACGGAATGTATACATCTTATTGCAGGCGACTGTACTACTTAGTAGGATATTAATTGTGATAGTGTGATGTGATTGTAAAAGCTTTGTTTTACTTGCAGCTGGAGGTTCGCTCAATCCTCAGACGGTGCAAAGACCCAGCGTCACCCAGTCATCACCGAGCCCTACTTCAATAATTGCGAGCATCAACCAATCTAACTTCTTATGCAGTCAAGCGACCGATCCTCTAACGACGGCTCAACCCATACCCTACAAAGATTCGGAAATATTCCAACCACCAGACGCGTACCAGTCTGAGACAAAGCCGCCACCGTTTAAGGAAATCGTCATTGTTTCACAACCGCAGCCGTCCAACGTTTCACTCAATAATATCTCAGACTCTCGCACAAAACAGATCTACGTCGCACAAGGTGTAGTGGAATCCACGTACAAATCGGTGATCACTAATAATTTGACATCACCTCAAAAACAGGAGCATTATGATTTCAAAAATTTGGCGATCCACAACTACGTCTCGTGTTCGAATACCCGTGACTTCCAAAGTACGCAGAGCCAGAGTGAAACGTACCAGGAGGTACTAAAGATAAATAGCTATGGTTTCGAGAAGGCAGAGTTCTACTTGCCTACGTTTCCAACCGACACCGAGCGACCTACGTTGCCACAGACACATATCGAGACAGTTGAAACGTTCGTACCTGCCCCTCATAGTTATTGCGATGATAAGAGCGAATGTACAAAAGAAAATAATGATGAAGAGTGTTTAAATCCAATCAGTATAAACGGTGTTGAATTGAAAACTGAAGAAAATGAAAATATTTAAATAATTAATTATTGTGTAACACTAGTATGCAACATTTTTGTACAGATCTCGCATAAATAAAAACATAGATTTACTTTTTATATAAGCTTAAGTGTGATGTTCTTTGATATTTGTTGTAGTGTGATAATGTAAGTATATGTTGAAGTCCGTGTAAATATTGTAAAATATATTGGTGAATTAGTATAGTTAAATACTAATGTGGAAATGCTCATTTGCATCAAACCCGGTAGAGTATCACCAGTAGTTATTGTTGAATAACGATGTTTTTTTAAATAAATTACCAGAAATTGACCACATATTTTTATTGATTAAACCAAAAATATCGAGCTATAAATAAACATACCATGTTACTCTAGCATTGTGTATAGAAACGTCGTAAAATGTTTTTTTAATGTTCATAAGACCGTTTGCTCTTATCTATGAGTATCTATTTCGTGTATGTAACATTCATAAAAAAGAACTTGTACCGAAATTGCGAGGTATGGCATATCCATAGCATACAATCAGAGAGCCATCTAGGATTAAACCCGAATATAATTGGGAGAAAACAACATCTAGCGCCATCTAGTTTCGGACGGCAGTACTTTTTCCAGTAAAAAGAAATAGGATCAATTTATACGGTCAATAGCGACATCTTGTATTGAATAGCAATACCGCGAAGAACGTTCTAGCATGGACTATTCTGGAAAGAAAAGACAGTGATAGCAAGTATAAGACAAGGATGGAAATAGAGTCGAGTATTTTCTACATATTTCGGGAGCAAGAATATTTCAATATATAAGCGGAAGCGTGAGGCAGAGCACGTCAATTTAGTTCGAATACAATTCAGTTCGGAGTGTAATACGAGCGAATATTTCATACGACATAGTGTCTTATAGTTTCGTTGCGGCGACACGAGATTTACGTTTACTGTGCAACAACTGGAAATATTACTCCGTCAAATGGATATCAGGAAATTCTTTGAAAGAGGTGAGTCAAAACAAAACACTTAAGTAGGTACCTAATATGATTATTTGATTTAATGGGGGGCTTTGACTCTCTTGTAAGTGTATATCTTAAGCATTACTTACAATATTTAAATTTATTAATTACAAGACGATATTTTGTGATTAAAAAGTAAAAAAAAAACATAAAAGAAAGATCCTTGCAATATTTTGGATTTATTAATAAGTCCATACCGACAACAAAGTCCCTTTTCTCTAACGTCACAACAAGTGTATTATTTCAAATTACCTAGTTATGCTTATTTGGCGTTCAAACCATATATATTAGAATGTGAAACTTGATCTTTATTTTCGTCTTATACAACCCGCCTAAACACTGTAAGAGTATTTTTGTGTATCCATTTTTTAGGGAGGACACGCGAAAAACGAAAAAAAAAAGGTCGGGAAAGTAGCAGTGGAAGCGATGAAAATTACAACCATGATAAAACCACTCATGTAATGCCAAGATCATTGCATGCTAACATTGGACAAGCGTCAAATTCTCCTGTAGAACCTGTTAATATATCTGTTGCCGACTATTCTTCTCCATCGACATCCCAACAAACTTATGACGTCAACGTCGATCCTGAAATTATAGTGGACGATGGCTGTCATGAAAATGATCTGGGACGTTATGTTGGGTTGGCTACCCAGCTATCGACGGAAAAGAAGAGGGAGTTGTTACAAAATCCTTGGATCCCGCCCAGAAATTACGATTTTGAAAGTGATGCAAGCCATTTAAAAAGAAAATTTAACCATGCTTGGTTGGATCAATATTCACCATGGCTAGTATATTCCAAGCGACTAAAAGGTGCTCTTTGTAAGCATTGTGTTTTGTTCCCTCCGCCCATTAGCACTGTGAGAGGAATTTTGGGATCGTTTATGGTCAGGCCATATATAAAGTTCAAAAATATGCATGAAGACTGCCGAAAGCATGCAACGACCAACCTTCACCAAACGGCGACAAATGCTGCAAAAAAATTTCTTGAAAATGTTCCTGTAGACATCCAACTGCAAAGTGGACACCAAAAAGAAATCGATGAAAACAGACAAATATTGGCATCAATTATTTCTTGTATAGTATTTTGCGGCACACATGATATGCCTCTTAGGGGCAAACAAGCAGATGAGGGTGTTTTATTAGATTTATTGAAGTTGAGAATCAATTCAGGGGACGACAGATTAAAGAGTCACCTGGAAAAGTGCCGTCGCAATGCAGTTTACACATCACCAAAAATACAAAACGAATTGATAAATTTATGTGGCGAAGTTATTAAGGAGAATATAATTAGTGAGGTTCAGAAGACCATGGCTTACGCAGTCTTAGCTGATGAAACAGCAGACGTATCTGGGAAAGAACAGCTGTCAATAGGCGTGCGGTTCTACGACGAAAGCAAAAGGAAAATCAGAGAAGAATTTGTAGGGTTCGTTGAACTAAAAGCACAAAATGCTTCCGCAATTGCCGAAGCAATTGACAATTTCTTAATTAGTTCTAACCTCTCAACCGAAGATTGCGTAGGTTTTGGATTCGATGGCTGTTCTACAATGGCAGGGAAAGAGGGTGGCGTACAAGCCATTTTGAGAAAAAAATATCCTCGTGCTTTATATTTTCATTGCTCAAGTCACAAACTCAACCTTGTTGTGAATGATGCGAACGCAGTGCCAGAAATTAGAAATACTGTCGCCACTGTAAAGGATGTTATAACGTTTTTCAGGGAATCGACTACACGTCGAAACTACGCTCCAAACCTATCACGATTATGTGAGACGAGATGGTCAGAAAAATATAAATCAATCAGAAAGTTTTCTCAACATTTTTCAGAGCTTGTGAAATCTCTAGAAACGTTATCCGTAGAAGGAAATTATGCCACCAGAAAATCTGCATATCAGTTGCATTCAGCCGTTACAAAACCAGTGTTTATTGTTACTCTACAAACAATAGCCAAATATTCAGCAGTTTTAGAACCAGTAGTTAACGCACTGCAAGCTAAATCGATCGACATGATCTCGGTAGGGGAACACATCAAAAATATCAAGGACATTCTCAGAAATGACCGCGAGTTTCCTGATAGAATAAGTAATGAAATACTTCAAAATGCACGAGCTGTTGCAATGGATTTGAACATAGAAATTTCGGTTCCACGTCTTGCTCATAAGCAAACACATAGAAGTAATCCGCCATCAGACAATGATAACGAATATTGGCGGCGTTCCCTGATAATCCCATACATTGATTCACTCATTTCATCACTGAATATTCGATTCTCCCAAGAAAATACTCCGGCGTTTGCTTTAAGCAGGCTACATCCCTTGTATATGAAAAAAACCAGCATTACAGACCTACACAAAAACGCAGAATCATTCCAAGAATTTTATAACCTGGATATCACCGGAGAACTGAACCTTTGGCATAATTTATGGGTGACGAAGGCTTTATCAGATGATCAATTAAGGGACATAGAAGTAATTGATCTGTTCAACGAAGCCAACATTTTTTACCCTGCTGTCAGAAAGGCATTAATTATTTTAAGCACTATCCCATGCACCACGGCGACCGTAGAACGGTCCTTCAGTACGCTGCGAAGAGTTAAAACGTGGCTTAGAAGCACCATGGGTGAAGAAAGGCTTACGAGTTTATGTCTGATGAGCGTACATCGCAACTATTTAAAAGACAACAGTGAGTTTATTGAAAAGACTGTCATAGACAAATTTGCGGCAAATCCGAGAAGATTACTGTTAAATTAATATACGAGTATACATACATAATATAATAATATATATTATACATAATGTATGGTATAATTATGTATAATATTTTGTTTTGTGTCATCATCAAAATTAATGAATAAAAGTCAATTTTCATGATTTTTTGTTTCAATATACCCGACAGACGATCTTTTCGAAACAGGTATAAGCAGCCCCCTGCCCCCTCCTAGCTGAAATCCTGGGTACGCCCATGGCATACTGCTTGGCCCATGTAGAGCATACATTTTCATTTTTCTATTATCATACCATAACTATAGCTAACTCATTCCTTGTAGAAGGTTCACTGTCACAGATTAAGTAAAAGTAATTTGTATGCATTAATAGGGTTGTCAACTGCTACGTATGACCATAAAACAAATATTTTGTTTTGTAGTGTGACATACAGTTATTGACATTAAATAAAAGATAAACGTTAAAATAAGTAAATATGAAAATATTTTTGTAGCAACATGAAAATATGAGCGTGGCTTATTCCGCGCGAAAAGGGTTATTGTGTTTGAGAGCTACCCATTTTTAATAGTATTATCATAGTAAGTAGATGTTCACATCCATAATTTAAAAATAATAATTGTTAGGTGTGTTCAAGTGTGCAGTCATAAATCAGTATAATTATTAGATGAGTTCATTTTGGGCCATATTAGCCATAAAACAGTTAAAAACAAATCTATAAGTCTGTACAAATAAGTAAAATTGAAGTGTATTTTTGTAATGTTAAAATAATAGCTTTTTACTAAATGTATTCAAAAGTATATACGGTAGGTAGTAATAACTATATTTTTTTTTGTTTTGTCTGTACCGGCTAATCACTGAAATGGCTGGACCTATTTAGAAGGAACTTTCAATGGAAGATATGATAAATAATCTTTTTTTAATACTTCATATACATAAATTAACTAATAATGATTTTTCTATTTTAGAAAAAATACTAAGGTTCCGCGTAAAAGTGTAGGTATATTCTATGTGACATATGCAGTAAGTTTATAGTAATTTTACGCTCGTGCGAAACCGCGGCTAGTAAAATCAGTTTTGAAATGTCCTGTCTGAATATTTGTCAACTCAAGAGCTACTGTATAGAATTGGATCGCGTATTTACAGTTAATTGATATTTTTTTCGGCCACGGGGTACAATAATATGATTAATTTGAATGCGACGTCGAGGAACCGAGTTATTAAGAATAATATAAGTTCAGAAATTAAAAATATAATTTTATGTTCACCGTTTTGTTTTGTTTTTTTACATCTAACAAAATATTTAAATTAAGACTTCAGTTAGCCGAGTTACAAATTTAAATGTGGATGATTATTTTAGAAGTTTTGACTATGTACTGATTGCTATTATGCTATTCATTTGCAAATCTTATCTCTTTTCTTAAATTGTATCTTCTCTGGAAATTTGAAATGGAAGATTTGAGGCATACGAGTCTGCTGGTGATTAGGGAAAGTCAACGGGATCTGTGGTGTAAAAGGCTAAACACGTAAGTTGTGACGTTATAATGTGAGATGAACTCTAGGCTAAGCTGATGGGCAAGGATAAAGAAACTGGATTTAAATAATTCAAACAGTCAGACGCATTGCGTTTATGATACTGAAGTAACTTATGAGTAACATGAAACATGAACCTTTGAGTCTGCTGATGGTCATAACGTCAACTGGAGTGATGGAAACATTTGGAATTTCTATTCTATAATATAACGCCCAGGTGAAGCCCAGGTAAATTAATGTTTTAGCATATTTCTAGACCTAAACTCTTGAGTGTAATAAAGAGTATAAATATGTGTCAAACTCACGAGAACTTCAATATATAAATGTTATTTTACTCGTAATAAATATTATTGATAAAATAGTGTCCTACCTACTATCTTTACCATTACAATGCTCACACCACATGTTACAACAAATAATTTGTAAGCATAAAAGTAAAACTCATGTCTGAAAAATATCTTAGCCAATGTAGTTTTGCGCAGTATCACATACCTACGCCATGAAAGCGAAGCTAGGACGGGTCACCTAGTAATTAAGTAACCATCACTATCTAGTCACGGTCAATCAGGACTTGCTATGAAACTAAATAACACATGGACATTCACATCTTAATATTGTTGAACATCTCACTGATGGAAAAGGCCATAGGCGTCAAGATTAGGTTTTTAGTACGTTTTTATGACGCTTCTAAACAATGTTTGAGGGTCTGCTGATGGTCAAGGAAAAATCAATTAATCTTTGTGACGGAAACGGGCACTTATCGAGGTTTGACTAATACAGGTAAAATTCAAATAGGTTTCCGTGAAGGAAATGGTCATAGATCAATGTAGGTATACAAGTATCATCATTAATAGTATCATTCTTGATTTATATAGTAACAATTCAATTACCTAATTTATTCATCAGACACTGTCCATTATTAGTAACGTGTTCGGGTGATTTTTTGTTTAAAATTCGAAATTTTGAGATTCTGCTGATACACAGGGAAGTCACGTGGTTCTTGGCTGCGCACGAATATCTGCTTAAGACGCGGTCCAACCCCAATTTTAAAATAATTTAAAATGCTATACGTAAGGTTGAAAATCGCTTGTTAGATTGGACGATGTAATGCGAAAATGCGTAAATTTTGTACGTTTTCTTTATATTTTCGATATATACTTACACAATTGAAAAAACTGCTGGTTATTACTTTAGTACTATACGTTGGTTAAGTATTACGTAAAAAAATATAGTGTTATCGCTGAAAATTCTGAGAGTTTGGACGTGAAAGTTTATTTTTGATGATCTATTCAGGATTTATTTCTGCTGAAAGAGAGTTATATTTATGAATTCTATTCGGTTATTACTCTTTGACTGTTCCTTTTCTAACTTTTGTATTTTTTTCATTATATACTATCGATCTGTTTCGTTACACTAGGTGTTTAAAAATTCTGCTTTTTACCATTATCAGGGTACGAGCGCGCCTTAAGTTTAACTTTATCGTATCGTTTACGTATTCAGTACAAACTATGAGTTATCTTTGCCACTATTGTACTAGATAAGTGTCAGTTTGTACTAAAGACGTTAAAGTTGCGATTACGTTACACTTAAGCAGATTGTCGTGCTCGGCCCAAGGAACAGCCGTAGTTTTAAATTATAAATAATTTTAAATGTAGGTAAGTATTATTCTAGATTTAGTATACATTGCAGCCCAATCATTATTAATAGTACCTATTTAGGCTAGTTGTAGATTACACTTGACTCCATTGCTGTGGCTATGCTATGCTAGGAGGAGGTTAAGCCCATAGAACATTTTTAAAAGTTCCAATAAGATCTTTGTCATACCGCTAGTTCGGTTAGTAGATAGAAAGTCTCACTTTCTCGATGATTTCCTTTGTTTGACCAAGTTGATTCGTGTAGGTAAGTCAGACGTTAGTTTAATTTTAATTTACAAAGAATATGTCTACAGGTTCGAAACAAAATAGGTACCTAAGATAATGTGAAGCTTTATCAGATTTTGTTGTGAAAATATAAATTTGTTCGGTAACTAAAGACCAGACGTCCATTCACTGCAACGGTTTGTCAACACACTGTATTTGATCTTAAGATGTCTTCATTATCTGCAGTTGTCTTAACATGCCGTTCGAATATCGGTAGCATCTTAAGCTACTCTAAGGTAAAATATTATTAGTATATTCACCGTGTGTGGTTGCTCGTTGAATTATATGGTGAGCGATTTGTCCGAATCTGCTCTAAGATAATATATGTTTTATAGTATCTTCATCGTGTGTGATGGGCTAGTAGTAGTATGGGAGTAGTTTTTTATGTGTCAAACTCACGAGAAATTCAATATGTAACTGTTATGTTACTCGTAATAAATATTATTAATAAAATAGTGTACCTACCTACTATCTTTACCATTACAATGCTCACACAACTTGTTACAACAAATAATTTGTAAGTTTAATTGTAATAAAAAAGTAGTTAGGTAGTAAATAGACTATAATAAGTAAATAATAATATTTACACAATAAACAGGTAATCATCCTATCACACGTAACATAAAAGCGACAGTTTGTGAGTGCGTCTGAATGTTTGTTCCTTCATGCAGTACAGACACGTTTTATCGTGTTTTGGACTAAGATAGTACAGCGTATATTCATATTCAGGGTAATTCGCAAGGGCAAAGTACCTACTTATGGGGGATCCCAATAATCTAACTATCCTCAGTTTTCCTTGCTACGGATAGAAATTTACAGACATAACGTCCATTACAACTAGTGTTAAATATCTATCTCTAGTAAGGTAAACCGGCGATAGATAGATTATTGGCACCGGCCGTTAGACCGCGCGGCCCCGAGTAAGTAAAACGTCATCGCATTAAACAGGCGATAAACGTGGGAAGAGGCGGTGGGTGGGGACCACTGGTGGGGACGGAGGACACTTGCCGGCAATTATGTAAATGCCGGCAGAGCGGTCGTTGGCAGTTTTTAATTGTTTTCTGTTTCATAAGTAAGCTACCAACAAAACGTAGATGCGATAAACCTGCGTGAGTGAACGCTAGAGGGAAGACGTTCTACTTATAGATATTTACTTACTTTGCCGTGGGATCAAAATAACCCTTTTCTGTGTGGGCTGGTATCAGTGTCTGCCTCCCACAAATCAAGTGTAAAAATCCTAAAAATTATTTGTCCAGTTATGGAAAACACTTTTTTAGACTTTCGCGTTTCGCGGTCACGGACTAAGCTATAATTAGTACTCACAATCGAGCCTTTTTTCTTTTATTTTTCGGTATGCTGTCTCCGTAATAAGTTTTCTTAACAAGCAACGTTCTAAATACAAATCACTTCAAGCCCATGGGAGTTTCATACAAAATTACAGCACCGGGGATATAACTAGTAGAACTATCTAGTTCTACATAGTGATATATCTTGAATATAGATAACTCGTATGCCATGTAAATTGTAACCAGATTCAGGTCACTAGGCCAGGCTGTAATCAAAGTGCCTAGAATTGAAATCGGAGCAATATTGATCAACATATCAATATCTAGATATCTACGAACTATACCAGGATCTTATAAACAAACAGGTCTTCGTCCAAACAGCTCGCGTCTAGCTACTGCCTCGCTTTACGTCGAGTTTGCCTGATATGTAATTGGACATTTTCAAGTAGGTGGTATGAAAAGTATATTGATATACCTACCAATCAATTTATTAAATTAGCTGATTAGCCATTTAAGAGCTGCATAGTAAAAACATACATCAATACAATATAAATTAATAGTAGTAGCTGGTCAGTATAAATTAATCATCGAAACAGTCAATAGATGGTGTCAAAAAAATGTAAATACATATACATGTAGGTATGGCTATAATTCCAATGTTTTAAATCTAAAAACTAAATACTATAAAGAAGCAACAATCTGCATATGCTGCTGCATAGCTTTCTTCACTTTTCTAGACTTCTGTGCAGGCTTCTTTGGAGGCTCTCTCTGACTCTTGACGAATTCATTCCTTATTGTACTCAACATGGACATCTGAAAATTATATTATGAACAGTCAGTACAGACCAGATCAGGCCGAAGAATTAGACTATTCCGCATTCTCTCACACGGATGTCGTCACCGACCAAAGAACATTGATGTGTGTAAGATGTTCACCGTATGAATAAATGCGTAAGTGTCACGTAACGTGTCGTTCCCGTTAAACAATACGAACTATGACAGCTGCGACACAGATAACACATAGTTTGTACGACGAATCGTCACGTGTTGACGCTTACGATACGAATACTTTTTCGAGAATTGTTTGTGCTACGGCCGCTGAACCCTCAGTGCACCTCTCAAAGTTGGCCTGTTCTTTTTATGTTTTCCATAGCAAAGACGCCCAATAGTTGCCCTTAAACCTTAATTGCCAATCCAAAGCTTATACAATGCTGAAAGGCACTTGTCACCTTGTTAAGTCTTAATTGTAATTTTTAAATGTTACCTAACCTACCCAGTTAATTATATCGATTTTTTATATACATAGGTATATGTTTGTAGATTGATAGAATATTATTATCATGATGGCAACAAGGCTGAAATAGTTAAGAAGATAGGGACATTTTAAGATTTGTTTAGATTTTCATGGATTATATTCATGTAACCATTGACGTGAATTTACGTGCGTTTTATTCATAAATATTTTGTTTTAATTGTCACGGTATAGGAAGGGTTAACAGTAGTTATATTAAAAGATGTTAATGGTAAATACATAGTTACTAAATCAGATACAATAAAACTTATCACACATACTACTATCTTCTTCGCTTTTTCAGAGTGAGGGTACAAAAGGTAGGTATTACATGAGCCAATGGAACTGTCACCAAATAAACACTGCTAAACACAACTATGGAAGTAGCATTATGATTGGTTAAAAAATAAATAAATTATACGATAAATACAACAACCAGACCACCTAGTCATACGCATTGAAATATATAGTTAACCCTTACTCAACTAATCAACATTAGTTTCATTCTTAAATCTTTGGTTTTCAAGTGCAAACAGGATGGCGAGTCATTAAGTACTATTAAGGTAAAGTTTAAGATTTAGGTGTTCTGTGAGTAAGTATGAAATGAAATGAAATTATATTTATTGCAGAAACCGTGTTGAAATGGATCTTATTTAGGTAGGTATATCACTACTACGCAACTTATTACAGATAATACCTAAGACTGCTATTTACAAGAAATACAGTAGTATACTATGTACACTGTATTTCTTGTAAATGGCAGTTGTTCGCACTGCTTTTATGTTCTATATATAAAATAAATAAAAATACAGTTACACTAAAACATATACTACTTATTGTAGGTATTAACTTAATACAAAACAATTACTAACAGATAAATCTGTGTAATATCTGACATGCGGTACAGTGCCATGCCTAACCAATAGTTATGTATTGTGGTTGGGTCTGCAGAGTCCACTAGCTGTTCCTAAGCTGTGATAATACTCACTTCTTCAGGGACATGAACATATCTTATGTTCCTGCCATGTATAAATAGCTCTTCAAATGAGAATTCATTGCCTTGAGGATCACAGAAAACTGCATTTGTAAATGATATATTCATATAACTGTAACAAAATGTAAGTGAATGATAATATTATAAAAATCAACTCTCTTACAATGATTTACAACTATCACATATCAGTTTGTAATTAGTGCGTTCAAATTGAGTAGACCCCTGTTGGCAGAAATAACACAAAAACACACAAAAAGGCATTCGAATTGGGAATCTGTAGGTATATGTTGGTTATGTCTCTTTTTGTTCAGCATTCAGAAAGCTAAAAAAAGAGTTATTTTGCAATTTTTGACCCGCATCTGGAGCATGGTGTCGCGCTTCCTGTCATAGCAAGATGACTGTGTGTGCCCGGTAAATAATCATACTAAAATAAACACACGACAAAGAATATAAAGAAGAACACGTGGATGAAACAATGAGTCGACCACCAACGCACGCAATTTAGGCAACAATTGGTGCTAGGAGGCTTTGCCTCATACAAGGGTCCGTTCAGTTACCCTCTGATCGACTATGGCTCCAGTCAGAGCGCAGTACCGTGTTTACTGCGCCCGGGTCTTCCCTTTACTTAGATATTGCGTATATTTATACAAGTTATCTCTCTCATTGGGTTCCTGGTCAGTACAGTTTACCCCAGGAATGACACCAGCTGGACATGGGGTGTTCCCCACGAGGACCTCCACCATCCCCATAGTCCTGCCCAATATGCTCCAACAACATAGCCGATCATTTTGCTATCCCCTGTTGGTTACACCCGGATATGGATGCTCAGGGGGTGCATTCGCTAGCTCTTCAGTCCAATTTCCTTTACTACCAGTTAATGTACATTGTACGCAATCATTGGACTATGCCTAACCGTAAAACGTGACTCGTTAACGGTCGTCTCATTATCACATCACACGGTTCTTGTAGAACTAGGAATCATGAGCTAAAAACACTTACCAGGACCTCTGCTGGTTGTTTTTCCATCGAGACCTCAGCCAGTGCCTCACACGTGCTTACCCATCCGCCATTTTTCTCCGTACCCGCCTTCCTGCCGGCACGCCATTCGTAGTCTGCCCCAGA
This sequence comes from Selenia dentaria, assembly GCA_917880725.1. Classification (NCBI taxonomy): domain Eukaryota; kingdom Metazoa; phylum Arthropoda; class Insecta; order Lepidoptera; family Geometridae; genus Selenia; species Selenia dentaria. The sequence continues at coordinate 23,698,950 of OU862879.1, forward strand.
GATGCGTTAGCATCTGCTCGTCTGTGCCACAGAGTACCTGCGTCAAATCACTTACCAAAGGCAGAGTTGCCATAGTGCAAAAATAGATTGACAATAAGGATACAGTTACACTCACCAATTCGTTAACGGAAACTCGCGCTGCGCGCGACACTCACAACGGCAGAGAGGTCTACTTCAAGAGGGCTAGCAGTTGACAAGTCCACACAAGGATTTTCTCCTGTCCCGAATGACAGCTTACTTAGCACTTAGCAAAAGAGACGTCTTTTGCTCCTGGTCCTTACATCACTGGGCTGCAGATTATTTTTACTTGCAGTTCCCATACATGGTGCCGATGCGCTAGTGGATATATCATGCTCAGTTACAGTTACTTCATCACCGCCTTTTTTCCCACTCAAGTCTGTTATAGCCAGACTCTATCTCCATTGAGCATGTGTTTTCAGGCAAACAGGTGCTCGTGTCGATTTGTGGTTGTACCTCACTATCCGTGATATGTTCTGCGGATAAAGCTTCTATATCCAGAAGCGATGTGCCCACTCCTACTCCACTGGAGTATTGTTACTTCTCAATCCTCTGTTCATCACAGGCAGAGTGTCATCGACATCGTCTGCAAGAGGGTATAGATGTCCTATAGAACGCGTGAACAGGGAGTCGTCGGCTTTGACTTTCGCAACTCTGCATTTGCTATCTGCGCTAAGAAAGTCTGCTGGTCTTAAGACATGTTCAAGTTCTATGCCAACTCTTGCTAAAAGTGTTGAATTAAGTATTGCTTCTACTTACTTTATCACTGTCAGCAATTTATACTCGTGGATTACTAGATGTTTCCTCTAGGTTCTACTGAGGCAATTCTTAGCTAACTTAGATTTTCTTTTTGATACAGTACGGGTTTTTAAGTAGTTCCGCTAGTAATGTGAAATTATTTACATTATTAGAATTAAAACCTTTGCGGGTGCCTCTTGTTGCTTCAAATCTCCATAAGCCACTCTAACCAGAAGACTTTCTTCAACCGATATGTCCTTTACTATGTCTAGATGTACTGCCCTTACAGTCAAACATGTAAATAAGTCTACCCATCTCTTCTCCTTTCCTGTAGCTGTGCATACATATAGTGGCCCAAAGAAGCACGCACCAGTGAATGTATACGGCTCGTTGTAATTTACTCTCCTGTGGCAACTGGTTTGAGTAACAATTTCGCTTTATGGCTCTCTCCTATCTGACCAATGTTGGCTCAGAAAGTCAGTAAACTCAGAGAGGTCCATTGGTTAATTTAGACCATTATATGGTACTTCCATTTCATTCACAAGTTTCTGTCGGCTCTCCTGGGCCTCGGGGCCCGGGGGCTCCCCAACTGAAAGGAAAGTCTTCTGTGTCTCATAATGGCGACTCACAGGCCAGTATGACTCTTCTTCTTTCAAGAATGCTGGGCCATTGTACCAAAGTTCTTTCCTGTGATTCCCGAGTTCAGGTTCAGGTCTCGTGGCGATGTCTGCTGGATTCGACATTGTATTGATGTAAAAAAAATTCAGTATTTGGATGGTCTCGTTTGATCACATTAACTATGTTTGCTACAAATAGTGATAACAGTTTGTTTGATCTCATTCATCCGATAATAACTAGGCTGTCCGTTCAAATGTGTTCCTTTTGTACAGGCAGGTCTAAGTTAACTTTGACATATTTCAGAAGTCTGTTTCCTATCAGAAACCCCAGTAGTTCTAGTTTCGGTATGTTAAAGTCGTCTTTGTCTTGGATCAGCGATACACGAGATTTTGTCATCACTAAGAATACTGATGTTTCCTTGTCTCCTCCTGTTCTCATATGTACAACGGAGGCTAAGGCAGTATTTAAGTAATCTCTGTATGAAGCTTATAGGATTAATGCAAATCAACATTTGTCATGTTAGTTCCCATATATCTAGGTAGTTCTATCTTGGTCACAGCTGTTAATTTATTTAGAATTGAATTTAGTGATCCAAGAAATTCCTTGGCAACATTGCACTTTAACATCTCTTTGCAAATAGTTAAAAAGAAGTTTAATTTGCAGTATCAGTGGGCATGGCATTTAACGCAGTGTAGTGTGCATCAACTACTGAATCCTTGCAACCAAATCTTTTCTTTACGCTTCTACTGTACTTTGAATCCGTTGTTAAAAGGTCAGATACGGTATCCAAGGCCACATCGCTCATCTTGTCCACCTCTGCTGTAGAATGATGGTGAATATTCGCCTTAAAACTATCTCAAAACTTCTTTCATTTAAGTTTGTCTTCACTATATGTTGGTATAGTGAGCTTTGGGAGTTTAGTTGTTGTTGTCTGTGTCAGCCTAGATAGGGTTATTGTAGCTTCCAACTCTGTTAAAAGATCTTCAACCTTCAACTGGTCTTGCGTCATGAGGTCTAGACCTTTACTTTGACTGCATAATATAGATGTAGATAAGAAACTGGTATAGCTCCTCCTCAAAAGACTTCATTTCTTTGTTTAGGTTTCACATGACATAAAGTAAAATATTCTTCGAATGCTCCGACTCGATATTTATAAGGAAGCTCGGTTACTTAAAGGCTTAGTTAGGCGTTAGGCGGTCTGAAAGGCTTAGTTTAGCCTTTGATGCCGTAATTAAAATCTTTTAAAGATTGACTCCATAATGAGATAAATAATTATAAATAATTTACCTCAATTTAAAAGTGGTTTTTGTTAACAAATATTTTCTCATCTATCAGACAGTTGCAGAAATGATCTTTAACTTTTATAGACGTAATTGAATCTTAATTTGACATTAAGTCGTTGCACATACGAAAATTTCATCAGATTTTAAAGTTCCATTAAATGTATCTAATGGAACGTCAATATGTCATTAATCGTGTATTTTGCGTTGCACAAAGCGCCTTTAGAACATAATTAGTGTTTATTGAGACGTTAAATTGGCAGATCAGGAATTAAAACTTAATTAGTCAACAATAATCAATTATACCGACTTTAGTAGAATTTACGATTTTTTTTTTTTTTTTTTTTTTTTTCATTGTCTCATGCAGAAGATTACGTTCCCACCGCCAAATCTCGGACAAAGTAAAGTACATTTTATTTAACTAACAGTGAAGAGTTTCGTGTATAGTAGCAGATTTCCAAAGGTGTAGTTCTGCAAATCAAATATATTATTGTTTTGGAACCAACGACCAAAAGAAATAAAGTCATTGATGATTAATAAACACACAGTTATTGATCTGTCTGAGCGTCATATACCTTATACTTCGCGACGCGATCTTTCCATCAACAGTTTCTACAATTGTACAGAAAGTAAGTCACGAACTGGCAAAGTGAAGCCATGTCTATATAACCTATGTCAGAAAACAGGGAAAAATTACGAAAAATATCAAGTTTTTTATTTATACAAAACACCAACCGTTTTTAGGTTATAGTGCTGCATAATGTTCTAATACTCTGTGCGATCAGACCTTGTCAATATAGCATTTACATAAGTTCAGTAAAATGTTTAAATTTCATTGAAAGTTTAGTAGTGTCACAGAATTCGCCCTATTTACATTATATCTATAGTAATGTATCGTATATGTTTTACTTGCTTCTCGTTTTCGTTTTATTTAACAATATTTTAATTATTTTGTTTTGTATATATATATTTTTTTCCACATACAAAACTATAGTCATGTCAACGAGTCAAGTACAAAGAAAAAAACATTCCCTTTTTGACACCTATTTGATAATGACAAGCTAAACGCTGTTTGCGTTTTTTTTTTTATAATTCAAAAAATATTTGTTTAATAAATAGCAAAATAAAAAAAAAACGCCAAATGTTCAGTCCCAAGAAGGTTGTATCTGTTTATCGTTCATTCTCTTTTAAAATATTTTACGCAACGTTGTTTAAATGCCGGCTTTAGCTAAAGGATCATTATGATGTCAACTTATAAAATAATCGACTTTTGTGCAACGTTACTAAAATTATGATTTTATTATCACTCAAGCTGGATTAACTAATGAACTGATAATGAAGAACTTTCTGCAACTGGTTGTATGTGAGGCATTCACTTTAGTACACGTTAACCCTTCCTATACCGTGAAAATTGAAACAAAAGACTCATGAATGACACGCACGCAAACTCACGTCAATGGTACGCAAAGGGTTAAGTCTGTTTACATGATGTTTTTGGCTGAAAAATTCATGAAATATTTAGTAGAACTAGTCTATTATTTCATCGGATTGGTTTTTTTTTTTTCAGTTGGTTGTTGTAAACAGATAATACAATAGTACCTAATTAAACTAAATAAGGTCGTCTTCGATTATTTATATAGCAAAAAACAAGAGCCGCTTTTGCAATATATATGATTCGTTTTTGGGACGCTGTCTGAAGCGCGCCAGAAATAGCACATCTTCAATTATATTCTTGCTTTCCTTTCATTAATTGACTTTTGCAAAGACGCTAATTACACACTCTATACCATTATTACCAAGCACCTATTCCATCTACATACACAGTTATAGACTGCTAATAAGTAAATATTACTTCACACTAACCATGAAACAAATCGAAAGACACAGTGGGAAACGCCAGCCACACGCAGCGCCGTCCTAGACTTTGCACATCAGCAGCACATTTGAATATATTTTTTTATCATTATGTCTATTTTTCTTCGTTCCTCTCCGCATTACATAACAGCTAGTATTTACCGTATTATTAGTATACATGTTTATAAGATGCTATGTATGCATTGTTTAAATTAAATGATGTACACACGTGTTACAAAATAAACCCGGTAACTTTCGAAAACAGCGGGAAAATTGAAATAGGTACATTGAGTACAGTACATTATGTTACTCGTACGTAATACACAACTGAAGTGTACCATATTATGCTCACGTACTTAAATTAACGAGAACATCGTTTGCACGAAGCCAGTGGTTCACACTATATGTAAATAGACAATAAACTTGTACGATATATTATGTATATCTTAAAATGTTGACAAGCAATGTTCCGATTAAAAGGTAAACCTTACAATATCTTATGGGTAAAATGTTTTCTAATGTAATAGACATTATTAATAAACCATAATGGTTAAGTACATGAAATAATTATGTTTATTGCCTTCTTTACTGGAAAGGCCAGACTGAATCTGGTATTCAATACATTTTTTGTTAATTTATTTTATTTTACTCGGAAAAGCCTGAACGAATCTGGCGTTCCGTCACAACAAAATATATATTATTACTGATTTCAAAATCAGATCCCAGCATCTCCACCATTTTGTCGCGCTTCCTGTCATAGCAAGATGACTGTGTGTGCCCGGTAAATAATCATACTAAAATAAACACACGACAAAGAATATAAAGAAGAACACGTGGATGAAACAATGAGTCGACCACCAACGCACGCAATTTAGGCAACAATTGGTGCTAGGAGGCTTTGCCTCATACAAGGGTCCGTTCAGTTACCCTCTGATCGACTATGGCTCCAGTCAGAGCGCAGTACCGTGTTTACTGCGCCCGGGTCTTCCCTTTACTTAGATATTGCGTATATTTATACAAGTTATCTCTCTCATTGGGTTCCTGGTCAGTACAGTTTACCCCAGGAATGACACCAGCTGGACATGGGGTGTTCCCCACGAGGACCTCCACCATCCCCATAGTCCTGCCCAATATGCTCCAACAACATAGCCGATCATTTTGCTATCCCCTGTTGGTTACACCCGGATATGGATGCTCAGGGGGTGCATTCGCTAGCTCTTCAGTCCAATTTCCTTTACTACCAGTTAATGTACATTGTACGCAATCATTGGACTATGCCTAACCGTAAAACGTGACTCGTTAACGGTCGTCTCATTATCACATCACACGGTTCTTGTAGAACTAGGAATCATGAGCTAAAAACACTTACCAGGACCTCTGCTGGTTGTTTTTCCATCGAGACCTCAGCCAGTGCCTCACACGTGCTTACCCATCCGCCATTTTTCTCCGTACCCGCCTTCCTGCCGGCACGCCATTCGTAGTCTGCCCCAGAGATGCGTTAGCATCTGCTCGTCTGTGCCACAGAGTACCTGCGTCAAATCACTTACCAAAGGCAGAGTTGCCATAGTGCAAAAATAGATTGACAATAAGGATACAGTTACACTCACCAATTCGTTAACGGAAACTCGCGCTGCGCGCGACACATGGTTGTTTGTGATCTTTTTTGACAACTATATATTTGACAGCATAATCATGCTATTTAAGATCTTATGCTCAGTTGAGCGTTCAAGTAGGGTGTGGGCAACAGTGGCAAAATTAATATATATATATATATATATGCTTTACCAAGAAAGCCATCAATGACAATGCCACCAATGCCCTCAAAGCTAAATGAATGCAGCTAATGTATTATGGGTAAGAAAAATACAAATGACACATCCTAAGTATATTGTGACCACTAACATGATCACATACTACAAATATTATTATAGAAACTAAGACTAACAAACCAATAAAATTATTATGCAATATGGTGGGCTACAGCTGCCACACTGACTATCTTGACATTTCATATATCCTTTGGTGCTTGCATGTTTAAGACGGAACTATTGACACTCTTTAGTGACAATTTCATAAAATGTATCAATTCATTTATAATATAGGACTCACCACTCATTACAAGCCAAATAAATAACAATGTGTACAGAAAACAATTCTTACCCATCCACTGACGCCACATTGCCACATACATAAGAATCATTTCGTAGGTCTACAGTTATATTTTTTCCTTGTAAAGCTTTTACTAAGCATAGCAATGTGTTGTGATAGAAAAACTTTTCTCTAGATGTACCAACAAACATTTTACTTATCTTCTACTTTATTTTTCTGCACTGGATTAGAATAATTTGAATGATATATTTCTGCAATAGATCAAGAATAGTAAACTCATTGTTGTTGGACTGGCTGACTCAATGGACTGGCTGACTTCATGACTTGATTCCTGATATAAATAAATTAGTGATAAAGTAAATTATGACAATAAGTATACCTACAATAATAGGATAGGAACAAAATAAATTATTCTGAATCCTCTTTTATGATAACAAGCCTTGCATCCGGTTTTGATTTTAAATCTAATTCAGCCTTGGTAAGTTTCCACTCTTCATTTTCCTTTAGTGCCCATATGTGATAAGTCCCTCTATCTTTTGGTCCAGACACAGGTATAGAAAATCTAGCTTTTACTTCGTCCGAATAGTTGTTCGTAGGATCAGTAATTTTAAAGCGCTTATCTTTGATTGGCTCCCCAAGGTAGTAAACTGCGCCCGCATGGGTCCTAAGTCGTTTCAGTGCCAGTTTGTAGTAATCCGCATTTCTGTATCGGTCCACTAAACGATTTTGTAAAAAGAAACCAGTCGAACTGACTATAAAACCACCCCATGCAGCGATATGCACAAGAGTTCTATTAGATATTGTCATTACAATATTACAATTTCCGCAATGCCTACAACATATGCCGTGGTCCGTTTTGCGATAATTTTGCTCACAGTGCTATCGTCTACCAAAGCTGGTCCGAGATAAATATCGCGATTTTGACAGCTCGTGGCACTGTAAGCGTGTTGTTAATTCGGACCAGAGTTGTACCAATAACGTACCATTTGCGCGCGAAAAACAAATTCATAAAAATATCGTGCATAGTGTGAAGGTTAACTATGTAGTGTGTGGATTAAAAAGAAATAATGGAATGGATGGACCGACTTTTACAACTTTTACATCAAAAAGAAGGGACACCAGTAAATACATTGTAGAAATAAACAAACACCTGTCACTTTTGACAGAACGCTCACGACGATTATGGTGTAGAGCATGGTTCATGTAATCGTCAATATGGCGGCAGTTAAGACGTCATCGATGACGTAGCGTGGGCCATCGTAATCACGCTCACGGTGAAAGGGACCGACTTTTATCGCGCTAATATCGATTATAGCCAATTAGGACCGCAGTGATAATTTCTATATTATATATTTTAGTCTATGAATAGGCTGGTTCAACTTTTATGGGACAAGCAAACAGAGGGGTGAAAGAACGGTCATAATCTCTCGGTAGAGAGTAAAATATTCCTTGGTCATAATTGTTTCAAAGGTAGCAGTACCATCTACATTATTTAACTAGATTTTTTTTATCAAGGTACAATCGACCAGATAGATGTCGCTTTTTACAAATACATTTTTGTTGATAAAACAGTGTTTTGTACGCTTCTTTCAAAATATGAAGTATTTCACTTTCGATGTTTGTTTTCAATAAAATTGTGTGTGAATTTGGTTTTTGTTCGCTTTCTGCAATTTAAGCCCTTTCTCACTTTTCACTGAAGACCAGTGAAGACGTTGAGTCGATATTTTTTTTTTCTCCCCTGAGGGAATTATGGCTCGCACTTCTTATGCATCCGCCAGTGTCAAGTTTTATTTTCTGTTCCTATTTATTATTTTTCTTCCATTTTTATTATTTTGGTGTAATCTTCTTTCTTGACTTCGTGTTAGTTTTGGTTGTATTTTTTATTGAGAAGTAGATTATTGGTAGGTTTATGTATATTGTTAGGAAGATCAATTATAATATCGTAAAATATCCATGAATACTTACATAACTTAACAAGAACATATGAAATATAATACAGTATATACACATTTACAATTTTATGTTATTAACACAAATATAATCAGCTATAATAATATATATAGAAGGATTGATAGTACAGAGCAGAGATTTGATGTTTGTGGGCAGAGGGACACGAAGGGATATTAGATTATTATAAAAGGAGGCACGATCGTGATTAGGACAGGAGAAGAATATATGGTCCAGATCCCCAAAGTTATGACCACATTCGCACTGTGGACTATTGATAATGTTATACTTTGCTAGATGAGCTGGACATGTTGTATGTCCCATACGCATTCTAATTAAAACTGACGTGACGATTTTGTTTAGATTTATTACTTTTCAATTTCAATTTTAAAAGATCTTTATTAACATAAGGATAAAATAAACAGTACTAAAATGCTAGTGTTAGTAAGCTCCTTAGCAGTACATTAATATTGATTATAAAATACGTTTTTCGAGTACCTAGACTCATATAAAACTTTTGGCATGATCCGTACAAAAAACATAATTTGAAAGCGGTAGTAAGATTACCTATACCATAGGGAATGTTTCACGTTTATAAATATAAGTTATGTAAGCGTTTTAGATTTGCATTGCATTTGTTAAATTGTTTTTATAAGAGTATGAAGGCCAAAAGGCGGTAGATAAATAAATCTTTCGACGCTCTAAGCAACGGCGGCGGTCCGCAAAAAGCAACAGGAATGTAAACAATGTTATCTGATCTATCATTCAGCAAGCGCATGCGACGCGCTGCAGCGCGAGTCGCGCACGCCACTCCTACCGTCCTACCCGATACCAGCTGGTAAAACGGGCCGGCACCGGCCAGCGGTCCGCATGCGCTCATACAATGACTAAACCTATTCATCGTATTTTAGAAATAGGTGATGCGGTAGTTTGTATCGATTGTATTTGTCGATAAATGTTAAACTTTTATTACGTGTTTTGCATAAGTTTTGAATTAATGAGTTTTTATTTAGAGGGTTTTTATGCATATAGAATTTTTCTGATAGCTTATAAATATACACGTCAATTTTGGGCAATCCTATTTCTAGGTGCAATTTATGTAGATTTGTGCGGAAAGGGGTATTGAAGGCATACTTGAGTGCCTTATTCTGTATAACCTGTAATTTTTTAATGTTTGTTTGGCAGGTGCTACTCCACACTGGACAAGCATACGTAATACAAGGTCGGACAAGCGTGCGATATATTCGCAGCTTTGTGAGGCTACTGAGACACGAGCGTCTATTCAGGATTGGATTTAGTGCATTTAGCGCCTTGGTTCCTTTGATACAGAGCTTCAAAGTATTTTTTGTCCAATTGAGCTTAGTGTCGAGTGTTGTTCCCAAGTATTTTACAGAGAGACTCCAAGGAATACTAACATTGCATACTCTTAAGGTTCGTGAAGGTGGCGTACGTTTTCTACTAAACATGATGGCCCCAGTTTTGGAGGCATTAATTTTTAATTTCCATTTCTGGAAGTAGTCCAGCAAACGGTCAAGGGATAACTGCAAGCGGCCAATGATCAAGTCAACGTCGGAGGAAGATGAAAAAGACGCTGTATCGTCAGCGAAACAGGCTATATAGGTCCGGGGCTGGACCGGTATATCGTTAAAATATAACAAAAATAAATATGGTCCCAAAATTGAACCTTGAGGGACACCAGCAGGCACCAATTTAGGGTTAGAAGAAGTCTTATCGACGTGAACACTGAAAGTACGATTTGTCAGATATGAGTTTATCATTTTAACCAACAAAATGGGTAAGCCAATTGATATAAGCTTGTGCAAGAGTCCATTGTGCCAGACCGTGTCAAACGCCTTCTCAATATCTAATAGGAACATGCCTGTAGAATGTTTAAGATTGAGGTTGTGCGACACGGTTTCCGCGACTCTGGCTAGCTGTTGGACGGTTGAGTGACCTTGCCGAAAGCCAAACTGTTCATCTATCAAGTGATGGTCTGAGAGCTGCTGTAGGCGTCGGTAAATTATTTTTTCAAACAGCTTGCCAACGCATGGCAAAAGGCTGATAGGACGGTAGCTGATAGGATCTGCTGGGTCTTTTCCAGGTTTGTGGATTGCTATTACTTTAGCCATTTTCCAGCAAGATGGGAAATAAGAGTGAATAATACAGGCATTGAATAATTTTAGTAAGTAAGACGATACATTTTTGGGGGATGTTTTTGATCAAAGTATTAGAGATTTCGTCCAGGCCAGGGGCCTTGCGAGGTTTTAATTTTGAAATGTGTCTCTTTACCTCAGCAGGGTGAACCAGAAAAGAGCTCTCATTGGAGCTGGTTTGATCTGCTAGGAGGGCTATTGAGTGGTCTACAAGTAGTTGCTCGTCACTGTGCCACTCATGGGTCAGCATCATGTTATTAAGGAAGGCTTCAGCTAAAGCGTCACATTGAGATTGCTGGTTAATGGTGAGAGAGCCATCTGCAGATTTAAGAGCGGGAATTGTCACCGAGGATGATCTCATGCTTTTGACTAAGCGCCACAGATCGTTACTGGGATTATCAACCTTGTTGAGTTTGCTATTCCACGCTTTGTCGTTGCATAGTCTTATGGCATGGGAAATTTCTAACTTTAGCTGATTGACTTTTGAATTAAATATTTTACGTATAGAAGAAACAGGCTCCTTTGCAGCATACCTACGTAGGCGGTTTTTGTAGTTTATCATACGCCTAATATGTCGTGGCAAAGAGCGAGAGTTCCACGGTTGCAGAGTAGATAGTGGCACACATAGGTCTCTGGCTTCTATTAGCGAGCATTGGAAGTGTTTAATGGCAGAGTCGATATCGACCGGGGAAGCATAGACTTGTGGGGTGAGTTTCGTGCTATGGTTAAGAATTTTACGGTATGTGGTCCAATCGGCTCTGGAGTAATTAAACTTTAGAATCGGGGTTCGCATAAACTTATTAGATTTATTATTGAAAACCATGGTTTAGAGGGAATTAGTGACTGTATGCTATAGTAGTTAGTACCGGCCATCTGACCACTTTCTCTCCAGATTCTACCCCAAGTATCCCGGAGATACAAACCGGCTAGCGCAGCCAAGTCATGCGGATAATTTTTAAACTGATACAGATCACCACATGCGATAGCTTCATTAGCAAGTCGATCGACTCTTTCGTTGCCCTTAATACTGCAATGACTCGGTATCCATACAAATGTTACTGAAACTCCTTTCAGAACGCATAGGTATAGTTTTTTTCTAGCTTCAATTATAAGAGGGAAATGAGACTGCTTTAAAAGGATATCGTAATAGAGTCTCCAATGCGCTCATTGAATCACTCATAATCAGCACTTTGCTAAGCTTGAAACTTAAAACATATTCTAGAGCTTTAACGATGCCAATACATTCAGCTGTAAAGACGGATAATTCAACAGAGCACTTAATTTTTTGTACTATCTTATATTGAGAATGATATATTCCAACTCCTACAAACATATCTGGAGAGTGTTTAGATGCGTCTGTATAAATATGATGCCAGTTTGGCCAATTTTCATGCACTATAGTCTTAAAATAGAAATTGGCATTATGTTTGTCTATATCTAAATTGAAACAAACTGTTGGGACATTGATCAGAGCTTCGTATGCACAATCAAATATATCAATGAATGGAGATCGATGAGTTGGTGCGTCTATTGCCTTATATCTAATGAGACTCTTTATCAGGCAAGGTAAAGATTTATGATTCGAGTAATTCGTTGATTAAACAAGATCAGAGAGGTGATGCAATTTAGAAATTAGAGGACTGTTGGAAAATTTTAAAACTCTGTAAAACATGCGGTCTGCAAGAAACTGACGTCTCAACTGCAAAGGGGGCTCTCCACATTCAACGCGTAGTGCATTTAAAGGGCTAGATTTCATTGCTCCAGCTATTATTCTCAATGCTTTTGACTGGATGGCATCCAACTTTCTAAGTCCAGCTATACTACAAGGCTCCAGTAAAAAGGTTCCGTAGTCTAAAACGCTTCGTAGTAGAGCATTATAGAGAAGCTTTAAAGAAAATGGATGCGCACCCCACCAAACGCCCGAGAGACACCTTAACAAATTGAGAATTTTCTCACATTTAGCCACCACATATTCACAATGTAGGATTCCTGATAGTTTAGAGTCTAAACATACGCCTAAAAACTTTACATAACTTTTTGTTGGATAGGAGTATTGTCAAAATATATACTAATCGGGGGATGCATCCGTTGGCGAGTAAATAGTACAGCTGAGCTTTTAAGTGTTGAAATGCTCAATCTATTTTCTTCCAACCAGTTTTTAAATTATTGAGAGAGTGGGATATTTGCGTACATAATGTGTTAATGGAATTACCTGTGCAGTATAATACAATATCGTCGGCATACTGTAATATACTAGCTGAATCTTGAAGAGATGAATCTAAATCGTAAGTATATATATTGTATAATAAAGGGCTAAGTACTGAACCTTGTGGAAGCCCTTTCCATACGAGTCTATATTGATCACGAGCATGATCTAACTTTATAGTACGTCCTGATAAAAGGTTAAATATAAAACAGGATAAAAATTCTGGAATTTGAAGTTTTTGAAGCTTGTAGAAGATGTTTTTTTTGTTTTATGTTTCTTTAAGAATATGAAGAAGGACGTTGTCATATGCAGATTCCAAATCTAAAAATACTGCTAGAACTGACTCATTGTGTGTAAATGCTACTCTAATATCTGTCAAAAACGTGCCCACACCATCCAATGTGCTTCTACCTTTCCGGAAACAAAATTGTGTGTTTGTATAATATTCCCTGGTTTTCAACAATCCATTCAAATCGGTTTTTAACTAAATTTTCAGCTACTTTTACAAGAACAGATGACAACGCTATAGGGCGATATGACGATGCTTCATCTTGTGTTTTACCTGATTTTAAGATAGGAAGAACTATCTGTGATTTCCAAAAAAGGGGGATGTTCCCTGATAACATCACTGAATTTATAATATTTAAATAAAACTGAAGTGTAGACTGAGTAAGGTTTACTAAAAATGAATACGGTATACCATCTTCACCCGGAGCAGAATCTTTCACGGAAGATAGAACACCTTGTAGTTCTTGTAAAGTAAATGGTGAGCTCAGAGAGGATTGATTTGAAAGTAATATAGAAGGAGAACATAAAAAATATTCAAGCTGTGGGACTGTAGGCGGTGCCAGACGATCGCGAAATTGGTTATTTAAATTGGGAGGAAACGGTTTAAAAGGAGTTTCACTAACACCACGTCTAAATCTTTTAATATTGTGCCACACAATAGACGGGTTAATATTCGGAGAAATAGTCAGACAGTAACTCCTCCAACCTTGAAATCTTTTTCCTTTACATAACTTGCGAGTTTCTGTGATTAAATCAGATACTACCTTGGAATTTTCATCAGTCATCTCACTATTGTATACTTTTTCAGCTTGTTTTCTTTTACGAATACTATCAGTGCATTCCGCATCCCACCAAGGCGGGGAAGGAATTAAGCCAGTTGATGAGTTTTTGATAGGAAATGTTTCGTTTGCAGCTTGTATCAATACACTAGTAAACACATCAGTACAATCAGTTATATCATGAATTTTTTTGTTCTATCGCCATCTTTTATTTCTCCCATAACTCATCATCCTTAATATTGTATTTCATACGAGGTTTGGGTAACGAACCATGAGTGATTTTTCCTGGTAAAGAAATGACAATCGGGTAATGGTCACTTCCGAAGGTGGAAGATAACGTATACCATATTAAAGATGAAGCTAAACTTGGTGTACAAATTGACAGATCTAAGACACTAAAGTTTTCAGTTGGAGCTGTACGTCGCTTTGGAGAACCAGAATTTAATACACAAAGGTTGTATGAACGTAATAAATTTAATAACATTTGACCGCAATAAGTTGATATGGAACTGCCCCAAGAAATGTGATGGGAGTTGAAATCTCCTAGCAGTAAGAAAGGTTTAGATAGAAGAGATATAAGATTATCTAAATTGTGATAAGTCAACGAAGAAGGAGAAGGAATATATTATATAGAAACAACACAAATGTTATCAACTTGTGCTGCCACCACGGAAAACTCATTGTAATTTGGAAGATAAAGAGGAGAGAAAGAGATGGTATTTCTGATGAGCAAGGCGACGCCACCATACCCATCTGACCTATCATCTCTCAGGCATGAGAATCCGTGGATTTTGAAGGTAGAGCCTGGCTTTAGCCAGGTCTCCGAAAGTGCTAATAATATATATAAAATAATGTGCTTGTTTATAATATATATAATTTCACTTCTTTTAGGAACTGCACTTCTGCAGTTCCATTTTAGAATCTTTTTGACGGTCGCTGCCATTTTTAATGGCTTTGGGAATATTAAACATATCAACTATAGAGGCGACGTTGGACGGTAAAGAGATGTTTGAGTGAGTTAATGTTTCGATAAGGATTTTAATCATTTCTGATGGTGACAACAATAATGGGTTATTATTTAATTTCGCATTAAGAGCGCAACCATTTTGGGTAGGCGGAATAGTAAACTCATTGAGAATGTTTTTATGTGCTGCTACATCATAGCCTTTCACTGCTGCAGGAGCAGCTCTGCGTGGGTTATATATTGTTTTTTTGTATGAACTATTTGGTTGGCGTTGATTAAACGAAGTCTGGTGGCTTGGGTGAGTCGGAACCGGATTACGATTAGCATAAGTTACATTAGAGCTAGTAGTAACAACATCAGCATATAAGATTTATATATAGGTGGTAACAACTTAGCTGCTTTGACATACGATATACTATTTTCTGCCATGGTAACTTTTATTTGCTTTTGTCTTGAAAATTCAGGACATGATTTGCTAATAGCGAAATGTGCTCCTGAGCACAGACAGCAGGAAATGTGTTCCTCTTCAATTTTGCAAGTGTCACCAGTATGGTCATTTCCACATTTATAACACCTTGGTTTGGCTCGGCATTGAATTTTTGTATGTCCAAAACGGCAGCAGTTATAACACTGGATAGTGGGGTACGTGTACAGTTGAACGTTTAGCGCATTGTAACACATGAAAATTCTTTTCGGAAGAACATCAAACGTAATAATAATACTTTGCGTTGGTTTCCAAACTGGGAAACCATCTACAATAGTTTATAATTAATTCTTCTTACCGTTAAAATTCCACCACACCCATCAGGTACCGTTATATTTTCCATTACCTCCTCTGGAGACCATTCTGATGGTACTCCACGTACGAGACCTTTTGCGAATGAATGCTTTTAATTTACTATTTGTTATACTATTGCTGTTAATAAATGAGTTAGCATCATTAAAGTCTGAAAATGCTAGACATATTCTGTTTGGGCCGTATATAGTTGTGGTTGTGAGGAATTCTTACCATTGTAAGCATTGTGTGCAAATTAGCTCACTCAAACTTCGCGCGCTTTGCTCGTGATTCAAATCGAGCGCGCGAACGGAAAGGGTTGGATTGAACGGATCCTACGAGCTGCGCATACGCGCTGTTTGAAGGAACGATGCTTCAGTCGTGTGAATTGCGTCGTGGCGTGTACTAACCGCCATTGAATCCAAAAACCTAAAAATCTTCAAAAGGATCCTATCGCGAGTTCGTATCGTTGGTTCTCGTAATCGACCGCGAAGGACCAGAAGTTACTGTAGCAGCATCAGGCACAATTGTGTGGTGCAAGACGTTGGTGCGTGAATGTGGGACTCTTTGTCTACGGATTGTCTGTGTGCCCAGCGCTGGGACATACAAGGAAGCTGCGTGGCTCTTATAAACCCTCCACTTCGCCAGGTGAGTGAGCTTACTGTATGCCTTTCTCGCCTTGTTAGGGAGCCCGGGTTGGCTATAGCCGTCCGGTACCTGATTTTGATGAAGGTGCGAGTTTAGGGGTATCATTGGGGTCCACCTGAAGCCCTTCCAGCAATTCTTTTTTGCCGGAAACGTAGTTTAAATTAATTATGATTAAATTAAAATTTGATAAAAAAAAGTGAAATGGAACGCAATGTTGAGAAAATGGTACAATATTAAGTTGTCAAATTAAGTTGTCAAACTGAGTTAAACGAAACGTATCGTTATCGTTAAACGTAAGAAAAAAAAAAGGCGCCATTTTGTCTTACTGACAGATGGACTGTCATCCATTCATTCCGTTTCTCTCGTAGTTTCGTGAATGTGTGCTCTCTTGTTTTTCGATTTTTATTACGACTTTGGCTTTTTCCCTGGACTTCCTTCGATTGCGCGACGACTTGAAACTTGGCTTGCTTACCGGATTTGTTTGGATTGCTCTACGACTTGAACTTGGCTTGAAAACTGGACTGCACTTGGCTGTAATGGAGTATTACAGTACAATACCCGAAGCGGACGCGTTTTCGGCTCCTGATCTACCCGTCGAACCTGTTGCCGGACCTTCTTCGGCTCCTGATCTGCCCGTCGAGCCTGTAGCCGGACCTTCTTCGGCTCCTGATCTGCCCGTTGAACCTGTCGCCGGACCTTCTTCGAGTAATGACGACGACGACAACGAGCTTATAACCAAACGAAAACTTTGCGTCACTGAAGTGATTGATCATTGGAATTTAACTGACGTTGTGCGAAAATTGGGCACTAAAGACCAATGCATCAAATATAGTGAAGACCAAGGTCTCATACCAACTGAGAAACGGTGTCGAACCCACAGGACATCCATGAAAGTGTCATACTCATGCGGATGCACAAGTTTTGGTACATTTGTGTGCTCAAAAAGATCATGCAAATCTAAATCGGGCAGCGGTGCCAAGATCTCTCGCAGAATTGGCACATTTTTCGAAAATATTGCTATCGACATAATGCATGTTTACTATCTTATATATGCATACTCACAAGGATGGACCTACGACCAAACAATTCACGAAGACCCTTATAAAAAAGAAAGGAAGCAATGTTTAAGCCCAAATACTATAGCCGATTGGTTTAATTACTGCAGAGAAGTAGTTGTGATATTTTATTTGGAAAAACAAAATCTTTACAGCGGTAAAATTGGAGGCTGTGGGAAAATAGTGCAAATAGACGAAAGTAAATTTGGAAAAAGGAAATATAACAAAGGACGTCACATTGAAGGCCACTGGGTGCTGGGATTAATAGAAGATGGGTCTGAAGACTTAAGATTGGAAGTATGCCCGGACAATAAAAGAGATGCTGATACTCTCATACCTTTAATTCAAAAGCATGTTTTACCTGGAACAACAATCCACACCGATTGTTGGCGGGCATACGATTGTCTGTCTGAATATGGATACATACACAAAAAAGTGAATCATTCAGACCCAGAGAACCCATTTGTGGGTAAAGATGGAATCCACACCCAAAGAATAGAATCCCAGTGGCGAGCAGTGAAGAGGTTTTTCAAAAAACAAAATTATAACAACCCAGAAAACTTTAGTGATATAATTGTTGAATATTTGTGGCGAAGAGACGTGTATAAATATAAAAGAGACTCTTTTGTACATTTAATGAAAGCAATTAAACATGTTTATGAAATAAACAAGTAATGTATTAAAATGTTTGTTTAATTGTGTCTCTCCTAGCCCTTTAACATTAAGTTTTTCTCATCTATCAACATAACTCTGAGACGGACTGGATATGTTATTGTTGTTATATAATACAATGTTAAGTGAACCGCCTTGATAGATTAGGTGTGTAACAAAAAATAGGTTAGGTTAGGTTAGAACATGACAAACAACGCACGAGCCGAGCGAGCGAAGCGAGCGTGCCGCGGCAGCGGCCGGCGAAGTGCCAGAAGCGAACCGCCTTAATAAGTTAGGTGTGAAACAAAAAATAGGTTAGGTTAGGTTAGAACATGACAAACAACGCACGAGCCGAGCGAGCGAAGCGAGCGTGCCGCGGCAGCGGCCGGCGAAGTGCCAGAAGCGAACCGCCTTAATAAGTTAGGTGTGAAACAAAAAATAGGTTAGGTTAGGTTAGAACATGACAAACAACGCACGAGCCGAGCGAGCGAAGCGAGCGTGCCGCGGCAGCGGCCGGCGAAGTGCCAGAAGCGAACCGCCTTAATAGATTAGGTGTGAAACAAAAAATAGGTAAAAAATACTGATATAGCCGAAAGTGAGGTTAAGTACTAAAAAAATTATTACTCAAAAACTAAAGGCCTCCGGCGGGGGGGGGGGATGCAGGGGGGGCTTCACCCCCTCCCCCTCCCCCCCCCCCCCTCCCCGCGGGTACCGGGCGACTATAGTTTAACCGGGAGCCCTGCCAACCACATCTGTTCGGAGCCCCTGGTGTCCGGCTATAGTATTTTTTTGTATAGGTATACTTGCCTATCGGCCTTCGGCCAACACATATTCTATTTCTACCTATTCACTTAACAGAGCCATCAACTATATTTTGAACGGCATTTCTTTTAAGAAACTTACCAAAAGTTACAGGATGGAGAGTAGAACCGTCGTCATTTAAAGTCGTTTCACGTGCACAATAAACGGAGCTTTATCAGAAGGTTCATATTTGGTTCTTGCTAAAGAGGTGAAATTTTGGGGAACTGGACCATTACTAGGTAATGAAGGCACAACAGGAGTTTTCATTGGTTGGAGAATAATGTCATCTCTATTATTTGAATTTTCATTACCTTCACTATCTGTGCAACGACAGCCTGCCTTACCATCTACTGCCTGTGCGTGCTTCATTTTTTCATATTGCAGTTTTTAAAAAAAATTATTTAAGCGACTTCGTTTGCGTCCTGTATGTTGTGAAATAGACCCATCCGTGTCCATTCCCGACTCATTTGTGATTATATTTTGGGAAGAAACTGTTACAAAATTGATTGCCGGGGGGATCGTTCATATTAGAATTCTAAAAAACTTACCGTAACCGGTGAAACTTTACACCTATATATAAATTATACAATAAATATTAATATTATTTACACAATAGTACTTCACTGATCCTTTAAATAATAAAGAAATAATATAATTTATCGAAGCGACAAAAATATCGACCGCCGTGTTCGACGTTGCCCGCGCTTTTTTTCCTGAGTCGATATTACAACCAAGTATTCATTGTAGTCTTTGGATATTACCACAAATTATATAGTAGTACGTCTAAAGAGATATTACTCCTTCATCCTGTTTTCTAATTGCCCCCAATAAACCAGTATACCTAGTCAAGTTTGGAGGTAGGCCAAATGCGTTTTTAAAAACTAAAATGAAAATTAAACTTATGTGTTGCCGATTCGGAGGCAAGAAATATAATTAATTAAATATAATTATGTATTCTAATTATTAATACAGGAGGGCTTATATGCTAGATCAGCTTATATCTGGAATGCATCGTTAGCGTCTGGGTGATCATTGTGAGAATGCTCGCTCAGCGCTAATCGAGTACAGAGGGGTGTGGTACACACATAACGTCTCCCCCCGCAAGAGTGAAATTATCGGGTTTATTAATTTTTAAATTTTCCCGATGATTTCGCGAAAAGATGACAGTACATTTTTTTCTTAAAAGTAAAAAAATAGAAAGTATAAGGCTTAACATTAACACACATATCTATACATAAAATAAGCAGTCACTTGTAAAAACTGAATCACTTTTGGCACAATACACGAATTCACTTTGTTTCAACGCGTACGCCATGTACTTCAGTTCGTCCAGGTTAACTTCCTTCATGTTTAGTGCATGTGCACCGGATAGCTTGGGGCTTGAGTGCATCTGTAGCGAAGGCAGTTTGATAATAGGAATTTGTTCTACGTCCTCGTGCATTACATATGCATTGTGATAATGGATTTTGATGCCGGCGACTTCAACATGGCAGGGCTCATTCAGGGTCACCATATATGTACCAAAGATAGGATGTCTGGTAATGTCATCTTCTCGTTTTTCTATAAGTGTAGTTCTCAATCTGGATCCAGTTAGCATCATTTATTTGCTGTAGCTTAATGTCTTCCATATCGATTGTTGACACATCTAGAGGTATTTTCATACTTCATAAGCTGCTCTATACATGTAGACTCCGCATACAAAGCTCGATTGTTGTCGGTGCAGAGGAACTGATCCCCAGTGGCGAGTGCGCGACATGGCTTCGCAATCGGTAAGTAGCTGATACTTTTCGCCAAAAGGAAGGGGTGTTCGGGAAATATGGTAAGTGTAAGGTTTTCACGTTCATGGAAAATAGGTAGGGAGTACATTTTAAAATAGTTATAAGTTACATTAGTGATAAGAGGTATATCCATTATGAACGTTATCTGGTTTTTCTTAATGTAAGATTTGACACTAATCGATCCTTCAAGTTTTACTAGGTTACTGTCTGTAGGTAGATATAACAAATTTCCATATTTGGATTTGGACTTCAGATGTAACAATAATTCGGTAGAGTTAACAATACTTTGATGCAAAACTGAGACTACTTAAAGCTAAGGCAGTTTCAATTTCACTTATTTTAATAAATACAGTCCGAAAGTTACTTATAAATAAGTTGAACAATCCTAGTAAATACGTAGAATATACCCAATTTTTCTGTGTAGCTGTCTTTGAACATTATTTCAATCTTTTCTATTTTATTACCTAATGTGAAAACGTTGCTATTCATGGTTTCAGTATTATTAATAACACCATCTAGCATTTTAGAAATTAATGTTATTTTATTGGACACAATAACCTGATTATCACTTAGTTGTGTAGTAACTTTATCGTACTTGAGAGCATCGGCATGGTCTAGGTTGCCTGTTACAATTTTAATCAATGATCCAAATGGATTGATTAATCCTCGGCTGAATCGTTGCGGAACGAGATGTCTATATTTTTCTATAGTAATAAAACGTAAGTATTCTACATGAGTTTTAAGTGCAACGAATTCTTGTGGATATGTTTTATTTTGTGCCAATAGTTTTGCCAATGTATCATATTCAGATGTAATGAGCTTTAAATCTGTATGAAGTGGATCGAGTTTTATTACTTTAATTATAGTCCAATTATCAACTTGTAGATATGCATCTCCTTTCTTTACCGGCAGGATCCCCGGATTGCCTTCAAGTGAGCGAAGCTGAAAGGCCTGCAATGGAGTGGCTAGTATCAGTAGCCACCACCTGTGGAGGACGTTTTATATTTTTTATTGGTACCTTGGTCTGTCTTTCACCTACTTGAATGGGTACAATATTTTTACTTGTTGGACCACCCACTTTAGCTTTTCGATAACGGGGCTTATCTTTACTGTTTCTTGCGGTTACTACTTTCGCAAAAATTGTATCTCCTGTACTAAGCTCAATATCATCTTCACCTCCTCTCTTGTTTCTTATCTTTTCTTTAGTGGTTAACATCTTTTCAGCTATATGATTGTATAGGTATTTCGTTCGTTTTGCATGGTCTTTTACAAGTTGTTGTATTTATTTCTTTTCAAATTCCACGTTAAAGGGGCTATCAGAATCAGTATGTCCAAATACTGTTTCAAAGGGGTAAGGCCTGTAGCTGAGTGAACAGAATGATTGTATGCGATAACGGAATAGGTCATCACCGATGCAGCATCTGTGCACTTCCTTTCAAACTTCGCAAGACGGTAAATGTCAATAAGCGTTGAATGGAAGCGCTCAATGAGACCTATTGAGTTTGGATTTTGCGGGGTACCAATAAGAAGGTCAATTTTGAGCAGGCTTAAGAATTATTTTAGCAACTCATTGTTGAATTCCGTGCCCGGATCGGAACTTATTCTTTTTGTTATTATATTATTATTATTATTATATCTGATCTTGGATATTTTAGATTTGGTTTTGATTTCGATTTTTATAATGGGTTTTGCTTCAAGAGTAAAGGTTGGGAAACACATTTATCATTACAGTAGCATGTTCACGTGCCAATGTCCAGGTCAAATGATGAAATCTGACTCTGTCTTAATGATTTAATGATTGTTGAAGGTAAAAGGGGAATAGGATGCTATTATCCCCGACATTACTTGGGATATGAATAATCTTTAAACTTTTCAATTAGTTACTCGCCCTAAAAATTTATGTTAGCGGGTCAATCAATAAGATTTCGGAACGAATAATTTTGATATAGAAAGCGGTGTAGAAGATATGATAAACGAAGCTTCAGTTAGTTTAAATGAATCCTCTGGCCATATGTGCAAGTATTTTATAATTAACGAAATGCAATGTTTATAATTATGTCGATGTGAGGAAGTGCCTAAAGGAGAGATATAGTGAACCTTGCAAAGTTGCGAAGATAATGTGTAATGATGGGTAGATGATCTCGCTTATGGTCTGAGATAAGGGATATAGTGAGGGAATTTTAACTCTAGTTAGTCTGTTGTTCAATAACTGGTTTTAACTTGGGTTTAACTCTGATTAAATTAACAGCCAGTGAAGGCCTAGATTTGTTATGAATATAGTTATTAATATGTAAAATATTGGATAAGATAAAGAATAGGCATATTATAAAAGTAAATGCTACTTTGGACATGATATCATGAAATATTGGGCATATTAGTGCATTACTTTGGACATGATGATATCATGAAATATTTGGGCATATTAATGCATTACTTTGAACATGATGATATCATGGTGATATCATCATGTCCAAATCATGATCATGATGATGAAAATCCAAACTCCAATAATCCGCTCGTGCAAGTTATGGTATCCAAAAAAAGCATTACCAAGGAAAATAATATTATCTGCTTTTCACAATTAGATTTTTTTTTTGTGGCATTGTCAACATGACATTTGAGCCAGTTTCACGTCAAAAAAAACAAAAAACATCCTAAAACGAATTTGAGCAAACTATGAACCAGAATAGGCTTATTTTGTATGAAAAAATGAAAATATACACATATAACAATAAAAAAGAATAATAACTTAAAGAAAACTTATTCAAACATAAACAAACAACATTAAAAACAAATAAATATGTACAAAGTTATAAACGAATGTTATTGATAGTGAGAAAGTGAACGAAAACTTTATATATATCAATATTAGTAAATGATAAAAGTTCAGGAATATGAGTCGGAAATGAGACTTTTAATGATATGAGAGAATTGTAGAAAAAAACATTATCATACAATGGACAGGAAAAGAATATATGGTTGAGATCCCCTCATCCAGGCTACATTCACATATAGAGGAATCTTTCACATGAATCTTTTTTAAATGTGAAGGTGAGCAACAATGACCAAGCCTCATGCGAATTAAGGTCGACGTATAAATCTTACCGAAGTACCACCGCGAAAACCAAGGTTTACTTGGTATTTCTGATTGGATCTTAGCAAAACCAGAACCTTTGGATAAGCTAGTTGTTCTCCAGTATGTAGACCATGACATATAAAAAAAACTTTTAGGGAGGCAGATAAGGTCAACGCTATAATTAATAAACGGGACCTTATCACCACAAGAAACCGCTTCTTTGGCCGCTTTATCAGCACGTTCATTACCAGAAAGACCAAGGTGTCCTGGTATCCAAGCAAGAACCACTTCTAGTCCTTTATCAATACAATCAGATAAAGATTTTTTAATTTCGAGAACAATGGGGTGAAATTTAGAGTGAAAAGGGTTAGACAGAAGGGATTGAAGCGAGCTACGAGAATCTGAAACAAATATGGTCTGACGAAGTTTGAAGAGAAGGATATATTTTACCGCCTCAAGAATCGCTAGATATTCACCTGTAAAAACAGAGGACTCATGAGGGCATTTTATCTTTTGAACAATATCAAACTGGGAGTGAAATACACCACAACCAACACATCCAACCTGAGACAATTTTGAGGCATCCGTAAAAATGGTATGCCATCTACGCCAATTCCTGAGCAAGAGCTCTTGAAAATACTTATCAGCGTAGAGGTCCCCCTTACAGATACCATAGTCCAAAATTATTTCCGGCTGCGATATTATAACAAAGTAATTAATATTATAAATCGATAGTTTAGTAGACCGATACGTGGGATCCTTAAGCAATTTAACGATTGAATAACTTTTCAAAAGAAGCGGATGTTTTTTAAAAGTCCAAGAACGGGAAGTGTAAACATATTGTTTGAGAAGTTGAAGTTTAGGAATGAGAGGGTGATTAGAGAAATGAATAGAACGGAAGAAGAATCTATTAGCTAGGAATTGACGACGAAGATGAAGAGGACACACACACTCCACCTGAAGAGCGTTGATTGGAGATGATTTCATAGCACCAGTAATAATCCGGAGTGATTTGGATTGAATTAGATCAAGTTTGGTAAGATCTTGCTTACGTGCAGGTTCCAGCAAGAAGGAACCATAATCCAAGACACTACGGAAAATGGCATTATATAGTAATTTAAGATTAAAAGGGTGGGCACCCCACCACACCCCAGACAAACACCTTAATATGTTAATATTCCTCTCACACTTATTTGAAATGTATTCACAATGCTGACGACCACATAGTTTACTGTCCAACCAGAGACTTAAAAATTTAACCGACTCCTTTACTGGAATTCTGCACTCACTAATAGAGATATTTAAATCAGGAGGATTTCTTTTACGAGAATACAGAACGATATTACTCTTTGTAGGAGATAAATCTAGACCATTTTTTTGAAGCCAGTCATTTAAACATTCAAGGGAATGGAAAATACACTTACTAGCCACATCAATTTTGTGATGAGAGCTGTAGACAAGTATGTCATCAGCGTATTGAAGGATACGACTTAGACCAACAGAGGATTCCAGATCATACGTGTATACATTATATAGAAGTGGACTTAGGACAGAGCCCTGCGATAAGCCCCGCCAAATGACCCTATTAGAAGTAATAGAAGAATCACTGCAACAGAGATATACATATCTCTCTGAAAGAAGATTCATAATAAAATTGCCTAATTTAGCTGGAATTCTCAATCGATTTAGTTTATTTTTAAGAAGGGGAAGTTGGACACTATCATAGGCTGCGGAAATATCTAGGAAAGCAGCTATAATAGATTCATTGCGCGTAAATGAAAGTCGTATGTCAGTCGTAAAAATGGCAAGGCTGTCCATAGTGCTCTTGCCTTTTCTAAAACCGTATTGAGACTTAGCGAGTAATTCATTACTCTCAAGAAACCACTCAAGGCGGTTCTTAATCAAATGCTCCGCAATTTTAGTCAAGACTGAAGAGAAAGCGATAGGACGGTAAGAGTTAGGGTCCAACGGATCTTTATTAGGTTTCGGAATAGGAATAATATATTGAGACTTCCAAGAAACTGGAACAAATCCGGTTGCAAAAATGTTGTTAACCAAAGTTAAATAATAGTTCTGAAGGCGAACATTAGCTTTAGAAACAAAGGAATATGGTATGCCGTCAATACCCGGAGCAGAATCTTTAACGGATTTCAAAATGTTTTTCAACTCATTAAGTGTAAACGGTTGATCGAGAGGATCATTAGAAAAGGGATTAGAAAGAGATGGTAATTCTGAATGATGGGGACAATAATGAGGGGCCAATTTGTCTATAAATTCATCAGCCCAAGCTTGGGAAGGGCAACAACTACGATAAGGAACACATTGAGACCGACGATACCTATGTATTTTCTTCCAGATAAGAGATGAAGGAGTATTGGGGCCTATGCTGGAGCAAAATGACTTCCAACCATTACGTTTTTTATCATGAAAGAGACGCTTGGATTTTGCAATCATTTTATTCAATTCAATAAAATTATCACGGGTCATAGACAGACAAAAGATAGCTTCTGCATCATTACGAGATCTAACGGCTTCAGAGCAATCCTTATCCCACCATGGAGGAGAAGGAACTTTGTCTGGATGAGATTTCTTAACCGGGAAAGTCAAATCAGCACATTCTACTAGAGATCGTACTAACATCTCAGAACAGGTAATAATGTTAGTGGAATTTATAAGAGGTAAAGTTAAGGCTTTGGAATTAGTACGATCATTGAACACATCCCAGCTCGAACTGTTATTGTCAATTATATATTTAAGAAGAGGAGAATTAATTGAAGCAGGACGGGAATGTTTTTGCAAGATTCGTAAAAGAATTGGGAAATGGTCACTACCATGAGTAGACGGGAGAACACACCAAGACATTAGTGACGCGAGCTCAGGAGAGCATAAAGAAAGATCCACTGCACTAGTAACCTCATTAGGACGAGTTCTTCTCGTAGCGGAGCCATCGTTAAGGATGCAGAGATTAAGACTATCTAATGAATCTAATAAAAAAACACCATTAGCATCCGACAAACCGCACCCCCATACCGTATGATGACAATTCAGATCACCTAGAATAAGAAGGGGCTTAGGAAGAGACATAATTACTGAACTTAAATTTCGAATAATAGATTTAGAAGGATGAGGAATGTATATGGAGACAATTGTAAAATCGTTGATGCGTGCAGCAACAGCATCAAAGCCATCATTATGAAAAGGGATAGAAATACTTGAAAAGTTAATATTATTTTTAATAAATAGTGCAACACCACCAAAGCCATCCTGGCGGTCACTTCGAACGTCAACATAGCCTGACAACCTAAAAAAGGAATCAGGTCTAAGCCAAGTCTCCGAGACGGCCAAGACGCTAGGTTCATGTTTATTTATTAGAAATATCAAATCAGACTTTTTGTTGCAAATACTATGACAATTCCATTGAAGAATCCTGTCAAAGGGACCCATTTTGAAGTAGGGAAATAAGTGAATTTAAGTTGAAGGCAGCGTTGGACGGTGAATTACTTGAAGAGGAGGAATTAGACATGAGAGAGGATAATAGATTCAAGAGCTGCAGGAGTTCAGCTATTATAGCTTGAACAGAAGGAGTCTCATTTTTTTGGGCCAGAAGATTTAATAAAGCACAACCGTTTTGCGATGCTCCAGAGGATTCTTCTCGAATGATGCTCATGTGCGCTTCACGATCATAACCAACACTAGATGAAGGCAATATATGGGATTTCATAGATTTTCTTCCACCCCTGTAATGAACTTTGGACGGTTCAGTAGTTAAATTCTTGGATGGACTAGGTAAAGGAGCTGCAACAGAGGTGGAAGTAACTTCAGCAAAGGACTTTTTATATGCAGGGAAAAACTGAGATGCTTCAGCATATGAAATAGATAATTCTGACATACGGGATTTAATGTTATTTTGCCTTTGCATTTCAGGGCAGTACTTGCTATTAGCAAAGTGATTGCCACCACACCACAAACATTTCGCATCAACTTCATCCACGTTGCATGACTTTCCTAAGTGGTTAGAACCGCATTTAAAACAAGCAGGTTTTGACCGACACTGCGTCATGATGTGTCCGTATCTACAGCAATGGAAGCACTGAATAGTCGGGAAGGCATAAGCCGCAACAGGGAAAGAGTTGTAACATAGATAAATTCTAGAGGGCAAAATTTGACCATCAAAAGTCAAAACTACTGTTTGCGACGGTTTCCACGTCACAACTCCGTCAATGGAAACTTTAAAATTGAGCCGGCGAACTTTTAAAATTGGACCACACTCTTCAGGAACTTTCATCTCGTTCATAACATCCTCTGGAGTCATATCCACTGGGATTCCGCGAATTATACCCATCCGAGTAATATTAAACAACGGAATGAAAGCTCTGAGTTTGTTGTTTGGCAATGAAGGGGACTGGATGAAATTATTGGCTGAAATGGCGGAATGAAAGTTTAGAGCTATACGATTGCGACCAACATTCTTTATTGAGCCATCGATGATTCCTTGAAATTCCCGGGCGCGGCTAAAGAGGAATCTCTTAAATGTCACCGGTTGAAGGGATGTCCCAGCGGTAGGTGAAGTCTCTTCCCTCTGAACATGGACCGTAAAAGGGCCACGATCTGTTGAGTCGTATAATTGCCGACCGATAGGTGTAAAAGAATACCGAATATAAAAGAAACACCGATAGGTGTTTTCTGTGAAGCTGCAGGGGGTCCGCTAGGAAGGGGGCTAGAGGAACTAGGGGAGAAGGAGTTGGGAGGGGTACATTGTCCAGCCTGGAGAACAACATCAGACGCACCTGTAAATTTACATGTTGTTTCATCGTGAACCATTGATTTTGTACGTGATCGTGAACGGTCACTACGGGGATCTTTAGTCACGTTACGCTTTTCCGATCGTCGTTTTCTGTTCACTATTTCAAAAGCCTTTTCGTCAACAGATGATGAAATTGATGTAAACGCCGCAGGGGAAGGCGGCTGGACAAAGTCCATGCCTCCACCAGGATCAGGGGGATCATTCATCACGCAACAATATACTAAAAACGCTAATGAAATGAATCTACTAACAAGTGATGTCTATAAACTAATAAAATGGAACAGAAAAACCTATTCTGGTGAGATTAATTAACTAAAATAAAAATTTTACCAAAATACCATAAAATTTGACGTTCCACCTCGCACCCAATTACATTCTTGGTATGTTACTATATCCATCGCATACAAAAAAAATTAACTATATACTTTTGTCAATAATGTCAAAAACAAAGAGCTGATACAGAGACGTCTAAGTTTGTCTTGGTAAATAAGAAAGTAACTGTAAGACTAAAAAAAGTAGTAGGTACACGACTCAACACATCATAAAAAGGTTGCATGTGGTATAGAAATTGTATAAATAATGCGTGAATATCAGGATTTGGGAAATAAGAGATCAATGTTTGTGTAACTCCGCCTCATAATGTTGAATACAACGTTTATGATGCCGGTCCTCAGCCCGGATAAAGGAGGAAGGCACAAACTTTAGTATACATTTTGGTCTTCATCTAGTTATACAGTTTCCAAATAAAATTGTCCATACTTCAAAATTTACTACTCAATCTGAAGAAAAATTGTGTAAGAGTTTCACATCATTCTTTGTTGTCGCCTATTTTCAACAAACAAAGTCAAGAGTATTAATGCAAATCTCTATAATGGTATGCATGCCGTAGTTGTGTAATATGTACAATTTGGTATTTATGTACCATATGTATGTATATGCCGTATCAAAAAGCACATATGTTCAAGTACATAACATGCTTTCATACGATCCACAATCGGTATATCTAAATGGATTGTTTTACTTATCCCTACCAGTATAGATACCGACCTTGACAGGGATAGGTATAGCAGCCGAGTATATTGTAGGGATTTAATTTTTTAATATTTCAGTAATGTATAACAATTATTTGTTAAGAGTAAGGAACTCTTTAGTGCTCGTTAGTGCTTTGTACCAGTTTGACAGATAGTGTAACCATAGTTACATATATATTGTTTTTCAGTAAAAGTCTGTTATAGGTATTTTATATTATAATAAACATTATCTCAATTTCTATTTTTCGTTTATTTATTCTACATCAACCTTAACATGGTAGCAGAGCGTGGTTAAAGGATAAAATTAGCGAATTTAGAAGAAAGTCGAGTGTTCAGTAAGAGAAAACATTTTTTCGTCAGTCAATCACACCGACTATATGCAGTCACAAGATCGAGCTTATGACCTCTGCATGAAATTCTTTAGCTACAAGAAGCAACCTGACCATGATATGTCAACTCATATGTCCCATATGAAAAATATCTGGTTTGAGCTGACACAGGAGATGAACAAGTCTGAAGTTAAAGGTGAGCTACCAGTAATTTTCCTGATGTGCAAAATTTTAGACACCTTACCTGAAGATTATTTTTCATTCAAATCTAGTTGGTTGTTGATATTGAAGTCTGAGAGAACGGTTGAAAACTTGACAAGTGAACTTTGTACGTATGAAAGAGCTTTAACCAGTAGGAATGAAGTAGAAACAGAGGTTCTCAACATTCAAGGAACGAAAGCTAAACCGAAGAAGATCATTAGAAAAGTCTATAAGAGAGATAAAGAGAAATGTCATTATTGTGGTGTGATCGGACACAGAATAAAGTAATGCCAGAAATGGATATCCGATGGACGCCCACCGAAACCGAAACCGCCAACGTCAAAATGTGCATATGAGTCTTATGGCAGTTAATACGAATATGGACGAAGATCACGATTCCTGGTTTGTTGATAATGGTGCTACAAGTCACGTGACAAATAGGTGTGATCTGTTTGAGACGTTCGATTACTTTGAAGATTCACACACTGTGACAACAGCAAATGGAGAAGCCATTCAGGTAGTTGGCAAGGGAACATTGAAAATTGAAGCTGACGTAGAAGGTCACAAGCAAATGATTACGCTAAATGATGTATGGTATGTACCTAGTGTAAAAAAGAACCTATTTTCAGTACTATCAGACTCTCAAATAGTACTTTTGTGTCATCAGCTACATCATGTAAGTTGTCAGTGAACGGAATCATTATGATTATTGGGAACAGGCAGAAACAAGGAGGTCTATACAAACTACAATTGACCAACATCAAATCTGTTAGACCCGCACAAATAAACACCCTAGCAACAAAAAACTTACTCCAGCTATATCACGAGAGATTGGGTCACCAAAGTAAAGCCCATGTACAGAAAGTTATTGAGAGAGAACTTGGGATTAAAGTTAAACTTGACAGCGAAATATGTGAAGGCTGTATCTATGGTAAAACACATAGAACTAAATTTGGTCCAAGAGAAAGGGCAACAAGAGCGGGTGAACTCATACACGCTGACGTATGTGGACCCTTCAGGTACTCTATAGGCAAATGCAAGTACTTTTTTCTCTTCAAGGATGATTTATCGAAATTCCGTTATGTATACTGTCTGAAACAAAAGTCAGAAGTAAGACATAAGCTGAAGCAAGTGTTGGCTGAGATAAAAGCAAATGGACACACAGTAAGAGAGCTT
This sequence comes from Selenia dentaria, assembly GCA_917880725.1. Taxonomy (NCBI): domain Eukaryota; kingdom Metazoa; phylum Arthropoda; class Insecta; order Lepidoptera; family Geometridae; genus Selenia; species Selenia dentaria. The sequence continues at coordinate 23,730,229 of OU862879.1, forward strand.
CTGAGTGATAACGGTGGAGAGTTCGATAATAAGAAAGTTAGGAAAATACTCGAAGATTATGGTATTAAACAGAGATTTTCTATGCCACATACTCCACAACAAAATGGTTGTATAGAAAGAGATATGAGGACAGTTGTCGAAGCCACGAGGGCTATTATGCATGCAAAAGGGCTACCCCAAGGGCTGTGGGCTGAGATAGTTAATGCTACAGTCTTCATTCTAAATCGGAACGTCAAGGTCACTAGGAAAAAATTGGACAAAAAGGCCGTGAAGGGTATATTGATTGGATATGAGAATGATGAAGGTTACAGAGTATGGATAAAAGAAAACAACAAATTAGTACGTTCAAGAGATGTTTTATTTGAAGAGAAGACCTATTGCCAACGAATCAAGATCCAATACCAATAAAAAATACAAGTCCAATGACTTTTGACGTGCCAATACCTATGTATTACAACAACACACCTATCTCATTAAATAGTGACATACCAGATAATGTCACGTCAATTCAAGAATCATCAATATTTGCACCAGCTCAGGACTCATCCCCATTAAATGAATCTGGAGAATCATCAACAAGCACAACGCTTGTTTATTCGCACTTTTGGAAACCTGGCTAAAGCCAGGCTCACCTTCAAAATCCACGTATTCTCATGCCTGAGAGATGATAGGTCAGATGGGAATGGTGGTGTCGCCTTGCGCATCAGAATTACCATCTCTTTCTCTCCTCTTTATCTTCCAAATTACAATGAGTTTTCCGTGGTAGCAGCAAAAGTTGATAAAATTTTTGTTGTTTCTACATATATTCCTTCTCCTTCTTCCTTGTCTAATCACAATTTAGATAATCTTATATCTCTTCTATATAAACCTTTCTTACTGCTAGGAGATTTCAACTCCCATCACATTTCTTGAGGAAGTTCCATATCAACTTATTACGTACGTATACCCGTTCCAATGTCGTCGGAATCACATAGTTATCATCGTCACTCATACGTTCATCCTCACTGGAATCAGGGATAATGGCAGCACTGCGATGTCGAAGTGACATTCCATCTATAATAAAAAAATACACTACATATTTACCATACATCTCTTTCGGCTCCTTCTGGGAGATGTAAATGCAATACAAGTAATACAAGTAAAAAAAAAATATAGTACCTACTGGTACCTATACTGCATAAAGTTCCAAATTTGGTTTGTCACCCTACTGCATGCTGTTCCAAATTTGACCAGTCACTAGTCAGCGAACAGCATGTTGTTCCACATTTAGCCCACAATTTGAACTACATTATAATTACTAATAGAAAAGTTGTTACTCACTTTTTTTTTCATAAAAGCGCTTGGGATCTATTTTTCTTCACTCTAAACCGCTTTTCTGTAGTTTTTTTTGCAACAACCCGATAAAAACACTCCTAGAAACTTCACAGATTCACACAAACTCAAAATGGCGGAAACGACTGATTTATTGACCGAGTAGAGATTGTGTATGCGACGTAGAACGTCACCTGTTACATTGTATGTGAAACAGGACCATAGCCAATAGAAATGTTACCAAACTGAATGCAGAGATGACGTCAGATGTCTGCTAGAGCCGATTTAAGTTAATGTTCCAAATTCGGGTCCGTATGCGGTAAAGGATTAAGTTATGTAAGTATTCATAGATATTTCTCGATATTACAATAGATCTTCCTAGCAATATATATGAACTTACCAATAATCTACTTCTCCCTGATCCTATTCTTATTACAAACTAGTAGAGTCTGATTAAATTATAATAAAATACTTAAACCAAAATAATAAAAATGAAAGAAAAATAATAAATAGAAACAGAAAATAAAAGTTGACACTGGCGGATGCATAAGCAGTGCGAAGCCATAATCCCCTCAGGGGACAAAGAAAAAAAAAATTTTATTCTATGGTCCATAGATTAAAGTTTTTTTTTTCTTTGGATTCTATTCTATGGATTAATCTATGGCGTAGGCTTGGCTTGGCTCTCTCTTTATTGCGTCACATTTTTCTAAAATTCTCATAACTCCAGCAAACCGCGATTGTAAGAAAAATATTTTAAACTGAAGATAACGGATAAGTATCATAGCGGATTAACTCTACAGTCTACTTCGTGTGAAGTGATAGGAGATCATTGACATTTTGTCGAGTTCTGACTTTGGCCACGCATAATGGATGGGCCGCCAAATCGTGGTTTTCGCGGAGGCCGCGGAGGGCATCCGGGCTATAATCCTAGAGGAAGAGGTGGTTTCGATATGCGAGGCCGGTAAGTTAAATGCTATGCTCATTACAATAATATCGATCGATGTATCGCAAGCAAGTTACTTTGAGGTTATAGTTTAGCTTGAAAGACGCGGCGCGGGAAACCGCGTGTAATAGATTGTATGGTTTATGTTTGTAGTCGCATAGCTTTTACTTTATAAAAACAATGGTCTTAGGCAATCTAATATTGACAGTGGCGGTCCCGGTATGAGAGGCCGCGGTGGCCCGCCGAGAGGCCCTCCACGAGGAGGCCCACGCGGATTCCGTGGTGGTCCCATGCGCGGTGGTGGTGGCGACCGAGGCGGTCGCTTCCCGCCGGGGCCTGACGGTCCTGGTCCTCATCCTGTGCCCACTATCGAATCCAGAGCTGCTGCCCCACCAAGTAAGAATATTTTCTATTATTGTTTTAAATTTCCAAATCAATAGTTCATTAATTTAGTTAGGCAAATTGATAACTATGTGAGGTGAGGACTGAATAAATTAGTGTATATTCCATTACCTTAGTTACTATGTTATATTAATATACCTAAATGGTCCATGATAAATACCATCACGGTAGCCTAGTTGGTTTTTTCCTAAATATTAGTTTTATCGGATCAAACAATTCACTTTCTACTATAGAATAATTCTAATCTAAAAAATCTATGGTATATTTGAGTAAAGAAAGTACATATCTGCCTATAAGACGCTAGGCAGACGAAGGGGCAGGCTGGGGCGTACGATTTTGCGCAAAGGGAATTCTATACTACCAATGCACACGGAGGGCAAAACGGCGCGGTATATCCTTAGCCTCGAGGCGGGGGCAGCCATGGACACATGCGGTCAAAAAGACTGCCCCGCACCGTCACTCTTAATAGTAGGTATTTTCATATCTTTAATTCTCAATTTAAACATTTTAAGCTATTAGCTATTTTATTACTGTCTACTCTGGTTTTATATTAAGATGGTAAACATACCCTATATTCCTCAAATATGTATAATTTTGAAAATACCCTATTATAGTACACTATTCAGGGTGAACCCTGTTTTTTTTTTCCAATCTATATTAATTTAGGGACTTTCTTGTCTTGTCGTTTGACATGCCAGTCCCATCATAACCTTATTCTTAACTATCTAGCACACATTTTATAAATTTTTATAGCATCCTTTGATGCAGGTTCTGCTAGTATATGAGTAAATATTACTACATCTAATACATTTAAATTTAGCGATGTTATCAATTGTCTTTGATTTGTGTTTTGGATACATTTCATAAGCACATGATGTATAGGATGTTTGGTAGAGGGACCGACAAATCAAATGAGCGTGTTCGGGGGACCACTTGGAGAATACAAGTTGGCCAAAAAAAATCCCCGACCCCCCAATATGTTTAATTTTTTTTTTTTTTTGTGATTTTTCCCTTTTTCTCCGAAATTGTACCTATTTACCACCATAACATTTGTAAAATCTGTTTTAGACCGGATGTTTTTAGTTGAATTTGGTCTCTAATACACCTTCAGGCCATGCAAAGCAAAATTGGTACAATATTGGAGAAAATTCACAAAAAAAAGTTAATAAAAATTTAGGTGTCAGGGATTTTTTTTTGGCCAACTTGTATTCTCCAAGTGGGCCCCGAACATGCTCATTTGGTTTGTCGGTCCCTCTACCAAACACCCAGTATATCATCTACTACTCCACATGAGTCACAATTAGGTGATGTTTCTTTTCTCATCATGTAACCGAATTTATTTGTCGGAATGTGTCCAGAACAGAATCCTGTTTGTTGCTCAGAATTTATTACATGATATTCTAAGCCCAGTTGAATTAGGATTTCACCTGGGCAAGAATATCTAGGTAGCAATTTTCGTTCGGTGTAAAATTGAAAATAAAGGTAATAATGCAATGATGACATTTTGCCCCCACCTCTTCTCGGGTATAAATCGAAGATATCGAACAGATGAAAAAAATAATAAATCTTGTAGAAAATTTAATTCTTAACAATTTTGTTTATAATGTTTTTCATGTAAAATTGAAAATAAACGAGTTGATAATCAAACAAAGATTCACCCCCTCTTTTGGAATAATCGGAAAAATCAATCATAGGAAAAAAATTATGAGAAAAAAGTTTTAGGAAATTGTATTCTAAACAACTATTTAATAAATATTTTTATTGTGGTATTGAAAATAAAAGAGTTATTCTCAAAAAAAATTACCCTTAAAATCCAGATGGTGGATGATGCAACGGATTGAGTACCACCCAAAACAAACTTCCCCAACGAATTTTGCAGGAACATTGCTACTTAAACATTTTTGTCCCTCTTTTGAGGTAATTCAACTGGCCTATTTAAATCCTGAAATTATTCTACTTGCTAGAATTCTTCTATTCTTATTGTATGATGTAATAAAAAAATTGTATGTACAATATAATAGAATATAATAGGCAAGCGGGGATTGTCTATATTGACTATGTCTCCCTGTTCCATGCTCCAATTGTAATAATATAAAGTTTGTTAAGGAAAAGTTTTTGTAAGCAAGTTAGAATAAAGTAAAATAAAATATTTGTATGAGTATTTTGAATTGTATCTATGTGAGCGCTCCTATAGTATTATAAGCTTACTGTGTTAGCTAGAAAATTAATAAAAAAACAAGTTCGGGCGCCTGGAGCGACCTCACACAAAGAAAATATATATATAAAATTAACAAACATTACCTGGAATAGCAGCCTGTAGAGATTCGGAACTTCTAATCGGCGGGGGAAATTTGAAATAAATGGCAAAACATTTAGTTTAGTCCAACTTTTATTTCCGGGAAGGAACACAAGTGTTACAATTAATTTTGAATTTTATATCTAGTTTGATAACGTTTTAGCAATTACGCAAGGTCTGAAGGACTGGAATAATTAAATGGCCTGAGGGGCTCTATAAGTTTTCCTAACGTTATTTACGAGTTTTTTTTATCGTTAGCTATCGTTATTGCACCCTTGTTTAAAGTAAATTAATTATTTTTAGTTTTAAGCTATTGCATTGCTTCTATCGCGGGCCTTGAGCGTGGAGACCGAATCCAGAAATTCCGTAACGAAAATAACCTAACTCCCCCCACTCCGACTCCATCTATTGATGAATAATTATATATTGGTTAAATAATTATAATTGCATAAGTTGATTTGGCATCTATCGATGAATAGCAGAACTTTTAATGACTTTTTGAAATATCACGCTTGTCTCTTTAGTTCAGCAACTCGCCTCTAGATATTGGTTAAATAATTATAATTGCATAAGATGATAAAAACAGCTATGCAATAGTTTTACCGCGGCAGTCTCCGAGTGCCACACGCCTTTTTTTATAACTAATCGTGCCGAGGAGCGCGGATTTGTACAAGACAAAGGATTGACAATACCTTACTCCGAGACAACCTGTGGTAATAACATGACGCGGAGAGGAGAATCTTCTTCGGATGTACGATGCGGCACACAGCGTGAGCCGCGGCAAAGTTTCGCCTCCAGTGAAGATGTAATCTCAAGATGGCGGTCCGCTCCAAGTGAAAAATTCCCACGGGAAACTCATGGTGGAAATAAATTCGGCACGTATATGAAAGTGCCAAAGAAAAACGCTAATAGCTGAAACAAATAGGAACTAGCGTTAAAATAATGCCTGTACGTCAAAGTATAACAAATTATACTCTAACTCGAAATCAAAGAATGCTTACCGTTTTTCTTCGTTTAGGATATGCACACAATCCATTATTTCGGTAAAATATAGGCTATTCTACAAAGGCTTGTTGCCTTTGAATATCGCCTCCTCATGTCGGGCGAAGCTCACTAAATTCAGATCCTAAATGGATATAAGAATTTAAAAAAAATGACTTGACATGTCGGCAGTCGGTAAGAAAATGAAAAATGGCCGAAACTCTCTGTCGGCAAGACGTCAGTTCGGACACAGACTAATGCACAGTCAATCATCAAAGAGAATCAAACGTCATACAAAAAACTGTTGACCACAGAGTATTCTCTGTACAGGGGTTACAAAAGGTGTTACCCTTGTAATAAAAAAGTTAACCAGAATAACTTCCTCTAAGTATTGGCAATTTTAAAATCGAAAATACGTGTCTAGAATCGACAACGTGTAACGGAGCGAAAAACGAACGTTACAATGTAAGGTACTGCAACCAGTTCGTAGAGAAATAACAAGTTATTTTAGTGAATGTTTTCTACCGACTTCCAAAAAGGAGGAGGTCCTCAATTCAACTGTATTTTTTTTTTCAAGTTTGTTACCTCATAACTTTTGACTGGGTGAACCGATTCTCAAAATTCTTTGTTTGAAATCTGGTGCCTCTCGTGTGGTTCCATTTAAATTTCATCAAATTCGGTCCAGTTGTTTTTGATTACACTCCAATAACTGAATAGAAAGGAGGTCAATATCATTTTTTTTTTAATTGTTCTTATTGTTACTATTTTCAGATAATCTTGTAATGTGTACAGGGGGAGGATTTAACAACAGAGGAGGCCCAGGTGGTATGAGAGGCCGAGGAGGCCGGGGTCGTGGTGACTTTGTTCCCAGGGGAGACCGGGGCGGTGGCGGCCGTGGAGGCATGCATATGCGCGGTGAATATACTTTAAAACTTAATCATTTACAAACAATACTCATTGCCTCAACTTTAAACAGATTTACGCTATTTAATAATAAAGTTGTTTCATTTCAATATACAGATCATAAAATCATAAGAAATTGTTATTTATATAACCATAACCCTCATAAAATTTCGTAAAAAACAACCTAGGTATAGCATGATGAACCTGAATCACGATAGGAATGTGCCGTCTGATACAAATATGACGATACTTAATCAACTGATATAAAGCAATCTTACAATATTTTAGTGAAAAATGTGTTGTCATAGTAAATTGTAGTAGTTGTAATTGACGTAGGTCGCGGCGGTCGAGGCGGACACGGCGGGCCGGGTGGGCCTCCGCACCACCAGTCGGGTGGGCCGCATCACCAGCAGGGTGGTGTGGGTGCTCAGATACCGGCTCCGCGGCCCGCTCCGCCGCACCAACCACCCGCGGGGCCTCCACACGCAGGGTTCAAGCGCGGCGCCGGACCGCCGCACGGTGGGCCTGGTGGACCTCCTAAGCGCGGCCGGTTAGTCATATATATGGTTACCACATCCCCAGATTTGTCCTGACATTTCAGTATTTTTTGACTTAGGATTGCGGCCGGGTTCTCAGGAAATCTCAGGATTTATATAATTTTCAATAAAGTACAGTAAAGATCTCATTAATAAAAATTTAAACAAACTAAAAATAATCTTCCTTACTTACTAATAGAGTAATTGATTATCAACTTTAGTAATAATTACACAATTAAAATAAATACATATTTTTAACCGACTTCAAAAAAAGGAGGTTATATGTTTGTGTTTATGTATTTTTTTATGTGTATGTTAGCTGATTTCACCCCTTTTTTGTCTGGTAGAGTACTTCACATTTAAATTTTATCAAATTTGGTCTAGCAGTTTTTGAGTTATACTCCAAAAACTGAAGTGTTGATTTATCTTGATTATATCATTATTGACAATCGTTCCTATGAGTAGTGATGGTAACTAAAAATTAAGAAATATTTTTTTTACTATAATGTATAGTTAACTTCAACACCAAAAAGTGTGAAATAACTTGTTGAAGTCAGTACCATGCGCATAATATTGTGATAATACCCGCCTGATACTATGATAGTTCAAAAGTAGGTACTACTTTTGAACTATCATAGTACCAATTTCAACTAGTTATTTCACACGTTTTGGTGTTGAAGTTGGTTAAATTTTTTGGTAATTTTTTTTTCCAAGTTGATACTATCCCTTTTTTATCATCTGCAAAGCTGATTATCATGAATGATCATGAGATTTGTAGCATGCATATCCGATGCCATGTCTAATAATGTCTATTCTTATTTTATCCGGAGGCGACAACTCCTGCATGCAACTCGTCCTGCCAGGCTTTACCCAAGCCATCCCAGCTTGTATAGCTTACAATCCACCCTGACACTAATGATGATGATCAGTATGCTAGTAATGATTATCTAATATATCAAATAGTTTAATAGACTCATACAGATTAGTAAAATGTTTGCTATCCTGTCTTTATCTTTGTTAAATTTTGATTCCAAATTACACAGGTTCGACGGCCAAAGAGGTGGAGGTCGCCCACCACCACCACAAGGTGGCTACCAAGCTCCTCCACCGCACAACCCACCGCCGCCACAGGCAAACGGTTACACGTAAGTTGCTGTCACTTCCGAAGTATTCTGATCAGTTCATTATTATTACAGATTATGATTTCTGCAACTTGTCACAATTCTGCCAATGTCCATTATGCTAATTTCATATACTATCAGGTGATTTAGTTATTGTTTAATTCTTAGCTTTAATCAAATATTGCTAACCAACAAGTATCTTGACTGGTTTCGTGACCTCCTGGACCAATTTATCAAATCCAATTATTTGCCAGAATACTTATACAGCACGGCCGACGGATCAATGCCGCTCGGAAGGTAGGCACGTAGACTGTTCGCGCATGTACAGTTGTTAAAAATTCGTTCACCGAAACGAGATATCGAGCACTAATTTTATGTTTTAAGTGACAGGCTTATTGTAGTATATTATTATTCTTCAGTAAAAATTGAGGATAATAAATTACTAACTATACCTGTGCTAAATCCGCTTAAATTTCCCAGTCGTAACTATTTTGCTCCATCAATATTTATCAAAATAATATGAAACATAACATTTATGTATAATGCGTAAACTATTTTAATTATAATTGGTTTAATTTATAGAGCCTAACTTCATATCTATGATTATTATTATTTTTCAATTAAGTATTACATTTTCTTCAAATATTATTGCTCATTTCTTTTATTGTGGCTAAACGACTATAATCTCCTTGAAAGTTTTTATATTTTTTTTAATTTCGACCATTCATGTGATGGAATTTCCTTTTCGGTTTTATAGAGGTTATGTATGATGCGTTTAACCACATATTTCTCAAAGTTGTCTAAGCCTGTAACAGGTTTTGAACGGAGTTTTATCTTACCGGAGTACGAAAGAATGAGACAAACTCGCACTTTTTATTTTCTCCAAGGATGTAACGAACGGTGCGTATGGATTACACCATACCGTTTTGTATAAATCTCACGTTAGTAACTTAATGTGTTTATTTTTCTTGCCCGGCGGCGCGGCGGCGTAAAACTACATTGCACCGTGGCATTCCGCGTACTAAACCACTGATAACAATTTAACCTAACAAAAAATAAATAATACTTAACAAAAACAACAACCGAAATATAATACGAACTAAACTTTTCAAACTTAAATATGAAATCATCAATAACAAAAATATCCACAAAATCAACCGAAAAACGAATATTTCTGTTAAAGAGTGTACCGCCCGGGAGAAAGAGTAATAGTGTTTTTATGGAGCCATTGATCTAGTTTCATTTTAGCATACTAAAAACCTATGAAATAATTTACCTATTTTGGAAATTTTCCATATACTGAAACAACGAAAAATTTATAAAATTATTGAACCTGCTCATAAAATTTCACGAGAATCGTTACCTATTTTGGAAATTTTCCATATACTGAAACAACGAAAAATTTATAAAATTATTGAACCTGCTCATAAAATTTCACGAGAATCGGTTGGGAAATGCGACCTGTATATAGATGTGAACTTTCGGACCTCCGGACAGAAAGACATACGAAAGCAATTTTGTCCAAGTTATTGGAGAGATGTTTCCTCGCTCGGTCAATAGTTCTAATTTAATGCTACATGTTATTAAGTCCGATAGATAGTATAGTTGCATTTAAGATTTTTTTTTATATGAAAGGCAGGGGCCGAAACAGGTCAGTAAAGTCAGTAAAAGTCAGTATTTTTGGACCTGGTCAGTAAAAGTCAGTATTTTTGAAAATCGGTCAGTATTGTCAGTATTTTTCGATTTGCCCAGTGATGACTGATGATATCTGAGGGCTGCTTTGCACTTTGCATGCTCTATATACACTGGGCACAAAATTTTTTGTTCCAAGTGTATGTGGATGATCTACGTACTATATATTGCAGCTGACTTAAAAAAAAATACTTACTAATATTTTTTTTTAAATCAGTATTTCTTTGTTCTAATTTTGTGTAATTTAACTCATGCATGTTTGTTACAGCTTCATACTGGTGATTTGTTAATGACGGCAAGGTACACACATTAAATGTGTGTACCTTGCCTGTGTGTGTGCTTTAATTTATCACTAACAAAATAATAGACTCTATCTCTATACATATCAAAACAAGTAATTATGGGTCAGTGCAAATTTAATGAAGACTGGCTTAAAAAAAAAGATAAAAATGGACATATTGTGTGTGAGTGGGGAAAAAAAGAGGACAGTGATACAGGTTTTTTTTGTTTTGTGTGTCTTAAAAAGTTTTCGATTGCTTGGGGCTTTGAAGCTATCGAACAACACGCATCAACACAAAAACACAAGGAACAGTGTAAAGTAAAGTTGACAGCATCTCAATTGCATATGACAAGTTTGCGACCCAATGAAAAACCCATCGAAGAACAACCAAGTACTTCTAAACCTGAAAATAGCCAAAGAAGTTGTGTACAATTATATAGTGTCAAAGATGGGGCCACAAGAGCAGAAATTTTGTGGGCTATGAAAATGGTGGTCTCTGATTTTCCAATAGAGCCCTCATGCGATTCTATAAAGGAACTATTTTCAGCTATGTTTCCAAATTCACTACCATCAGATTTTTCTATGTCTACTACCAAAGCAAGATATTTAATTTGTGATGCTATAGCTCCATATTTTAGGCAAGAAATGATGAAGGACTACAAAGACTCCTATTTTTCGCTATGTTTCGATGAAACCTGCAATGCAGCATCAAAAAAGGAGCTTCAGGTGGCCATAAAATATTGGTCTCCGATTAAAGAAATGATAATAACGACACATTTAGAAACTTTCTTCATTGGTAAAGCTACCGCCGAGGATATTTATTCTAAGCTGAATGAAGCAATGGACAACGCTCAACTATCCCGCAAAAGGCTTCTGATGCTGGGCTGTGACGGGCCCAATGTGAATAAAGCGGTTACAAGATTGATGAACGATTCTTTAATTCTGTTGGGCAGACGGAAATTAGCTGATATAGGAACATGTAACATTCACACTGTACACAATGCCTTTCTTAAGGCTTTGATGGAGTTTGGTGAAAGCGTATCTGACTTTATATTTCAAATTCACAACTTTTTCGATGGTTGGCCTGCTCGCTGGGAAGAATATGAAATTATTCAAGACAAGTTAAATTTGCCAAACCATCGCTTCATTAAGCACGTTTCTTCACGTTGGCTCACTATGGGGCCTGCTGCTGAACGCGTTTTAGAGCAATGGCCTGCAATAATTGAGTATTTCACTAAACATCTACCTAAAAAACAGACTAATACATCCCAAAACTTTAAAAACATCTATAACTTCATCAATCAAAAGCTAGCAAAAGCAGAAATAATGTTTGTAGTGTCCAGTGTAAAGATGTTCGTGAAAGTCACTGGTTTCTTCCAGCGTGAAGAGCCATTGGTTCACATGATTCATGAAGAATTAAAGAAACTCGTGAGAACCATTTTTAATCGGTTTTGTGTAAAAAGCGCGCCTACGTCAGTTGAAGGTCTAAATGAAAAATATTACGTTCCTCTTCAAGATATTGTGCTAGAAGATTCAATCAGAGAATTATTGGAGACCGCTCAAGAACGTGATAGAGTAACATTTTTACACAAAGTAAAAAATCATTACGTCGCCGCTTGCAAACATCTGCTAACAAAAACGTCAATGGATTATTCTTTAATAAAATACTTGGCAATATTGAACCCTAAAAAACAAAATTCAGAAACGTGTCATAAAGACTTTTTAAAAATTGCAAACACTTTGCCGGTTGCGTTTGAAGAAACGGCACTAACAAACGAATGTCTTTTGTTGATGCAACATCAAAAAGGAAATCAAGAAGAACAAAGGATTGAAACTTACTGGGGCAATATTTTTAAAAGGACCTTTGATAACGGAGAAAAAATGTTCCCCAACCTGGAACACATTGTAAAGGCCGCATTAGCACTGTCGCATGGCAATGCAGATGTGGAAAGGGGCTTTTCATGTTCGGGTAGAATTTTAACACCAGAAAGGGCTAACATGTGTCAGAGGACCCTTGATGCGCATTTGACAGTTAAATCGGCACTAAAAAACATGTACGAAAACAAGATTCATTTAGTCCCTTTAACACCTGAATTGATGAAATTAGCCAGAACGGCATATATAAGATATAAAACATATTGTGAAGAACAGAAGCAAAAAGAAGAAATAAAGAAGCTCGAAAAGAAAAGAAATGAGGAACTTGATAGAGAAAAAAAAGAACTTAAGAGAAAGTACGAAGAAACTAAGACGATTATTGAAGAAGGTGAGACAACGCTAAAAAAAATAAGAGAAGAAGAAAAAATTAAGAGGGAGACAATTGACAGGTAGATATAGCACGCTTTGTGATTGTTTCTAATTGGTTTGTTTGTGTTTATTTCTATGCACGATTTCGCAATGTAATTAATTATTATTTCCAGATTAATTAAAAATGCAAATGCCATGTTGAAGGGCGGAATCAAAGAAAAAGACATGGTTTCCGTAAATATGGCAAAATCTCTGCTAGAAACTGTAGTAAAGGAGAGAAAAGAAGAAGAACAACAAATACAAGAGGAAGAAAAAATACAAAAAATCGTAGATAAGAAGAAAAAAACACTTATAACAAACTTCTTTAAGAAAACTTAATTTTAAATGTTATGTTTATTTTAATGGAACTTCTCTGTACTTTTTTTCTTTCTCATAGTCATTTGATTTTAGTGTTCACTATATGTATAATTTTGCACGAATGCAAAATGACTCACTTGTAATACAATAACAATTACTAACAATAAAAAAAGCTTTTTAACACAATAAAAAGGCGGTGCTGGTTGGCTATGGGGATGGTGGAGGCCAATAACTGAAAATAAGCTTTTTATTTCACACCATTCACCCGAAAAACGGTTTCGAAATGGTCAGTATTTGGTCAGTATTTTTGAATTTTTGGTCAGTAAAATCAGTATTTTCGACCATAGAACTTGTTTCGGCCCCTGGAAAGGATAACTAACATAGAGATAATAACATATATGATTAATTACTTGGTCTTTTTAGATTCTACATCATAAATTATTTCTATAATTCGGATGCTTTCTTTCCTATGTTACTTTACCTAAAATCATAACTAAGAATGTTTGTGTGTAAATGTAGTACATATTTGTTACTTGTAGACACTTAGATGAGACAATACTCTCTTATCTATGTTAGATACTAGCTGCGCTCTGCTAAAATCCACAAATGGACAAAACCCTTTAAAATGAACAAGAATAAAAATAATTCATATATACTGGCAGTCTAATGAAATATGGCAATCCTACATATTAACGTTGCTACATATTATCATTTCAAAAGTTAAATTTTCAATAATTGGATAATCGAGTGATTATCGATCAATAAATGTCGATTAAAATCAATAGCACCTTGCAAAAAAGGGTCACATCACTAGCCCGCCTCGCGACCCGCCGCTTTCCTCGGTTGAGACCCTAAATACGCTTGTGCGCCATCTACACGCTACTTCAGACCGGCATTGATCCGTCGGCCGTACTGATTGACTTTACCAGGGCCAGTTAAATTTCATGTCAAATACACTAATATAAAAAAATTAACTTTCATGTCACACTTGCTTTATGTCTGACAAGTATTTACTGTAATGGCTGTTACAACTAGTTTTGTTCCTAAAAGGCAAAAACAGGCATATTAACTAAGGGAACAAACCAGAAAAATGTGAGATCAACCATTACCTCAATTTGACCAGAAAAAAATATACATTATTTTGATGAATATTAATAAAACAGGATATAAAATCTATACAACTACACAGTTTGGGGATATTTTTTACTGTAATAGCAAAGAAATAGGTTCAGTCCATGGTTGTACAAATGATTTAACAGTCTAACGTTTAAAACAATATTGAAATAAATATTTAGAGACCCTTCCGCTGGAAAAATGCTTATGGCAGAGATGCAGTGTGCACCATCCTCACTCTCACAAAAAATAGGAAGTATACAGGAAACTACACTTCACACACACAAATTGTTACTGTTAATATGATGAACCTGAATCACGATAGGAATGTGCCGTCTGATACACACATGACGATACTCTTCAACTGATACAATTTTCTCAACATTATTCATATAATGTGTTATTCTTTGGTGAATAATATTTTTCTGGTATTATTCGCAGGAACTCTGGCTATCAACAGTATGAACAACCTCCAGCAGATCATTATGCCCAACTGTCATATAATGCACAAGGGTGAGTGAGTTATTGGCAAATATTTATATGTGACACAATGATTCTATATTAAAAAGACAGGTACGAGGGTACCATTCGCGTATAAATGCGGCAACGATATATATGATATCCGTCATAGAATGACTTCTAAGAATCTCAATATCAGAAAAATATGTTCTATGCGTGAGAGATGGTACAACATTGACATCACGTCAGTTCTAACTTAACGAATCTACCTCTTTTTAGTTTAATATAAGATCATTGATGTGTCATAACTTGTTAATAGTAACAAGTGAAAAAACTGGCAAGTCATGGACTAACGGTATAGTGGTAAGATTAAAGTCTACTCATGACATACCATCCAAAGCTTTAACCTGAGTTTTTGTAGCACTCATCCCGAACCATTGATTTTTGAGTCTTATTGACCTAATAACATCACTGAATATTAATGCATAACACAACTTCACAGCAGAATTCCTGGTACTGTAGAGATACCCACCAAGATGGCATTTTGCACAAGAGGCTTATTACGAAGTTTACACTAAAATAAACTACATTTCAATGATGAAACTTATCTAGATAGGAATTGCCGTCTGATACACAGATGCAGATATTTTAGATTCTGATGTTACTAAATACTGAAAAGAAAATGAATGACTGAAACATGAAGTATTCAGATGAGTATTATGTTTTCACAGGTCATATCAAAACGATAACTATACGCCAGCCGCGCCGGTTCAGCCTAACACCGGGTACAATTCTGGCGGATATGGTGCAAACAACTACGGATATACTTCTACTAGCCAGGGCTACGAAAATGATGGCTATGGGTAAGTGTAACATCAAGCTTTCATGGTACAGCTGAGATTATTACCTGGAGTATGTCTAGTTACGAGTTTCCGCTATTTGGCACTGTTCTATCCTACCTTACCTTAAGTCATGTAATGTAATCAACCTATCCTTTTTGATCATGATCATCACCATATCATGAACTATAGTCATTCAAATCTAATAGATACCGTTTGACGTTTCATACTCTTCCAGACGAAATGACTTTGTACAGGCGTAATTTACACAATTTCAATAAACTTCGCTGTAAAGCCATAGAATTATGACCTCATTTCAAAGTTATGTAGTCTAGTGTTTTTACGTACTGTTGCGACTCTTCACATTCACTTTTATACGATTAATCGAACTTATTGATAACTATTGTGAAAGTCTAAGAAATCATTATTGATAACTAACTGCGTTCCGCGGTTTCACGCGCGTTGTGATAGATGATGATGAAGCAAATATACTCAGGCATAATGTAGCTATCATCCGTAAAAAAAAACTGTTAAGTTGTTTATTTGTTTATACATTACAAACAAACAATCAAATGTGGCCTAATTTGTACTAGCGTTACTAATGCATATTTTAACATACAAAAAATACTTATTGTGACATAACTGTAATAGTTATACATATGGGATCACATTTTAACTTTTTTGTAAATTTTAATGTCTTCTATAACATATAATCTGTAGATTACTTTGCCAATAGATGTCAATAGCTTCCGCAGCATGCGCGATTGTTTGGGTATTTTATTCACGCCTTGGGTTAACGTATCGTAAGTTTTCATACGAATCTATTATATATACGAAACTTTAATGTTTTTTTGAACTTAGTTAAATGAAAAATGCCTTCAGACATGCCTTACTTACAAACGCTACTTAACTTTAAATAACGTTATTTAGTAGTGCGTACAGCAGCAGTTGTTCTGTGCCGTTACTATATGAAGTTATTTAAATTTAAACAGCGTTTCTAAATAATTTTATATTTACTCAACTTTCAGCTGACATCCCACTGTGAATTAAAATGTAAAGTATTAGAGTAACTAACTTATTGCATTTATTTTTCTAATAAGAGAATTCATTTTAAAGTAAGGTGATGTAATTTTAAATAAATCTTTGTAGGAAAAATTGTTCGTGTCCAAATATCCATAAAAAACGCAGATTTTTTAAATCTGGCAACATTGTCAGTCATTGTTATTAGTGCGTTCGAATATGCCCTTCGTGAGCGTTTTTAGCGAAAATAACGCTAAAAACGTTTCGCATTGGTAATCTGTGGGTGAAAATGTCGTTCATGTCTCTTTTTATTCAGCGTTCGGTAAGCTAAAAAAGAAGAATTTATGCCTCCAAAAAGTGTAATTTTTGACCCATGTCCGGAGCATGGTTGTTTGTGATCGTTTTTTGACAGCTATGTATGCTATTTGCGCTTATGGGATCCGGCTTACGAGTAAAATAACATAGGTGACATTTAGACACATTTCAGTCAAGTTTGCTAATGACACAGTAATTATCGAATGTGTCAAGATCGGCCTGGAGTAACTGTGCACTTTCAGGTGAGTTAATAGGACACCGAATTTTCAGGTCATCAGCATACAATATTACTTTCGAATTTTTAAAACATAGAAATATCATTTACAATGATATTAAATAATAACGGTCCTAATAATGACCCCTGCGGAATGCCTGAGGGGATGTAGAGTGTTGATGGCGTGTAACCCATTCAGTGCAACCGTCTGGCATCTATTTTGAACATAAGATGTAAACCACCTGTACAAGTTACCTCTTATACCCACTGACTGCAACTTGCATAAAAGTATTAAATTATCAATTTTATCAAAACATTTGCTGAAATCAGTATATATAACATCAACCTGTGAAGGTATAGACATATGTTCAGTCAGGCAGTCACTACAAATAATCAGGTTAGACGTCCTAGACCTACCTCTTATAAAGCCGTGCTGCTATGAGCCGAGGGTATGTTTTAACGCGCCGCCGTAGACCTGCTTGTAAATCACTTTTTCTAGAACTTTAGCAAATACGCATAATTTGGATATGGGCCTATAGTTTTCCACTCGATCCCTTTCACCTTTTTTATGTACAGGTGTGATATACGTGGATTTCCAAATTTTAGGTACCATGCCTTCAGACAGAGAACGCATAAAAAGCAAGGTAAGAGGAGTGGAAATGTATTTAGCACATTTGACAATAAATAATGGTGGAATATTGTCGGGACCCGGAGATTTATTTATGTCAAGAGACTAATAGCTTACATACGTCCGAGCACTTAAACTCGACGTCTGCTATGTCTGACACCGACATACCATTATCAGTTCGTTCGTTTACTGACGGCTAAGTGTAGGTACTGTTAAGAAATGTTGAGTGAAAATATTCACTGAACATATTACAAATATCCTCGCCAGAGTCAGATGAGCGCTGTCCAAAATGTAGTACAGCAGGATAGGAATCATTCTGGTTTTTCCTTTTTACGTATGACCTGGCTTTCGGATTTTTGGTTATGTTTATTTCTATACTAGATATGTATCCGTCGAACAGATGTATTTCCAGTGTTTTAGCACGATCTCTTAACGTGATAAAAGATTGGAGGTCGTACGAATTGCCGTAGTTCTTGTATTTTAAGTGATATTTATATTTTTTTCTTCAACATATGTGTAAGAGGTTTATTAAACCAAGGAGGGTACTTTTGTGATGAAATTACTGTTTTAGAAGGTATATACCTAATCCTTAGATTATCTAATGTATTGTAGAAAAAACTTACGGCTTCTTCCAATGATCTATGATTGAACTCCTGCACCCAATTCATTGCGTCAAGTTTAGATGTAATAGAGTCATAGTCCCCAGAATGGTATAGGTATTTAGTGTACGGCCTGGGCTTCAGTTTATGAAGTTGAACGAAGTCTGTGGAGATGCAGAGCGCAGGGTGATGGTCGTCTAGTTTGGAAAGAGGGGTTCGGCAATGGGCAACTGTGACGTCACTATTGGAAATAAATAAATCTAGTACCCTGTTATTGACATTAGAGACATTATTGTATTGTAATAAGTTGCATAAATTCAAATCGTCGAAAAAGTCCTGCTGTACAGAACCCTGTATGTTATCTGCAATGTAATAAGAGGAATCATCAGAAGATTTCCATTTTGGATATGTCATATTAAAGTATCCCATTATAAGAAATTTATCACTTGGGTTCTGTTGAACAATATCGGACATATTGTCGGAAAAAATAGCTAACTGGTCAGATATAGATTCAGGTACCTGCTTTTTCTTCTACAGGGTGACTGGTTGAACACTTTACATATTGATATATAGTGCTCAGTACTCGATTCTCGTTCTAATTAAGAAAAAAAAATGGGTGCCTAATATTTACCTAATTTAACTTTAATTGTCTACTCAAAACAATAAACATGGTCACTCGCGGCGCGCGTGTAGTAATAAAAGCGCGGCGCGGCCGGGCGGGCGGCCGACGATCGCGGCATTCGCGGCATCCTTTGGCGGCGCGGGCGGCGCGGCCCTTTGGGTCATTAACCCCGTTCGGACGCAGCTTGATTCCTTTGAACGCGGCGCGGCGCTTTGGGTCATTAACCCCGTTCGGACGGTGTCCATAATTTTCGAGTTATAGCACATTCATAGAATGAAGGTTTCCTCTGTAGTTTAACGGTATTTTTTTAATTTTATTTTTTTAAACGTTTCATGTGACCATGAATTATCATGTCCTTGTTTATGTAAAGTGTTCAATCAGTCAGTCTGTATAATATAAACAGCGCACAGATGCAGTTTGTATACTACCCTAGGTTTCCGAATATGTAACGTTAACGTTACCGACAAATCTTCCGCGTTATAGCACCAGTTATCCCTAGCCATGGCTACCAGCTCTGTGAACAGCAATCAACACTCCACCTCTCTTCGTCTCACCTGCTTTTTTTTATAATCCCTGTCCCGTCTAAACACGATATACCTATCATCAAATAATTCACTGTTTTTTATGCCTTCTAGTAACCAAGTCTCTGTCAGATATATAATTTCATAGTTATGACAAATGTTTCTATGAAGATCATTTGTTTTTGTTCGTAAGCCGTGAACGTTTTGATAATAGATGTTAATCAAACGAAAGATTAGCGCCAGAGTGGGTAATTCAATACATCCGTGAGCACAGTAAAATATTAAGGCATTTAATGAAGCGCATAAGCGTTTGAGTGAAATACAATTTTTCGAAACAGGTAAAATATTGATAGATAACAAAATGGAGCGGTACTTCGGTTAGTGAATACCGGAGTGAGCGCGCTGGAATGCAGTAGGCATGAACTTTGAACGAGCCGACGTTTCTCAAACTGTTAGCGCGGGTCTGGGAAAAATTAACACGTAATTTATAAAACAATAAACAAACATAAAGTAAATTAAGTCCTAGGAGATCTTCTTTAAATCCGCCTCCGACTTTATGGTAAGTACGTGTGAGGTGGAACTTTTTCGCGCATATATTTTGCATCCTTTTACCCAGATGAAGGATAATCCACGCTGGTGGGGCACACCATACATCGGTAGGGAACGTTAAAAGGAGGGAATAGGTGGGTTTATGTAAGAATGTGGGGTACTTACGGATGTCGGGGTGACTCTGGATCTGATGGGAGCTGATGACATTGAGAGTCCTCGGGGGAGGCGTCCTGCTGTGGACGTCGTGCTGAAGGGTTGCCACTTGTAGGTATAAAGTCCTTGTATTGTTTGTGCACTGGTTTACGCGTAAACACGGGCTGATTAGCGGTCACTCGCGGCGAAGTTAGGCGCGGTGACTCGGGCTGATTCGTAACGCGAAGGTTCGTGCTGATGCGTAAGCGCGGAGGAATTGTTGCGGCCGCGGCGCGAAGGCGGAGCGGTATACGTCCGCTAGCTTCGACTCTAAAATGGTGACTGTTTCCGCTGCCCTTCAGCCGCCTGCTCGTAGTTTGACAGCTGCAGGACAGCGGCGGCGGGACGCGCGGCGGGGTTCTCGAAGTGACGTCGCGCTTTAGCGCGAACACACGCTCTTTGGCCAGTGCCTTTGCCTTGTTGAGCAACATCTTGTTTTCGTGGATCAAATGATCGTTCACGAATATTCTTTTGTCGCCGCGGAGGCCCATATCTGCTGGGACAATAGTGAACTTATTTGCTGCGGCAACAAATCCTCCTTAACAATATCTGTTGAGTACTGACACTAGTATATTTTTGTTCTGCTTATCGTTTCGCATTGGTACTCTTGCAATATAACTTATTTGCT
Source organism: Selenia dentaria (assembly GCA_917880725.1). Classification (NCBI taxonomy): domain Eukaryota; kingdom Metazoa; phylum Arthropoda; class Insecta; order Lepidoptera; family Geometridae; genus Selenia; species Selenia dentaria. Next base: position 23,750,994 of record OU862879.1, read on the forward strand.
CTTTGGGGATACGACATTTGATATGGTTACCTATCGTGGCAACAATATCGAACAGATTCTCTGAAGTAGAAAGTGGAACATCCTTTATTTCAATATTGTTAGAGCGAGATCTTTGATCAAATTCTCGCATGGAACTTTCTAGCTGTTCAAAGCGCTGCTGCAGATGTTGGAATTCATCTTTTGTCTTTATAAGGCCCTGCAGTTCTTCATTGATGTGCTGTTTAAGGTTTGTTGGAGCTATGGAGAAATGGAGCTGTGCATAAATTCAACAGAGGCCTTAACTTCCGCTATATCCGGCTTCATAAGTTTCAGGTCTGCAATATCTGACTTCACGGTCTTTAGATCTGCAATGTCAGTTTGAATAGCCAAGACGCTGGCTGTCAGTGATGGCAGAGATGACATTTGAGTAGACAGGCGCTTTATGTCCAGCGCTATGCTTTCCATTATGGTGACTGACCTGACCTAGCTTTATCGGTAGGGTATAGCAATGGACTAGCACCACCCTTACAAGATGGACATTTCCAAGTCGCTTTTCTCTCACCAAGCTTGCGGTAGCCAGACTTATTCACGTTATTCCAGAACAAGGAAAGTCAAAACGTCCCTTGCAAACCGAACACTGAACACCATCCCTGGACTGTCCGTTGCACCGTTTACAACTATGTATCCATTATTAGATAGATTTCCGATTTGAACTTTACACAAAAAAGTTTGAGAAGCGCGGTCCGAGTGTCGACTGCACGGAGCATGTAGCGGCGATCGTAAGTACCGCGAGAAGAGGAATTAATTATGCGTGCACGCGCGATGACGTTTACGACTGAACTGATTATATAATAGATATATTATTTATTGGCTGCACATTATCGCCATGTACAAAAATTGTCCGACCTGGGCCAACTTAACGCACTAACGCCGTTCCGAACCTCAGGGTTAAGCACTCGGTTGTTCTAACTGGAGCGTTCTGAACCTCGGAGCGTCGCAACTTTTTAACCATCAAAATCGATCTGTAAAAGGTTGCAACCGTCTGACATAACTTTGACCAATCAGACTACAACAAACTTCTTCTTCGCTTGTCTCAAAGAAAATTAGGTAAGGATCAAGTGATCTGTCAATTTCGAATTTGTCAATGCCTATTTGAGGTTAGAAAACAACCGTTGCCGTTCCGTACCTCAGAGCGAGTTATAAAACAACTAAACAACTGCGCCCTGAGGTACGGAACGCCCCCCAGTATCTCACGACCAAAAATGCACAGCCTGATACTGGTATTTCAAGTACATGGAATGATGCATTGCGCGTGCAATATCAGCCCGTGTTTATAAAACGCAGCCAAATAATGCACAGCCAGTATGGTGCAGCCAATAATTCGAAGCCATTCCACGGAATATTGGCTGCGTTTATTGCCTGGACATTATTAGGTCGGGAATTATTGGCTGTACATTATAGGCACAGTACTTTGCAGTGTCGCGCCATAATAAAAGCGATTGTGTAGGTACGTACTTTTTTCCGCTTATGTGTTTTTAATTCGTGTCTTGGCTTATTACTTTTCTGGACTGAACTTCTATATTCGTTTACTTTGGCAATCTTTATACTGAACTCCGAACAAGCAAGTGTCTATAATGTCGAAAAGAGGACGTACTTTAAACGCCCAGTCTTGTGAACTGGTGGTGAAATTACACCATATATGTCGACATACATGCCATATCGCTTGCTTATTGCAAGACCGACATAACGAAAAAAACATCATTTTACAGGACGGTAGTTTTAAACTTTGAATCTTTAGTATTTCAATAAAAAAAAAACTGTTTTTGTTCAGAAGTATTTTAATCAGTCTTGTACATTAATTAACTTTCATATTAAGTAGTCACAATGTGTTATGTTAAACACACTGTTTTCAAAAACCAAATTAAAAAAACAAGTTCCTCACTTATGTCATTATTGTAGCAAAAAGTTACCTAGAAAAAGTATTACTCGTAATTATGTCATCCTTACAATAAAAAAATACAATTTAAGTTAAATAATGACTTTGTTGCTAATAAGTGTCATACTCAAAAATAAAATAAAACAAACAAACAAACATAAACAAATTCTTAGGGACGTCTGTTAAAATGAGTAAAGTCAAAGTAAAAACACAAAATTAACAATTGAAAACCTAATAAATGCAAAACCTCACGATGTAAGTTAAGTAGAAATAATTAACAAACTTACTAACGAATGAGAATATAATTCTCTAAAAAAAACTGCGGCAATTCTTCCTTATTCTAAATTAAGTATCGGTAATCACAACCAATTTCTATGGCACTAGTTTTACAGTAGGTATCTAAATAAATTCTAAAAAAATAGTAACATTTTTAAACTTAACACTAAGTCTTTCAATAATCACAGAATTAGGTTTTAAGTAGGAACTAATTAGATAATTAAAAATTATCGTTACTAACTCTTAATCGCTAAATGACAGTCTGTTAATTGAGTCTTAATCACATAAGTTATACTTACAACATACACACAAAATATCAAAATTCTTATAAATTTTCAAAAAAAGGTTTGTAAAAAGATGGAATGTGTTTTTTATTTACTAACTCCATTAAATCACTTTTTTTCCTTTCTGAAATACCAGGTTTTTGTGCAAAAGCTGGTTTCCATTGAGGATTAATGTTCCTTCGTTTGATTATGACAACCTCTTTAAACTCTTGATCCTCGTAAGAAGTTTTATAAAAAATTGAATTGAGACATTCTTTCCTTACTTCCAATATTTTAGCTTCATTGATTTTCAATGGTCCGAGATTCACACATCCTAAGCTTGAAAACAGTTTTTTTACATCATAGAAGAATTCATAATTCAATTCATGTACTTTAAAAGGAGGTCCATTCCTTTTAGCCATTTTTATAGCAGATACAAAAGATTCCGGTGTGTACATAGGCCCGCTTCTTACCTGACGTTTTATCTGCCTTTCAATTAATGAGTGGACGGCGTCCCCCTCATTTTGGGTGTGACCCTTAATTAGATATTTATGTGTTATTTTATTTATATTAAGACAACGTACCGCATACAAATACATCGATACCATAAATTTGTTTTTCTGTTGCCCAGCACAGTTATCACTATAGAATACTATCTCGGTTTTACCAGCATCTGACACATTTTTCAAATAGTCAAAAACACAACTTCCCAGTTCGTTAACTCCTCTGTTTCCATTGGACTCATCCCAAACGTAACAGTCAGATATTTTATTCCTGATGTCATGAATAGTAAAGTTTAATACGTTTAATTTGCATTTATAATAAAATAATGAGACATTACCTTTAGGCAATTGTACGACAGCCTGCAAATCATAGACAGCAATCAAAACATGTGGCTCTGTTACGTTTTTATCACTTTCTTTCTCCAATCTGGACAAACGTTTTTCTTCTTGGTGGGTGTCGTAGGTTGCCTGTAGACCTTGTTTTTCAGTTGCGTCAGCATTTTCATAAACATGGCAAATTTCGCATAAGTCCTTTTTAGGTACAAAAAATGAAATATTGAAGTCCTTCGTAAAATTTTTATAAAATAATGCGTAATTCCCAAATGGTTTTCTATTTGCTTTGCAATGATCTTCATAATCTTTATGAAGGTCAATTATTGTTTTGCCACCATCAATATAAAGCTTTGAGGTATTTGCCCTAGTATAGTGACTCTCAATCTTAGGAATAGACTCAATGAATTCAGAGATCCCTTGCTTAATGCCATCCTCAACTCTCTTTTGATGACCATGCTTTCCACGTTTATCATTTTCCAATAATGATCCCGCTAATTTATTTTGTTTTTCTATAACAGTACGAATTGGTCGGTCGTTTATGTCTAAAGTATTCTTAAAAAACAGTTTACAAACACGAATATTAACGCCATCCTTCTTAAAATAATAAGAGCGATTATTATCTCTGGGTTTTCGTGTACCTCCAACACGGACATAGCGATACCGTGGCTGAACAGTTAGTATACAGTTGGAAATGAATTGCCGCTGTAGCTCTATGTCACCTAAATCCCAATGAGAATTAAATATAAATGTTCGATCGTTTTCGTTAAAGGCAAGGGAACATTGTAATTTGCATGCATCTGAGCAGCATGGTTTCAATTTTCTTTCTGGTCTTATTTTCTTTGTTGCTGTATGAGATTCGTAAGCTTTACCTGTATTTCGGGCCTTTTTTAAAATGTTTCTTCTCCAGTTTTCTTCTTTTCTGGGACGTTTTCTGCCTCTCTTTTCGGGAGTGCTAGATGTCGTCACCAATACTTCGTTACGCCGAGGAATTCTTTCATCTTCACTAGAACTACTTTCTGCATCCGGTACATAATCTCTGTCTTTATCTGAATCGTCAACATTTTCATAGGGATCAGGAAGTTGTAGACCGCTAGTTGAAGGCATTGATGAATAGTATGGAACATCTGAAATTGAAAGTATAGAAAAAATAATAATGTGGGTAGTCAAACATTAATTGTTATAATTGTTTAATAAAGGGGAACATACCTATACTCAGCGAAGGTGAGATTATTTGGTTATTTCCTTGATTAATTCCTGTTGTTACATAAGATTCAACGACATCAGGCGTATCATCTTCACTGGATGAACCTGAAGAGCTCGAAGAACTCGACGAGCTAGACGAAGAAGAGGATCTGGATTTATTTCTCGTATTATTTGAATCCATAACTGGTTCCGGTATAATGGTAGCATCATTTTCTTCTTCGTCGTTTTCATCAACACTATTAACGAGATCAACTAGTAATCGCCCTCGGGATGCCTAAAAAGAAGTTTTGATTTTAATTAACATAAAAAGTGTACACTGTATTAACTGCAATACAGTCATAACCTAAAATAATAATCTTAAGTAAAGCTATCTTTGCTGCAATAACGATATAATCCTGAATGTATTAAGTAACAATAATGTTGACGTAGTGTGATTATGTTGCAATAACGTCATAATGCAAAATAATACAAATATACTTGTGGTTCTTTCTGCAATACCGTCATATCGTTAAATAATATAAATAGAAATACTTTATGTTTAATTACAATAGTGACATAACACAAAATAATCCTACATTGTGACAATATTTATTTAAAGAAAGGTACTTACCATTTGCTGCAATATAGTATTATTCCAAAATATGACGTGCTTCACGAGCAAAATGCGTGCGTTGGCCTTGAATACTTTGGTGTAACTGAGATGGAACGATATTGAAATTACATACGATGCGCGTCGACAGCGCGCAATTTAGACACTTAACGCCATCTGGCGAATTGGAATTGAAGCATGCTGTTGTCTTTATTGCACCAAAAAATAGATCGATAAAGCTTTGTTTTTACATACTTATCTCAAAATATCAAGATTTTGAAAAAAGTCGTTGTTGCAATAAGTAAGCGATATGTCGATCTTTACCTCCAAATATTTCGGTAACATGAAACTTTAGAGTACCATGTTACTTAAAAATTTTTTGTTTGTCTATATGTCCTCTATCCATACATACCATATTCTTCGTGCGCCGGGATTTAGACAAAAAAAACCGACGGCCGGTCGATATGCCAGCTTCCATACAAAAAGGTTCAAACCTCTGATATCGATATCTCTTAAGAATCGGATATTGTAGTAATCGACTTTTTTTGACCTCACCCCTATTTTACAATCTCTTTTAACTGTCAAACGGTATCTATTAGATTTAAAGGACTATAATCCAAAATATTTAATAATTTTCTGTTGGAATTTGTTAAGAATGCAATTTATTACCTATATTATTGTCCACCCTAGTATTACGATGAGAACTAAATATGTACGTTATTGTATATTTAGTGGTGGCGTGGGTGGCGCTGGAGACGCCGGTTACGGAGCCACGGAGCCTGCATACGGAGGAGCGGCTTCCACATATGACACCTACTCACAGCCGGCCTACAACTCATACCAACAACCCCAGCCGCAGTATAGCAATAACTATGGTAAGCACTAAAATTATCAACTTCAGGGAAACTACTAATATAATAACTTGCATACATGTATATCGAAAGAGTGTGTCCATGAAACTATTTACATTTCAAATGAATACATTTTTTAATTATGTAGACTTATGATTGCTCTGAGTATATAAACATGGATTAAACTCAGGACTATATTTTTCAGTCTATGTTTTATAATGAGGTGTTCAAGTTTGAAGTGAACCATATTTAATGGCATATGTTTTAAATTATTTTAATCTCGAGTTTGTGAATACTTCTCCTCAGTGTCAGTCTTCCTGACATCACAATAGCTGAAAAGTGTTTGAAACATCTAGGATTAAAATAAAATTATGAAATTAAATCCGTTTAACATTGTTTATTTCTAATCTTTTATGTTTGATGAAGATCACCTTAATACATAATGGTATGAAACATAACTTCTCATACCAGAAACCGTATTTGCTTATCTACCACTGACACTTCTTTCGATGTATCACTGTAAGACTATGGGCTTGCTTCACATACTTCCAAAAAGCTCTTTCCGCTAGATTTAATTGAACTTCATTGGCAGAATACAACTGATACTGGCACTAGATTATATGTAATTTCTTAGTAATTTGATATGCATCCCTGAACCTGTATGGTTGGGTAATTAATTATAAAAGTATGTTCTGTATGATACTTACATATCAAATTTAAAAATTAAAATTGTTTGTTCAAATATATCTCAAGCAATTATCCCCTGAAAAGAATTAATATGTAAATGAATGTAATTAATTTTTTCGACTCACTGATATGTTTAGGTTTTTAATGTGTACCATTGTTCAGAATCAATTCTTAATAGAATTAGATTCAGTTCTACTTCAAGTTTTCAGTAATTTACATGTGTCACTTGTAAATCTTCATTTTATTATAAGGAAATCTACTTGATATGGATATTCGGAACTTTTAAGGACTGTGAAACAAACCCTAAATATATTGCCAAGCCATAATCGGCGGGACACAAATATACCCCATTGTATAAAATATAAAAAGGATACTAATAAATAATAAATATAAAATAGGATCAAGTAGAATCTACTACAACAAGGAAGTTCTATAGGCATTGTGAAATAGGCGTTTAATATTTTATTAAGGTACACTACCTTCTTCGACGGGATACTAAATATCAGCCAATTTGTGTAGTTCGACTAAATCAAAAATATCCAAGTGGTAAGCTGGCTAAAATCCCAACGGTTCCTGCCCATCAAATATTTTGCCAAATTAATTACAAATATGCAAATCATTTTCTCAACCTTGTGGGTTATTGTAAAATCGCTTCTGTTGTATTTCATAAATAGGATTACACATATCTTGCTGCTTACTTGAGAAGAATGTCATTGTATTTTTATGTAGGAATTTAGTATGTTTACATTAAATATGTGGCTGAATGTGTGGATAGCATTTGGTCTAACAGAACTTGTTATTTGAATATGTTAGTTTACAGTAGATCTGTTTATACTAGTTGGTGCCTGCAAATGGGTTGTAGCCTAATACGGCCAACAAAATAACAATGTACTGCAAAACTGGCTACAAAAGAGCATGCGATCAAATATGATAAAAAAAGACTAATTCACATTTTAGAGGAATGTCAATATTGTTAATTTATTTTCTTCTATAACCGTATAGCAAAAACGGCTTTACAATACTAAGCTGTAATATATGTATTAAATTAATATTATTACACTGCAGTCAAATAATAAAAAGTAATGACACAAAGGTAACTAATAAAACTTAAAAGTGAATGAAGCAGTTAAATGTTGATATAATACTTGGGTAATAGATAGCGTGTCTTTAAATTGGAATACTTATTTTAAACTAGTAAATATTTCTGAACTTACTAAACTCGGTAGGAATATTGAAATTAGGTCCGAAGTAGCTTAGCTGTGATCCACTCCCAAGTTGCACAAAATATGATAAGTTATTTAACATATTATGATAAGATTAAGATAGATGGATATTAGATAAGAAGTATACAGTTAATATTGGGAGGTTTCAAGGCAGACCTAAAACTAAAACATACATGGGGTAAATTTGCACCCCACTAGAGTTAATTGATATCAAGGCAATTTTAACTTTCCATTAGTGGAGTAAGCTGTAGTGTTACGTCCAATTTCAATACATTATCTAGTGACGATTCTATTAACAAAACAGACCTTTGAATACATGTTATATAGTGTCACAGTTGAAGTTGAAAACGGCCGTATGTAGGAAGAATGAGTTACAGTCTGACCACAGATGGCGTGTTGCACTTTGAGTCCGATAGGCGTAGCACTGAGGAACAGCGAGAGTGCAACGGAAGTAGCTTTTAATTTAATATCTTGTGGAACCGTCTAGTTACATAATGGTGTTACACCAAATAATAACAAAAACTAATGAGACAGAAATAATGAATAAAAGTGAATAAAGTTGTTAAATGAGCCTCTCACAACGCCTGTCGTACCGTAGGTGTGGTACAGAATCTTACAGGTCAGACTATGGGAAACTAGGACTCTACAAATCAGTTTTCTAAGAGCCTCTCCAGTTTGTGCATGCACTGGAAAAACCGTTGCGATTCCGCTTTGTAATTTACAATAGACATGTCATGTATGGTGCTTGATCTTGGGCGATATGCAGCGCATATACCTATACTTTCCAATCGGGATATGCATCGCATAAACCTTAGGATACCATAGGCGCAGGCCACACATAAATGGCGTCGAGCGCGGATATGGCACGGGCGGCTCAAGCTCGTACGTGGTTATGACGCGCCATTTTGTGTTCTAAATCGCGCTTTTTTCTATGCATTTTGTATGAAATTTGAATGGAATAGGAAGCCGCCCGTGGGATATCAGCGCCCGACGCCATTGTGTGGTCTGTGCTTTACGGATGTAGTTTAGGCAGTTATTTGAGCTTATATGACATGTCTAAACAATTTTATAAATTTTATCATTGTCACACATCGCTTTGTCTGAAAAAATGCTAATATAAACGCAATGCGTTATAAACGTTCGATATTAAACGGCCCGCACCAGAGCGACGATCGGCACTCTGTGATATTGAAATCTCTAATCCGCCTTGGTCTGATTATAATAGTTTATCGAGGCTATCGTATAAACAAATTCATGATAAATCTGTGATAATATATATCTATATAATTTTTACTAAGGATTTAGACGTTTGTGTTCTTGTTTAAAGTAAATTTATGGATGTTATTTTTTTAACAATAATAGATTCGATGAAAGATAAAAATTAATTCCTTGTATGGAACCGTGGTTTCGTATACAGAAATAAAATTCTTCGTACGAAACTGGTATCGTACAAAGCTCATTTTTTCCTCAATCGTGACTGGTTACGGCACTACGGTTACGTAGACGGCCGAAGCGCAACTGTACCTTTTCATATTGTTAAAGTCATTTATGAGTCACGAAAAAGATCTAAGAAAAGGGACTACTGTAGGACTCTACCTCGAGCTTGAGCTACCGGTGAAAGGAAATCGTGACAAAATCCACAATGTGGTGGAAGACCTATTCTAGTGGTATCCTGGCTAACTACCACCTTCAAGAAGAAAGATCTGTTACCAAGCTCCTCAGCTGTTCACTAGAGCCAGTTGTCGTTCTAGGTCTAGTGCGTTACGTTCTTTGAGCATCATTTGACATAGTGGGCAAACTTGTGCCTAAAATTGAAAAACAAAATAATATGCCCGGTGTCACTTACTACAGTACTTTTTCATGAGTGTAGAGCCTCTACATACAAAGTGACAGTTTTTTTTATTACTGACAATTAAAAATTTATATTTAAAAATAAAAATGAGGGCCAATTGCAAAAATTTTGGGAACCCTGAAAGGAGGGTGATTTGTCGATGAATTTGACTGTAACGCCTTTCAAATATCGCTAGTTGGAACTCAAACACACTGTATACAACATAACGCAAATTCCCATTTACCTCTGCACCTAAGGATTAATTAAATATTTCTGATAAGAAGAATAGCCAGTAGTAGACTAAAAGCCAGTTGAGTTCTCAACCTTCAAGTGGCCTCGGCCGCGATGTAGTAGTCTTTTAAAGGATGATTTTAATAATATCAAAAGATACATAACAAATATAGGGTGCAGATCTAAACACTTTCTATCGATATTTTAAGGTGTAGGTTTGATATTTAACTAATAAATGGCAAGGAACTTGATAATTTTTTTTATAATCTCATAAAGGTATATCGAGTGTGGAAATCAGTAACAGAACAAGACTTGATTTTGTTTTAGGGTTCCGCAAGCTGTAAAGACATTAATACTATAAGTTCTGCAGTTACCTTACTGTCTGTATCAAATCGAGAAGATCAATGTCAAAGTTATATATTTAGTAACTGGGTATTTAAACTATAGTGCAGATTGCTATGAAGTTTACATACATAGTTATTATTAAAACAACGTTCCTACACTAGTGAATTTAATAATAATAACCTTCTCAAGTGGCATAAAGAGTGGGCATTTATGATTGCGCTTTTAATTATTTTCCGTGTACGAAGTATTCTGCTTCAAAGCGACGTTTTTATTTAAATGCCAGTTCTTACATTACAAGTTTACAATCTATCAATTGAAAACGCAATATTACAACGTAAAATAAACCAACTTTAAGTATGTTTGTGTACTTGTTAGCATGATTACGGAACCCTATAAGTCAGATGTAGCTAGGCCAAGGAGATACCGTTATAATCAATAAAAATAGTTTAATATCAACGAGCACCCTAAAATAGCAATAGAATTCACGTAAATTTTTTAATCTTTTTTTTTTTTTCAGGAATTATAGTAAAAAACTCAATGTCACACTAAATGGAATAGTTTTTTTTATTTATTACGAATAGACTATATAATTATATGATATTGTTGCTGCGCCTACGTCTATCGTCAAGAAGCTTATCGCTACGGCACGATATACGCAGATGTAATAGTACTCTTATCGGCTATCGTTCGCGAAGGTTCGGGCTGTGGTCATGGTTATAGCTATCTCAGTGCGCGAACGCAATTTGTTGTCCTACTACCTTATGTTGAGGTGTTGCATGAAGTACACAAATAGTATTACACTGGTACTGTTGTCAGTAGAAGTATGATTTTCAAATACAAAGTAAATACATCGGATATCTTTAAAATACGTACCAAAATAATGCAATATTATAATCGCAATTAAAACTTCTGTTCAGAATAACATAAAATACACACGGCCTTCTCGAATTTGAGTTATCTAAGATACGATAATTAAGACATAAGCCATCACATTAGCGAGCAAGTAATAAAATATACGACTTGGAGGCCCATTGATCCGCGGCGATAGACGCAGGTGCCGCCGAAGCATTACTAAAACAATATTATTTGTAACTGATATATTTATATGTATAAACCTTGGGGACACTATATTGTAAATTTTTGTCAGTGAAACTAAAGAAAAATTAGGTAGAATACTGCCGCTACTTAACCAATGAAGTAGATTTACCTAGATTTAGAGTTACATAAAAGTCTGAAGATATACTGGAACTTTTGGGGCGACTGAAATGTATTGATATCAAGTACTTTAAGACAAGACCAATTAATCTAATTAATGTTAGAACATTTACTAGAGAATATATGATAGTGACAAAGGAACAAAATGTATACATAATACCGAAGTACTAGTAGAGTAGAATACTAGTAGAGATATTATTTATTAAATTGACTCAAAACATGATTGGTGTAACCATTAACAAGATGTACAAATAAATGATAATTATATTAAGGTAATGAAGCATTTTGGCGCTTATGTATGTTATAATTGTTTGTATTGCAGGCAGTTGGTGATCTGTATAACAGAGTAAAATATTTCATCTATCTGTAACCCACACTAAAATATATGGATGTTGTCGAAGCTAACGTGGATACCTTAGACGTTACTGATCTGAATTTGTATGACATATATGAGAAAACAATGTAGCAGACCAATAAATATAAAGATCGTACTTCAGGATGTTTGGATGAAATCTTATGGTGGACTGTGTGTCTACATTGCAGATAAATATATTGTATTTACACCTTTGTTAGTCTAATTTAGATTTTTTAAGGGACATTAACTTTGTAATAACACATTCAGTTACATGAATACGCACTTTATACCTAGAACTTTGTTATTGAGTTATTGTAATAGTGGTACTCATATTTGTTTAGGTGTAAAACCTAATGCCAATCGTATTTCTTAGAATTTAAGGACTTGCAAAAGAATAAATTTATAAAAATAACTGTGTATGCTTTATTTAGAAAGACTAGCTAGTGGCACACTATTTATTTTTGAGTGTAGTGCTCTCTAATGAAATGCCTCTAAGCTTGTGTTTTGCCACTTTTACCTACGTAAATTTAAAATAATAAACCAGCAAAAAGACCTATTGTAGAGCCTATCGGGCTTAACCTTTTTTTTACAAATACGTAAAACATACATAATTCATTATATAAGTCTGAATTATATCAAAATGGCCAGCCAGATTTGATTGACTTTCAATGTATCACTAAAAAGGTCTGCAAAAGTGGCATACAGCCTAACGGATAATATAATAAGCGTAATCAGGTCGTGCTCGAAATAAGTAATATCTAGAATAAGTCTGTAAAGTATGGCGAAAATATTAACATTGATATATTATTTATTATTGATGATTTGCTCAGCATTCAGTGAGTATTAGTAGTGGTTAGTATTCGTTTCTGCATGGAAGGACAGGTGGGTGATCAAATTACAGAATGTCACTGGAGTTGGTACATATACAGGTGATGGTGAGTAACTGGCATAGACTAATAAGGAGGGTGTAGCTGTAGTGCAGCATTTTATATTAATGATGCACAACTTAAACACAATAATCGGTAGCCGATTAAGAGTCGTCAACAATCACGTCACTATTTATTAGAAGTACTAGTGTTATATACTTGATAAGTGAATAAAATGTTCAAAGTGACATATCTGGTAGGTCTTGATAATTCTTACAAAGGTACTTACAATGTCTTTATATAGACATACGCCATGAAACAAATCAGAAATATAAATAAATTAGAAAAATACTTAATTTTAAGGCATACTAATGAGTGAAATATACTTTTTCAGGTTATGTGGCAGTGTTAAATATTAATTTATTTTTATAATGAGGGAGAAGACTATTATATGAATTAATGGAATCTTTATCCATAGATTCTTAACTTAATTATTTGTTTGTGTAAAATATCTGTCTGGTTGGAAATACATATTTTGTTTTATAAATTATTTCAAATCAATATATAATGGCTCTGCAACTTAATAAGTACCAAAGAATTCTTATTATCTAGGTAAGTTGACTTTAGTTATTTGAGAGCACAATATATAGTCATTTTCCGAATTATAGACTAGGTATTAATTACATTCGAAAAGATGTTAATGGCTATTTAAATAATTTATAGGCTCCTTTTAATTATAAAATAACCTCTTCAACCAACCAGATAACCAAATCATGCAACCAAATGCATGTACGAGTTAGGTGCTGCAGTAGATTCGAAATCTATAATATGGTTAAATTAGCAAATTGAAGCTATATAGCCATGATCTGCGTGTAAATTGCATTTAAGTGTCTGACAAGGAAGCATGATTTGCCTACAATGTATTAATTTAAGATTATGAAATCAACAACATTGGATTACCATCTCAGGATTTATAAATCAACATCCCTGGCGTTCATGAAAGCACAGTCTTTGTTTAGTGTCTTAGTCGCAATATACAACATAGATACATGAAGTAAGACGGAACAACTAATAGTACATCGACAAACTATATCCAGACGGTTAAGTTTGAACTGTGTGTAGGTGTTTATTTTAATATGATTATTATGATTCATTGTATTACATATAGGTATATACATAACTATTATAAGAAGATAATGTGAAATATCACCGACTGCCACGCCAGAAATAATGAGACGAATGCTTCAAAATGTAAATATACAGGTAATATAAATGTTTTTTTTAGTACCACTCATTTTTAAGTAGACCGTAATGGTGTTGCCAACTACTGCACATCTACCCTACTGGGGCACCCGTCACACAGGCTGTGCAGATATATTTCTAGTTAGTGGTAATTTCAAACAACATCATTTAAAGTGTAATAGTGCCCTGATTACTGGTCAATGGGGCCTACTCCCAACCTTTTACGAAACTATCATAAATCAGGAGCGTTTTGTAATAATAAGCTTAGAATAATTATACTTACTGCTATCGTACTCCAACCGACACAATACAGTCGAACATATTTCTTCAATACTATTTACGGCATGTTCCTTTTTATCTGAAATCGAACCAATGGTGCGTTCCAGGATCAATACCTATAATGCCCAACCCGAATAGAACACTAACGCACTTGCAAGGTACGCGAATTGAGTGCACTATTTGATAATACGTCATCAAAATGTCTATATCATACAAAAGCCACATCAAGCAATAGGGTGACTTAAACTTTAGTGTCATTTAATGCTACTGAGCATAATCTACAGTGCAATCAGAATCATGTTAACCAACGAGTGGTGCTTTATATCGGAAGTATAGACTAGACTGTTTAATTAACCACATGTGGTTCAAAAGTCGAAGAACCAGTTGATCATTTATTTAAGATGTTGATAATGAAATGCGGGAACAAGGCCTTGATGACTTCAAATGATTAAAAGGAATACACGTATTTAACATAAATACTTTCATAATGTTTGAATGGTAAAATATCAGAGTAGGTAATATAATATTCTCCATTAATTACCCCGAAAAAGTATTATTTTTCGGCAGTTATTACACGTTTTTTACTCAAAATTGGGAACTTATGGTGTATTCAGTTGACCAGTATAATTGTCATTATCAAAGCCAGACTTTTATAATCTTTTTTGTCGGAAAGACACGCTGTCAATTAATTTATAAGTAAGATGATCGTACTAGTAATAAGGTTTTCAATACAAATCAATAGATCTGCTATCACAAGGACTGAAATAAATAGGTTATATCACCTTACATACTATAGAAATATGTACTTTTAAAAGTACCAAGTGTTATTGCCTAACGAAACCAATGAAAAAGGTGTATCCATAAAAAATATACCTTAAAGATAGTTTAAGCTTTTAGGTTACCAAAGAATATAACATTTATCAAATAAATTGGGAATATATCGGGAAAGCGCTATTATAAATCTGCAGAATGAAATGTTAACTTATACTTATATTTACAGGATATGGATAAAATAAAACACTGAGCTTTATGTGGAAAAAACAATGGCTCAGAATAATCAAGAAATGGAGCCTCGAGTACAGAACCTCAAGAGTTGCTTTTTGTTCATATGGTAAGTTTATCTGAAATATAATTTACATTTTAACTTGTATGCTTCTCTTTGCGCAAGAATAAGGTATTGCCCTATTTCCCGACTTTCCTGCCTTGGAAGAGTTTACTTGTATTGTGTGTTAAATACATTTTCAAACAGAATATTGGTTGTAAGGGGCGAACTTTTTAATTACAAACTGAATGATTAGTTTTTAATAATTTTATTATTACTATTACTACTCGCGTCAATTATCATATTAATAATTCAATGCACGGTTCTATAACAAATCGTCGGACAAAAATATTGAAATGCAATTCATAGTGAAATAGTGGTGAATAGCCGCTAGCTAAATCATTCACATTTGAAGAGTGCTCCCGAGTAAACTTTCGTGGCTGCTTGACTCTACCACTGCCATCCATATGAGCTGTGTAATTAGTATTACGAACAATCGATCAGAATTTATATGCATCAAAATGTCACACAACTTAGTAAATTCCAAAAAAATGTAGTTTCGGTTTCGGCCACAATATAGCAGAAACATTCGGCGTGTTCGGTGAAAACTCGAGTGTGTTCGTGAATTTTCATTTCTTTTTTAAATTTTTCTTCCAAGAGTAAGTCTTATATATTCATGACAAAAAAATACGACGTTAAGGTGACGCATTGATAAACTATGGTTTCAAAAATCGAAGACCGCACCCCTTCACTCGGACAAATTTTACGCGGTCGCACTCGACAGGAATACGCGAGAGGCGGCGGGCGGCAGCGCTGGTCTAGCGTACTGGCGCTGCTATGCTAATTTGCCTAGAGCATAGATAATCATGGAGTCGCTTGTCCTTATTCAACCATTTAAAAAAAAGGCAAAAATTCTTTTGATTTATTTAATGTTTTTTTTTCATAAAATACAGGGTTATTTCTAATCAATTAGCATCCTTTTAGGGGCTTATTCTGTGATGTGATATGTGATGATGATTTTTTTTTAGTTTTGACAAAAGTTGCAGAACATAAGTTGTTGGTTTTGATGTACGGAATAAACGATTTTTATGTCGATTTTTAAGTCTTCCATAACCGACAATTTTTCAATTGCAATTTTTCGTGCTTTTTTCCGTGAGTTATTGATGACACGTTGTCATTATTAGGCTTGTATAGTAAATTTTTACTACGTTTCGGCATGTATTTGTCTCTTTTTTTTTACAATTTTACCGAAATTTAACGCAGTTAGCATGCTTCGCCTTAATTCCAACCATTCTCCAGATTCGCTTTGTAGTATGGTTCTCTTTTCTACGTCTTTTCGCTGTTCTTCGGTTTTCATCAAATTCTGGATGAAGGTGTCTTTGGCCTTTTTTAAAGTTTTGTCATCTAAGTCTGGCTTATCCACAATTTCCCCATAATCTAAGTTTAATGTACGTGGCACCAAAGTACGATTTTTTTTCCTTTTGCAGTTTTGTTTTGTTTTATTATTTTTTTCATTTACTGCTCTTTCGTATTTTGTAATACTTTTTTTTGGGCTATTTCCATAAACATTACGGTGTCGACAGCAAGTTGCCAGTGTTAAAAGATATTACTGCACCGGAGCATCTTGCTTGGTAAGCTCTTCTTTGAGAATAATTTACTCTTTTTCCACCAACAAGTTTGGCGATGACTCCATTAAATCTTTCTACTACATTACTGTCGACATCTTCAATCAAACTATGGGCTTTTTCAGCCAATCGTGCGACATAAGTTTTTATTTTTTTCCAAAGCAAACTCCCAAAATACGGATTAGGAGCGACTATGTGCATATGATTTTTGCATAATAACTCGTTACAACTTTCATGAGAGTTAAACGCATGGCCAATAGATGCGTTTATATCTTTATATAAACCATCTGTATTTTGGCTCTCCTTGTGAAGTTTTATAGCGTCGCAATATTTCCTGGAGCGCATTATTTTCTCTTGTGTCAAATATTTCCTGTCTGTTACGTTGAAGTGTGTGTCTGAAGTAAATTGTTGTAACTTATTGCAATAATTTCTCAGTAAATGATTCCGACAGAAAATTTTTGACACTGTTAATCCTGGGTATGGCCGGGCATTTATTATTTTGGCATAGGTGCTACTGTCGCCATCAGCAATAAGTCGCGCGTATATTATACCGTGCATTTCAATGGATCGTTTGAACCCCTCAGTTATTATTTGTGATTCCATAGCAGTAGAAGCCCCATCAAACTTGTAACAGACATGATCTTTGGGACTTTCTTTTTTATTTTGAGCTCGGGCACAAATACAACAATACTTATTTTTGACACACATGTACAAAACTTGGCCAAAACGTCTGCCAATTATGGCTGCAGCACCCGATAGTGCAGCATTGTTGGTTCTGTATGAACGCTTGCTCCAACACCCATCTACAATGACATCAATCATGGGAATGCCATCTTTTGTAATTCTGCCTTCAATAATAGCTGCTTCTTTCTCTTTTTCTCCGGCTATTTTCATTTCCTCCCAGGCAGTTTCTTCCCAATCGTCACAAACATCGTCCTGCATTTTATTGTAAGTGTGTTCTGACATAATGGGTAATCCTACTGCTGCGGAAAACTGCTTCAGTTGCGCGTGACCACAACCTGCTGCCATTATTCCTGCAACAGCATCTTTGTTTACATCAGCCAAAGATGATTTTATTTTGTTTTTATAATTACACATAGAACAGACAAATGTGAATTCCGATTCTAATCCTATTCGATGTTCAGAAACTAATTTCATTGAGGCTAATCCGCAGTCAAACAGAGATTCATGTTGAGAGAGCTGTATTAGTTGTGATGTAAAATGATTAACATCTATTACTCGTTGCCCCAAGTCGGGTGTTTCTGTTTGAATCTGAAATTTAAGCACATATTTTAGTATTTATTAAGTTTGATTTCTTATTATGTAAATATTACTTAGCTATTACAAAATGCTTACTGTAGTTTCAGGGTACTTTCGAATATGTATGAAAGCTCTTCATTTTCAGGATTTGGTTCCTTTAACTGAAACGCAATTACTTACATTACTATTAAGTAAATTAGAAAACTAGATATAATAGATGACTGGAGTACAGTGGCGGAGGGATGGGTACTAAATACTCACAAAATACCTGGAAAATCTTTGTGATAAAGCAGTGAGAGTAATTTTAATTTCGTTTATTTAAAAGAGGTAAAAATAATAACCCAATCGACAACTTTCCCTTTTTTGAAGTCGGTAAAAAGATAAGACAATAATCGCGATAGTTTAAAAAGGTACTTAAGTTTACCGTTTCCTCCGAATCCTCTGATGTGGGCAACACATTTTGTAACTCTTCGTTTTCAGGCCTTGGTTCTTTTAACTGAAACAAAATTACTTACATAACTATTAAAGGAATTAGACATCTACCAAATGACTGGAGTACAGTGGCGGAGGGATGATAAATACTCACAAAATACCTGGAAAATCTTTGTGATAAAGCAGTGAGAGTAATTTTAACTTCGTTTATTTAAAAGAGGAAAAAATAATAACCCAATCGACAACTTCCTCTTTTTTGAAGTCGGTAAAAAGACAATACTATAACCGTGATAATTTTAAAAAGTATTTAAGTTTACCGTTTCCTCTGAATCCTCAGATGTCGGCAACACATTGTGTAACTCTGCGTAAGTTGGTGATATTTCTGGATGGCTACAAAATAAAATTATGTAATTATATAATTATTAAAAAGTTAAAGCTAACACAAATACCGTCGGATTCGAATGATATTTGTGATATAGTGATGTTCTATCACCTAATAAATATTATTATTTTAGATAGGTTTCTAAAATATCAAGAGACGACTCCATAGCTTTTTGTTCTGATATTTGTTTCCTACAGTATGGTTACGTCTTTATACAGACAAATCTTAGTACACTCTTGAAAATAAAAAATAGACGGAGTATTATTATTAGGTACTCTAAATTGATTGCTGACATGATAGATAGGTAGGTACTCAGTACTCACTCTCTATCTACTGGCTCTGTTGAGGCTGTGGGTTGACCATCGTAACTTTGCAGTTTCCGTTTTTTGACCTAAAAAAAATTGAAAATATGTGTAAATGCAGAAAATTGGCCGAAAAATTGAAGCATGTGATAATCCATCATCTGTAGACGAATGTGTGTTTGCCAAATATAGACTTTATTCTTAGGGCATTAGAGTGCAGCTATTTATGGCAAGTTTATTATATTATATGTAATCCAACTTACCCAAACATTCCGTCATTTTTTTTAGGTTTTCTTTTTCGTTTCTTTAAAAATAATTCTTTCCGCTTATCTTTCCTCCCCATTTTCTATGAACACTAAACTTGTTAACCTACCTATACTATTTACACACTACCAAATTAAAATAATTATAATTACCTAAATTACTACCTACTACAATAATGTTCTGAAGCTACAATATAATATAGTACAGATGAAAATAATTTCGTAGTAAATCACTCGGTCGCCTACAATTACAAGACAATAACCAAAAACAACCAGCACGCGTCTCGCGCCGTCCATACATTGCGGCGTTGCCAGCCCGACGTTGAGCGAACAGTCAATCGTGCGCTCATCGGAGTCGCAACGTCGCACCGGTGCAGCGGCGGCTGCCCAGATAGTGCCTGATCAAATTTTCTGAGCAAACACGTTAGGGTAAAAGCTAAACTAGAGTAGGCGCGAATGGATTTGATTCAGTTTTTAATTAATTACTCATAATATACACAATAAAAATAAAAAAACTCGGTCTATGAAATAGAAAAATGATCTGGCTATTTTATTCGTAAAAAATAATGGGGTGTTGGTCGCTGATAATTCTGAGCATTCGAATTATTAAACTTATTTTTTTGGTGAGAAATTTGTATTTTTTTTTAATAAACCCGGTTAATTTTCAAAATTTTGTCCCGTTCATTAAATTTTTCAAAGTTTTCCCTTATTTATGACATTTTTTAAATTTGAATCAATATCTTTCATCCTCTCACATCGCGCATTAAAAAGGACTCGTTTTCGCCGTTTTCGTGTTTCTCGGCCCGATGCGTCATCTTAAACCAGTTTCGGTCGAACACTAGTATTTGTACACTCAAGTCCTCATTGGGGCACATTAAAAGTCAGTTTTAAATCAATCATTATAGTTACAGCTCACACAAAATTGTACAAGCCTTGCCCCTGACATCATGTGACCTGCGCAGAATATATAAAAATGCATACAAAGTATTGTAGTATATAATTCCTATAACTGTATCCATGGTGTGTCAGCTAGGACTCGTTTTGAAAGGAAGTTTTGCTCGAACTATACCAACAACGGTAGATCAACACTTACGGACGGCCAACTAAGTATTCTTGATAAATAGTGCTTTCAGACCGATACCCGTCAACTTTCGCTTCTATTCAGATACAGCGTGTAACAAAAAGGTGTAGTAATACTGAAGATGTGATAATATCACACCTTCAGTATTACTTCACCTGTCAAAAGTCATCAATTTATATTTTTTTGAAACAACTCTGTATAATTTGAGTAAGACTGGATTGTACACTATACCTATGTTGTTTTGTATAAAAAGTTAATTAAATATACTATAGTAGATCCAACCGTTTATCCTCTTTTTGACAGCACCAATAGAACGTAACATGACGATGTTACGCAAAAGTTAACTTATAAATGCGAGGTTTTAAAAATATGACAACTGCTTAAATTTGCTCCTTGATCCCGTATAATAATCATCTTTCACAAAATGAGTCCATAAGTGCAGTAGTTTTTTTATAAATTCCATAAAATAACAAACGTTTTTAAAAAATTACGTTCTATGGCTATCAACATAGTGATGTTACGAAGTTACGATTGAGATATCGATATTGTTTATGAACTATTTTTACACGGGTGTTTTCCGTTCTCGGCACATAATATCGGATTTATTTTTATGTAAAACCGTTATATTGATGCGCCTCAGGAAAACATACAGCATTATTTGAAGACGTGTTTATCTCCTGGTGTATATCCAAAAAAGAACAAGGTTATGATGACTATGATGATTACAAGTACAAGTCATACTTGACGAAGCTGTTACCGGTTAAATCTGGGATGGCCAGCGAGCAACACGGAAGGGAGTAGGCATACACAGCGTTTCCCCTCTGTCAAAGTACAAGTCCGCATGGACCATGGAGTTTGATAATATACTGTGGGGTGAGGGCGGGGCTAGATTTGTGAATGGTGCTTTATTTTTTATGTGTTAGTGATTTGGTTGTGTGAGTATGATCGGCAATGGATCGGTACAGGTATGTTTTGTATGTAATAGTGCGGCTTTGCGCTAGTGTGCAACTTCCCCTCCCGCAAGAAATGACAGAAAGATTTGAACAATATTTTTTAGCTAAGGCTACTCCCTTCCGTGTTGCTCGCTGGGGATGGCAGACATTAAAGTCTGCCGTTTGGTACCAGAAAATAGTAAAGTTTGAGCAACCCCAATTCCAATTTAAGCAAACGAAATCTAATCTTTTATTTTTATTTATTTATTAATCAAAATCAGATTCATCGTTGCTGTCACTCGAGCTATTGCCGACATTTATAATTAATTGTTGACTCATATAATCTATCGCCACGTGTTTATCCCAATCTGCCATTATAGTTTCTTGTGTTTTTTGAATTACATTTTGCCAGCTTTCCGCAGTTACTTTCACACATGCATTTTTTAATAAATTTACCATTTTGTTTGCCGTGAATGGGGGTTTTGTGTTATTTCTAGCAGCGTGTCCTTTAACTTGAGCCCATATTAATTCAATGGCATTGTATTGACAATGATAGGGTGGAAGTCTAAGAACCCAATGACCATGTTCTGCAGCTATTTCGTCGATCACATATCGTTTTGGGAAGTGTTTTTTTGTTCGTAATATATTTAGTAATTGTACTTTTAGTAAGGAGTTATCAACATTTTCACCATGTCGTTGAAGCCAGTCAATGATTACTTGTTTTTTGTCGGCCTGGGTCGGCATTTTATCAATTTGGCGTGAGTGATAGGATGCGTTATCCATAATAATAACTGACGGTTCTTCCAATGATTGTACCATTTCCTTAAACCAACTTTCGTAAACCTCAGAATTCATTTCTTCGTGGTACTCAACTGTTTTTTTGGATTTAAAGGCCAACAAAGCATCTGGCATGAATCCTTTCACAGACCCTGCATGGCAAATGATTAGACGTTCTCCTTTTCCCATCGGTACTGAGGTAGTGGAAGCAGCGGTGTCATCAGTCCAGCTCTTAGACACTGTGTGGTTCGCATTCAGCCAAGTTTCGTCAGTGAAAACAACATTTGACCAATCTGTAATTTTTTTGGCTTCGCTCAAAAATTCGCAACGAGCAAAAGCTACGTCGCGACGCTCCATCAATATTTTGCGTTTGTCCGATTTTTTATAAGTAAATCCAATTTCATTCAAGACCTTTACCAATGACGATTTTTGACCTCGGAACAAATCACATTCACGCAAAGAAGCAACAAGTTTTTTAAGTGTTGGAACTTCTTTACGTAAGTAATAGTTATATATATGACGGCGTATAGCGTCTGCGTCAAAGTTGTCAACCGAAGTCACACGACGTGGTTGGCGTTTTTTCTTCGGCGTACGAAGCTTATTCTCCTGCATGCCGCTTGTTCCGTAGGCTTCGGTAGTAATTTTTGTAATCGTAGATGCACTAATACCTAACGCGGCCGCAACGCGCTCTCTCACTTGCGACAATGGTAAAAGCGGGCCGCCATTTTGATACTCTGCTTCAAAGTAATTACGAAGCTTGATCACCATTTCTCTCGTCTGTCCTTTCAGCACTGATCCTTTCGGCATTTTATAGTTCCAATATAAAACTCAGCAAATAATTACTAGCACGGGCGTCTTGTTGCGAGTGACAGTGACAAATACAAAACGGCGGTGGACCATTGAGTTTTACTACCTTGATAAAATACTACTGCTTACCCATAGACAAAAAAATTGGCAGTCATAGGAATTGCCGATAGAAGTGAAAACTTATAACTCAGAATTTGATAGCTTACCTTGGAAACTACACGGGTGTAACCGGACGGCGTGGCCTCGCCATCTGGGCATGGCCATCTAGAAATGCGTCAGCATTTCCCATTGGCTGATGCGTTTCTAGATGGCCATGCCATGACGGCCTGTCCACGCCCTTTCAACATTCCCCATTGGCTGACGTATTTCTAGATGGCCAATAGCCATGGTCATGGCGCCATTCCTAGGACTATTCTCTTTCCGCACAGACTCGATAGAAAAATGAATCGAAATCGTGTCCACTATAATCACTTGGTCACAACACTTTAACTGACAAATTAGATCTGTCAAAAAGAGGATAAACGGTTGGATCTACTATAATTTATGAATAATAACAGTTACGAGGTTGCAGTACGAAATACTGTAGACTATTTCGTGACCGCGAGTGTAAGATACTACTGATTTTAATGAATTTATTTATATTTGAATCTGATATAATCGAAATATAATATATAAATTATGAAAAGTAATTTAATTATGAGAAAGCAAATCGTTAAATCCATGATAATGTTGTTGAAAACAAAGATTTTTAAGCTTTGCAAGTCGTTACACTTTCGTCCAATTATTGGAAGTTTCCTATGATATCATTTTTAAAAGTTGTATCGTTTTGTCTTCTAAGTTGCGGCAAGAGATTTCATACTTTGTGATAATCTGTCTTATTATAAATCCTTATAATATTTTAAAGCATGAATGTCAACAATACAAGTCTCCAGCTTTGGAACAGGGTACAGGCAACTTGGTTGAGTTCAATGCCAGGAAGACTCAAGTGTGCGCGTTCTCGCCAAAAACATCTTCATTTCTTCCTCTTCCTTCTCTTCAGAATAATACCTTACCTGTACAGTGTTATCCTAACATCCTTGGCATGTGCATCCGTAGTGACCTGAACCAGCGCGACTACATCGATTGTATTATCAAATTAGCTTCCCGCAAGTCTGCTCTGAATGCCCACACCATCTCTTCGTCAGTTACATTTTTTACACCACTTATATGAGAACTTAACGCTAGTTACAGGTTATTGTGAGCCCACATTGCCCACTTTGCGCTAAAGCAAGGCCTCTCATCACCACGCTGTTTCGATCCCTGATTGCCATCTTCAGGTTGTAGCTATAGATGGTTTGTTCGCTCGCAACCATCGCTTGCCTCACAAACCGTCCGATGGCATCATCCTCGTCGTCGGCGTAGTAGACAAAGGTCCTCGTGTGCCGGGAAACCGCGACGACTGCGTGCGGGACGCTCTCGTGCAGCTTCATTTTGTCTTTCGTTTTTACTACCGCGACTGACTCGTACGTCAGTCCCTGCGCCTCGTGAATGGTAAGCGTGCGTGATCCTTCGCCCTTTCCATAGCCCTGGCTGGTCAGGGTCTCCTTTTCCTCCTGAGTGTGGACCAGGAACAGGGTGTTTGGAAGGAATTTGGGGATTTTCGCTCCCGTGTAACTCTCGAGGCGCAGGGACCTTATACTGGGAGCCGAGGAATATATACCGGAGTATATTTCCCTCAGCGCATACTCAACATCCATTGGGTTCCGGTGCGTGCACAACAACTCCTGGCTGATGTTCGTAACCAGGCTAGGGCGGTTATACCTTAGATCGAACAGGTTCTCCCTGTCTATGTAAGGTAATTGGTTGACGTCTCCGATGAGGACAAGTTCGCTAACTCCAGACAGCCTAGAAGCCATTACTATGGCCCCAAAATGGTTCATGAGAGCCTCGTCCACCATCAGGCGGACGTAGCTCTCATTCTTTTTAAAACCATTTACTAAAACCGAGGCCATAGTAGACCTTGGTTTTAACCAGGTCTCCGATTCGGTGCGCTAACTTGTCTCTCAGGTCTTTTGCTGCCTCTGTAGTTGTTGCGATAACGTCCTTGTCCACATCGAAGTGTCTTACCACCCAAGTTGTTTTTCCGCATCCGGGAACTCCATTGACCCACTGTATTTTGGGTACCTCCCAGTGTTTTAAAAATGTCTTGATCTCAGAGTCTCCCGAAATGGCTTTCGCCATTTGCAAAACTCTGTCATCCAACATTATCTTGGTGCACCGGGCGGTGACAACAATAGGGTCGTCTGGTGGTTTTGCGTATTTTGGCCTACCAGTCCGTTCGGTATCTTCCTCATCCAGAAACACAAAGCCACTTGTCGCGTTGTAGGCAGCCATATACTGACCAGACATTGCCCCCATGATGATCGAAGATGTGTCGTTATATATGGCTGCTTCAGCCTCTTCGAGTCTCTTCTGCAGCAGTCTATATTCGATGATGCTGCAGGATGTTATTGCAGTTCCTGAGATTAAACTCAGGTATCTGCCACCTCAAGTATCTTATGGATGCTCTCGACAGACTCTTACATTGAGAGACTCTGAAGTCACTCAAAACCTAGAACCCCTACAAACGCGTAGAACTATAGCTTCTCTAAGCGTTTTTTACCGTTGGTTTCATGGTGAATGTTCTGAAGAGCTCTTTAATCTTATGCCTTCTTCACCATTCCGATCCCGAACTACTTGTTCCGACCTAGCACTGCGCCCATATACTGTTCAAAACTTCTTACCACGAACCAACCAGTTCCTCTGTCTGAGTTAATTGTGGAATGCTCTGCCGGCGTACGTATTTCCTTGCAGCTGCGACCCTGGGTCTTTCAAGCGGGACGTGAAAAAGCATCTCTCAGGTCATCATAGGAGTGGCGCTTAGTACATCTTACGGCTGCACTAATGTTCATCGTTTCTTTATTTCGTCTCCGCTTTCTATCAGTCGAGAGGGAGTCACCTTGATGAAACATTATATAAAAAACCAGGTCTGATCGATAAGTAATAGTTTAATGAGCATACAAAAATTGAGGTCAACATACTGCATTTGATACGGCTGTGACAGCCTAGCCTCTTTTTATGTTGGTATAAAATCTGCTGAACACAAAGATATCACGGCCTTTCTTTGTTTATCCCTTTTTTTGTATAGGGTAGGGTCACACTCCATCTGAGTTTTTTTGTTATTTTCTGTGGTATTTCTATCTTATACTTCAATGCAATCAAGGCGAGCATTAGCTAATAGAGCATTA
Organism: Selenia dentaria; assembly: GCA_917880725.1. Lineage (NCBI taxonomy): Eukaryota > Metazoa > Arthropoda > Insecta > Lepidoptera > Geometridae > Selenia > Selenia dentaria. The sequence continues at coordinate 23,777,370 of OU862879.1, forward strand.
CGATGTTCTATCAACTATCGCTGTAGATCACTATTAGGGTGATTTATCAGAAAGGTTCTTTTAAAAGTCTACAAGACAGGAAAAAATAGGTCTCTCTCTCAGTTGTTCTTCTGTCCTTTTGGTCATTCTTCAAGTTATATTCCAAGATCAAGTCAGCGATGTCAGGGTGAGTTATAAAATTCACCAGTCTGGTACATCACTACATCTAAAATCATAGCTTCTGTATTATTAGTGTGCGAGTAAGAGGCCAGATTACAATAAGTTTTTCGACTTGCATCTAAGAGCTTGACAAATCTTGCAATCTGAATTTATCAGATTTTTATTAAAACACTACATATTCACAAAGACAACTAATAATTGACTAAATCATAAATACACAACTGCAAAACATAATAGACTGAATTAAATTTAAATTCAGACCACACTTTAAAACCACAAACTCGTATGTCACTGACTGTAACGACAATTTTATAACTAACGCCATTTACAATCACGCACAACCTCGTTTCTTAACATGAGAGTTTGTGTAAGTATTAGGATCCAAACAAATAAAATACGAGGATGTTGCATGGCATACTGTGGCTAACTTCATAAACATATTTAGATAAGAGTAAAACGTAGTTATGTAGCTCAGACGTCTTATTACAATCAGAATCATCGAATCTTATTACAATCAGAAGAAAATATCCGTAAACCGCCAATTTTTAGATACGAGATTGAGTAAGAAACGAGTCGATAATTATGTACCTAGTCAGTATTCACATGGCAAAGTGTCAAAATTTAAATTGCAATACAAAGTTAAAAATATATGCGGTAATTTTTGGACAGTCCTATCAGAAACGCCTATTCTTGGAGTTCGTTGAGGTTAATGTGCTCTGCAATCCCCACTTCACTTATTCATTCACTTCCGTCCCCCTACCAAGCGCATTATCGTCACGGCCTGATATTTCGCATCCAATAATCGGAAGCATGTACATGATTATTGGCTATGCATTATCAAAACGGACCGATTTGTACAGGCAATAAAACGCGGCCAGGAAAAGCCGACCATGTGTTTCAAATCCATGTACACGAATTATTGGCTTTGCATTATTATGGTTGTACATTATTACCTCCCGAGTATTACTATACCTTTTTGTTACACGCATATTCCATCAAAGGTCATTGGTCATCATGCGGCCAGACACAATAGAAATTTCATTGTTATAATATAACGACTCTTGAAGGGTTAAAGGAGTCTCCGACAGTAGCTAGTGGTGGTACAGTAACAGTATTCATACTTACCCAATGCCAATGATAGCATTGCATGCAAGTGATGACTACTGAATGGGTTACAGTAATGCTTTTACTAGCAGAAGGGTTATCTTTATGGTTATACCAAGAACACATAGGCATAAGTACTTTTTATCTCGATTCTACGCGTACGTACCCGTTATGGTAACGTTACTCCCGAAGGATCGCAATATATCTTATTCTAGACGGAAAATGTTGCGGTAATATAACTAGGCTATATTATAGAAGTATTATAGTATTGATGCCGGAAGATTCTGGAGTGAAGACCAGCGCAGCGTAGGTCGCAGGACGACGTTTGGATGCAGACCACTTCCAAGCGGTTTCATTGGAAATGTGTATGTTCAGCTGTGAGCATTCTGCGGTACGGCTGAAATGATGATGATGATATAACTACGAGTAATTAAAGATTGATTAAGCAAATGTTATTGTTCACAGATTTGATTCGACTGAACAATTGCGGGCTGGAATACTCCGAAGATTCTAGAATTAAATATGATGAGAATGCGTAATGATATGATGAAAGAAATTAAAATTATAAATAATTCCTGTGTAGTTTCATTTCCTATAGGGTGTATAGATAGTTGTTGATTGCACTGCAATGCAGTTTTGGGTGCCGTGGCGCTTAACACCAGGCGCAGTCTCTTCACTTGATTGACAAACATGAGAAAGCGGAAGATTTGTAGTCACTGCAATGTACACACTGTATACATACTAACTGGGGCCTTACTATGAGCTGCCCGGTTTATTCGTACCATGACAACTTTGAAGCACGTCACTTGATTGACAAACATGAGAAAGCGGAAGATTTGTAGTCACTGCAATGTACACACTGTATACATACTAACTGGGGCCTTACTATGAGCTGCCCGGTTTATTCGTACCATGACAACTTTAAAGCACGTCACTTGATTGACAAACATGAGAAAGCGGAAGATTTGTAGTCACTGCAATGTACACACTGTATACATACTAACTGGGGCCTTACTATGAGCTGCCCGGTTTATTCGTACCATGACAACTTTAAAGCACGTCACTTGATTGACAAACATGAGAAAGCGGAAGATTTGTAGTCACTGCAATGTACACACTGTATACATACTAACTGGGGCCTTACTATGAGCTGCCCGGTTTATTCGTACCATGACAACTTTAAAGCACGGGCAACCTGCCCAGGCCTAATATTTCGGTTTTTCTAAAAAACCGTTCACCCGTTTTTTTTGTATGGACTCTCGTTAACATGTCGCTCTAAATCCGCTCAGTTTATGAGCTTACAAACGTCTTCTTCTTCTTCTTTTACAAACTTCTAGGCGTCTGCAATGTTGTTTATAGTAAATTGTTAGAATGCCAGAGACAATATTATCCGTTCACCTTTGAGAAAACAATATTCAAACAGTTCACCTAAATGAGCGTCATGGTATGATTTCATTCAAAACTGTTTATGTCATTATTATTATTGGTTTAAGAACTGCACGGAATTTGCACGGTTTTTACGAAGCTGATAGTAAGGCCCCAGGTGTGCGTCAACCCCTATAAGAAAAACATATTAGGTACTAGCCCAGTCTTTACTCTTGACTTTCTAGCGAAATTTTTGCACCATATCCAAAAAGTATTGAATTTGCATCATTAGCCAACTAAACGAGTGGTTTCAGTCGATTACTTGATAATTGCTCAGATTTTTCGTATCCTTAATTTCAAATTCTAGGTGTGTATGACAAAGCCATGTATAAATGTAGCCCATACATGATAAAGCAGCCGATTAATACCGTCAAACGGTGTGAATGGAATTCAATAGCACGGATATAGGTCTTAGCTGTAACAACTCCTGTCTGCAGTCTCCTGAGAGTTCGGGGACCTTGCCAATATGGGAGCGCTTATTGTTATTTTCGAGTCGAAATTACTCGTAAATTTTACATTTTAGCACATATATTTTGGAAAAAGTTTCATCTAAAATTGCTTGAACAGATATTGGCCAGTAGCCAGTAGCCAGCCTGTATTGGAGTATTTCGAATATTACTATATAACCCATTCTTACTAATCTAATATATAAAATAACTAATCCGATAATTCAAATATTCAAGTATAATAAGATCGTCCAAACGCTGACACTATATATATTGATTTCACTTGGATTATCACTATATATGGAATTGACCAATAATTGCACAGTTTTCAAATCCATTTCTTTTAATTCAACAGGGTATTGCCTAACTTCTATTTCACTTAAATGGCGACTATTTCACTTAATCTTTCATATTCTAAATTTACCATCTGATGTAATCGTAGTTTTAATGAAAATTTGTCTATTAGGTATGTGTTGTGTTGTCTATTATGTTACACGTATCTTCCAGTGTAATTACATATGTCCCTTGGATATGTTTTTGATCAATTTCAGTTTCACAAATTCTATGAACAAGCGTTAGTTCCTTGCAGCACACAATCCACCGATTTGGCTGTATGTGGTGTAAGGTAACATTTTCTATTTTTACTGGAATCAGGGTGCAGTAATTTATTATGTCTGGAGTATTTCATCAAATCAGAAATATATTTATTTTCTATAATCTGGGCAGTGCTATCCTCAAAGCAGATGAAACTGGTATCGCCTGATGTTTGACAGAGCTGAGCTAGTAGCTCAGCCCTGTCTAGGCTCTGAGGTAATTCCGTTCACTAAAAGATAGGGATACTTCGGTAGGAAGGATAATGTATGTAAGTATTTGATCATGGAATACGGGTATAGGATACAATTTGTAGTAAAATATAGGTCACTTTAGCAATCAATGGAATTTCCATTACAAATGTTAACTGATTTTCTGTAATGAACGATTTTATCCTAATACTCTGTTATATTTTCACCAGATTATCAAGCTTAGCAGAAAAAAAAGTCTGGCTCTGTTTCTTCAATAGGTAACTACCTATTCTTAAGTTAATTTAACAAAATGTCAGAATTAATCATTGATTGATGCAGTCTACGAAGATAAACTAAGTTTACAGAAAGCTATCGCTGTCTCGATATCACTCAATTTCAGTGAAATACTTAGGTACTTTGAAAATTGTGTAAAATCACGGAGTACCTATATGTTAAAATCTTGTTGCTGGTGTAATGTACGTTATCTAATATTAATGCATTTTCAAAAGTTTCTTGAATATCTTTCAATTTAATATCAAGTTTCATTACATTATTTTTAATAAACTATGTGACATTACATTATAAAGAACTTCGGAAACCTGCATAACCTTTTTATATTGATATTTTTTATTTGATTTCTCTTTAATAAGCTTGTCATATTTATAGGCATCTTCATTATCTAGATTTCCAGTGATTAAGTATCTTAATTTTTAAAATTTCTTATTTAAAAAATAAAAATTTCTATCAGCTTCTCCTACTACTACACCTTTTTCATACCTAGGTTTATCTTTGCTTGTCCTAACATTTGTTCCTTTAAAGAATATATCATCCTTTATCATCAATTTGAAACTGTTTTTCGCCTTTTCTTTAGTCTTGATTATTATGTCCGTTATCGTATCTTTGTACAAAAATTTGGTTCGTTTCATGTGGTCGCGCATTAGTATCTGCATATGCAGATACTAATGCGCGACCACATGTAACGTTTACACGAAAATGTATTTTCAAAATTTACATTAAACGGGCTTTTAGCTTTTATGTGGCCAAAAATACCTCAAAAGGCGTGAAGCCTGTTAGGTACAGAATGAATGCTGTGGTAATAATATGGCCAAAAAAAAAGTGAAATAAATCGATTTGTCCAATTTATCAAACAGATCAGATATTGATATTGGGGAGTGGGTATCATCATATATACACGTAATTTGTATAATTACAAAAAAAAAATGGGCGGTACAAAAGTGTTAATACATTGTAGATATGTAGTCAAAATTTTTTATTACTTCACAGTGAAATAATTATTAATTGTTAAAGTTTTCGAAAATTCCATCTAAAAGTATGGACACCATCTTAACAAAAATACTACATGCCTATGTACAACTTATTAATCAAAACACATGATTCGCGTCAGTGAAAAAATATCTCTTACTCTTTCTTACACCCCCCATCTGAGCGTTCGGTGTGAAAGAGATTGTCGAGTTTCGGCTTTCGTTCGTTCGTTTTCGGAAGAAACAAAGGCCGCGCGGTGGCAGGGCGGAGGGTGCGGGGTTGGTCCGGTGGCCAGGTCTTGCGAGAATGCCCGAGCGCACAGAATGAATAATAATATGTACTAACGAGCTAGGACGCGAGTTTGCCGAATGTTATGATTATGAATGGTACATTTCTATGTAGGGGTGTTAAGTTTCATGCATAAACCGCGCGCATGTAGTATATCTTAATGAATAGTGGAAATGCCTAGAATAAAATTTGTAGGTGTGAATCAATCTAGACGTTTGACCAAATATTGATGATTATGTGGGAAATTTTTTTTAAAGTAATTTTAAATATTCTTCCCATGTATGTATTAAGTACCAGCAGCATATAGTGCTGTTTTTTTTGTGGTAATTATACAAATTACGTGTACCTATATCTCATATACTTATACAAAATTTCTCTATGGTGGGTAAGTATTTGTCGTCGATTGTCGTGTCATTCAAACGTCGGTAGTCGATAACCATCCTAAACTTCTTTTCTACAGAAGCATCTAACTTCTTGGGTACAAGATGAACTGTAAAATTCCATGTAGAGAAAGACTCTTGGATGACGTTGTCCTTAAGTAGTTTGTCGACTTGTCGGTTTATTTCATCATTTCTAGCTTGAGTTTGTCTATACGGTCTTATATGATCCTCATAAGTAGTTCTAATATGACATTTTACTGTATTTGTGAAGGTCAATGGAAACTTGTCACAGTAAAAGATATCTCTGAACTCATAACATAAGGCACTGATAGCTTTATTTTCTTCCGTATTTTTTTTATTTGGGGCAATTATTCATGTGTTCTAATCGCAATTTTTCTAAGTTGTCAATCAAATAGTCGTCAATGTCAAGATCATTATCAGATATAACATTAATAATATATTATAAATATTACATTGCGCTTCAGAAATGTTCGTAAATACGCGAACCGATGGTTTTCACACCATCATTCGCAAAAAGGTCGCGACATAGATGAGTAGAGTGCGGACAAGTGCGAACAGCATTCTGAAAAAAGTGTTTAGTTTTGAAAAAGGAGTCCTCTCCTTTTTGAAGCATTTTGTGCGGACGGTAATACAATAGGTACTTAATGTAGGTCATCCGCTGCCTAAAATGCTTCAGAATTTTATTAAATCTTTGTTTATGTATTTTTTTATATTCTGTTCAAATTTAATTTAGTATAATAATATAATTAATAAGTTTTCGTTGTACTAATATATGGATCTCAGTTATCTGAAAATAAATATATTGAATTGAAATTGAATTAATGTCACGAACTACTTACTGGTCCATATGGGGTTACATTAACTAGTCGGTTTATTTTTAGTGTTGTGAACTGTTTTTTCTAGCGTATTTTGAATCACTGTAGTTGCCAGGCCATTTACACAATTCACTAAAGGACAAGGCGTTCGAATTGCATCTTCGAACTCCTGATATTCCATTATACCCGTACCATTGTTTAAATCAGTTAGTAAATTCACGCGAGTTTCCGTTTGCGGTTTTAATCGAACGTTAGTTTGGGGATTACACGAATGGAATCACTGTGTTCTTAGTCCGCAATACTTGTTGTTTCATATCTATATTCGCATCCAGCTGTGAAAGTAGGTCGGAACCTATCAATCCGTCATAATCTTTATATACCTCATATACATAGAAAGTATGCGCGTGCACACATTTAAATGTTTCCAGAAGGGGAATGTGAATTGTATGACCATGAGAACTATTACCATGTGTGCTGATGAACTCGAATGGGATATCGAATTTGAAAGAATTCATCTGCCTTTCGAGGGTTGATAAAAGATCGTGAGCTTCCCGTATCTATCATGACTTTGTTATTTATTTCTGGCAAGTAGATGTAAGGTAATTTAGCAAGATTGTCACAGTTTAAATTGATTAGTTCGGCGGGTTCTTGTCCGAGGCAAGCTAGTAACAATTTTGGTCATAGTTGAATTCGTGTGTGTTATTTTGGGTTTTATAATAACCATAATAACTGCAATTGTCTTAATTTTAATTTTCAGGGTCATAATACTCACGTTCGTTATTTTGAGGTGAATAGACCTGAATTTCATTATTGTAAGTCTGGCGGACTGGTAATGCAGTGCGCATCGATACGTCTTAATTCAGAAAACCACTTAGTTTGTTCTGAGTAGTCTGAGGAATACAGTTCGATTCAAACTTAATGGCGGTTCGGAAGTTAGCTGCGAGTGCAGGTGCGCGCAGGTACAGTCAAGTTGACAATAGCTTAGGCTCCATTTAATTATTTTTATAACAAAGGTTTGTGAGTGTTTTAAGTGCTATATGGTACATAAATGTCAATTGGCAAGTACAGGGAGAGTTCAAGGAAAAATAAAACATTTTTATGAAAAATAAATAATGTTTTTATTTTGATTTTATTTTAGCGGTTGTATCCCCTCCATAAAAACTTCTTTACTTGTGGAAGGAACTTCTATGGAAATATCGCTTCCTTCGTCTTCACTGGAATCTGATTCCTCCTCAGAGTCGGGATCGGATTCATCGTCACTGACATGGATTATAAATAATTCGTCCGTCAATCTATCGATGACAACGTCACTTTTTTATATTCTTCCTCTATCTTTATCACTTTCGGCACAATGCCCCTTCATTCATTTTCCGCCATTTCACCGACTTTTTGCTGGACTAATTCTATGACTGAATTTAGGTTCCAGTTAACGTTTTTTTTTTTTGCGACATATTGTTTAATTGCTGCCCATGCCATCTCGATGGGGTTTAAATCAGGGTGGTAAGTTCTTTTAATATTTTATCTATATTAAATTTCTTGAAGCTATCTTTATTTTGGGCAATCAACTTGTACAGCTGTGGCTTCAGCATTGTTTCTTCAAATTCAATATTTTTTTCACGAAGCCAAGATGACATGTCTGCTTTTCTTGAATTAGAGGTAGGTGCAGGATCTTCTTGTTTGTTGTGATAAGAAGCATTGTCTACCACAACTGAATTTGCTGGCAAATTTGGAATGAGTTGATTCCTGATCCATTTTTCATCATTTTGATAATTCATGTTATCATGAAGGTCGCCAGTTTTTGTACCCGCCTTAAACATTAAAAGTGCGTTGGGTTCAGAAACAAAACCGGCAAACCCGCGTGCACGATTACAACTCTTTGACCCTGTGAATTTTTTTTTGATTCCCATACGTGACCCATCGCCCCAAGACTTCGACTTGCTGTGGGAAGAATCGACATATGACTCGTCGGTATATACAATGGGTCTGCCTTCCGAGCGATACTTAGTAATTTTATGCAGATATTCGATGCGCTGTAACCGAATATTTGACTGCTCTATTAACACTTTCCTCTCATTTTGGGTATTTTTCCATTGAAACCCTAATCGTTTTAGTATTCGGCCTAAGCTGGTTACAGAACCGTTGAAATTAATATCATCTTTTAATTTTCTTTGTAATTGCTTGAGTGTTGGCAAACTCTTTTTCAGTAACGTGAAAGTTGTGCACGCACCTTTTGATGACACCTTGATCGAAGCCGTCAATATCTGTCACTCTCTTGACTCCCTTCCTTTTTTTGCCAGGCGTGCGAAAGACGGCTAACATATTCGACTCATTTGCTGTTGCAGCTATTCTTTGCACAGTCCTCAGTGAAACGCCTGTAGCTGCCGCCACCCGTTTTTGAACGAGCGTCAAAGGAATTTAGACGCCGTCTTCATTCTCCTTTTTCATGAATTGCATGACGTTGTACACCATTTTTCTGGCTTGGCTGCGTAAAACGTTGTATCGTCTACGTGGCATATTTAAACAACCAACAACAGTCTAAAATGTAACGTAAATAACGAACGGACACAGTCACAGTTTCGTAACAGTCAATAACAAATTAAAACTTAACAGAACACTAACAAAAAAAAACTTAACAAAACAATTAACAAACAACAACAAATTCTTATGAGCTCGACTGTACGTAAGCAGGATTGCGCGCGCGTGTGCAGTATACGGACGTAACTCACACACTAAAGGCACGACGCGTAGGGCTAGTGCGGGTGAGAGAGAGGGCGCGCGGGGATGTGCCCCGCCGCCGCATTCCTGTACGTCCCGCTGATACCTACATTGTACATTCTGCGCATCGGAACGTACGATGTTCCGAGCCGCCATTAAGTTTTAATCGTACTATACCATGTTACTGTGGGTTTAGTGGCTGCTGTCTTGGTGGTTCTTGACCGAACTGAGGTTTGTAACCCTGCGGCGCCCCAGTTCTAAAACCTTGACTATTGGGAATTCCAAATCTAGTTCTGTTGTGGTTGCTGGAACTGGTGAGCCAGTTGGGGTCGTTGTGTGTTAGCATTAGGTATCCCAAAATTTAAATTGCGATGCCTGTGGGGTGCCGAAATTCAAGTTTTGTGGGACATTCGTTCGAAATTGGTTTGGAGTATTAGATCTAAAACCTCCTTGATTCTGTGGGCTAGCATTTAACGTAAATAATGGCTTTAATCCGAATGTTCCGTGTTGTGTGTTTGTGTGAATTATGCGTAGAAGTAAGTAATACCTTATTTGGAATATATATATATATTATATTATTGCGGCATTATATTGGAACTGGAAAGTTGGCTTCCTCTAACACAATACTAAGGGCCCCTTCTAGTGTGTTGCTACCCTTAAGCCTCACTATGCGAATGAGATACTCATGAGAGACTCATCTACTAATGAGATTGTAGAGGAAAACGAGGCCATATTGTCCTATATATATATTGTAATTATTCTACGTCTCGCAATGATCATCAGCTATAGGTTTACCATGGCTATTAAAGTACTTTTCACCTGCTGAATCTATATACAAACATCTAGATATGATTCGTTGTGATTGATTTTCAAGGTCTCGAGCTGTATGGCTATGCATTCCTCAGAAAGCGGGTCCAGAGATGACTTTTAAAAAAAACGTAAATAATTATTTTTTATACGTTGTTTACTTAATGAAAGGATCGCTTAAGACTAACTTATTCTAAAGAGACGACCCTAGTCACGTCTTATCGAACGTGTTCTCCGAACGAACGTTTATCACTGCTGAGTGCGCGCTATTACGAACGTTGGAGGACGGGACTTAGGTCGCGTGATTAGGTACCCGTATACCAAGGCGGCTTTACGAAAGTTTTGTTTGGTTGACCGGACGTCCAAGTCGGGTTTATAGAAAACATCTCGTCCCTTTTTACTCTTAGTCGTACCTAAATGATACATATCGAATAATCTCTTATTTTGTAACTAAATACTTAGTAATAAAATACAATTTTATGATCATAAAAGTATTTAATTGTAGGTACTTACGTTACGACGTAACTCCAGATTCACAAAGAAACTCCAACTTCCGAAATAACATTTAGCAAATTTTATTACCGCAAAGACAATATGACATCGCTAAAATAACACACTTCAACGTATTTATATATTAAATATATTATATATTAAATTTATTCCTTGAACTGGCCGGCCAGTTCAAGGAATAAATTTCAGATTGGTGTTTGGACAATTTAATGTTTATTTCATTTCAAATTAGCGCTTTCAAATAAAACTATTCTACCATAGATTATTTTCATTCTCCATCTAGAGTTAGTAGATCATTAAAAATATTACAATGGTAATTGCACTTCCATTTTTTCCCATCATTTCCTAATCACCCAGTTTAACGATATGTGATTGGTATATTTAAGCTCTTTGTGCAAAATATTGAATGGGGTGGTTTGGAATCGATAGTGAAAGAAAAAGAAACATGTTCTTTATATTATGAACCCATATTCATTAAACCGTCGACTGAACCCACGACGGTGCCGCTCCATTGCAGAATAGATAGCAGTAACTACGCGAGCCATACCTACCCCCTTTCCTTAGAATAGGTACAACGTCGTATAGTCCAGTCAAATTAGGCGATATTTTTCAATGGAGTGGAAATAATTCGCGACAATGGGTTTTTTATTTTAATATGGTTTAAATGCTTTAAGAATCATGCCGAACTCAATCCCTACGAAACTTAACCTCCGGAACAGGGTTAAGTAGAGTATAAGAATAAAATCTTTGAAAAAGCATATTATAACTTCATTCAGTCAAGAGTGGCGATCGCTATATTTTTATACTATACTTAAAGTCTACCTTCTTACTAAGTATTTTTCAACCAACTTCCAAAAACGGGAGTATTTTATAAAGTCGAGGTGTAGATTTTTTATGTACCTATAACCACGAAAATCTTTTTTTTATTTGGAAGAGTATGCGTCTGAAGTAGTGCCATATAAATTTTATCAAATTCAGTACCTACATCGATTTTTGAATTTCAATCTAATAAAAAGTGTTTCGCCAATCTTGATGACATCAATTACGATACCTTCGAGGTAGGTGAAACGCTTTTCAGTTATTGTATTGGAACTGAAAAACCGATTGTCCGGACTACCTTGGACGTACCTATACTCTACCAAACAAAAATGAATTACCTATAGAAACGGGATATTGGTATTGGTTCAATTGTGCGTACACTAAACTAAAATTCTCTAAACTATCATATGGTAGTTCGTATTTTGACAATACTTTAATCCACAGTCGCGTACGTACACTAACACTTAGAATCATAATTAAATCGGACTACTCTGTAACAAGTTATGCGTGATTATACTTAAAAAAAATATACTTCGACTTGATAAAATACTCCTGTTATTGAAAGTTGATTGAAAAGATATGATCCGTAACTTGCACATTGTTGGTGCAAATTTAGCTAAACATATTATGATGCTTATAAATAAGTACCTAATTTTAAGTTTACGCCTATGTCGGATTTTTAGAGGACCGCAAATAAAAAAACAATGACAAATATTCTATATGTCGCACGACTTTTTTCACAATACTTATAGGAAGCCTATCTTCTTTTTCTATAATATAAAAATGTGTTGCTAAGCGCAAATCTCGAGAGCAGAACGGATTTTGCCAATTTTATTTTAGAATATTCCTTGAAGTACGAGGATGGTTCTTACGGAGAGAAAAATTTAAAAAATAGCCTGAAAAGGTCTAAAAACAACACTTTTCTATGCTTTCATACAATTGATTCTTAAAATAATACTTAAAAGTCAATTGGAACTTTAATACGTTGCCATAAAGTATGCCATAAAACAAAGTAGGGTAGTGGAACCAAAAGATGAAAATGAACAATCGCAATAAAAGTAGAAAAATAAAAATATACTCATTTACTTTTTGAGTGCATTAATTTTTGTAAGTTATGGCAACATTTTTTCACCCAGCCTACATAAAAACATCGCCAGTCACGCGTCAGGTGCGCTCAAAGACTACAATGAATACTGGGTTTAGACTGGTAACTCTGTCAAATTTGAAGGAACGGTTATGTGCTGCCATCTATCCACACCTAACGGTAAAAACCTTAGAATATATGTATACCTATAGGTACGTATATATATTATGTCTACCTACCCACAGGTATACAATACAGGTACATATACACCTACATATTTTTTTGAACCTATGTTGCATATATATGCTAGCAGCTAGTATATAGATACAACGTAGGTTCAATAAAATATGTAGGTGTATATGTACCTGTATAGATATACACAGCTGCTGTGCTCCGTGGTTCATCCCGCATGTTGATGGATGATGATAATGAAAGTCTCCTGTGTTAATCCAACACCTCATCTACCTCCATACCAAATTTCATCAAAATTGTCCTAGCAAACGGCTAGGACAATTTTGATGAAATTTGGTGAGCATGAAATAGTAACAAACATCTGTACATACAAACAAACTTTCGCGTTTAAAATATTAGTAGTTTAGTATATTATATGCATTGGTCATTCTATAGGTATGTATATAGGTATTCGTTTATGTTGGATGCAGCAAAATTATTTAATCAGCAAAGATTTCACTAGATTGTGAAAGCTAGCTTTTAGAAAGGTCTAAATGCCAAACAACAGAATTTTGATCTTTTTATATTTAGCTTACACAATCTTTGGAAATCCTTGCTCAAAATAAATAGTTTTTCACAAATGAAAATCTAGGAAATAATAAAAACAGTATGTTTTCAATATATATAATTTATTTCAGTTAACTGAGATCCACATTTTAGTACAAAAAACTTATACTTAAATTATATTATTATGCTAAATTAATAATTAACTAAGGTGAATAAATTTAATTATGAAGCACTTTAGGCAGTCGATGACCAACATGTAGATGTAATTATTGTATAACCCTCCTCACAAAACGCTTCAAAATAGGTGACTGCAAACTCCTTTGCTTTGCCCGCACTCTGCTCATCAATGACCCGTTTGTTTTACTAATGATGTCATGAAAACCATCAGTTCGCTTATATATGTACCATCAGTCATGACTTGAGCCTGACTCTTGAGTGAAATGACCATTCGCTAGCCCGCCTATTTTCTGCTTATCGGTGTGTAATAAAGGCTTATTGTAAATACAAGTTTTTTCACATAGTTTTTGTGAACAGAACAGAAGTAAACAACATGCTTAAAAGGACTAGGTACTAACTTACTTTTACTTTTTATTTTACTACTTACTTTTTATTTTAGTATAATAAAATACAATAAACTGATTTAAGATTACCTATGCGTATGGGTGCGCTTGCTTTTGGTCGATTTGTGTGTGATTCGCGCCAAAAATCAACTTTGTATGGAAACCTACTTAAGGTGAGCGCTCCACAGTATAAGGTACCTAATCGTTAAGTTAAAAGAAGAATTATTGACAAAATTAAAATGTTTATTGCAAAGTAAAATCTTGAGTTACTTAGCGACAAAAATCAAATCACATAATTACGTTCTTTAACATGTTTAGGTTATAAAACAATGTTCAAGTAATGGTTTTAATATTTTTGACTTTACCCAATAAATGAACGCCGTTCATGTAATGGTGAAAATTTAACACAATATAGTTTAAAACCATCCGAGTTTATTTACCTAACTAAAAACCAAAAGTTGAACGGGTATTTTTTTGCGATTTTTACTAGATTTATAGGTTTTAATGAAGTATGAAATTTGAGTGTTCATCTTCAGAATATATCACCAAAAGCTGAACCTACGATATCATTAACATTTTATTCGTTCAACTTTTAGTTTTGGGTTATAAATTTGAAATTATGTTTAACATAACTATGAACGTTCTCTGTCTTTTTTATATATTTGGTTTATGTGATACTAGACTGTTTTTATTTATATGTATCTATAGTAACGTTATTATGAGAAGCTATGAATAGTGTAAAGTTTTTAACTTTGTATGAACAAAGAGGTTGTTAATTACAGATGCCGTCTACACAACGAAGAGAAAAGCAATATGGTCAAGACGCTCTCGAGACCGCTAAATAATATCTAAAGATCAAATAATTTCTAAAGCCAGAGCCTCTTTTACAGAAGATATGATCAGGAAATGGTTTTCTGATTTGGAGAAATATTTGATCGACGAAAATACTCAAAATGTATTACATGATCCTAATCGTATATTTAACCTCGATGAAACAGGTGTGCAATTATGTCCTAAAACGGGTGTTATTTTAGCACCTAAAAATTATCGCGCTGCATACAATATTGCCTCAGGACAAGAAAAGCAAAGTAAGTATAACTGTGCTATGCAACTATTCTGCCAGCGGTAAAATAGTTTCACCGTTTATTGTTTACCCATTAAAAAGGATTTCAAAGGAAGTGGTTCAGTCAGTTCCATACAATTGTTCAATCGGAAGGTCAGATTGAGGTTGGATGACGGGTCAAACGTTTTTACAGTACATCAAAGAAATTTACTACCCTTGGCTACAGGAAAATAACATAAAATTTCCAGTTCTCTTGCTTCTCGATGGCCACAAAAGTCATATAAATTTGGAACTCCATGAATTTTGTGTTGAACACAAGATCATTCTCTAATGTTTGCAGCCAAATACGACTCACATGTTGCAGCCGTGTGATGTCGGGATTTTTGGCCCTTTAAAAGTAGCTTGGAAGACTGCTGCTAAAAATACAAAAATAAAGAAGATATCCAACTGACGAGGTCGAATTTTGCAAAAGTTTTCGCAGAATCTTTTGAAAAATCCACGAAAGAAATTACTATAAAGAGTGCATTTAAAGCATGTGGAATTTTTCCATTTAACGTAGATGCTGTAGATTTCTCAAAATGCATGTTTAAAAGACGAGAAGAGATTTTTAATGAAATTTCATTGAATGATTATAAAAATGACTGTTGACGTAATCGAGAAATTATTACACGCAAATATAGTTAAAAAATATAAACTATACAGAGAAAGGAATAAAACCTACAAAAGCAGCCTTTTCAAATTCTGGACTAAATGTAAAAATAAACTGGAAAACCTTTTGCTATCGCAGTGGTCTAATATAGAAGATTCTCTGAAATCATTAACCACGAATGAGATACCAGTATCTCAGAAATAACAGCAACGAGAATCATTAATTTCCATTGAAGATTTGACAATTAATACTAACGCCATAGTTGAAGGCATTTTAGATATTGAAAACATGCCAATTTGTCGCATAAAGGAACAAATCAGAGCAGTTAAAAATAATGACTCGCAAAAATCTGCCATCGCTCAACATCTCCTGGAGTCAAGTACGAACCACTGGATCGAGTTGTATAACCCCCAGATACTTTCTACAGAACGCCACTACATACCAAGACTCGTCCAGAGAAGCGATTGAAATCACGAAGTTTAAAAATTTCAATCGTGAGGATGGTTTTCAACTGTCGAACGTCAGGAATCCAGTGGTATAACCCGCGGCACGTAACTCTAGCGCTGAGCGAAATGTGGAGGAGTGGATATCTGCGCATGGGTACAGTCGCGCACATGTGACAGAGAGAGACAAGAGTCCCTCGTCTTCGATGTGCCAGAGAGAGATAAGAGTCCTTCGTCCCTCTAGCCCCCCTGTGATACCTAATTTTTGACTTCTGCGCAATAACGGTCAGCGCTAGAGTTACGTGCCGCGGGCTGTACGATTGTGTAAAAACAAAAACAGTAATAGTCCCAAGGTTCGAGCTGATACGGTTAGTGTTGTGTGTCGAGATAATACAAAAACTAACAGTGCGAACAATAGTAGTGGTGCCTCGCATAGCAAACGAGTACGGAAGAGGGTAGACCGTTCCGTCTGCTCGTAAAACATTCACCCACCCGCAATGCCTCAGTTCATCCGTGATCATGGCGCTTGCAACAGTGCCGAAATATCGGAAACACATAGAAAATGTACATGGTAATTATCCCGTTGATAATTTGAATACCTCTTAAAACAAGTGATTCCATTACCATGGTATACCTACTGACAGAGATACGTCTGCAGATAATGAACGCAGAGAAAGATCAGTTTTTCAGGACTTAGCTCACCGAAGGGATGTACAGAATGATCAAGAATTATCTAAGAATACTGAAGTCATTTATGAAAGAAACCTGCATAACGATACCATGAACATTGACGAACCTGAACCAGGATGTTCAAAAGTAAAAGACGCTAAAATTGATGAATTATTCAATAAAAATTAAAGAATATTTGGAACGAAAGGAAATGTAAAAAAAAAGAGAAAGATATATTGGAGCGTAGATTGGAGCGAAAGATACAGCGACAACAAATTAAGATAAAAAAACAAAGAAAAGCTAACGAGAAGAAAAAGAAAGGGACGAAACTTGTGACTAAACCAAAGACTAATGAAAAAAATGTTGAAGCACTAATTAAGAATGTTACCAATAAGTGTGACGAAAGACTAATCAGTCTTTCGTCACATTATATTTTTGTTTTATTATATTTTTTTATTTAATTTTTGTTAATATATATTTTTTGTTATTATATTTTCCTTATTTCTAATCAGAAATAAGGAAAATATTGAATGAAAACCGTTATGTTGTTGCTGAATTTGAGACTAATAAAAGAAACCGTTATTATATTGGACAGGTGGTAATGAGTGACTACGAAAAAAATTTAGTCAAAATCAAGTGATGGCGACGAAAGGCAAGCAAATTTGATAATTTAACATACTTTGTGCAGCCACCTTCCGAAGATTTGACGGAAATAGCAATGTCAGATATAATAAAAGAGATTACCATATCCTCATGTTGGGAGAAGAGGTATGATAACTTTTCAAAATCCTGAGTACGATCTGTATATGTGTGAATAATTTGCGAAAAGTATTTCTCTAGTAATTTTTCTGTTTTGTTAGACAAAGATGATTGTGATTTTTTACGAGTTATTTTGATATTATATAATTATTTGATTTTAAATAAACGAGTTTGCCTTTATTTTGTATTATTTTCATTAAAAAAAACTTAGGTAGATACAACATTTTTCACTTGAACTAACATTATGA
Organism: Selenia dentaria; assembly: GCA_917880725.1. Taxonomy (NCBI): domain Eukaryota; kingdom Metazoa; phylum Arthropoda; class Insecta; order Lepidoptera; family Geometridae; genus Selenia; species Selenia dentaria. The sequence goes on from OU862879.1 coordinate 23,795,117, forward strand.
AATAATGTAAAGAGGCGTCACTTTATTTTACATCTCAAACTGTTAGTTCACCTATTGGGTGTAAAACGTTCATAATTAGGGTCCAGTGTTCAACTATAGGGGGAAAACCCAAAAATTTATATAAATTGTTATTTTATACAAAACGGGGTACTCGTGATAAAATTGGTTTATTTTTATAATAATCTAATAGTTTTCGGGCGTCAAAAATAAGCACAAAATAAGCTAGAACTTTTAAGATAATTTAAATAAGTACAGGCATTCAAAGTTGGCAATTCGGCTTAATCGTTCATTTATTGGTTCCACTACCCTACGAGTCGACCGATAATGTACCATTCATTGTTCATGTACAACGTGAAATGAAAACACCAGATGACGGTTCCATTCTGCACCCAGTTACATTTGGTAAGTTCTTAAAAAGGAATGCCTTTCAAAGTATAGTAAATGGTTCAGTGAAAAGAATAGGTAGAAACTGAATTTCACTTGAGTTTTCTGACTTTAGCGATGCCAATTCATTCTTATGTAGTAAAAGCCTGGAAACTAATAACTTAAGAGCGTATACCTACTTTCAACATAACTCGAATAGGTCTGGTTCGCGGGGTACCGTCAGAGTGGTCACCAGAAGAAGTTATTGAGAATATTTCTGTTCCTGATGGATGTGGCGGAATTCTAAAAGTTAGGCGAATAAATTATAATTTATTCGCCATAAAACAATCATAGACGGATCCCCTGTGTGGAAACCTACACAGAATATAGTAATCACTTTTGATGGACAGGTATTACCTAAAAGAATATTTATGTGCTATAATGCACTGCCCGTTGAGCTTTATTCACACCCTACTATCCAATGTTACAACTGTTGCCGTTTCGGACATACAAAGGTTCAATGCCGTGCTAAGCCTAGATGTTTTAAGTGTGGAAATGACCATTCGGGTGATACCTGTGACGTAGAGGAAGAAATAGTATCGTGTTGTCTATGCTTGGGAGCTCATTTTGCAATTAGTAAATCATGCCCTGAATTTTCGCGACAAAAACAAATAAATATATCAATGGCTAAAAGTAACATTTCTTATGGCGAAGCAGCTAAATTGATTCCTCCTGTAAGCAAATCGTATGCGGCCGTTGTCAGCTCCATCCCTAGTGTAGTTTCAGCTCATCCCAATTCTGCTTCTACATATAATAATAATAATAAATGTTTATTTTCTTTCACATAGTTTAAGGTTTACAAAAATAGGCAGCAGTCCGGTTTTATATTTTATAACATATTAAAATGCATTTAAAAATAATTAAGGTGTATGTAGGTACTTATTACATATTTTATATTTATACAATTATCATACAAACGAGAATGATTAAAATGTTTTTATGCTAGGATGTTTTGAGTTTGAGGGTGTTTTTGTGTATGTAGGTGTGTTGGTGTGCATATTAATAATAACGTTTTAATCAACAACAAAAATTTTAAATCGCAGTGATAAACCTTTTAAGTAAGTATTTAGGTACCCAAAAGGTACTTGTGTTTGGGTGTTTCTACTCCTCCACATCACTGAATACATATATACATTAGGCGTTAGTATTACTTAAGTAATTATAGTATTGTAAAAAAGAAGAGTACCTAAACAATTATACCTATTATGTAGGGTACCCACCTACCTAACTTATAAATTGACTGCTGAGTGCAGTTATGTGTGAAAGCGCGGGCTCGGCTAAGTTCGGCCGCGTCCGCCGTTGACATTGTGTCGTCAACACATTTGTGTGAGTGAGTCAAGAGTAAAGCTAAGTGTCGTATTTGCGTGGGGTCCAAGCATGAGAGTATTGCGTTTTTATGTGGATATACTATTTTTACGATATATAAGATTTATTGTAAAATATTATGTAAGATTATGAATTAAAGTTGTTACAAGTGTGTATGCGCTAACTTGTGTGTGCAAATGTACGGGGGAAATAACATACATTTCATATAATATACAGTTTAAGTTTACTGACAAATGGTCTGTATAAATGCCTCTGTTTCTTCAAAGGAAGATAATAATAACCAGTTAATAACAATAGATTTACACTCATAATATTTTTTATTGCTGATATTTAGTTCCTTATTTATTTTATTATAATAAATAAATAAATATTATAAAAAAAATATTATAAATAAACTCTGAACGTCTCTTGAGTTGCATACTTGCAAACTTTGTTCTAGCCTTAGATACAGGAAATATATTTCTAATACGTCTATTCTGTTTCTTTACTATATTAGTTAGATTTACGGTTTTATGAGTTTTTAATATCATTTGTAGTATATATAGTTTTCTCACTGTCAATAAACCACAGTCCTTGTAAAGGGCTTCAGTAGGATATCTTAGTTTTTAAAGTGCATGACCTTAATCAAAGCACGCTGTGCTCGCCCCACTGCTATAAATTTGGTTTTTGCTGCGCCTCCCCATACAGGGATACAGTACGATAGCACGGACCGTACCAAAGCATTATATATATAATTTAATAGACTTTTACCATTTGATAGCTTTGAGTCATTTGGAGCAACATGCCTTAACGTTTTAAATATCCAAATTAGTTTTCTTACTCTGTTTGTAACTTGTTCGAGATGTGGGTATCAAGTTAATTTTACGTCGATTATTACACCAAGATACTTTGTACCTATATTGAACTTTATTGATAATTGGACAGTTACAATCATTAATGCAAGGATTATCGCCTTTATGTATTTTCAACTGTTGATCTCCTTTAGGTTAAATACTATCAATAATAGTGAAACAAATGTAATTAGTTTTAGATGTATTTAGCATGAGTTGATTATTTTTTGTAGCCATTCTCCTACTTTAACTATACCAGACTCAGCACTCCGTTTCGCGCTTTGCCATGTTTTATCGTAAAAAACCACATCCGTATCATCAGCGTAAGAAAATATTTCAGCATTTGTTATCCTAAGCTGACACAGATCATTTATATAGATTAAAAACAGAGTCGGACCCAAATCGCTCCCTTGGGGGACGCCGTCTGTTACCACTGTATCGTCACTTACGTATTTATCTACTCTGACTCTCTGTTTTCTTTTGCCGAGGTAATCTTTGAATATTTCTAGTTGTAAACCCCACCAGCTTTCCCCCTATTCCCAGCTATTCTCGACAGTTTGTTCAATAATATGGGTACCGACACAGTATCAAAAGCTTTTTTATGTCTAAAAATACAGCGAGACATTTTTGACTACTGTCCAAAAGATCAGTTTTTTTGGCATTCAAAGCCGTAACAGCATTTTCAGTTGACTTTCCTTGTTGGAAGCCAATTGGGAGGGTGATATTATTTTATATTTGTCCAAATACTGTAAAAGTCGTAAATTTAACAATTTTTCAAGGACAATCTATATTGCCGATAAGACTGAGATTGGTCTATAGTTATTTATATCACTAACATCTCCTGCTTTATATACCGGAGTGATAATGGATTGCGAGTGGTGGGGAACACTCATTGCTCGAAACATAAGTTTACAATATGGGTAAGAATTGGAACAATAAGCTGCCTAACATTTTTCAAAAGTTTAGAAGTGATGTTATCCCAGCCTGGAGCGCTCTCAGATTTAAGGTTCATCAAGATTCTATCAACTTCATCGTAGTCTGCGTGCAACAATACAAATGAGTTACATTGTGGGGAAGCTTCAGTATTTACGTCAAGGTTAATATTTAAGTAAGATTTACAAGCAAGCTCCTTACCAATATTTGCAAAGTAGGTAGTTGTTAATGAAATTTGTGGAATCGACAGGAGAAGATTTAATATTCAACAACTCAGAGTTTAGATTTTTTGTTTGTTTGTATAATTAATGTTTTTAATTTTTTTCTATAATGATTTGTTATTATTTATTGATTTTTCTAATAACTCCTTTTCATATTTTCTTTTTAGCTTTTTATCAATTTATTACAGTAATTACGGTATCGTAAGTAGCTAATTCTTAAAATTTCATTAAATGGATCATTTCGAAGAATTTTTTGCAACTTATTTCGGTGATTTATGCAATGTAAAATGCCGGGAGTAATCCAAGGCTTGAATATTAGTTTTTTCTTACTAATTTTAATACTCGTAGTTATAGTACGTCTATAGATTCTCTCAAGTTATGGGTTAACACGTCAATTACCAAGTTCGGGTCGCTATAATAAAGTAATTCCGTTAGGTTCTTATCTAGTAAAAGAGAACGTACTTTTTCAAAATCTAGCTTGGTTTTAGTTTTAGTAGACTCAGAGTGCGACCTATTTTAATTTTAGCTAAACATAAAAATGTTGTGAAATGATCAGTGATGGAGGTTTTTAATACTACTAGCTATCGTGGCATCTATTTTCTTTTTATTAATTTTCGACATTAGATGACCCAGACAGTTTCTTTCTCTAGTAGGATATCTGTGGCCGCCAGGATTCCATATTGGGATAACATATTCAGATAGTAAAGGCGGTTTTCATAATCATGTGCTCCTTCATTGATATCCTGTATAATGTTAATGTTTAAGTCTCCTGCTAACACTGTGTGTTAACTTGTGGTGAAAGTGTACATAGATAAGTGCTAAGTGAATCAATAAAACATTTTGCACTTCTATTAGATGGAGAGCGATAAATACCCAGGACGCTCCTATCCAGTATGTCCAGCCGTAGAAAAGATGCCTCAGTCAATATGACTTCTTGTACTTTGTGTCTTAGAGTAGATGGCAACATCGTTTTGATTGAGCAAATGTCTAGTGAAATAAGATTTATAATTTGTTAGTTGCAGTAAAGGTTTATTAGGGTTAAGCCTATACTCTGTAAATATTATAACATCAACTCAAATTTCAAAGTAGGTAATGTAAGTATGAAATCATCGGAATTTGCGTATATACACACATCAACATGGTCTAGGGATATATAAAACTTTTTTAAATAACTTAAAAAGTACTGGCCTTACAAAAAAACTATTGATGACAGATTATAGAAACATTATTGAGTTTCTTTTTTATATTCAAATTTGTATATAAAACGTTTTGTTTTAAGATGAAATTCGCATTCAATGAATTTCTTAAAAGAAGTAAATCTTCACGAACTTCTTACTTGATTAAAACTCCATAAATTTCTATAAATCTTTGTCAATCGCATCTCCGGTGTTCATTTAATCATGCCACGTAGACACTTGACCAGGAACGAAATGTTAAGAGCAGTGGGCATGATTCAAGCTGGCGTTACCCAAATTGCGGTTTCTGAAGCCATGAGGACCAGTCAGAGTGTTATATCCAGGCTTTGGTCACGTTATCGTGTCACGGGGGAAGTGGTGGAATGGCACAGAGGACCTCAACGCATTACTACACGTGTACAGGACCGATTCATAGTAAATGCTGCACGAAGTCAACCAAATGTAACGGCGATGCAATTGGTTCAAAGGCTACAGAGAGAGTACGGTTTGCTGGTAAGCGGTCAAACTTTGAGAAGACGACTGCATGAAGTCAACCTACGTGCTCGTAGGCCACTTCGGGTACCGGCGATAAGGAGAGGCAATCGAGGAAGAAGATTACAATGGGCTATCACACACGAAAACTGGAACCATTCTCAATGGTGTGCTTTTCACTGATGAATCCAGGTTTGGATTTCATCCTGATTCGCGAAGAGTACGCGTTTGGAGAGAACCTGAACGTTGGAATCGACTGCAGCACCCACAAGTTCATGCATATCAAGGTGGCACGATTATGGTTTGGGCAGGAATTCATCTCGGCGGTAGAACGGACCTCGTTTGGATACAAGGCAATATGACTGCTCTAAAATACCGAGATGAGGTGCTAGAGCCTGTAATCTTGCCCCACAGACAGCAAATGGGAAAAAAAATCCAGCTAAAGCACGACAATGCCCATCCACATACGGCGCGTATCGTTACAAGTTGGTTACAACAGCATGATATCCAAACTTTACACTGGCCTGTACAATCTCCTGATTTAGATGCTATTGAGCATGCCTGGGATATGCTTCAGAGAAGAGCTCTTAGGAATTTCCCTGAAGATATTGTGCATGAAAACCAGCTTTTATTGCATCTTAGCAGGACTTGGGACAATAATCCACAACACGATATTGACACCCTTGTCAGGCCTCCGTCACTCCATGTACTTGCGCGCTATAAGTGCCTACCGCCCAGCCGAGCGGTCTCGGTCCGCCGGCGGATCAAATTCAGTGCGGTTTTCGCAAGCGAAGCGCGCGCACGCCGTTCAATTTTAATAGTGCTGTTCGTTCGTACGCGTATTACGATGCCGTGTGGTGCCTTATGTGCTGTAGATGGGTGTAAATCAAGCAAAAGAAGGGATAAACACCTAACATTTTTCCATTTACCTGTCAATGAAGAAAGGTAAGTGATAAATTATTACTAGTTTTTGTCATTTACATTTTTTTCCATTCACATACCGTCATTAGAGACATAATTAAAAGACAGTAGGTGTGCGGACACCGGTATCCACTTAGAATTTGACAGTTTAATAGGTATATACTAAGCATTAGCTTGCCTTTCAGACACAGATTTACATAATTTTGTTACATAGAAACGTTATACCACAGAATAATTAATAGTACAAGGTACAGAAGATGCACTCTTCGAAAGAAAACATTCGAATATAAACTGCTAAACTAACAACTGCAATAATGTTCATAAAACATTGCAAAGCACGGACGTGACCTTCAAAAAATGTGCCTACAAGTCCTCGACGCGCTCGTAACGAATCAAAATGCGCTTTAAGTCTGTGTAGCGAGAGTTCTTTTTCTTACGCCCGATGAAAACCTTTGAACAAGCCGCGTCTGTTGTAAGGTTACTTGTTGCGAGAAAACGAATCAAATTTATTAATCTTAATAAATTTGATTCGTGATAATTGGTAGTAGTACAATACACCTAGATATGTACAACTAGGAACTAGATATATTTTTTTATTTTGAAGGCCATCGACTTTTCGCGTGAAAACTTTCGAAAACTGCAGTGTTTATGTATTTTTGTGTGAGAGTGTTACACTCGTTAGTAGAATAACTTACGGCTTAGTGCTTTATTTGAAGTCGGTTCTCTTTTTTTAAGGCTTTTTTTTCATTTCTAGTGAACATCTCCGAAGATCATCATCAAACTAAGAAGTATTATACTTATTTTAAAACGTTCTCCTAAATGTAACATATCCTTTTCTGAAAACCGCATCGATATCGGTTTAGCCAAACGCGAGATTATCGCGCACAAACATACATACCTACAAACCATACAAGTCAAACATCTCAGTTTGACCTGTATGTCTGATCACCTCCTTTTTTTAAGTTGGTTAAATATTTTATAAATGATAAAATTTTTAACTGCCACATAAAAGCCAGAACATATTCACAGTTCTCAATAACATAGATAAAAAGTTATGTTAATTTAATTTTATCGAAGAGGCAGCCCTGCGATTACTGTGGAATCGCGCGGTGCAAAGCAATCACTGCTGTACCCTTGAGTATTTAGGCGCATTTTAGCATACAGTGGTTGTTGACGCGAGGGAGTAGGCTATTATCGTAATAGGTATTGGAAATTTTCTACTGAGTGAAGTATCTGTTCTTATTCAGTAATCTGTGCCCTTGTTTTGAGTATGCAGAACCGCTGCAGATGTGTCAGAAGAGTCTTAGGTGAATCCACGGATTATTAATTTTAAGTTTTCAACAATTTTTATAAAGAATAGTTGTTTTGTTTAGGTTTTGATGTTTCAAAAATAAAGTTAAGATTGAAATTTTGTCTGAGTTTTTCCTCTTCTTTTAAGTTTTTCTTATCTAAAAACAAGGTTTATTTTAACGTGTAGGTGTCTTAACAAAAAGGTAAAAGAATTTTAGTTATTTAGGTTTAATTGAATATCCCTAGACATGTTGATGTGTGTACTACGGATATTTTGGGTAAGAAAAGTCAGATCGGATTTTTTAATTTGAATACGGTCTGGAAGCTCTGAAATGTCACATTCAAAGGATTGAGCTATTTCAACTTTGTCAATGTCCGTGATAGTTTGCAAGAGATCAGCCATTATTTATAATTTTATGTTCTGAGGTCATAACTATAAAGGGGTTCTTTTTCCATTCCTCCGTTCTGGAGGATTTGGCTTTGCATGACTAATGCATCTGCCAGTGTCAAGTGGTTTTTCATTCTGTCATCATCTTATCTTGTCCAGCGAGTCTTGTTTTGTTAGTTTTAGTTATTCATTTTGTACTATAAAAACTGGGGAAACGCGGCGCGATATTTAAAAAGTTTGGAATATTACTTGTAAAAAATTATAGGATCGGATGTCAGATTTTTATGCAAATATTTATATTAAAATATACATTATGTACACACACACTATACGTTCAATAAACTATGAATAAAAATATAGTTAATAAAATTATTAATTATATGTGTATCTAGTACCTATAAATCACTATCTACAGTTTAATACTATTACTAAAGATAAAATCAGATAAAGCGTTATAAATAGGAGGGTTGGCATTGAAAAGCAAAGTATTTATATTAGTGAGGAAAGGGACATGGATGGATATAGTATTATAAAAGGAAGCACGCTCATACGTATGGCATGAGAAGAAAATATGGTACAGATCCCCAAAGTCACCACAGTCGCATAGCGGGCTGCTGATTATCCCAAACCTTGCCAAATGGGCTGGACAAGTAGTATGTCCTAGGCGCATTCTTATGACAATTGAAGTAACAATTTTGCTAAGTTTTTTATTAGAAAACCATGGTTTAGTGCGGATCTGTGGTTGTATGCATAAATAATGTTTTCCTTTGATATGACCACTTCTCTCCCAGAGTCTATTCCAGGTATCTCGGAGATAAGATCTAGGGAGAGTAGCCAGGTCATGTGTGTAGTTTTTGAAAGGAACGAGATCTCCACACACCACAGCCTGATTAGCAAGTCTATCAGCTTTTTCACTGCCTGTGATACCACAATGACTAGGTACCCAAACAAAAGTAACGGAAAGACCGTTCAAAGTACATAAATGTAGTTTACTTCTAGCTTCAGATATAAGTGGGAATTGTAGTTTTGACTTAAAAGGATACCTCAGTAATGCTTGTAAGCTGCTCATGGAGTCACTTATTATTAAACTTTTTTTAAGTTTAAATAGCAAAATGTAGTCATTAGCAACAACAGGTCCAAGACATTCTCCTGAAAATACTGATGTTTCGGATGGACATTTTATTTTTTGCACAATATTGTATTGAACATGATAAACACCTACACCTACCAAACTATCTGACGTGTGTTTAGACGCATCCGTATACAAGTGATGCCAATCAGGCCAGTTTCCTTGTACAATTGATTTAAGGTGTATATTAGCGTAGTCATTGTATCTATCGATTTCTAAATTAAAGTGAACTGTTGGGATTTGTATTTGTGCTTCAAAACTACTGTCAAACAGGCTAAGTCTTGGAGAACGATAGGTCGGAGCGCAAATTCCTTTAAATTTAATTAAGCTTTGAACTAAACAAGGGAGAGGTTTGTGGTTCCAATAATCCGACGACTCTATAACATTAGCGAGATGATAAAGTTTTGATATTAATAAGCTATTCGAAAATTGTAAATTGCGGTAAAACATACGATCGGATAAAAACTCTCTCCTCAAATGAAGAGGAGGTTTCTCACATTCTTCTTGTAGCGCGTTTAGAGGGCTTGACTTCATTGCGCCAGAGATAATTCTTAAAGCTATTGATTGGATACAATCCAGTTTCCGAAGTCCAGTTACACTACATGGCTCTAGTAAAAAGGTCCCATAATCTAGAACACTTCGTACAAGAGCGTTGTAGAGAAGCTTTAAGGAAAAAGGATGTGCACCCCACCAAACACCCGAAAGACAACTCAACATATTTAAAAGGTTTTCACATTTTGCTACAACGTACTCAGTGTGTAATAAAGTTTTGAATCTAGATATACCCCCAAAAACCTAACTTGTGTTTTCATGGGTATTTAGCAAAGTGTATTGATATTGGTGGAGGTAACCGTTGGCGCGTGAATACGACAGCAGAACTTTTATGAGCAGAGATATTCAAGCCATTTTTGTCTAACCAGTCTTTAACAAGATTCAAAGAATTTGATAAATGAGTACTTGCTGTAATAATGGATCTGTTCGAGGAGTACCTACAACACTATATCATCAGCATATTGTAAAATTTCAGCTGAGCCTTGAAGGGAAGATTCCAAATCGTGAGTATATATGTTAAACAGTAAAGGACTCAATACTGAACCCTGCGGAAGCCCTTTCCACACAAGTCTACTCTGATCCCTTGCTTGATCTAATTTAATTGATCTTCCGGACATGAGATTAAAAATGAAACATGAGAGGATTTCTGGAATGTCAAGTTTATGTAGCTTTGATTTGAGAACATTGAGAAGAATGTTATCTTACGCGGACTCTAAATCTAAAAATGTTGCAACAACTGATTCATTGCGTGAAAATGCTACTCTAATAGTAGTTACAAAAGTACCCACACTATCCAAAGTACGGTACTCCTACCCTTTCGAAAACCGAATTGTGACTCAGGCAATATATTTCTATTTTCGATAATCCACTCGAGTCGATTTTTAACTAAGTTTTCCGCCACTTTTACTACTACAGATGATAATGCTATCGGACGATATTTCAGTTGGAGCTTTACCTGGTTTGAGAATGGGAATAACTAACTGTGATTTCCAAGATTTGGGTATATTTCCTGATAACATCGTGGTGTTTATCAAATTTAAGTAATACGAAAGAGATTGTTCACTCAATTTGGCTAAAAATGAATAAAGAATACCATCTTCGCCAGGAGCTGTGTCTTTCACTGTGGACAACACTCCTAATAATTCCTGTAGTACAAAAGGAGAATACAAGATGGTCGAATTATTGTGAATTATAGGGGGAACATAATTACAGAAGAAATCCTGCTCTGGAACTATGGGTGGTGCAAGGTTAATTAAGGAATTCGTCGTACAGGTTTGGCGGAAGTACTGAGTTGGTAGACTCACTAATACAGTTTCTAAATCTTCTTATATTACGCCATACTACCGAAGGGTTAATAGAAGGAGAAATTGACCGGCAATAATTTCTCCATCCTTCAAATTTCTTCTCTTTGAGTAATTTACGTGTCTGAGTAAGTGAATCAGATAAATTATTAAAGTTTTCGTCAGACATATTGAGATTGTATTGAAGTTCAGATTCTTTTCTTTTATTTACAGCATCAGTGCACTCTTTGTCCCACCAGGGATGAGAAGGAATTAAACCAGATGCAGAGTTTTGCAAGAGAAATATTTCATCCGCAGTTTGAGTTAATATATTAGAAAAAACCTCTTTGCAATTCGTAAACATATGAGGAAAATTTGCAATATTATGTAACTTTTCTTTTACACAAGTCTTAAACCTATCCCAAAGATTATCATTATTAAGAACATACTTCAAGCGAGGCGTACGAGTTATACCACGGGCTCTAATAGTAGGCAAAGAGATAACAATTGGAAAATGATCACTTCCAAAGGTGGAACATAATGTGCACCATGTTATTAAAGAAGCTAAGTTTGGAGTACAAATTGATAAGTCTACTGCACTAGTGTTTTTATGCGGAGCTGTTCGTCGAGTTGGTGAGCCAGAGTTTATTATACAAAGATTATGAGTATCAGTTACGTTCAATAGCAGTTGACCGCAAGATTTTGTAACTGAGCATCCCCAAGAAATATGGTGTGAATTAAAATCACCTAGGACTATAAAAGGTCTAGGGAGGAGATTAAATAGATCATTAAGTGTTTGGAAAACGAAAGAAGGAGAAGGGATGTATATGGAAACAACACAAATGCTGCCGATTTGCGCTGCTACCACGCAAAACTCATTAAAACTAGGGAGAGATAGAGGAGAGAAAGAGATGGCCTGCCTGATGAGTATAGCGACACCGCCATACCCATCAGGCCTATTATACCTAATACAAGAAAATCCATGGATTTTAAAAATAAAGGTCTCTGAAAGTGTGAATAAACATACAATATGGTTGTTTATTAAATAAATAATATCACTTTTTTTAGGAACTGCACTTCTGCAGTTCCACTGTATTACCTTCTGGAAGGCCGCCATTGTAAAAGGTTTTATTTTTAAACATACTTACTATAGGGGCGATGTTGGACAGTAATGCAATATTCGACTTGGTTAATGTATCAATAAAAAATTGAATTATATCTGATGTTGACATTATCAACGAGTTACTTGAATTATATTTAAGGCGCAACCATTTTGAGGATTAGGAATACGATAATCATCAATAATTGTGTAACCTGATGTGCAGATTGATCATAGCCCTTTGTAGGCTTGGAAGCCGGTCGGCGATTTATATACAATGTTTTTTTGTATAACGTATGAGATGATGGCTGCTGGTTAGTAAATGTAGGAGCAGAATTGGGATGAGCTGAAACTACACTAGTGATGGAGCTGACAATTGCCGCATACGATGTTTACAGGAGGAAACAATTTAGCTGCTTCGCCATAAGAAATGTTACTTTTAGCCATTGATATCTTTATTTGTTTTTGTCGCGAAAATTCAGGGCATGATTTACTAATTGCAAAATGAGTTCCCAAGCATAGACAACACGATACTATTTCTTCCTCTACGTCACAGGTATTACCCGAATGGTCATTTCCACACTTAAAACATCTAGGCTTAGCACGGCATTGAACCTTTGTATGTCCGAAACGGCAACAGTTGTAACATTGGATAGTAGGGTGTGAATAAAGCTCAACGGGCAGTGCATTATAGCACATAAATATTCTTTTAGGTAATACCTGTCCATCAAAAGTGATTACTATATTCTGTGTAGGTTTCCACACAGGGGATCCGTCTATGATTGTTTTATAATTTATTCGCCTAACTTTTAGAATTCCGCCACATCCATCAGGAACAGAAATATTCTCAATAACTTCTTCTGGTGACCACTCTGACGGTACCCCGCGAACCAGACCTATTCGAGTTATGTTGAAAGTAGGTATAAACGCTCTTAAGTTATTAGTTTCCAGGCTTTTACTACATAAGAATGAATTGGCATCGCTAAAGTCAGAAAACTCAAGTGAAATTCAGTTTCTACCTATTCTTTTCACTGAACCATTTACTATACTTTGAAAGGCATTCCTTTTTAAGAACTTACCAAATGTAACTGGATGCAGAATGGAACCGTCATCTGGTGTTTTCATTTCACGTTGTACATGAACAATGAAGGGTGCAATATCGGTCGACTCGTACTTTGTTCTTGCAACTGAAGTATAACTTTGGGGACTAGGACCAGTGTTGGATGAAGAAGGAATAAGAACAGTAGGGTTTTCAATACATTGTGTAGGGATGTTGTTATTACTATTACTTATGTTGTCACTAGCTTCGCTATCTGAACAGCGGCAGCCAGTTTTACCATCAATATAGCCTGAGCATGCTTCCTATTTTTCATGTTACAATTTTTGCAAATTTTACTCAAACGGCTCCTTTTACGGACAGCGCGCTGAGTTACCGATCCATCCGTGTCCATGCCAGACTCATTAGATAATACTTTGTTGGTAGAAATTGTCACAAAATTAGCTGCCGGGGGGACTGAGCCCCCCGGTCGTGCGGTTCATTTAGGTATGTAGAATAAGCTAAAAACTTACCGAGTCCGGTGAATAAAAACTAATACACTTAATAAAGATAAATAAACTTAATACTGAAAATATATACACTATTATTACTACTACTCCTATAAAAGAAACCATAAAAATATTTTCTTTGAAAAATTACGTCCGCTGATTTCGACGTTTCCCGCGCTTTCTATACAGGGGTTTTTTGTATGTATTCTTGATTTATATGAGACGTACAGAGGTAATTTTATATTACAGATTTTCGTTACTTTAGCATAAGATTTTGTATGAGTTGAACATATAGGCGTGAAACTGTAAAAGTATTTTCGTGTGTTGTGTAAGTGTAACATATTAGGTTTTACAAAGTTTTTAACTATAAAATATATCTAACTGGTTCAGACTGTAGGAATGTAATTGGTAGCTGTATACTGAATATAGTAGCAGTATATAAACTTATACAAGAATAATTGATTTTAATAAGAGAAAATAGTCATGACGCAGACTGCATAAGGCTAATAATTTGGTTTTCATTATTTATAATAATAATAGGACTGTTCTCATTTTTCTTACGTAAATCCGCCCATAAGATGTTCAGCAAAACTTGTCTTTAGAATTAGCGAGGTCTCTTGCTAGAAAATATAAACGAGATGCCTTTGGTGTTAGTTGTTCTGCCACATATACTGGGTTTCTTCATTTTTTGTAAATCCAATATGTTTAGCGTGGAGCTTATTTTTATTCTTTACATTAAATGCTTTACTCATTATAAGAACTTCAGTTTTGGGAATGGTCTAGGCCAGTTCTACAACAACCGATGTGTAAGTATGACCGTCTTTTTTACCACGCACTCTATAAATGTCTCTTATATCTGATTTATGTACTCGTATATCGCAAAGAACTGTTTTTCCTAAATTTGTTACCATACTTATCAAATCTTCCTTCGTTTCATTTTTCTTTTTTTGGTACACTTTTTATCTCAATATTAGCTTTAAGTTGTTTATTCTGCATGTCTTCTATTTTATGTTCTAGTATCATAATAAGCTCCTTGTCGTTCTTTGACTGTAGTTCCATTTTCTCCAGTTTTTTAGTTAGTTCTTCACTTTGACCATGGATTTTCTTGTATAAGGGTTAATAGGCCTGATGGGTATGGCGGTGCCACTATACTCATCAGGCTGGCCATCTCTTTCTCTCCTCTATCTCTCCCTAGTTTTGATGAGTTTTGCGTGGTAGCAGCGCAAATCGGCAGCATTTGTGTTGTTTCCATATACATTTCTTCTCCTTCTTCTTTCGTTTTCCAAAAACTTAATGATCTATTTAATCTCCTCCCTAGACCTTTTATAGTCCTAGGCGATTTTGATTCACACCATATTCCTTAGGGATGCTCAGTTACAAAATCTTGCGGTCAACTGCTATTGGAAGTAACTGATACTCATAATCTTTGTATAATAAACTCTGGCTCACCAACTCGACCAACAGCTTCGCATGAAAACACTAGTGCAGTAGACTTATCGATTTGTACTCCAAACTTAGCTCCTTTAATAACATGGCGCACTTTATCTTCCACCGAAGTGATTATTTTCCAATTGTTATCTCTTTGCCTTCTATTAGAACCCGTGGTATAACTCGTACGCCTCGTCTGCAGTATGTTCTTAATAAGGATAATCTGTGGGGTAGGTTTAAAACTTGTGTAGAAGAAAAGTTAAATAATATTGCAAATTTTCCTCATATGTTTACGAATTGCACAGAGGCTTTTTCTAATATATTGACTCAAACTGCGGATGAAATATTTCCCTTGAAAAACTCTGCATCTGGTTTAATTCCTTCTCCTCCCTGGTGGGACAAAGAGTGCACTGATGGTGTAAATATAAGAAAATAATCTGAACTTCAATACAATCTCAATATGTCATATATGTATAAATTATTAAAACTTTAATAATTTATCTGATTCACTTACTCAGACACATAAATTACTCAAAGAGAAGAAATTTGAAGGATGGAGAAATTATTGACGGTCAATTTCTCCTTCTATTAACCCTTCGGTAGTATGGCGTAATATAAGAAGATTTAGAAACGGTATTAGTGAGTCTACCAACTCAGTACTTCCGCCAAAGCTGTACGACGAATTCCTTAATAACCTTGCACCACCCACAGTTCCAGAGCAGGATTTCTTCTGTAATTCTGTTCCCCCTATAATTCACAATAATTCGACCATCTTGTATTCTCCTTTTGTACTACAGGAATTATTAGGAGTGTTGTCCACAGTGAAAGACACAGCTCCTGGCGAAGATGGTATTCTTTATTCATTTTTAGCCAAATTGAGTGAACAATCTCTTTCGTATTACTTAAATTTGATAAACACCACGATGTTATCAGGAAATATACCCAAATCTTGGAAATCACAGTTAGTTATTCCCATTCTCAAACCAGGTAAAGCTCCAACTGAAATATCGTCCGATAGCATTATCATCTGTAGTAGTAAAAGTGGCGGAAAACTTAGTTAAAAATCGACTCGAGTGGATTATCGAAAATAGAAATATATTGCCTGAGTCACAATTCGGTTTTCGAAAGGGTAGGAGTACCGTACTTTGGATAGTGTGGGTACTTTTGTAACTACTATTAGAGTAGCATTTTCACGCAATGAATCAGTTGTTGCAACATTTTTAGATTTAGAGTCCGCGTAAGATAACATTCTTCTCAATGTTCTCAAATCAAAGCTACATAAACTTGACATTCCAGAAATCCTCTCATGTTTCATTTTTAATCTCATGTCCGGAAGATCAATTAAATTAGATCAAGCAAGGGATCAGAGTAGACTTGTGTGGAAAGGGCTTCCGCAGGGTTCAGTATTGAGTCCTTTACTGTTTAACATATATACTCACGATTTGGAATCTTCCCTTCAAGGCTCAGCTGAAATTTTACAATATGCTGATGATATAGTGTTGTAGGTACTCCTCGAACAGATCCATTATTACAGCAAGTACTCATTTATCAAATTCTTTGAATCTTGTTAAAGACTGGTTAGACAAAAATGGCTTGAATATCTCTGCTCATAAAAGTTCTGCTGTCGTATTCACGCGCCAACGGTTACCTCCACCAATATCAATACACTTTGCTAAATACCCATGAAAACACAAGTTAGGTTTTTGGGGGTATATCTAGATTCAAAACTTTATTACACACTGAGTACGTTGTAGCAAAATGTGAAAACCTTTTAAATATGTTGAGTTGTCTTTCGGGTGTTTGGTGGGGTGCACATCCTTTTTCCTTAAAGCTTCTCTACAACGCTCTTGTACGAAGTGTTCTAGATTATGGGACCTTTTTACTAGAGCCTTGTAGTGTAACTGGACTTCGGAAACTGGATTGTATCCAATCAATAGCTTTAAGAATTATCTCTGGCGCAATGAAGTCAAGCCCTCTAAACGCGCTACAAGAAGAATGTGAGAAACCTCCTCTTCATTTGAGGAGAGAGTTTTTATCCGATCGTATGTTTTACCGCAATTTACAATTTTCGAATAGCTTATTAATATCAAAACTTTATCATCTCGCTAATGTTATAGAGTCGTCGGATTATTGGAACCACAAACCTCTCCCTTGTTTAGTTCAAAGCTTAATTAAATTTAAAGGAATTTGCGCTCCGACCTATCGTTCTCCAAGACTTAGCCTGTTTGACAGTAGTTTTGAAGCACAAATACAAATCCCAACAGTTCACTTTAATTTAGAAATCGATAGATACAATGACTACCTACGTTAATATACACCTTAAATCAATTGTACAAGGAAACTGGCCTGATTGGCATAACATAGCCTTATTTCATCAAGAATACTAACATCGATTTAGTAAAGTTATATGATTACTATCGGGATATTTACCGTGGTAAGGTTGTGGAATGAGCTCCCGATATTTCGGCGCAGTTACATGCACCATGTTCAGGGGAAGACTGAAGAATGCGGGTGGTTGGTCGAAGAGTTAAAAAGTTAGGTGCAGACATAACGATCTACCCTCTTTCTTAGTCTTTTGCTACGGTTATCACTGGAACTCGAACTCGATCCTAAGTCCCGACAAAACACACTCACTGTATCACTGCGTATAGTATTTTGAACACATTTTGAACGCGGACTTTTATTTTTAAAACAACCTAATACTGGATTCCACGCACTGGAGAGTTGAAAACCATCACCTCGATTGAAATTCTGGCATTTCGAGATCTCAATAGTTTCCTTTACTAGCCTTGGTATATAATGGCGTTCGGTGGACAAGATTTTAGGGTTTGGAATTCAATCCAGTGGTTAGGACCTGCGTCCAGCAGATGCTCAGCTATGGCAGATTTGTGTCTTTCATTGTTTTTTACTGCCTTTATGTGTTCCTTGATGCGGCATGAAACAGTTCGCTTCGTCTGTCCTATGTACGAACTTCCGCAGCTCCAGTTAATTTTGTACACCCCGGGATGGTGAAAAGGAATGTTGTCCTTAGGGGAACGCAGACATTGCGCAATCTTCTGATGAGGAGTAAATATAGTCTCGATAGCATATTTGTCAAGAATTCGACCTATTTTGTCTGTGACTCCTTTCACATATGGCAAAAAGGTCGGCTGTCGTTCCACCTTCGGTTTCATCAGTTTCTTCCTTGGCTTGGTTATACCGACCTGAGCCTTATAACCATTCCTGCGTAACACCATCTGTACGTGGTATAGTTCCTCAGCAAGGTGTTCTGTATCGCACAGATCATACGCCCGATTTGTCAGTGAACTTTCTTTTTTTACTTTAGTATGTACCCTTAGTAGCTGACCCGGCGGCGCGGCGGCGTCCCGAATAGCAGAATAAGTACCAAAAAATTAAAGAATCGACTGGTAGATACGAACAAACGCCGGGTCAGCTAATTCATAATAAATACAATAAACTATTCCAACTTCTTTAAATTAACGGCCTGTTAAAAGTTTATGAAACGGTGTAAACCGGGGAGATACTCCTAGCTGTTTCCTTGAGATTCCAGAAGAATTTACTAGGTACCTACCTACCGTCAGAATTATTTCCATACTTTATCTTAATTTGACTGGACTAGTAATATTAACGTTATTGGTTCGTTTAACAGTTTATAGAGAAGACTAAATAAAAAAAACATTATGTTTACTTTGCCAGTGTTACTTACCTATGTACCCGATTTAGATCATCCGATGTAGTTCTACATTACCAAAGAGAATATAACGCTACGCTAGATACATCACTATTCACTACCTATGCATTGCCGGCAGCGCTCTGCCGCTCATTTACCTCTATACCATACTAAATAGGTCATCGTTTGAGCATGAAGAAGAAACATACAAAGACACTCAAAAACTTTCTTCTTTATATTGGTGTCATTTTCAGACTTGGGTAGGTAGGTGCCTACCCCATTTCACACCCTTAGCATTGAATCTGGAAAAGCCTGAATCCTACATTTACATAGAAGTACCTACCTACGTATTTGAGTAAAGTTTCTAATAGAAAAAACTTTTTTTTTCGGGCCTGCTATTTCATAAGCGAATTTAGGAAAATATTTTTTTTCAGTTACCTATTTCATATTGAATATCTGCGTGGCGAATTTCAGTGCAATCTGTTCGGCGGTTTGAGCTGCATGTTGATAAATCGAGAGATAACAGCAAAAAATGCGTTTGATTTTTTATAGTTTAATTGTGTTAAATCTAAGCCTGTGCCTCCGGTAAAGTTGTGATGATGTCAGAGTCTCCGGGGTCAGTTATGGCCAGTGTGCAGACCCTGTAGTACTTTCCGCAGGCTGTGCCAAGTTCAATGTTGTTACCGCTGTAATGGTGAACTCCAGTCTTAGCCAACAGGGCGTAATATTCAATCTCAGACTTCCTGCAAAAATAAAATAATCAATTTAAGTGTTGTAGTTTAAGAAATTATTAGAGGTTTATAATTAACTAGCTGTGCCCTGCGGTTACATATGCATGGTGATGGATGATGAGATAAAAGTAGCAAAGTTATTGCTTATAACATTAGCTTATTATAACAATATTATATATAAAATTTATATGTCGGTGAAAGTCCAGTTAAAATCGGTCCAGCTATTTCAGAGATTAGCTACAACAGACAAAAAATAAAAATAAAATATTTGTTTTTGTAGAAGTACCATACATAATTTCATATGCATTTATATAATGTAAACTTTTAACTGTTAATTACAGACACTAATTTTATTTACATATATAGGGTGTTTGGTAGAGGGACCGACAAACCAAATGAGAGTGTTCGGGGGTCCACTTGGAGAATACAAGTTGGCCCCAAAAAAATCCCCGACACCCCAATTTTTTTTAACTATCCAGTCCAAATATAAAGCAAAACCAAGATACACATCTTACTCTGGAATCGATGATCTATTGTCATAGTAGTATTACAGGCATGTAATTACATGTCTACATGGGACAGTCATGTTGTCAACCTGGTGGCACATACCAAGTGATGAGTTAGGCAAACCACCTTCCGACTTAATCACAGATAAGTCTCATAAATCTTAAAGAATGGTCTAATACTCATACAGAAACATTTGAGAGCATTCACATACAGTGAAAACACATGATACATGTAACAATACAACAGTATGCCCTAAATTAATTACTATTTGGTAAACATTTATATTATAAATACTGCTGAACCACACACATTGCAGTTCCTGGAAAAGTAGGTTGATTTCTGCGAAATCTTTTGTATTATTGGCCAAATAGCAAGTCAACGGGTTTAATTTGAATGACATTGAGCATGGCCTATAAAAAATTCATTGTACTGAATAACATAATTTACAGTTAAGCAACATTTGGGATGTTGGCACTTTTGACTTTTTTTATGAGGCCTATGTCCAAGGACAAACTTACTAAATAACTTACTAAATAAGGATGGCAATGCCACAACTTGTAATTATGAACAAAAAATATATTTAAGTTCAAATATTAATTTATTGAAAAAATTGTAGAGAATAAATGCTTTTATCATTATTATTGTAACATTTATAAGTAATACTGATGATAACTAAAATGTTTTCTTCTGACATTACAATAACAAAGAAAGGTTCTGGTCAGGATCTCTAGCAGAAAAACATCAAGCAGTTTTTTAAAGCCATCTTTAGATTAAGTTTTTGTGATGTGTGAACATAAGATCTTTTTATAAGAAAAAATTGTGTATGTTCTCACCTGCCAAAGTTCAGCTGCAAGTGGATTTTATTAGACTACTCCATAGGTTTCCCATAAACAGTGAAGTAAAAAGCAGTCAACCCAGTACATAACAATTTTAGTTTTTTACAAATTTAGATAAAGGGTCTATTGCCACTTAAATAGTTTATACTAGCAAGTGCTTTATTGTTAGCTTGGCCTTTGTACAATAAAATTTTCACCAGATAACCCAACAATTTGTAGTGAAGTGAGCAGAGGCAAACCTGTGCACCTCAGTGCCATATATACGTAGTGTATATATATATATCAGATTTATTCATAAATCTTTTGTTTTAATTATTACAAAATCATGCAGGTTTAATCTGCATGTCAATATTATAAATTTTAATTACCTAGACATGTACATTGTCAGATTTGGACCAACAAGATGTGTAGAACAATCTGTCACATCAGGCTCGGTACATCAAAAAACGTTCAAGAATTCATGAGATTATCAAACAATAGGTACGGTTGATAAGACGGCTTTTTAGATCACCAATAGGGAATCCATACTTCTTTGTCTAAGACTCCATATGCTTCCCTTTGACAAGTACCTGGGAAATCCTACTTCTCAGTAGTCTCACCTTAGTGGAGGAGCATTCTTTGCAATGATGACAAGCTTAGCCTTGCCTTGGCGCAGGGTTTTTAGGGTTTGTTTGTAGCCTAGGCAGTATTTGCCAGACTTCATGACAAGCGCCAGGCGTGTGTTGATAGACTCGATAGTCTTTTTCTGAAAAAAGAAACAGTTTGAGTAAGAGATATAGTATACCTACATCATTGATCATACACCATACACGCCTACATAACCTTAAGCAAGCTTAAGGTTATGTAGGCGTTATATATTTAATACATGTTCAATGCATTTTCAACCTCAAAAAATACAAATTTTAGGAGCCTATCATACATTTAATAATGCTTTTGGACCCTGAACAGGATATTCGACAATAATGATCAAATTCTCCGTAAAAGCCAACAGTCCTGCACTCATCCCACGTGTTACAAAAACTAGGTTACAAACGCTGGTAACGTACCTGTTTTTTGGCAGCAACCATTTTGATGGATTACGGCAGGGAACTAGAAAATGAATAAAGATAATTAAATTCCAATCAATAAAAGCGTTGCCTTCACTTTAACCGAATTTCAATACGAAACACGCACCTTACGCGAAGAATCGAATTGTCAAAAGAAAGTTTCTTCCAGTCAGGGTTGCCAGATGTGATTTTCTAGATTTCGCCAAATAACAAAAAAAAACGCCAAAATGACACTATTTCTCAAAAAAATCGCTAAACTTGATTTAACAATGTTTTTTTAAAAATCTTTGCTATATTTTAATATAGTCATAAAGAGTAAGAAAATTATTATTTGTTTTCAAACATTTACGTGATTTTGCTGATCGTACATTGTTCATTAATAGACATATATAAAGTGCTCTGCAAATCAATTCTTTTGTACTGTAATATACCCAGGGGCCTTACTATGAGCTCTTAAAGCAGGACTTCTAGACAACTGCCCGGCTTAATCGTACCATGACAATTTTAAAGTAGGCCTGCCCAGGCCTACTATTCAAGAGCTGCAGAAAAACCGTTCACCTGTTTCTTTTTTATGGACTCTCGGTAACATGTCGCTCTCAATCTTTCATATTCATGCGTATATATTTATTACTACGGAGGAATTTTGTATTTATGCGTAGTATTGTAACTATAAAAATTGCTATGTATTACTAAATGAGTTGTATCTAAGCGATTGTAAAGACATTAAAAATGGCTACTTTTAATATGTATTATCAAAATGCACAAGGGTTACGTACGAAGACACACATTTTTAAGCGTAATTTAATTTTAAATTCATATGATAATGTATTGCTATCGGAAACATGGCTTGGTGACGGTATTAGCGACGGTAAATTGTTTGATGCTAGGTATATACTCGTAGTTTTGCATCAGGACAGAGATTTCAAAAACAAAACAAATTAAAGGTGGCGGGGTACTTTTAGCAGTACGGCGTGAGCTGTCATCTGTAGGTTGACCTGAATGGTCCTCCTCAGCAGAGGACACATGGGTCACAATTAATTATATAAATAAAAATTGTGTTTCATGCAAACTACATATATGTACTCTTTATCTCTGTGCTGAAAAGCTTGGTAACTCTTATAACGCTCAGTTATGTATAACCCGCGGCACGTAACTCTAGCGCTGACCGTTATTGCGCAGAAGTCAAAAATTGGGTATCACAGGGGGGCTACAGGGACGAAGGACTCTTGTCTCTCTCTGTCACATCGAAGACGAGGGACTCCTTTCTCTCTCTGTCACTTGTGCGTGACTGTACCCATGCGCAGATATCCCCTCCACATTTCGCTCAGCACTAGAGTTACGTGCCGCGGGTTATAACTTTGCAGATAATTTGTCGATAATAATGAATTCTAATCCCGATGACACTTTTATAATATTGGGGGATTTTAATATGCCAAAACATCGACTGGATTGACAATGGGAACTCCCTACTACAGCCCACAGGTATTACAGGTGAAACTCAAATATATTTCTATGACGTTCTATCAGAATATAATTTAAATCAATACAATTCATGTCGTAATGTTGCAACTCGATTAGATAGTGCAGTTAATAATAATAATGCTGGGACATTATAAGATTTTAAATTTTGATAATAAATAACTAAACAATAAGAAACTAGCCCTAATCCATCCCAACGCAAAATCACAAAGAATTTTGGATTTAGCATTATATAACAAGAAATTATCCATATCCTCTTGTGGAGACCCATTGGTACCAGAGAATGTTCACCGTAAATATCTAAATATTCAGCTGCAGTGTACTTGTACTAAGCCATTAAATATGAAACTTCGGAATAAATATTTTACGAATCTGCAGACTATGACAAAATAAAAACGCCACTTGATCAGATTGTATGAGAAAATTGTCTATTAAATAACTCACTAGAAGATGCTGTAAAATATTTTTATGACTGTTTAAATGATTTCATACAAAAATATATACCTAGCAAGTTAGCTCACCCATCATCGTTCCCGCCGTGGTATAACACCTGCCTGAAAAAAATTCTTAAAAAAAAGCATAAATATTTTAAAAAGTACCATACCTACGGAAACACCTCAGACTATATAAGTTTTACCATGCTTCGTAAAAGAGCTAAGGTTGTGGAAGAAGAGAGCTACCGAGCGTATATGAAAAAAATTAAAGGCACTATTATCCGAAACCCTAAAATGTTTTGGAACTATATAAAATCGAATAAAAAGGCATTAATGCCCTTCCATTGACGTTATCTTACGAAGGAAAATTAGTTAGTACTGGTGAAACTATATGCAATAATTTCGCCATGTATTTCCAATCAACTTTTCTCTTACCATCTACCCAACAACCTGACAATGTTTTAACTAAAGATGATCTCGCTACAAACTACACGAACACCTTATGTGATATAGAAATTAAACCTGATTCCGTGCTAAGACTTCTTAAATCATTAGACTTACATAAAGGAGCTGGCCCTGATAATATCCCGCCTATATTTATCGTAAACTGTGCACCAAATTTAACTAAACCACTTACTATATTATATCAGCGCTCTATTAAAGAAGGTATCGTACCTGGCATATGGAAATCCGCATTTATTACCCCAGTGCACAAAAGTGGTGATAAAGAAGAAGTCAAGAACTACAGACCTATTTCCAAATTATATATCTTCGCAAAATACTAATCCGAATTAAAGCGGTTGAATGAAATACGAGATCTTGGGATAATTCATGACTCTAAGCTTTCATACAAGAATCATGTTGATTATTTAGTTAAAAAAGCCAACAAAGCCTTGGGATTTATAAAAAGATCCTGTTCTCAATTCTCTAATATCAAAATTGTTAAAATTCTATATCGTTCGTATGTACGTAGCATATTAGAATATGGTTCACAAATCTGGAACCCACAATATGACATTTATATAGATAGAATTGAATGCATATAACGTAAGCTAATGAGATTGTTATAGTACAAGTGCAAAAGCTAATAAAAATTATGAAGCAAGATGTAGAAGGCAGCATATGCTACCACTCCATGAAAGGAGAAAGATATCTGATGTCTGTACCGCAGTCAAAATAGCTCAATCTCTTATTGACTCCCCATAGCTCCTTGCCAAGGTAGGTTTATGTGTCCCTAGTAGATCTATGAGAGCACCTTTTCTCGCTTCACGTTCCGCATAGTGCCACAAAGTATAGATAAAATCCTTTTTCAATAGATCAGCAGCGAGCTACAAGAAACTGGTTGACTTTCCCGAACTGGACTTATTCGACTTAAAACCTTCCGATTTTAAGCGTGTTCTTTCTGACTCCTGGTTTGAATCGAGTTATTGACTGTTAATCGTTATAAAGACTTATAACATGTTGTTTAGTTTCCGTCATAATTGTTTAGTTACTACTTATAGTAGTTATGAAACTTCTTTTATAAGTTATTCAGACAAACAAGTAATATTCTTATTCCTATATGCAAAAACATGTTAATGGTAATTCGTCTTTTATATTGTTATTTGGTTAGTTTTGTACACTTTTTGTTTTCCAAATAAAAAAAATCCACTCAATTTATTAGCTTACAAACGTCTAGGCGTCTGCAATGTTGGTTATAGTAAATTGTTCGAATGCCAGAGACAATATTATCCGTTCACCTTTGTGAAAACATTATTCAAACAGCTCACCTAAATGAGCGTCATGGTATGATTTCATTCAAAACTGTTTATGTCAGGTTGAAGAACTAAACGGAACTTGCATGGTTTTTACGAAGCTGATAGTAAGGCCCCTGGAGTACTGGAGCATGAACTAACGTATATGCTGGCATTGGAACGTGCTCAAAGAGCACTACTAAAGGTAGCAACATGCAAGCCACGCAACACAGTTCACCAGCTTTTCATTCTTGACTTCCTCTACTAAACGTAGAAAGAACAGTTTTTCATACACGGAAATTTAATACAAAATTGGGAAAACGTCACAAACAATTCTTTATTAGTACATTTTACATGATAAGGCGACTCTGCTTATACCCAACTTATCAAAAAGGAAGGAGGAGCCACAAGAAAAAATATTGTGGGTGTACCAACGAGTACGTAGAAATGAAGAAAGATGAAATTAATAAACGAATGAGTGTGCCATGCACGAGTTAAATAGTTTTTATTAGATATTGAGTGACTTCAGAATATTAGTGCGATCGTATCACATGATATAATATGATATTCCATTTGAGGCATGCGATGTATCATTTATTATCATTATCGCCATATTTTCGCCCGTAAAATTTTTTTGGCCAACTAATTCGCCAAGGAATTTATTTCGCTAAAACCTCGCCAAGAACAAAATTTTTCTCCAGAATGGCGTAAAAATACACCAACCTGGCAACACTGCTTCAAGTTTCTTTACCATAAGTGTTGCCAGAGGCAGATAGTCAAATGCTCAGAAATCTCAGAATGTAAAAGTTATTAACACGCTCGACTTTGGTTCGAACGGACCTCGTTTTACTTGGTTCACTTCCGTGCCAATCTGACCGTCTGTAGAGTAGTCCTGCGAACTTAATAATTAGAGACCGTGGAAGCTGTGACGTCACAAAATGACGATTAGGGTGAAAACAAAGAAGAAAAAGTACGTGATTTAAACGTAATAGTGTTTTAAATTATTACGGGCTATTTTTGTTGTGAAAAAATAATAAAATGCCATATTATTTTGCAAGCATGGCATAATTTATATACTAGGGTCTCAAGAAGAGAAACCAGTAGGTTGTGCGTGTGGTGATTGTATGTGTGGATATTTTGTAAGTTATGGTTTATGTGAGCGTTCAATGGGGAAATTTGTTTACTTGTAATCAAGCGCCCTATGTATAGGATGTGCCTAAATGTAAAAGATTGGCTTTAGATGATGATTGGGTTGTCAGTGTATCAATCGGAGTTTAGACTATGAACAAGACAAAATGTTTTTGCAATTATTAGTTTTAATGTTTAGGCAGGGACAAGCATAGAAAGAGTTGAAGATAGAACTTTCCTGTAATTTGGTGATAAGAGAGGCTTCTTCTCGATCCAACCATGAATTAGCAGTATAATTGTGGTTTATATAATTGCTTACCTACTTATTGGTATTGCTCATTCAAAAATAGGGTACTGGTGCGGCAACACCATACGTCGTATATTTAAAGGGAAGTTAGGTATTAAAGGATAGGTACTCACAGGAATGCGGGTGGTCCGTGTGGTTCTTCCTCTGGATCGTGCGGGCTGATGACCGTCGTAAGGATTCTGGATGCCTGTATCACTTTGTATAAAGTTTGTCCCATGAGCACTATGGTGACGCGCACTCGCGAACATGTGTATTTGCGACGCCGCGCCGGCAAAATGGGGGCGGATCCGGGCGTGTCGTGACGTGGCGGTGCGGAGCTGATAAAACCGTTCGTTCTCGGCGACGGTAAAATGGTGACTTGTAGGAATTCGGGTTTATTTGCACCGTGAAGCGAGACCTTGCAATATTTTTAACATTGCAACATTGCGTTAAGACACCGTAATATCACTTAAATGAATGAGCTCACTAAGCTCTGGACGATTCTTGTAAAGAAACAGGAATATGAGATTACTTTTAAACCATTAGACTTAGATACTTAGATCGAGTAGATAGTTATAGTTTGATAAGTATAGAATAAGTATTGTAAATATTGTACTTAGATACCTTTTAAAAATATGTAACTACCTATGGATACTCTTTCTGATCTGAATTAATTTTACCTTTATCCGGTCATTACGTTTCTTCTAAATTATTTACGCGTTAAACGTTTCCCCTCTTTTATAAAATTTAAACAATTAAAAGTACACAATCAAAACATAAGTTAAAAACCTCAAAGGGTTTTTGCATCTACACGCCTCGTATAAAGACCTACTAAAAGACGTTGAAGAGAAACTTTATCGTTGGAAACACACTTGTAAATGGCAGATGCGCCAGACGCGCAAAGCCATACTCCCTGTACAACAGGGAAAGGAAAAAAACTCCCCGCGATTTTATTCACCACGTTTTACGGTACTTCAGCAGTGCGTTCGAATAGATCACTTCTGATCTTTTTTGGCGAAAATAACGCTAAAAACGCTCACAAGAGGCGTTCGAATAAGGAATCTGTGGGTGATAATGTCGTTCATGCCCAATGACAGTTTCAAAAGGGGAAGACAAGTGACGCCCCAACAAAGCAATAGTAAACCTTGGTCCCGCTCGGCTCCTCGGGCCGGCTCGGCACCCGAGTACTTGGTTCCGAAACTTCCCGACGGTAAAAACACGGCACGCGTATGACAAGGATAGAGTGAGGCGTATGAACTTTCGTTAAAACGAGACAGAGACAGGTCGGTAGTCGGAACCAAATGAAGCGCCGAACACTAACATCGTCAGACGTTGTTCATCATAAAGGTAGCGATAGCAAACAAAATTTGGGTATATAAATAATCTTGGTTTCGGTCGTTATCTTTTTAATGGAATATTTACAAAATCTATAAATCGAAATATTTACAATAAAACAGCAAAATTTTCAAAGTTCCTTTAAACGCTTCCGCTGTGAAACCAGGCTCAGCATTTCATTTTTCGTACCATTTGGTTAGCGTTCGACGCTGAGGTAAGGCGTTTTCAAAAACTTTCCGCACGTATTTATAGCCCGCTGGAGAGTAAAAATTTAGCGACAGAGCAAATTTTCTTATCGCCCGGCTAAATTTCATTCTTATGTTTTTTTTGCGCTTTATGTGCTTACACATTCGTGCAAACAAATCGGCTGCTTCTGCTTTCATACACAATTCTTGAAATTGATCTTCATGTACACTCAAGTCTTTCTTCAAGACCATGATTGTTTCTTTCAGGGATTTGCACTTTTGTTCCAGTCTTTTGTGTCTTCTTTTCATATTTTTATTTTCTCTAGTAAGTTTCCTTTTGTCAAATGTAACTTTTGATTTCAGATACGCTTTACGCGGTGTATCGAATATTGACTCCAAGTCAGAAATATTGACGTTGTACAAAGAGTTTGGAGAGCAGGGTTTTGAGGAATAATCGTATGATTTCATAGCCATCTAAAAAAAAAGCATAAATTTATAACGTTCATAATTACATTTCTATACCATAATGTTTTGTTTTTATATATATAATATATAAATTTGAATATTTTTATGCGTATGTTGCTTCCCTGCGAAATAGCTAAAAGGGTTATGATGAAATTTGATATATATATATAAAATTTCATCATAACCCTTTCAGCTATTATAGCTTAACACATACGAGGGTCACTTTTTAATTTTCGAAATGGTTCCTGGATTTGAAAAATTAAATTCAACAATTTGAAGGATTGGGAAAATTAAATTCAACGCGGCCGAAGCCGTGTGTGGAAGGTAGAGACAAAAATATTCTCTTACATACCTGGAAGAAGGGTACAGCTTCTTTTGATATCTTTTTCAATCCTTTGCTGGTTTTGTATGTGTCCTCTGGTTTAAAGTGAATTGAGCATACTCGTCTGTATAATGAAGGTGTCCAATCAGGTTCTTGTCTTTGTTTTCGAAGAACGGCAAGCCATTTTTGTCTTTTTAATTCATCTTTGGGGGAACCTGCGAAAAAAATATTATTAAAACAATCCATAACAAAAAGAAAAGCCAAACATCAGAACATTAAGTAGCCATGCTAGATTTCTTTTACTCATAATACCTACTGTCTTGAAAATAATATTTTAGTGTAATTTTATGATACAATAATTAACAAAGTAAAAAAAGTTTAGATTATAAATATTTCATTGTAAAAATAGTTAAGATCATTCAAAAATGTTTTTTTGCTAACGTTACATATCGAGAGTTTTCTTCTAGTTGCGCCGACTCGTCACGAATGTCATATCGTGTATTTTTGTATTGTCTATCTTTTTCTGTCAAATATGGCGAAGTAATTATTGTTTGATATTGATATTTTTCACAAAAATAACGTTTATAACCATACTTACGCGTGAAAAGTAATTCCGTGAGAGTTATTTTTCTTCCCGGAGTGATTGAAGCACTTTTTGAATACACAGGAAAGCATTTTGATGCGATTTTGGGTCTGTACTAGAACACAAGCATTCACGACAAGGTTTCAACCGCAACTAAAGCGCAAGTGTGTCAGCCGACACACTTTCGATGGATCAGCCTAAAAACTGTGTCACTCGTCTTCCCCTTTTGAAACTGTCATTGTTCATGCCTCTTTTTGTTCAGCGTTCGGAAAGCTAAAAAAGAGGAATTTTTGTTATTGCAAATTTTAATCCACGTCCCGAGCATAGTAGTTTGTGATCGTTATCTGACAGCTATGTATTTGACAGCATAATCATGCGATTTTAGGTCTTATGCTCAGTTGAGCGTTCAAATAGGGTATGGGCGAAAGTGGCAAAAATAACGTTTTTGAGCTTTACGAACGCTTTAACAAAAGAGCCATCAATGAAAACGCCACCAATGCCCTTATAAGCTAAACGAACGCACCTCATATGTCCGTCTGATACGTAGTCTGTGCCTTTACCATGCTACGGAATCATCATAGAAAAAAAATATAACGCTATGATTTTGACTGCTCGACGCACTGGAATTCGTAGTATCCTTTTCTGTGCTAGAAACTCTCGGCGATAGAGTCCACATATCATCCGTCTTTGTTGTTCAGCCGACTTTAGTCGAGTTTTTCCGACCCCATCGGAAGATGTCATATTGTCATATCTACCAACTTATAGGTAGATCTACCTATTTTAGCTTAATTCTACCTGGTGGGGCAATGTGCCACCATACGGTAGTAGAGTAGTAGAAGGAATTAGGGAGATGGGTACTCACAGGAATGCGGGCTGGTCCGTGTGAGTGTCCTCTGGGTAGGTGGACCTGGTTGCTGGTGATCCACTTCGGTAGGCGTGGTCCCGTAAGCACTAGAATGCTGGGCGTTCGCGAACACGTGTTCGACGCGGGCGCAAGGAGACGTTTTGCGGCGGATCAATATGTAGACGACGCGTCACAGAAAGGAGACGGGTGGCCGAGCGTGCACGCGTTACGGGGGTGGTTCTGCGACTAACTCGTGCCGCTTCGCCGAGCAGTGTCGCGAGGTGGCGCATTCCTTCTTATTGTCTCGTCGCGCCGGTTCTCGCGCGATCACTACCTATCGACTACCTTAATCCCTAAATCAACCTGTTTTTATAGACGGCTACCACGTCATATTGAAAATAATGTTGACATTAAACTTCAGTTATGCTGTTAGAGTGTTTGTTTGTTTTTGTTTTGGCAAACGTTTAGAACATTATTGCCAGTGACACGTCAAAAGAATTATTGAAAAAAATAAAATAAACGATTTTTGAAATTAGGGCAATCTGAAACAAAGGAAAATATCTTTATGAAACTACATACTACTTCTACTTACTTATACATATATCTACAGGGTACCTATTATATTATTACTTACAGGATGCTTTGTTGAAGTGGGACGAAACTAATGTTTTAAGCAATATACAAACTAAAGTTTTATGTTATTTAAATGTATGAAAAATGCTATTATGTTAACTGAGGAGGGGTTGATGTCACACAAAAGATTATCTATATGAACAGGTAGTGGAAATTTATGATCAACAAGAGATGAATATAATGCACAATGTTCAAATTTGGAACAAGAAAAAAATACATGGTTGAGGTTGCCTTCATCCATTCCACATTGACATATTGATGTATCTTTAATTCTCAGTTTTTAAAGATGAACATTAGAACAGCAGTGGCCAAATCTCATTCTAGATATTATTGAACTAGTTCTCCTATCACATTTATATTTAAAAAACCAAGGCTTACTACTTATATCGCGTTGATATTTAGCAAAGTTAGTACCAGTTCTTTTACTATAAATCAACCACCTTTTTGACCATCTAGATTGTAGGTAGTGATTAGGAATAAGTAATAGATCTTGCGGGTAATTCTGAAAAGGGACTTTATCACCACTAATAATTGATTCCTTCGCAATTTTATCTGCTTTTTCATTACCTAAAATATTACTGTGGCTGGGGATCCATGCTAAATGAACCGTATAACCGAGAGATGAACATTTTAGCAATATTTTTTAGTTTGAAATATAATCCAGTTTCTTGAACCATGAATAAATGGATAAGCTTGGAAAGAATGAAGAGCACTCAAGGAGTCTGAGAAAATAACAGATTTACTTAATTTAAAAAGAAGAATGTAGTTAACAGCCTCCATGATCCCTTTACATTCACCAGTAAAGACAGATGTTTCAGGCGGACACTTTATTTTCTGAACAATGTTATAATTTTGGTGGAATAGGCCAACACCAACACAACCTTCTTGATTTTGTTTAGAAGCATCTGTAAAAATATAGAGCCAACCACGCCAAAGATCATCTTGAATACACAAAAAACGTTTATTAGCTGAAATGTCTCCTTTAGCTAAATCTAGGTTAAGATGTAGAGTGGGTTCAAACAAGACAGTTTCAAAATCAAACTCAAATAAGGGGATTTTAGGCTTTCTAAGAGCTGGGAACCTAAAGTTTATTATTTTTGTGTAGCTCATAACAATACAAGGGAACTTTTTTTGTTTCCAATAAGGCAATGATATATAACTCAACAACAATTGTAATTTTGGAAAAATAGGATGCATGGAGAACTGAAATAGTCGGAACAAAAACATATGATACATACTGAAAGGTACTGTCGTCTTAAATCTAGGGGAGGGTCGACACACTCCACTTGCATGGCGTTTTTAGGTGTAGATTTCATTGCACCTAATATGATGCGTAAGGCTCTTGCTTGAATGAACATCTTAAGAATTTAGAGCCTTTTTATTAGCTGGAGCTAAGAGGAACGAAGCATAATCTATTACACTACGAATTATAGCATTATATAGGAGCTTTAAGTAAAAAGGGTGAGAACCCCACCAAACGCCAGCTAAGCATCTTAGTATGTTCAGGTTTTTTTCACATTTTATTGAAATATAATTTAAGTGGGACGAAAAGTTCGATTTGCTGTCTATAATTAGACCTAAAAACTTTTTCTCATTTTGTACAGGAATTCTTGTGTTATTAAGCAGAATATTAAGTCTAGGTTTTAAACGTTTTCTGGAAAATATGACAATAGAGCTTTTTACTGGGGCTATATCTAAACCATTACTATTAAGCCACATGCTTAACGAATAGAGAGCTTGAGATAATTTCTGCGCTGATTTTTCTATGTCACCATGTGACACATATAGACACAAATCATCAGCATACTGCAATATACGACAATAGGGCAGTACAGATTGGCTTAAGTCATAAGTGTAAATATTAAATAGAAGAGGACTTAATACAGAGCCTTGTGGTAGACCTTTGTTTAAAAATCTAGTTGATTTAATTTCATCACCAACTCTGAGTTGGACTGAGCGGTCCGAAAAAAGATTAATAATGAAATTAATGATCTTTCCCGGAATATTCATGTTTTCCATTTTGTATTTAAGGATGGAAAGGACTACATTATATCCAGAAATGCAGCAACAACAAACTGATTTCTTGAAAAAGAAAGCCTGATATCAGTAACTAGCATTGATAAAGATTCTAGAGAACCTTTACCTTTACGAAATCCATATTGTGAGTTAGGTAAAAGATTTCTGTTTTCAATAAACCATTCAAGACGATTCTTAATGAGGTGCTCTGCAATCTTAGTCAATACAGAAGACATGGCTATAGGATGATAATTGATACAACTTTCTGGATCTTTACCAGGTTTTAACACTGGTATGATAGTTTGGGTTTTCAAAGGGGCTGGAACAATACCCATATCTATCATCAAGTTAATCATGCCAAGATAATAACTTAAGGTGGAACACCCAGAGTTTACCAAAAAAGAATAAGGGATTCCATCAGGACCAGGGGATGAATCTTTCAAAGAAGACAGAACATATTGTAATTCCTTTAAAAGAACTTAGAGTAACAGCATTGATAAAATAAGGGACAAATGGAGGCGCTAAACTATCCATAAAATATTCAATCCAGTTTTTATCGCTAGGATATGGCGGACAAGGTTCTCTATAAGAACCACGGAATTTTCGTATAGACTTCCATACAAATGAAGGATGCACATTAGGAGAAATAGTTGCAGAATTTTTCCAACCATCTGCTTTTTTGAGTGAAGAATTTCTTTTGTACTGGACAAGATTGAAGTTAAGTTAACATAATTGTCAGTTGTCATGTCCTCAGAATAAATTTCTTCCGCACTCTTTCTATCTGCAACAGCAACTGAACACTCATGATCCCACCACGGAGGTGATCTATGTTTTAGAACTTGTACCTTAGCAGGAAATGATTGTTTGGCAGCAGAGTGAATACATGATATAAATGAGTTAAGACAATTGTTCAATGAATGGGGAATAATGGGAGGAAGATCAGAACTCATTAGTTCTAACAATGATGCAAATTTGGTCCATTCAACAGACTGAGTGTTATTGTTCAATTTGTATTGTAAAAGAGGATTAAATGGAACTGGGATTATTTTTGAAAAAGGAAGGTCAAGCAGAATAGGGAAGTGATCACTACCAAAAGAGAAAGGTAAAGTTTTCCACGACATTGATGGAGCTAGACTAGCTGACACCATTGTCAGGTAAACAGCACTAATCTGCTCATAGGGTTGTGTACGCCGGGTAGGGTACCCTGAGTTCAATAGGCATAACCCTATACTATCCATTATATTGAATAAACTATCTGCCAGAGGATCTGAAGCTTCACAACCCCAGACTGGGTGATGAATATTAAAATCGCCCATTATTATATAGGGGCCTTTAATCTTGGAAAGAGTGCAATTAATTTGGTTCAGAATATTTAAAGATGGCCTGGGTGTATATACAGAAATGAATGTTATGTTTTTTAGTCTGACAGCAACTATAGAGAAACTGTCGGACATTGATGATAATGGAATATTTACAGGAGTACTATTTACACAGAATTTTATAAGAATGTCAGTACCACCCGCAATTGGTTTGTCCTCCCTGTAACAAAGATAGTGCGGAACCTTAAAAAAGGAATCACATCTAAGCCATGTTTCAGAGAGGGCTACCACTACGGGTTGGTACATATTAATTAAATACAAAAGATCATGTTTTTTATTATTTATGCTTCTGCAGTTCCACTGGAGCCCGAGAGAGGCCATGATGAGAAGAACTTAAAACAGGAGATGAGTTAGCTTGGGCAACGTTGGACGGTACATTATTAACAGACGAGTTGAGAAGTTGAGTTAATGCTTGGATTAATTCAAGGATGGCATTTGGAGTAGTGTTAGAGTCAGATTTAGGGTATGCAAGACCATTTACGCTAGAAGTAGGAGGGCTGGCGATTATAGATTGATGAGCGGCTCGGTCATAACCGTAAAATAATCTTTGAGGAGGAGGGGGACGAGGTTTGAGAAAAACTGTTTTTTTATGAGAAGAAATTATAGATGATGAAGGAAGAGACACATTAGCGATTGATGTTTTTGCTACATCGCTAAAGCTCCTATTTACAGGTGGATGTAGTTTGAATCAGAATCAGAATATATTTATTGCAAGAACTGTGTACAAAAGATGTTCATAATAACTAGAGTATCAACAGTTTACCCATTTCGGGCGTGCAATTTTTTGTATGAAATTATATAAGACTAACGAAAAACTGTATAAAACTAACTAATAATAATTACACATAAAGCATTTACATTACACCCAAAACGAAATAATAATTATACAAAAGAGTAAGTATTTACATTTGCTTGGCTTAACTTGTTATAATTCAATAAGACTAAATATTTAGTTATCATCTAAGTATTCTTTAAGACTATAATAAGTTTTTATTATAAGCCAGGCTTTTAATTTAATTTTAAACTGTGGTAATTCTAATGACTTCAATTCTGTAGGCAAATGATTATAAATTTTAATGGCAGTATAGAAAGAACTATTGTAGAACATGGAATTATTTACTTGACGAATGCATATGTTGTATTTTTGTTTACATCGCAATATGTCAGCACGGCTTGAGTGAATGTTATAGAAGTAAGATCCATTATTCTTTATAAATAAGCATAGTTCTAATATATAAATTCCTGTAACGGTGAGAAAGTTATTTTCTTTAAATACATTTCGTAATGTATCAGTACTTTCTAAATTATAAATAATACGGAGGCATTTCTTCTGTAAAATAAAAGTTGATTCTACTTCAACCGAGTTCCCCCAAAATATAATGCCGTAACTCAAGTGAGGATATACATTGCCATAGTAGGCGTTTGTAGCAATGGCTTTTGAAGTAGAATCTTTAATTATTGATAGAGCATGTATGTTGTTTCCAGTTTAAGTTAGTGTCTAAAATCACACCCAAAAAATTTGTTTCTTTGACTAAATCGACTTTACAGCCGTTATTTTCAATATTTCGCTGTAGAGATTTTTGTTTATAGTTTTTAAACTGAATTAATTTTGTCTTATCAATATTTACCTTTAAATTTATATTATTTAGCCAATTTATGATAATTTTTTAGGTATTATTTATTTCTAATTCAAATTCTTTTTCGGATTGAGCATTTTTTGGAATGTATACTGTCGCATCGTCAGCAAACATAATACTTAGATGCTTTGTAACTAAGGATAATTCATTAATATATATTAGGGATAGGAGTGGCCCTAGTATGCTACCTTGGGGCACTCCTAATAATATATTCATAAATTTTGATAAAACTGGGTTAACTGTTTTTGTGTCGTTATCGTAAGTCTTTAGATATATGGCTTGGGTTCGGTTTTTTAGATATGATTCAATCAGTTTAAGAGCTTGGCCTCTAATACCAACGTGTTCTAGTTTGTTAAATAACGTTTGATGTACCACACAATCGAAAGTATTAGACAAATCTATAAATAATGCCACCCCTGGTTTTTTTTATATTTATGTCATCCCAGACCTGCTTGAGCATTTTGAATATTGCCAGGGATGTGTTTTTGCCTTTTTGAAAACCAAACTGATTTTTATTGAGGATGTTATCTGCGTTAAGAAACGAGTGCAATCTATTGTATATAGCTCTTTCAAATATTTTAGAAAAACATGGTAAGAGTGCTATAGGTCTATAATTATTTACATCGTTTTTGTGTCCTTTTTTGTGTACAGGTATTATTAAAGCCCGTTTAAGTTCATCGGGAAAACATCCAGTAGAGAGAGAAAGGTTGATAATGTGCACGAGAGGATCAACAATACAGTCGATGCAGCTTTTTATTAATTGCATTGAAATATTATCATGTCCAGCAGACTTCTTATTTTTAAGTTTTGAGCGCTTCAGCATATGATATGTTTTTATCAGACATTGATATTTTAATTGACTTTTGTCTATTGTATTCAGGGCAGCACTTATTTGTGGCAAAGTGGAGCCCAGAGCACAAAAGACATGATGAAAAACCTTCCTCTGCATTACAAGTATCTCCAGAGTGAGCTTGCCCACACTTAAAACACCGAGGATTAGAGCGGAAATTCACCTTGGTGTGGCCAAAGCGGCAGCAGTTACAGCATTGAATTGTCGGGTAATAGTAACGCTCAATTTATGTTATAACAAGGGAGTTATAACATAAATATATTCTCTCAGGGAGAATTTGTCCGTCAAAAGTTAAAACACATGTTTGTGTTGGTTTATAAATATGTGAACCATCCAAATACACTTTATAATTTAACCGTCTAACTTTAATGATAGTTATATTATCAATAGGAATTTTTGCATACTCTATAACTTCATCTTCAGTCCACTCAAGTGGCATACCCTTAACTAAACTTATACGAGTCGTATTAAATGTAGGTATGAAGGCCTTGTAACTATTTTAAACTAAAATGTCGTTTGTTATAAAACTGTTAGCAGATGCTGAAAAGGATGTCTGAAAAGGACAATGATATGCGATTTCGTCCTATTTTAATAATACTCCCATCAACTATATGCATAAAGTTGTTTTTATTTAAAAAACGGCCAAAATTAATGGGGTGCAGGTAGGAAGTTGCTGATGACTGTGTGGGATCAACCCTTTGTACATGGATAACAAATGGGCCTTTGTCTGATTCCTTGTATACCTGTCTCCCAGATGGGACATAGGCAGGTATACCTGGAGTTTGGCTTTCAGTACCAGATGGAGAAGCAAACGAGTCAGTAATTTGGGTGATAACAGGTGAATGAATCATATTTAAATTTGAAGAAGAAGATGCTTGGCCAAGAGGAATGATCGAATCTTGTGATTGACACAATTCCTTACTCTTTTTTAAACTTTTCTGTTTTTTGGAGTGTTTTTTCCGTTTGATTGTAACGATAGCACCATTGCTGTTCTTATGTATCTGTTCTACATCCAACGAAGATGAGTCAGATCCTATGGAAACAAACTCAGCTGGGGATGGTACAGACCGGAATTCTACATCATTAAGCTAAATATCAGTAGTTGGCTGACTATTTTCGGGGGGCCAGCCACCCCCGCCAGCTTCGTCCATAAAAACAAAAGACAACTAATCCATCACAATAAAATGTATGAACAATTCACAAAACTTACCAGACAAACGAAGAATTATATAAAATACACACGTGAACAACTACTCTACATGAGATATGAGGTCTAGAAACTATTTATATGAATGAAATTAACAACAAAAGATATTTTCACAAATTAATTAAACGCCAGAGAACCCGGCCTCTATGACGTTCCACGTGAGAGTCCTCCTGTTAGAGTGGAATGGTAACATTAAACAACAATTTACAAACATTGTGACTACACGAATTTATTTCGAGCCAAGCTGTGACAAAACATTCTCTGTCATAAGCAAATAACCATATTTCATGCAATGAGATACATAGAAAAGAGTTCATCATCATCATGTATAAAAACTCTTTACTTCAACATATGCATGTAACAGAACTGCGAGGAATGTAGAAACCAAAGACGTGGACGTGAGCATTCATTAAAAATAAAAATAAACACTAACAACGCGTGACAGTTGCCAATGTTGACAATACGATTACGTTACACTTACGCAGATTTTCGTGCTAGGCCCACAGGTAAATCCCACGAAACGAAGGTGTCACTGTCAACATTGTCAACTTTGCATGGTATGTGCATAGAAATTTGACTACAATTTCGTAGGTTTACTTGATTCTGTGTTTGGCATTCGTTGATAACGACGCTGATCAGTGTTCCATAACCCACCAATCTTAGCTTATTTTCTAATCTATCCACGTGTACTGGTGGCATTGCGGCAATCCCGCTGAGGGCTGAGGGAATATTTGAAAAAAGTTAAAGTTAAATCTTCTAATTTAACATGTTATTATATTTTGTTTTCGTAGCCGTAGAGTTTTTATGTGTTGTGATTTCAAACTTTAAAAAAAATAGAACTTTAATTTGAATATACTAAACAGTAATAACTAAACATGGAGTCAAAGTGTTCGATCCCTAACGTGAGTGTTTTGCCGGTTAATAACAATAGTTTAACGGAGTCAACGGTGAGAAGTTATTATTATTAACCGGCAAAAGACTCGTAAGTTGGCTCGGCTCTAGCAAGTAGGATAATTGTGCAGGAAAGGGCAATGCGCAAAAGTGGCGTTTTTTTAAGTTCGTAAGTTCGTCAGTCACTAATGAAACAAGTATTATTGGAAAGAAGTCTTCAAAATAAACAATTTATAGTTTTATAACAACTGCTTAAACTATATCGGGCCGAGCTATTTGTATTGTAAGAATTTTCAAAAAAATCACTAAAATATTCATAATTAAGGGTTTTTTTCATTAGTGCACAATATTGAATGGGATGGTTTAGAATTGATAACTGGTCATTATGTGAAAGAAAAAAATACATTGTGTTTTTTTATTATGAACCCATATTGATTGCTCCGCATCTATTTACCATTGCGGGTATAAACGCATCACAGAATAGACACCAGTAATAACGCCAGTCATACCTATCCACTTAGAATAGATATAACGACGAAGGAACCTACCTAGTCGCGAATGATGAAAACGCCACTTTTGCGCATTGCCCTTTGTGGCTGCCAAAAAGAAAAACAACGCCACTACTCCATACCTTGTTGCGCAACACCCTTTATAACCAAGAACGGGGAACCCAGCTCGGAACACTTTTTTATAAAAGCATGTATAAATATTAAATAACATTTGTTTAATTTTGATAAACCTTTTGTTTTACCTTTTTCATTATATTAAAATCTATCAAACTAGAAAGGTAGATCTACCATTTTTACCATGAAATTCTACCAATATATACCGACTTTTAGGACTTAATCTACTATTTCACCAAAATGTGGGTGGGCAACACTTTTGGTACTCCTGTTGTTTATTTACTTGTTGTTTTTATAAAACTAATAAAAACGCTTGGTTTTCTTTATAAAGACTAGAAAAAACTAGTGAATTGTGTTTTAGTGTGATAATTATTGTGATATTGATCGTTAAAAGTTTATCTATGTCAGACACGTGTTGCGTTCCGGGCTGTACCAGTTCTAAGCCTGATGTATATCTTCACGCTTTTCCGAGAAGCCATAATAGATTTCAGATATGGGTAAAAGCTATAAATGATTTGGCTTTGTACAAGCTCAACAAGAGTGTGGTTATTATGTGACGAAAAGTGTGTCAAAAATATGCATCTAAGTACATTCGACAAAGACCGACACAGGGAACTCATTTTGGTCTCACTTCTGATGCGTATCTTACTAATTAGAGTGGGGTGTTGATCAATGAACCACAAGTTTTTTAAACACTTATTGTTACCCCATTATTGGTCCGATTTATATGATTTACCTACCAATCACAAGACAATTTATGCGGCTACCAAATTGCTTTATTAACTTAATTTTGAAATGTGTGTATTCAGCTTACAAAACATTTTTAAAAAAAACGGGAATTGGGGAGGTAAACAGTGAACCATGCCTTACAAATTCAATACATGTATGTACAACTTTGTGGGTATAAGAAGAAGAAACAAAAACTTAGCACACAATTACTTATTTATTTATTTATTATTTATTTTCCATACTTCAGTCTTCTATTACTAATCAACACGTAAATCTGCTAGTATTAATAATTATCGACAACATCAACAAAAAATCTTTATTAAGACAAGAACCTAAATCAAATGTAAATGAAGTCATTAATATATTGAGATCAATCTTCAAAAGTATCAGTTTATTATTGAGGATCTTAAACAAACTCATTTGGCACATAAATCTGGTAAGATTAAACAAGATTATAGAAAAATTAAGCTACTCTACTTTTATCACTTGATCTGCTAGGATTACACAAGTAAAAAATACTAAAGACTAACTTCCTTCTTAAGACAAACATTAATCAACAATAAAAATCTAAGACATTTTTGGCACAGTCTGTCCGTATCAAAATAACACTAAAAACAAAATAGTTTTATTGCAAATATGCTAGGATTAAGCAAGTTATAAATATTAGAAACAGACTGACTTTTTAAGACAAACATTAATCAACAATAAAAAACTAAGACATTTTTGGCACAGTCTATCCGTATCAAAATAGCATTACAAAACAAAATAGTGGTAAGATAAACATCACGTTCAATATCTTAAATTTAGAAGACTTAGTTCAACTGGAAATTTGAACGTTGCATTCGGCTCGTGCCCTGAATTTTCGAAGGCGGCAAAATATATTTAATATCTTGTTTATTAACTCCTGCTGTGTCAGGTATAATTGGTTCGGAAAAATGTGTGATTAAGTGTGCTTTTGAGTTTAAGGTAAGACACATAGAAGTCGCATTCAGTATCGTTTTCCAGCCGTTCTAAGATCTTGGCCACATAATATACGTTTATATTTTTACTTACAAACAATATTATGACAAAATCGTCAGCACAAGGTTCTCTGCAGAGTGGTTCAAAATCATTAGAAAGGATAATTTCCTCATCGTTGTCAGAATCACTTACAAAATTTTGACCCCCTGATGATGATTCTGATGAAAATATTCATCCTCATCAGATGTCTCAGGTGTGGTAGACTTCTTAGGTTTTTTGTTTAGGTTAAACAAATCTTTTTTTGTACGTTTCACTTTAATATATTTTTT
The DNA here is from genome assembly GCA_917880725.1 of Selenia dentaria. Lineage (NCBI taxonomy): Eukaryota > Metazoa > Arthropoda > Insecta > Lepidoptera > Geometridae > Selenia > Selenia dentaria. Next base: position 23,836,987 of record OU862879.1, read on the forward strand.
TGAACCTTTTTTTATTCTTTCTATTTCTTCCATTTCAGGAGTGTCTGTGGCTATCATACTCTTACCTAATTTTCTCGTCTTCCTCTTACGAGGATCGGCTTTTAGGGGCTGTCTGAAGATTTTCGGTGATATGAAACCAGTAGTAACGGGATTATGCGTTACAATAAGTTCGTTTATATTTCGAGATGTGCTTGGTTTCACATTTTCCTTGGATATTTTAGGTGTTGCCGTAGTTTGTAATTTAGGTAAGTTTTTGACATTATTAAGGTGACAGGGCGTGGCGCACAACTCAGCAGAGTTTGGACTCGCAACGACTATATCTGTTGTTTTGGTAGTATTTACCTCCACTTGGATTTTATTAACCGCAGGAACTGCTGCCAAAACTTGAGAGTGCGGTGAGAATTGGTCATTTTCTATAAGAGATGGAGAATTGCAAGATATAGTATCTTCGGCGTCTGATTGATCTTCGTCAACTAGAACTTCTGGCCTGTCTGTTACAGAACTAGGTAAGTAGTCTATATCGGAAAAAATGTCAGCATCGAATGGCATAATCCCGCATTTTCTGAAGGCTTGTGTAATATTAATAGGCGTCATAGCCTTCATATATGCCGGTCCAACGCATTGTGCGATGTCATAAATAGTCAATGGCTTTCCCGGATGTTGAAGTAACCAGGAATCAACAGCTGAATTATAATAAGCTTTAAAAGGCGCATTCAATCCTACATCCAACGGCTGTAGTTTTGCAGTGCAATGTGGAGGTAATGTTATCACAGTTACACCTGAAGATTTAGCCAGGTTAAGGGCGTCCACAGATAAATGACTTACGTTATTATCTAATATGAGTAACGTTGGGTTTGTTGGTGAAGATGATGTTTGTTTAATGAAATGTTGCATCACATGAACAAACAGTTCTGCATTCCTCCATCAACTAGGTGCGGCTAAGCCTAGAGTTCCTGTTGGTGCGCCATGTATCATGTGGTCTTTATAATTTTTACGAGGGAATACCATTGCAGGAGCCAGAGCCTGTCCTGTGGCGCTAACGATGCAACAAGTGGTTACTAGAACTCCCCGTTCGCCACTGGTAATCTTGTTTGTACTGCGATCTGTTGGTGCTAGAACCTTTTGTGGGCGCTGAACGGTGGTAGTAGAAGTTTCATCCATATTGAAAATCCTACTACCGTTTCCAAAACTTTCATGCCGCTCATAAGCAGTCTTAAAATTGTTAAAAAAAATATCGACATTCACCCGATTGAAGGCAGTAGCACGGGCAAGGCTACACGCCTCGGGTTTTTTTTACTTTTAGCTCTGGGTGTCTTTTTCTAAATGATCGTAACCACTGTTTGCCCGCCATTTTATCTCTTTCCCAATTTGTAGGCATTTTTATATTATTATATTTCGCGGTATGATATGCGACTTGACCTGCCTCTTTTTTCATCAGATCGTAAAATCCGTCAGGACATTCTATTATATATTCTTTGAGATATGTTTCTTGTTCTATGGTAAAAATTTTATTTACATCGTAGTTTGGTTCCATTTTGGCCAACATATTACAAGAAAACTTTTTTACGTACCTAAGTAATGTAGGGTAAGCTACTTCACATTCTTTTGCTGCCTTTCGGATGCTTAATCCACCTTGTACGAGTAGGTGTGCATAAACCGCTCGTGTCATTTGTTCAGCTGTGGTTGTACCTTTTTTTCTAGTTGAAAATGTGCGAGGCACTCTGAAACACAATTTAATTTGTAAGCTACTAGGTATTGACAAAATATTAAAGACATAAAAATAAGATTGTTACACAATGAGCCAGGATGTAATATACAATGAACCACCGGCTCACTCTATAGGACACTATACTGGTTCATTGTATACCAACACCCTCTTGATGCATTTGAGGTTATGTAGCTTTTAACCAGACAACCCATTCATACTTTAGTTTCACCTTAAAAAAGCTTGATGATAAGGTCTATAATCTCAATATGACACCCATTCTATAATCCTAAAAACAAAGAACGTAGAAGAAAATTACTTACGTGATTTTTTATAACTTTCTCGCTGATAAATACCCAAAACTAACGTAGCACGCCCGTCCTTTGCCGAGACTCGCCGACGACTGAGCACAGTAGCACCGTTGTCAAAGCGCGTCCCTACATGTAAATTGCACGATCTGGCAACGTCGCAATTTTGAGTTAGGTGGGGTGGCTAACTGTATAACACTGGTTCATTGATTAACACCTTACCTACTCTATTTTCCGAAGAAGAAATTGCAAGTGGCATACGAAATCAAAACGATCCCGGTAAGTGTAATAAAATCGAAATTATGTTTTGTCGTTAGTATATCGATAGACGGACAGACGGACAAGCAAACGGTAAGGCACTGTAACTTTTTAAATCTTATGTTAGACATAATTTAAAAAAAAAGACATGTGTTGTGCGTAAACAGAAGAGAAAAAATAGTACAATAAACATATATAAAGGCACATTTGGCTCGTATCAGGATCTTTATAGGATGACATGCTCCATTTTTGTGGCTAGGCGTGGATTAAGCGGGCGAGGAGAATAAGATATCACATGTACAATGAGTCTGCTATTATTACGTCACACTGAGATCTATTATTACAGCACATAGTGTTTAGAGATCAACTTGAATTAACTTGGGGACAAGGTATTCCACGTAGTAGCGAACGCTGTCACGATCAAACGCAATGTGAGCTCCTCAGAGCCTCCGAGCGTGTCAGCGCACGCTAATAAACAGATCAATAAAGGAACGCCCCTCCACAGATGTTATACTTACAAGAACACGCATAAAGACGTGTAAAAATATATATATGGATTTTCGGAGCCAAAAAACTCTTATATATTAAAAAAATTATATACTCGTACTTTTTAAAACTGTTCATAAAATGTATTTAATTATTTTTAATAGGTAATTTAAACAAAATATCTGTTTATTTTTTTCTAGGAAGTAGTATCACTTTTGGTGTTCCTACATGTATTGTGTGCCTGATCATCTTCAAGACCACAACCCCACCTGTCCAATCTGATTTAATATTAGTCCCAACAACAGTCTAATGGCCGGTCCCAATAATCTATCTATCGCCGGTTTACCTTACTAAAGATAGATATTTGACACTATTTGTATGGACGTTATGTCAAATTATTCAAAGTAGAGTTTTGATTCTTTCAAATAGTCCAAAGCGATCCCGGAGGAAACTTACCGCCAATATTGCGTTATTGACGCCAAACTGTAGGAAAATGTATTACAAATGCGCAATATTAATGAATAGCAGAAGACAAATGAATTATATATGCGGCTAAAGTTGGCTAAAAAGTGTGAACAGTCCAGACTTTGAAAAATTTACAGCTGACCTTAATAAAACGTATATGTATATCATTTTTCTGGATGCAGATAAAATTAGCGGCAAAAAAGCTAACGGACGAAGATTTACTAAATAAGAAATATGTGACTTTATCCCTTTTGAAAACAAAAGGTGCTACACACGATAAACTTTATAAATACCAAAACTATACTTTCGTTTATTATTGAAACAAAAATAACACAGTTATAAAGACAAAAAGTTCAGAATACATTTATTATAATATGCCATTCATCTCATTTTTTTTTTCATTATAATAGTCCTAAGATGTGGGGTTTGAAAAATTGATCATGTTGATATTGAAATTTTTATTGTATGTTAACATCGAATTATTAATAATAAAAAACAGTGAAACTTCATCGTAATTTTTATCGTCGATAGATTTCATATTCGGTTGTCCTGTCACTACAATAAATAGGTTACAAAGTGCGAGAAAAAAAATAAAGAAAAATGGCGACTTCTAGTGTATCGGTTCCCCCTCCCGTACCCCTGTCGTAACGTTATACCCCTGTTGAGTTTCCAGTCTGTACGTAGTAAATACAGTTGTCTGTGACCTTTACCCTACTCTTTGATGAATACTATTCTAATTAGAGGTGCATACCAAGGAACATAAACTCGCCTTAAGGCGCGGCGGTGCATACTAGGTGAATCGAGATACTAGGTGACACTGTGACCGTGACTTGGGGCTACCTGTGACAAATAGCAGTGACAAAATACTAGCTAGTATTTCATACTTCTATCGGTTTAAGTGATTACACTCTTCTTCATTCTATTCTATTCACAGAGAACTCAAGGGTGATTTTGATTGTGACTGTGATTTTGTCACCATTGAGTTTTCTGTGAATGCGATAACTTAAATCGTAATAGTAAAACGTATGAAACAGGGTGTTGTAAAATCATAGAATTTCTCTAAAAATTGTATGATATAAAAAAGTGACTGCTAACTTATTTCTGGACTCATACTTGTTTCTACTTGAAATCGATCTGCGTGTGTGCTTTGAGTATTTTGGTAATTTGCTAGATAACGTCTTGGAAATGTAATCATGTCAATTATATGGAGGAACGTAGGCATTAAAGCAAAAATAATGTAATTTTGAAACTGAGACAAAACGTTAAATAAGGTTACCAAATCCAAAAGAAATACGTTATGTAATCTACGCAATGTATTATAATTCCTAACGTAGTGTACTAAGTGGTATATTTGAAAAGCATTTACTCCTTTGAATGAATTTTGAATGAAATGAATCTACACACTAATGCGCGCCAATATTATCCGACCACGTTAGGAACCCCATCCTAGGTTTTAATTTGGCCGCATAATACTGATGTAACATGAAAAAAGGATGGAAGCTACAAGCTGGTATTTCTTCCTATATATTACTCTACTCTTTGATTTCTTCATACGCAGCGCACACAACACAGCCGTCACGGGGTACTCTTTGGTCACGGGCGGCGCGGCATCTTGTCACAGTCACGTCACTGGTCTAAGTGATCTTTTGTCGCTGTGACCAAAGACTACAATGAATACTGGGTTTTTCCTAGTATCACTGCGGTCCTAATTGGCTATAATCGATATTAGCGCGATAAAAGTCGGTCCCTTTCACCGTGAGCGTGATTACGATGGCCCACGCTACGTCATCGATGACGTCTTAACTGCCGCCATATTGACGATTACATGAACCATGCTCTACACCATAATCGTCGTGAGCGTTCTGTCAAAAGTGACAGGTGTTTGTTTATTTCTACAATGTATTTACTAGTGTCCCTTCTTTTTGATGTAAAAGTTGTAAAAGTCAGTCCATCCATTCCATTATTTCTTTTTAATCCACACACTACATAGTTAACCTTCACACTATGCACGATATTTTTATGATTTTTGTTTTTCGCGCGCAAATGGTTCGTTATTGCTACATTTTTGGTCCGAATTAACAACACGCTTACAGTGCCACGAGCTGTCAAAATCGCGATATTTATCTCGGACCAGCTTTGGTAGACGATAGCACTGTGAGCAAAATTATCGCAAAACGGACCACGGCATATATATTTTAGTCTATGACTGGGTTGCTGTGACGATCTGTGACTTTGAAATACCAGTGATTTTTACAAGGAATATTTAACACTCTACCGAGTGGATTTTTACCTTTCCTAGTATATATTTTAGTCTATGTTTTTACCTGTGACGATAATTACGCCTCACCTCTAATTCTAATATTTCTAATTTTAATATTAGAAACCAAGCACAAAAAATAATTTTATTCAAAGAATTTTGGTCGGTTGGTAAAAGTTGCAACCAAAGAGAATAAAACAGATTTAACAGATTATTTGTGGGTCGTGCGTTGTGGTTGTAAGTGTGCTGTTGTGTTGGACCTTGGTTTGGTGTACTTCCACCGCACCAATTATACAAGTTGCAAAGTACTGTGAGATCTTTGGTGATATGGCTGACAAATCATCAAAAAAAGTTAGGAGTTCAGGACCTTCGGCAATAGGGAAGGCTTATCTTTTAGCCTACAATGGAATTCAAACTTTGGGGTATGTTCAAAAAGTATTAAAACTAAGTAGTAAGTATTATATCGTATTTATAACATAATCTCAAGAAGCATATTTCTTGAGAATAAGAATTATATACGTTTAAAATAATTTTAACACATTATGTACTCCACATCATTATATCCATCATAACATAACACATATTATGAAATAAAACAAACTAACTTTATAATGCCATGGCCACTGATTACAGGAAATCCTTTATAGTGTGAGTTACGCTACACAGTCTATTAAAGTATTGGGTCAAGAGGTTTAATTACTTATGTATTGTATGAGTATGTACACTAGAGGTGCATTCATTTAGCAATGAAGGCACTGGTGGCGTTGCCATTGTTGGCTCTTTTGTTAAAGCGTTTGCAAAGCTGAAAAACATTATTTTTGCCACTTTTGCCCACACCCTACTTGACCGCTTAACCAAGCAAAAAACCTAAAATCGCATCATTATGCTGTCAAACACATAGTTGTCAAATAACTATCACCCACAGCCAGGCTCCAGACATGGGTCAAAAATTGCACTTTATGGTGGCAATAATAACTTTTTTTTTTTGCTTTCCATATGCTGACCAAAAATAGCCATAAACAACATTTTCACCCACAAATTTCCAGTTTGAACGCCCTTGTGAGCATTAATAGCGTTATTTTTCGCGTTGGCTATTTGAACAAACTATAAGAATCCTAAGGGTGGGTTATGAGTTTCTAAACATTATTATCCCGTCGAGTCTTACATGAAATAAGAATGTATAAGAAAAGGGTTGTTCAGGACTGAGATGTTAAAAAAATCATTTGATATGCAAATAAGACATTTAAATTAAAGTTTTGAAAATTAATTATTATCTTGTTGCATTGTTATTTCATGTGGAAGAACAAAGCTACTATAATGCTATCATGTTTGTGAGCAAGGGCGTACCCAGGTAGGGGCAGGGGGGGGCAGCTGCCCCCCCCTAGAAGATTAAATAAATGTAATTTTTTTTTGGCAAATAGAAATTAAAAACGTATTACCTACTCTGCGCAAAATAAAGTGTTGGAAACAAAATATCTTTTCAGCCAGTTTTTTTTTTCTATAGTTAAATATTCTACAATATTCGATATAGAGTCTATGTATAGTGAGTCGTGTCGGTCGTGCCGCAACATATTTATTAGAATATTTTATATAGTGACTTTCAGCCGCCGTCAAACGAAACGCAAAATGTTTTGATCAAGTTTTGATACACTTTATTTATTTCTTTATTTCGTTTTTATTATTTTTTAGTGATAATGAAAGTGACAGTAACGATTCATAGTCGAGAATTTAATTTCTGGAATCTGATTTTGATTACGCGACAGAATAAAAACAGAACAAAAATTTACCCTTAAAATCAAGATGGCGGATGACGCAACGGATCGATTTCAACGCAAAACAAAATTTACACTGTCAGTTAAGGCCGGTATACACGACAACGACAAAACTTTTATCGAACGTATGTACAAAAATCGGCGCAGTTTTTTTGGTTGGTGCAAGCCATCGGAGCAAGGTTCAAAATCTATTCGATAAATCGTTGTCGATCGCGTTTGCACAGTTTTATCGTGGTGTGTATACGGAAGTCGGACCAATCATTCAGTTCGTTCGCAAGGCTTGGTGTAGGTGGACGCGTCGGCGCACGTTAAAACATGTCGCAAGAAGATTGTAGCGGAGTCCGTGAGTTATTGGAAGAGTTTATCCAGTGCTATAAAAATGAAGTTTGCTTGTGGAATAAGAAAAGTAAAGATTATCACGACCGCAACAAGAAAAATGCTGCCTACGATAGGCTAATTATTAAGTATAAACCTATTGATCCTAATGCCAATAGGGAGACGGTAGTAAATAAAATAAATAACCTGCGGACTTCTTACAAGAAGGAACTCAACAAAGCCAAAAAGTCCTTAAAATCCGGAGCCGGAACCGATGAAGTCTATGTTTCTCGTTTGTGGTACTTTGACTTGATGAATTTTTTATATGATGAAGAAATACCAAGGCGTTCTATATCAAATATAGAAGATGAAAATGAGGTTAGACTTTATTTTAATTTATTATTATTCATTAAATATTAGTTATTGCTGAGGGAGACGTCTTAGTATTATTTTAATTTATTTACACGAAAGTGTGTCTGTATTATATCATGTATGGGTATGTTAAGTAGGTACAGTCAAGTGCACATCAAGCTTGACACTTGCAGTTCGATTGTAGCTCCTATATCTCAAGACATACTTACTTAAACACGGTGCAAAGTTCACAGTGTCAAGCTTGACGAGCACTTGACTGTAAGGGAGAGTTGCCTATATCGCATCCCCTAGTAGCCAACTCTCTCCTACCTAACAAATTAATAGCAAAAAAATTAAATAGATTTTTTTAAAATTAATTGCTAATTTTTATTTATTTTTCATGTGCATGTATGTATGTTTACGTATAGTGTAAAGGTAACAGGCAGACACTCTTTCGTATTTATTGTTTTATAATTATTTTTTGTGTATGTATGACTAAAGTAGAATTAAAAAATGAAACATGTTTGTATAATATACATTATTATACATTATATAATATACATATTTATATATAATATACATTTATGATATTGAAGGAAGAAATACACCATGCAGCCATATTCAATACGTTTAATTAATGTATAAAATTATCTTGCCAGGGGACTTTTCCCTCGTTCACAAAATAACTCATAAATTCATTTCTTATTTGTTTTGCTGTTCTCTCAGAATCTCCTTGACGTGTACGTTGTAATGGTTCAAGCGTTGATCTTCTTGTTGTAAGTCCTGGCGACGTTGTACCCTCTTCAAAGTTTTCTCTATCAAAAGAATCTGACGAAGCATATGAAGACAATGATGTTGTCATCAAATAGTTGTGCAAAACACAAGTTGCTCTAACAACTGACTCGATGTTTTTAGGTGACATATTAATTTGTGTTCTGTAAATTCTAAACCTTGCTGCTAGTATGCCAAATGCGTTTTCAACTATGCGGCGTGCTCGTGATGTTCGGTAATTGTAAATCTTCTTCGCTCTATTATCCAAATCATTTTGTCGAAATGGTTTCATCATATCTTTTCTCAGAGGAAACGCGTCGTCAGCTACGAAAACATACGGCAGCGTTCGTGAACTATCACTCAATGTCTCTTGTTCAGGAATGTTTAAACCATTATTTTACAACTTTTCGTAAAACTTTGTATTCAAGAACACTCCTCCATCTGATATTCTGCCATTTGTACCAAAATCAAACAGCAAGAATTTGTATTTTGCATCAACAATTGCCATTAGGACCATACTATGTCTATTTTTGTAATTGAAATAATAAGAACCACTGTTAGGTGGGGGCACGATTTCAACGTGCTTGCCATCAATGGCACCTAAACAGTGAGGGAAGTTCCATCGTTCATGGAATTCCCGTGCTATTGTTTTCCATTCACCTTCTGTTTGTAGTAACTGAAACAAAAATAGTAGATTCATTAGTAACTTTTATATACTTATACATATTATATACAATACAATATTTTTTATTGCACATAAGAAGAATACAATAATACAGAGAGAACCAAAACAAATGCATAATGTAGGCGGCCTTGTATATGTTCAAGTTTTAATTAATTAATCTATAATTTTGCCTATTGACTAACATAATACCAAACCCTGTATTTTTCTTTAAAGGAACACTTCTCTTCGCAATACAACGATTTTAATGTCGGACAAGATCCACCAACCCCAGGCAGATCTGATTTCGAAAGAGATACACCAACACCAGGCCGCTCTGATGTTGAAAGAGATACCCCAACACCAGGCCAATCTGATGTCGAAAGACATACACCAACACCAGACCGATCTGATTCTGAAAAAGGCACGCTAAGACCAAATCGTTCAAAATCCACAAAAAATGCGTATGAAGAGGCACTTCGAAGTGTGAATGAGCATTTTAAACGTCCGAGGGTTCAGGAAAATCGTTTTGAAGTATATGGACGAAGTGTAGGCATGAAATTGCAAGAACTACCAAAACAGCAGAGGATTATTGCAGAAAAAATTATTAACGAGACATTGTTCTTAGCCGAAATGGGTGATTTAACTACCTCACATACTGTCAAAACCAGCGACTTTATTAACACATTTTTTTCCTCTCAGGCAGACATTCGAACATCATCTAATCAACTAAACGTTCAAACTGTCTCCACTCAGCCACACACCGTATCATCTAATGAACTATACGCTGAAACCTTTTCCACTCAGCCACACACCGTATCATCTAATGAACTATACGCTGAAACCTTTTCCACTCGACCACACATTCAAGCATCACCTAATCAACCAAACGTTCAAAATGTCTCCACTCAGCCACACACCGTATCATCTAACCAACTATACACTGAAACCTTTTCCACTCGACCACACATTCAAGCATCATCTAATCAACCAAACGTTCAAACTGTCTCCACTCAGCCACACACCGTATCAACCACATGCTCAGACTCACGATTCTCTACGGCTGCTTCATTTATAAATAGTTTTGGTGTTGATTGATTATTGTATTTATTATTAAGATTGCATTTATTCATTCTTGAATCATCATTTTCAATCACTGTTTCTTTCTTTTGATTTAATTAATATAAACTACATACGATCACAATTGTGTTTTCTTCATAGCATCACAGATTAATAATATACCTACTACCGTATAGTACTAGCATCTACATCATCAAAAATGTTATCTAATAGGTATGTAGTTCCCTATATAAGATAGTGAATAATTTCTTACACAGGTGAAACTCCTTGCAAAAGCTTAATGTTACTTTTTCGTTAAATTGGAGAAAGCCTTTGTAGCGAGTTTTACCTTTAAAAAAATCTTTACCATTTTATTTAGGGAACTGCCAGAAATTAGCTTTATTCAAATGATATACGCAAATCCCAAAGATTTAGTAAAATGAAATAGATTTCTATATATAACTAATAATATTTTTATACATTATGCAAAACTTACCTTGAAATAATCTTTCTGTAGAACTTTGTACAAAGCATCACAAGTTTCAGGAATGATTCGACTTAGAGCTTGTTTTAATATTGACGTAGAAAACTTCATGCATTCGTACGAGCGACCTGTAGCTAAAAACCTCAGAGTTGCAGACAATCGTTCATGAGGACTTATTGCTTCTCTCATCACGGTATTGCTTTTTTGTATTAGCGGTGTGACTAAAAACAGGAGGTGTAAGTAAGTCTCTTCATTCATCCTCAAATAATTGTGCCAGTCTTTTGGGGAAAATTTCAACTAGTTTAATAAATTTATGTGAGAGTATGACTTTCTTTTAAGAAGCCAATCCTTACACCACACACTACGTGATTTTCTTCTCTTTTTGCACAAAATGAGCCAGGCTAGCGCAAGCACTTCATCGTCTGCCATCGCGAATGACGTGTTTTTCGTCTGAGTTTCTAGCGGGAACTGACGATCGACGCAGATATCGTAGATATGTGGACGCACTACCTACGTTCGATAAACTGCGCAAATGAACTGCACAGTTCGTTTGCGCAGTTTTATCGTTGTCGTGTATACCGGCCATTACCTTCCTCAACGAATTCCGAAAGAAAATTGCTACAACCCAGTATTCATGGTAGTCTTTGATTGCTACTTATATTTTTTTCAGGGGGGCTATTCTCTTAGTTATTGAACCGCGATATAGCAACTCAATTGCACGAAAATTGTCGTTTTTGACAGTTTTGGTATTCTGCTCGCTATTTAGGTTCGATCGCTGTCCAGCGGCTTGCGATCGATAGTTTTTGACATAAACGTTATTCTGTAAACAAATGAGTTGCAATTGCAATGCTATTAATCTCTGTCACAGTATAAAGATGCAACAGTATGGAAACTAAGCCTCGTTGATTAGATAATTATCTATGCCCCATTGAAGCCATAGTTGTCACTTTTAATGTTTAAGGTATTTTTTTTAATAAAATATTCGTTGTTCTGCTATAGATATTAAATCTAGTTCATTCTAGTTACCAAATAAAATGTATGACACCTACGAAAACCATATAAAAGACACCCAGTACGATATAGTTCATAATAATATAATCTTTTGCAGCCGCCATCTAAGATTTGTATTATGTGTTCATCATCATCATAGCCGTAGGACGTCCACTGCCATGCCTCCCCCATGATTTTCCAAAAGGACCGGTTGGAACGGCCTGCATCCAACGTCGTCCTGCGACCTTCATCAGGTCGTCTGTTCACCGTGTCGGTGGACGACCTACGCTGCGCTTGCCGGTCCGTGGTCTCCACTCCAGAACCTTTCGGCCCCATCGGCCATCTATTCTGCGTTATGTTTTACAAATTTATTATGATTTATGATCGATCATACAAGAACACTATTACAGTTTTAAAACACATAGAAGTGTGACATTTCATATTTTAGATTATATAAAAAGGTTAAGATGTAGAAATAGTTTGTAACACTCACTATTGTCGTCGATGCGCATGTTTATGTCAGTGGGCCGTTTCGAACGATTAAAGGTAGTTTCCGTACTGTTCTCTATATATCTACTGTGCCTCTGTGTTGCTACAGTGGTACACATCTGTCTCAGAGTAAGTATCAAATAGAGTTGTCATAAGCGTATACCGGTAAGAGACAGAAATGCTACGAACCCAACCAATAGGGTAGTTGACACAATCAAAAATAAATTGCAATGTAATCAGTGCCGGATTTATATTTTTTATGAGTGTAGGCCACTTTATTTGCGCCGCCCCATGTACCTGTCTAAAATAATAATTTTCAATTGCGATCGAGAGGTCGTGAGTTCGATCCGAAATGGATGCATTTCACTATCGACGTGAACCTACTTCAGACTCCAGACACAAGCATATTTAGCTTAGTTGGAGGGGTTAATAAGACTACTAGTAATATGCAACCCAGATTGCTAGTAATCTTATAAAAAATCTTAGACAAAAAAAGAAATTTGTAGTAAGGAAGGCACTAAAGTTAAATAAACGAATTAGACCAGTCGAATTAGCGCAACAAAAGGCCTACCCTGGAAAAAAATTAAGTACCAATTTTCCTTCAGAATTCGGCGGGAAGGTCACTGGCAGTCTAAATTTTGTTTTACATGGTAATCGATCCGTTGCATCATTCGCCATAACGCCTTGATTTTAAGGGTACATTATTGTTTTCTGAATAACTTGTTTTTTTTTCAATTTCACACGAAAAATAGTTACACAAAAGTTGTTAAGAATTGAATTTCCTACAATTTAGATTCCTATCAATTTTTTTTCCTAAGCTCGCTGTTTTCCGAATTATAACCGAAAAAGGGGGCGAATTTTTCTTTGATTAACAACTCGTTAATTTTCAATATTATATGAAAAATTGCTATAGACAAAGTTGTTGAATTGATTAGAATTAGATAATAGATGATAGAATGATGAAGAATGAGACGACGAATGATAGTGTGAATTAAGTTTTCTACAATTTTGATACCTATTTATAAATTTATTCGTCGATTCGAAATTTTTCGATATATAGAGATACCCGAAAAGATGTAGGGATTTAATCATTGCATTATCACGTTTATTTTTTAATTTTACATGGAAAATAGTTAGGTACTACTTAATTACCCAAGTTGTTTGAAATTTAATTTCCTACTATTTTGGTTCTCATAATTTTTTTGGTAAGATCGATATTTTTCGATTTATATCTAATCAACGGTGAGGGTAAAATCTTATCATGATATTATAACTTTTATTGTCAATTTTACGTGAAAGGTACGTGGTTACAACAAAGTTGTTTAAAATATAATTTCCATCAAAATTGTAGAAAACTGAATTCTAAACAATTTGTATGTAACAATTTTTCATGTAAAATTTCAAATAAACGAGTTGGTTATCAAATAAAAATTCGCCCCCTATTTTGGTTTTAAATCGGAAAAATACCGATCTTAGAAAAAAATTGTGGGAATCTAAATTTTAGGAAATTCAATTCTTATCTACTTTTGTATATAATTTTTCGTGTGAAATTAAACTTAAACGAGTTATTCAATAAACTAAAATTGACCTTTAAAATCAAAATGGCGGATGACGCAACGGTCCGATTACCACGCAAAACAAAATTTGGACTACCAGTGACATTCCCCAACCAACCTACGATAACAGTAGGTACTTGGATTCATAATTTTCTATAGGGATTTAACGTATTAGTATAAAAAAAACCATGAGAAAACCAGTGAACTTGTTTGACTTTTATCCTCTGAAATTAGCCGCCCCTAGGACGCCGCCGCCCCTAGGCCGCGGCCTATACGGCCTATTGACAAATCCAGGACTGAATGTAACGCTAACTTAATAGTAGTTAGAGCAAACAACTCAATTAATTTAAAAAATAATAATATGCATTGGATTAACTTTATTTTGAATAAATACAATGTGTACAAAAGTTTCTAAAAGTCTGGTGACCAAAAACGGAAGTAGCTGCGGAAATGATGTCATAAGGGCAAAAACAAACGTGTAATATGATAGTGTCGTACCTTATCAACAGATTGAGAATCATGCAAGTGAAGCAAGCATCTAATATTATTGCTTTAAAACTAAATACATACTAGGTCAAAGGACAAACTGTCGATCAAGTTTATTATATTTTTTTTTATATTGATTAAATATACCAACGTTTACAATAATATTTAATAGTCAATTCGTTAATCTTGTTATCTCGGTTACACATTTATGGAATTAAGATTTTTTCTTTTTATGAATGAAAAAGGATCTTGGCAGACATACAGACGAACAGACGGGCAACAAAGTGATCCGATAAGGGTTGATTTGTCCTTTTGAGGTGGACAACCCTACAAAGAACAAATTATGCGGCTAAAATGTAGTTTTATTTATGTAGCTTCAAAAATATAAACTTTTTCAAGTAGGTTGTTAGAGTCTGCTCTAAGAAAGAAGTCAGTTATTTAACTGATGTTTTGTATGAGTCACGTGGATGCATTACTAAAACTTGCTAACACGATTGACGAAAAAAAGCAAAAATAATGTTTTATGAATTTATACACTTCACTTACCACCTGACACTCAACTGCACCATTGTGAACATTAACTTATAATAATCCACCACTATTACACGTCAAAACTTAAAAATCAACACAAAAGAACATAAATTATAATAGTCATTGTTGGCTTTTTCTCGCCATCTGCATGTTCAAACGAGCAAAACGAATTATAATCGCAACACTGTTTGTTTTTGCCTTAGTGACGTCATACGACGTATTGGCCGCCATTGAATAATGTATAAGCACCAATTTTAAAAGTTGAAATATAACATAGTTTTTTAGTTTAGAGTTCTTTAAAAAATATTGAAAAATATGCCAAGTGTGTATTTCGGTCTAGTCCTGATTAATTTAACGTACAATAAAAAGAAAGGTCAACTATCCTATTTCAAAAGTATTCATGATGCCTAGGAAAAACGTTACCTGGATTTATTTTACTTACCTACATAATTTGAGTGGTTAATGCTACAAAATTCGATTATTTTCTTGAGCTAATTTACGTATTATTTCGTATTTTATTTACATTGTTGCAATCATGCAAGTGTTGATATAATCAATATTTATTAACAAGGTAAAAAAAAGGTCAAAATTGTGGACTTACGAATAAAAAATTATATTTTCGTTTTTAACAAATCTTGTATTCGATAACAATACAAGACCGTTTTTTTACCGACCGTTGTATTGTAAACTCAGATTTCACTAGAATTACAAAAATCTTTTGCAAATGTTTGGCACACTTGCTAAGTGTATTATTACTACCGTGACAACTCTATTTTATGTATATACTTACTCTGAGACATCGGTAGTTGTTGATTTTTTTTTTTGAGACAAGACGATGTAGATTATTTCGTCTGTATTCGATGTTTCATAAAATTATTAAAAAGATGGTGGGACAAAGCCCAATAATAATGGTTATCGTTTATTTTGTTTAATTTTTCTACTTTTGTGTTTTTGTGGTGTTGGCTTATAGTAGTGATGGATTATTAACCGTTAAATGTTCGTAATGGTGCACGAATGTAGGCAAAGTGACTAGAATTATGAGGCGATGGTAATTGGTCTTGGTAATGGAACCACTTCGTTACTAGAACGTAACTTAAAGAGGACAGTGACTTGACGAAGGACTTATTTGTGTAACTGTGACTTGACTCTGACAACTTGAACAACGAACTATGGAGTGGGCTATGCTCGGGGTTTCTCTACGTGATCGAATCAGAAATGAGGAGATCCGTAGACGAACTAAATTCACCGACATAGCCCAGAAGAGTAGCCAGTTAAAGTGGCAAAGGGCAGGCCACATAGCACGCAGAACAGATGGCCGATGGGGCCGAAAGGTTCTGGAGTGGAGACCACGGACCGGCAAGCGCAGCGTAGGTCGTCCACCGACACGGTGGACAGACGACCTGATGAAGGTCGCAGGACGACGTTGGATGCAGGCCGCTTCCAACCGGTCCTTTTGGAAAATCATGGGGGAGGCATATGTTCAGCAGTGTACGTCCTATGGCTGAGATGATGATGATGATGAACGTTTATAAGTAAGGCCGTTAATATTTATAATAATAGGTCTTTACAATGAAATGGGAGATTCTATAACCAGCATTTTCAGATAAATCTGAATGAATCTGTCGATTGGCGCGCAATTCCCAATTCAAATAAATTTTATTCGAAAGCCGTGTTATTGCATTTTAGATAGTCTTTTGTTTTCGTGAATTGTGGTTGTTTTTTGGCGCCATGGATAAACTCATAATTCGTTCAATTTTCAAATATTATAGCCCAGCCGAATTAGTATTTAACCTGGGTGGCTATTCTCTTAGCTACTGAGCAATTGCCACACTGATGCAACGCTTCTGCGATTGTACTGCTTCTAATGTCAAATTCGGTATTCTGTTATATGTTGCTCTCAATTGCAAATGCGTCGCTATTGTATGGCCCATAGATTAATCAGACTATATATATAGCCGTGCTACGGCTTGCGAATGTTGCCACTTAAATAAGATTGAAAACTTGTAACAATTAAGCATCATTCTAAACATCAATACAATGGTTTAAAAGCAAAAATACATTAAATAATTATTTTGCTATCAAAACGCATATGCAGCACAACTGAGTCTCCCAGACAGGGCATTTCAGGTTGAATTACCCATATTTGACATTGGCTTATATAATGTTACATTCTATTTACAGGTGGACTTATCTGCTGTGGCAGTCTCTAGCTCATTTCCTGAACCGAGGCACATTAGACACATTCTGGGCCGAAATAAAATGGACGGTGGTTATATTTCAAAATGCGGCTGTTTTAGAGGTAATATTTGTTTGTACCTACATTATATGTGTTCAGTCAGCCAATAAGTATGTATATATTATTTATTATTTAATCTGTTAGTGTTAGTTATACTGTGTTGCCTGGTGTTACTGTGGTAATCAGATATTTGCTTGAGTTTATCTTGGTGGATACCAGTATATATCTAAGTGATACGTTTTCTACCATGAATTAAGGGTCTTATTTTCACGGGCGGCATGTTGGACTCTGAGCGTAACGGGGGCTCGAGGGTTAATAAGCGAGGGAGGTAGATTCCTGAGTGAAACGAGGGGGGTGAATTCTCTACTTTTCATACCTACTGCGTGAGAATAAAACTAGGGGCTTTATAAAAAAGCATTTATTAAAAAGTAAAATAAATTAAACGAAGAAATTGATTGAAAAATGGCGGCTCTATGTCACTTTTGACAACTCCAGTAAGCAGAAATGTTAATAAGATGATGACTAACAAAAGTAAGCCGCCATCTTATTATATTTCAATCAAAATTTGGTAGCAAGTGAGCTACATATAAGCTTTAAAGTTCGATTTTCAAATAAAGTCTCTTCATAATGCCCGTATCTACTCCGTACTAAGAGTTTTCCTACAAATAACGTAAAATTCCAAATGACTTAATCCCTTGGGAGTTACCTCCCTGGGGATGTAATGGCTTGCTTTCCGTCGAGATTGCGTGATATGTAATTGGACAGTGTCGAGAAGGTGTTATGAAAAAGTACATTTTCATCTAATTATATAAAATGAACCCATATTTCTCCTGCCTGGTCACGCTATAACTTGAGTAAGGATTTACCGATTTCATTCATCTGTTTTTTAATGTTTTCTAATATAATTTCGTTTGACATTAAAAAAAAACAAGGAAAGTTGAGAGCTTATGGCGAGGCTGAAAGCCGAGCCTACTACGCGAACGAAGGCGCGGGCATTCGCTAGTCTATATTCGAAAAAAAATCACAAGTTCCATTTATTGGTAAAATATTTTTTCGCCATTTTTAGTGACCCTTTTCTACTTTTTTCATTCACCGTCAATGATTATATAATTAAGAAATATTTTTTTAGTTTTTGGAGTGTAACTTATAAATTGCTTGATCAAATTTGATGAAATTTAAATGGGACTACCTTGTATACTCTACCAAACAAAAAAAAGAATTTTAATGTCAGACGCCATTGACCAACTAGGCCACCGAGGTTCTGGTCCGAGCATAGAATTTTAAAGAGTCTCAAATAGAGAGTTAAAATTCGATGCTCGGACCAGAACCTCGGTGGCCTAGTTGGTCAATGGCGTCTGACACGGAGAGTCAGAAGACGCGGGTTCGAATCCCGTCCGAGGATGGAATTTTTCTCTATATATTTCAATGTTTGAGATCGCTAAAGCAGGCGTTAGTGCTTTAAAAAGTAATACTATAACAATCAATATCGGGTTCGATTCGTGAACTAAATGCACGTTTTTTAAAAATCTATAATATTTTTGTGCTTTTTATGTCTATAAATAATAAAATCGATGATAAATGGTTCCTAAGGAGAGATCTATGTACCTATGTCATCAAGTTTCATGTCGGTGACTTACTGTATAAAGCCTTTGTCATACATAGCTTATAACAGACCACTGATATATATGTAGCTATATATCTGTGGTCTGTTAAGCTATGTATGCTTAAAAACGGGTGCTAGTAAACAAACAGCTAGTGGGATTGAATATCTTGAAATTTGCAAGCGATAGCGCATCCTCGTTGCAACGAAATGTGCTGTCACGCTTCGTGTAGCGGCTGACGTGACAAGGCAAAATCACTAAAATGCTAGTGACGTAGCGGCAACTAAATTATTCGGGTTTTAATGTCGGTATTTTAAAATAAATTAGCCTTAGTTACAAATTAGTTATAAAATTAGAAGTTTAATTTATTGCTAGCTTTGTGACGTCTATTAATAATTACTGGTCACTGACTTATAATGTGGAAATAATTCAAACAATAAAAGCAGTGCTCTCAAAAGTGAACCGTATATGCTATGGTTCGACCTCTAAGGCGGTGTTTACGTCGGTTTTCATGAATTTGATTAATCAAAGAATACACGCCGAGCACCGAGTTCAAAATCAAATTTTGGAATTTGTCTATAAAAGATTTTCAACTCTTCACAAAAGATAGCATTTTAATCCGTTTTTCATTAATGATGCAGTAATAGCATTGTATGCTAATGATACTGCTAAGGTGACCGAGTTGTCAATGTTGGGTTAACATTTAGGAATTTTAAGTTTGTATAATATTATGTATACCACAGACTTTCGTCCCACTTTCGTCACACACACAACTCCACAACTGCAGGCAGGTGTTAATAAAACTGTTGTATAGAACAATAACACATGGTAACACCATATGTACTTAATTAGAAACACGTATTTTAAAGTACCTATTTAGTCAAAGGTAACTAACTACATGTTTAACCCGTCGCGTGTCGAGCGTACATCATGTGTACGTACAAAACAGTGCTAAGTCATGACGCGCGTACACCTACGGCCTTATTAATAAACTTGGCTTACACCCGGAGTAGTTAAAACATCTACACTTGGGTGCAAAAAATTAGCACATGTAAAAATTTTCATCAAATTTTCAAAAAACAAAAAAAACATGTTTGTTTTTATTTTTTTTGGTATCTAATGTTAAAGTTTATTTCAAAACCTATCCAGCGGTACCTTTTTTGTCCTTATACCGCGTCTACTTAGTGAGTTTTGGGTAAATGTCTGAAGTACCTGTTTTTTGTGTATTTATACCATAAAAGTTAGGGGTTGAAATTAAATTAAAAACATGAAAATCAGCATAAACACTTTTTTATTAATAAGGTGTGTTCCCTCCCCTAGCCCGAATGACTGCTTCCTTGCGTTTTTTCATTGACTGAACTAAAGTTTTTATAAAATCTTGCGGTATGGCCTCCCATTCTTCTTCAATCGCATGTTGCAGCTCCTGGAGACTCGTTGGGGCAGTGTCTCTGGCCCGAACTCGTTTTTTTAGCTCGTCCCATAAATGTTCAATCGGATTGAGGTCCGGGCTGCGAGCTGGCCACTCCATGACAGGCACCGCAACCTCTTCAAGGTACTGGTACACAATACGAGCCATATGCGGTCTTGCATTATCTGGCATGAAGATGAAGTTTTCTCCGATGTATCCCGCAAATGGTACAACGTGGTCCTGGAGTACTTCCTCAATGTACCTTTGAGAAGTGAATCCCCTTGATCGGCGGCCAGGATTCGCTCCGGAGATGAAAACAAGATCAGTCTTTGCCTCCAGTGATATGCCTCCCCAGAACATGCATGATCCACCGCCGTAAGAGACTCGTTCTTCGATGCAGCATTGTTGAAATCGCTCGCCTGGCCTTCGGTAGACTCTTCCTCTTCCATCGTTGCCATGTAGGCACATCCTGCACTCGTCAGAGAACAGGACTGCGCATCATTGGTCTTCAGTCCATTCCAAATGCTCTCGAGCGAATTGAAGGCGGGTTTGTCGGTGGGCTGGGGTCAGTTTCGGTCCATTTGCTGGTCTGTGCGCAGTCAGATTCCCTTCCCGTAGTCGTTATCAATTTTTCGCTTGCAGTAAATGTCACGCGTGAAAGCAAGACAAAGCATGTTACGCCTAATATAGGTTTACGCAACGTTTATTAATAAAGTCCCTAATGTATACACATTTTTATACCTCTGGTTTGTAACTAATTTTATCAGATCAAATGCACTCCACCGGTATTAACTTGCTTTTAGTTGGTCAAACTATTCAAGTGTAGTATTTTTTATCTGAAATTGTATGCATAGTTTGGGAAAACAACCGAAAGAAGTAGACACTGTATAACGGGTATAGGTTTTATATTACTAGCCTCCACAGACTCCACGGTCCGTGCCATTTTTTAGGTTTTTTTTTTTTCAAATTTAACGAGTCTAAATACAATTAAAAAAGAGACAACAATGTATACTTAATTAGAGGACATAGGATTTTTGTGTTAAACTACTTAATTAAGGGCTATATCGTTTCTAAGTTTGCATCAGCGTTCAGAGCAGACCGGTCTCCGCAGCCAGCACCCGTTCACGAGTTGACGCATGTGGCAGCCATCGCCTTCCTCAACCATATTTGAGGTAAGATGGCGACCCGCCACACGCCGCCACTGCTTGCCGACACCTTTTCGTGAGCGTGTCTGCTCTGTATGCTCATACTTACTCCTTGTCAAATAAAGCTTAACTTAAATAATTACTAATATTAACTTATTCACTTAGGTGCCCGTATCGCACTGAAGCAGGGCTTCAATTACTACTCCGTTTCGATCCTTGATTGCCATTTTGAGGTTGTATTCAAATATGGTTTTGGTGTTTGCAACCATCGCTTTCCTCACGAATCACCCAATGGCATCATCATCATCATCATCATCATCATCGGCGTAATAAATGAAGCTCCCGGTATGTCGGGAAACTGCAACGACGGCGTGCGGGACGCTCTCGTGCAGCTTCATTTATAGCTACGAGTATATATATTTTATTTTGGGTATAGGTTTAACTATTATCTAATTTGTGCGTTGTGATTAATCATGCACAAATGAGACTAACACTAAGAACTACTCCTCCCTCTAAAACCTACTACCACCTAGTAGCAGGTCTTAGTAACTAAATATTCATATTGGCAATGCATAATCACCATTGTAAATTAAAGATAATTTTTGATAAAAGGTATTATTTATTGATACGTTTGATTATCAAAGTCCTATCATTACTTGAATAGATAAATATTTAGAGTTTCTTGTTGAAATAAGTGACCCAAAGTTTCTTCATGTGGTCCAGTTCATTACTACGCTAACAGCGCTTCGAGCAGGGACAACCAGTGATAGACGTCACCACTATTTACTTAGGTATTCTTTATGTTCTTTATAATGTATCAAGAAATTTCTTTGGTCAAGTATTAAAATTATTGATGCGATTAATTTCAGGTGCTTCATGCGGCTATAGGCCTGGTACCATCGGGTGCGTTGCTGGTACTAATGCAAGTGTACTCTAGAGTGTTTCTGGTCTGCGGCTCGTTGCTCCTCACCACAGGGGCCACTGGCAGCCCCGGGCTACCACTCTGCATCTTAGCCTGGTCCATCACAGAGATAATTAGATATGCATACTATGCCCTCAATCTTTTGAGTTCCGTACCTCAAACGCTACTCTTCCTAAGGTGAGATAATTTCAATAAAGTATAATATTTTCTTACGTTTCTGGTATATTTGTAAATCATATGATTTGTATACGCGGTCTCTGCGCTGACTCTCAGAGTAAGACGGAATTACTCTGTGATATAATCGCGACGCGCAGAATCGCACTTTTCCGAAAGAAAAGAATAACAAATAGTATTCATTGCTCACCGAGGGGATAACGTGACCGATTACGGACGAACGAACTGCGATTGGGACTCGCACTACCTTTTGGTAACGAACGGTTTGGTCGGGCAGACGATGGAGCCAAAACAAACGTAAAAAGCACTAGTGCGGACGCCACAATATAATGCGTCTGCAACATCAATACATGCGAGATATCGCAAATATCGGCAGGAAAGGAAATCAATATTTTTTGTGGATTAAACGTGGCATCAAAGCTGAGAGCTAAAGGGTGGGTGAAAAATGTCTATGACTTATATTATAGAGCATAAAAAAGCAACAAAAAATTATTCCATCACATTTTTCGTATCTCGACGGAGAGCCGAGTTATTGTAAAAAAAAACTGAATGAAACGCATTTTCCAAGATGGTGGAAAATTCAACCAAGAAATCTTAGTCGAGTTTTTCAAGTTATGCTTTGCTGGGCTAGGGTTCACATTCTTTTCCAAATGTATATAGTGACTGGACTATATAAAAAGATCGGTAAGCGCCTCCAGTTAATATCCGTACACGCTTTGTTGTGTAATTTTTAATTTCACAACCTTTATTGGTTCCACCTTGCATGCTAGTTAAAAAGTATGCTTAAAGTAACCATGAACCAAGAAATCGGCTGGATTTCTTTCTATAAAAGATACCTTATCATCAAAGAATTCAATTAATCTTGTGTGCCTTTTTTACTCTTACATAAACCTAAGTCACTGAGCTTTCAAATATATAGATCAATAAATTCAGTTAAATAAAACAAAAGAGAGCTATCTGCGAATGCCTGTTTCAATTGTTAATATTTTTTTATTATTATATGTATTTTATTTTACTTTTGCCCAATGCATTTTTATTTTATTTTTTCTGCGCACTCAGCATGTTTACAATGGATTTTCAAGCACTTTTTCCGCCTGCATTATTGTTCAACTGTTCTAATGAATTACATTATTCCACATTTTTTAAAACATCTTTACTTTCTATGCAGGTGTTGTATTATAGTATACATTAAATGAGTTATCTCTGGGTGAAAATAAATGCTGCCCTCGTATAAGTCGATAGTCGTAAATCGATATATCGCTAGGTCTTAGTTCCACCGTTATACTATTGTCAATTATTATTAAGATTTTGCTAACTAAATCCTTTCTGGCTTCTTTTTACAGGTACTCAACATTCCTGATCCTCTACCCTGTAGGAATAACCGGAGAGCTACTGTGTATGTACCATTCCCTTGATGAAATCTACGAGAATCAACTCCTCACATATGCGATGCCAAATGCGTGGAACGCAGCATTCAACTATTATTACTTCTTAATATTCTACATGTTCCTGTACATTCCATTATTCCCAGTCTTATTCGGGCATATGCTTGCTCAAAGAAAAAAAATGCTCGGTGGAGATGATAAGAAAGCAAAATAATTTGTCAGCGCAAACTCAAGCATTGGAGATTATTTTAATACTTTGCCTCAAATCATTGCTACTAAGTGCTATTGGTGGAAAGGGTCAATTTATTATAATATATTTGTATAATGTATGTAAAGCTTACTGTTAGATTATAGTTAATTATACTTAGAGATGTACCATTCGGTATAGCAATATTAATATATTTACATTTATTTCTTTTGCAAAGAAAGTTCTATATCTACATAATTATTCCTATGTATAAATATTTATTTTTAAATAAGTACAACCATAATACTATCAAAGGAAATGTATCATACATTGATAATTTAGGAGGGCCGTTAGTATTAGGATTCCTGGTGTTACAGCTTCTACGATTCCTAGCTCTGGACTCACATTATCAAAATAAATACATGTTTATAATTATACAGTGTGTAACAATAAGGTGTAGTTAATACTAAAACCACACACGCAAAAGCTTGCATATAATTGGGACCTGACTGCTGCGTCCCAGGAAGTAGTACATATTCCGAGTTAAGAGTAACCAAAGTTTTTCAATCTCAAGCATGTTCATCCCTGAAAAAAGTAGCTGAAAAACGGCAATGACCAGAAAGTAGACTATGTAAACAAGGGGCTAAAGCGCGGGGCCCGCGCTGGGCTGCAGTGAAAAAGATGAATTAATATAGGTGGCGTGAGGATTGCAGAGCGTATTGACACCAATGAACTCCCAAAATAGGCACGGCTGTGCAAAAATTAAGGCGGGTGTTTTTTTATTGTATGAATAAAATTATAAGGCATTTAAATTTTTATACGTTTCCCACGTGTACCCTGACTAGGTGCATATGAACACCTTTCAGTGTTACTACACCTTTTTGTTGCACGCTGTTAGATGAGTTTACGCTGTATAATTTAATCATATAACAAGTTAAAAAGAAAGATAATATAAATAATAAGAATCAAAAGAGGGTTGAAAGCGTTATCCGATTCACACAATACACAAGTCTTAACCACAAATTATCAATTGTCGTTTTACCTTCGTAATATCATATAAAATATAAGAATTTGTAATGGGCGTATACAGGTTGGGTCATTTAGAATGGTCAGTATGGGCAAGTTTGAAACAATGAGACATACAAAGATTATTTCTTAGGAACCCTTTCATAGATTTTAGTGACAAGAAAACTGAATTCATAGATTAAAAAAATACACGTACTCAGTTAAGGAATCGAACCCATCGTATTGAAGAAAAAACTTACATTTAATCTATTTCAATATCGACCGTGTAAGTCATAAGAAGTAAATGTTGCTATGAAACTAGTTTCAGACTTGCCCATACTGATCGTGCTAAAGGCTATTCTCCGTATATTGATTTATATATATTCTATTATAGGATATTATAATCATCGGGGACAATTTTCGAAAAAATCACACTACTTTCAATTAGCTATCAACTAATAGTATTGTTGTGACTTTTTTAAAGCTTAATATAGCTAGGTTGGCCAATGCGGGCGTTCCCCGTTCATTCGATCGGTAGACCGACCAATCGGGCAGTGGAATTATATTATCGTTTGGTCAACGGAACCTCGGTTCATATTGTACATTTATAGTGTTCTAAATATTACGTCGGTGTAAATTTTCCTAGTGGTTCTACTGATCGAACTAGACATCGAGTTATATGCATTTGTATGTTAGGATATGCACATGAATAAACATCGATAATTGCAGCGTTTATGCATTTCGGTATCACTCGTGAGGAATCGGACGGTGCGGGACCGAAACCCGGGCCTACCGCTGGAGTGAGATGGTGAATGCTAGCGCGACTCCATCATGCTCTATCTTCATCTTAGCGGGAGAACGCCTTACGGGGGCTGCAAAAGAGGTAAAGAATTTTATTTTTTAATATAACATTTTTATAGTGCATAATTTGTGCAAAATTGAGACTTTAATGCATATTTTGAAATTTTGTTAGTGCATATAATCCGATGTCTCAATAACTGTTATTTGAAATTAGTCCCCAACGTAACGCGGATTTTCTACGCACTATCCACGCTCTTTGAGAACAAAATTAAACATTATGTCGGTGCAATAACGTTTTGAACAAAAAGTATTCAAAGGACATTCTGCGTTGGCTCTTATACGCCTTAGCTTTAGAACTGCTGTAACATTTTAACGAGTAAGACTGTTAGTAGATACTTACAATAAATTGTTTAGATCGCTAGTCCTCATAGCGTTTACTCGTATATCAAAATATAAATTATTATGTAGTCATAATGTGGTCTTGCCCTTTACTTCTGTCGACGTATAGTTTATTTTGGTAACAATAAGTATATATTTGGTAAAAGGGAGCAATTGTTAATTTATTTTTGTTCGATTGGTGTGGGTTATGAAATCTCGAATATAACGTTTTTATAAAAATAGTTGTCGGTTATTATTTTTCCCAAATGTCTAGTATAATGGCTTCAATTCGATTTGTTGATGAAATATAATTTTCCCATGTTATACTAACATTATATATAAGTACATGATATATTATTTTTTTACTACTTACTTATATAAATTAAATGCAGTTTGTTATGCTAGTAGTCTTTATTGGCGCGTAAATATTAACTCGCCAAAAGTTCGTATTTGGTTAAACGGTATTGGAATTGTTAGATACTCATAAAATACAAATAAACATTTATTTTCAGATTTAGAAATATAATTATCGGTATAAAAATGTATAATACAGGTAAGTAACATAATACTAATGAACTCGGTTCAAAATAAACTATAATAATAATTTAATTAATTCATGCGTTAATTTGCGCGGAAATTCTAATAAAATGATATGAAACTGTGCCATCAAATTGGTTTATGCATAATAATAATGCCTATTTCATGTTGTTTTGACGAATATGGAATGAAATGAAATGAACCAAATTTAGACAATAACACACATCATGTATTATTATTAAACAATTCGATAGTAATGTTAGGATCAAATTGGATATCACCCTGTATATAAATAGAATAGCAAAAGGCACTCAAGGACAGCTAACGAAAACACACCTTGAGACCACTTTGGTGCCGAAGGTATCTTCATTCTGATTTTTTTAAATGTCCATGGACAAATAGCACCGACTTTATTCATACAAAATATATATTTGGTAAACTAGGACAGCTACCGAAACACTACACCTTAGGACCACTTTGGTGCCGAAGGTATCTTTCTTTTGAATTTTTTAAATAGGCATGTTGGACAAATATCACCTACTTTATTCATACAAAATATATATTTGGTAAACTAGAAGGACAGCTACCGAAACAGACCACACCTTGGAACCACTTTGGTGCCGAAGGTATCTTCATTCTGATTTTTTTAAATGTCCATGGACAAATAGCACCGACTTTATTCATACAAAATATATATTTGGTAAACTAGGACAGCTACCGAAACACTACACCTTAGGACCACTTTGGTGCCGAAGGTATCTTTCTTTTGAATTTTTTAAATAGGCATGTTGGACAAATATCACCTACTTTATTCATACAAAATATATATTTGGTAAACTAGAAGGACAGCTACCGAAACAGACCACACCTTGGAACCACTTTGGTGCCGAAGGTATCTTCATTCTGATTTTTTTAAATGTCCATGGACAAATAGCACCGACTTTATTCATACAAAATATATATTTGGTAAACTAGGACAGCTACCGAAACACTACACCTTAGGACCACTTTGGTGCCGAAGGTATCGTTCTTTTGAATTTTTTAAATGTCCATGGACAAATAGCACCGACTTTATTCATACAAAATATATATTTGGTAAACTAGGACAGCTACCGAAACACACTACACCTTAGGACCACTTTGGTGCCGAAGGTATCTTTCTTTTGAATTTTTTAAATGGGCATGTTGGACAAATATCACCTACTTTATTCATACAAAATATATATTTGGTAAACTAGAAGGACAGCTACCGAAACAGACCACACCTTGGAACCACTTTGGTGACAAAGGTAACTACATTCTGATTTTTTTAAATGTCCATGGACAAATAGCAACGACTTTATTCATACAAAATATATATTTGGTAAACTAGAAAACGCGTTTATTGACTCAGATGGTTTCACAAACCTATATCGAATTAACGCCAGTATTTCTTTGTTTTAAATTGTAGGTACAGGTACGTGTACAGTATTACTATATATTCCATTCATTGTGTCGACAATCAGTGATTGAATTTAGTCAAATTTAGTTAA
Organism: Selenia dentaria; assembly: GCA_917880725.1. Classification (NCBI taxonomy): domain Eukaryota; kingdom Metazoa; phylum Arthropoda; class Insecta; order Lepidoptera; family Geometridae; genus Selenia; species Selenia dentaria. The sequence goes on from OU862879.1 coordinate 23,865,242, forward strand.
AATGGCGACCGGATAAAGTGCTTGTGTAATTGAACAAATCGATTTTGAATACCTAGACCAGATTTATTAATGTAAAAAGGTAAGTACCTACATACATCGCCGCGAGTATTACCAAATATTCGTATATAAATGAAATCTGTACAATTAAACACATAATAAAAATGTTACTGAACCAAATCTGTATTATTAGGATCTTGAATATTATGATATATTTATGAAAATGATAATGGAGGTGTAGTTTGTATTAATTATATAATAATAAATGTAAATTATAGGTACACATAATACAGCTGTTACTGAGCCAAGCCCGCGTTATCAGAATCATGAATATTATAATCTATATTTTTAAAATGATAATGGAGGTGTTTAAATTATTTTTAGAGCACTAACACCTGCTTAGCGAGACCAAACATTGCTATTTTAGTGAGAGAAAAAAATAGTTCCCATTTGACGGTTAAAACCAAATAGTGAGTTAAAAAGTGATCGGACGGTAAACCTCGGTGGCGTAGTGGCCATGGCGTCTGAGAACCGTCCGTGAGAATCCCGTCCGAAGATGTGAATTTTTCTCTCGAAAATGTTTGGTCTAATGTTGTTATATGCAAAGTTTAAGTAGGAATTATAAAAGCATGTTAACGTTCTTACTTTATGTTAAAGCCCGAGCAGTTAGAACTTGCAGGTTCTGAATTATAGAGGTTTAAAATTATTAAAACTCATTGTCATTATTATAATAACACGGATTATATATGAATTTAAGGATCTTCGCTTTCAACTACTTAGGTAGGGAAGCTTTCTTATGAATGTTGAATGTGGCGCGCTCGTAATCGTTGCGCCCCGCCCCGCATTCGACTCCTGATTTACACACAATTTGTATTAGTAAAAAATGCCGATAGTCGTGAAAACTAAGTACTTAATTAAGCGTGCGGTGACGATGTCGCGAGTTTCCCGCTTTTTGTTCACCCAAAAAGTGCTCAACGCGCTTATAGCGTTCGGTGACTATGACGCGAGTTCCATGATTTTTGTTCACCCTGAAAGTGCTCAACGCTCCTAAAGCGTTCGGTGACGATGTCGCGAAATTCACGCTTTTTGTTCACCCAGAAAGGGCTCAACGCGCCTAAAGCGTTCGGTGACTATGACGCGAGTTCTATGATTTTTGTTTACCCAAAAAGGGCTCAACGAGCATAAAGAAGTTTTCACTTCAAAAATGCGGGGCACTCTTTGGGGAAACTAATATTATATGCTCTTTGTTTGGGGACTGCCGATAGAAGTAAAAACTAAGTAGGTATTCGAATTATTTTTGAAACACGATCAACAACAATAGGTACCTACTCCATAAATTAAACTCGTAGTTTCCATGAGGAAACCATTATCGCGCCTAAATAGTTTTCACTTCAATACTATATCTATGACGAAGCGTTCGGTGACGGTGACGATGACGCGAGTTCCTTGATTTTTGTTCACCCAAAAAGTGCTAAACGCGCCCAAAGAAGTTTTCACTTCAAAAATATAGAAGCTCTCAGCGATTATTTTTTATATGTTAATCAGTGACAAGACGAGTAAGTAGCTCGCCTGATGTTAAGCGTCACGTTTGCCCATGACAGAGCAGTACCATTCAGAATTTTAAAGTACAAGAGTTCAAAACCCTTCATGGCAAGGCACTGCGCTGCTCACCCTAAGATACGTATAAGATGTTATTAAGTGCCCTGTAATTTCGCTGGAAATATTGCCTTTCAACGATTACTGTTTCGTTGAAAGGCAATATATGTTTGCACATTCCTGCATCACGGTTGAATAACTGGCAAATGTGTGGTACTTCCCCGGCGGAAAAGTCCTAACTACATATTGTATTGTACTAAGTAGTTACGTTGTAGCAAGAACTAAGCCTAAGGTTTAACGCACACTAATCAACCCGGCACCGTATCAGTAGTGCCTGGCCCGCCTAGTAGTCTTTGTATGAAACTCCTGTCGGCACAGGCTCGGCGTTGACTGCGCGTCGGGCAGAAAACAAGGCGAGGTGGTGAGGGCACGTTGCTGCCGGGTTGATTGGTGTGCGTTAACTTTTATACGTACGTTGTCAAATCTACCGAACTACAATCTATTCGGGCTTCGACTATCTGCGTTTATCTGTATGATTGATATTGATATAACTTTATTATGTTAGTAAAAGATACTTAAATAAACAGCTACCTTTTGCGCAAAACATATTAATTATGATCTTTATCTGCTATTGGTACCCAATCGGCATTGATTTGTAGCGATTGTATATCTTATGTTAATCACCGATAGTAATAGGGATTTGATTATTGTTATCTGTTCGCTGGGGGATCGTATAAAATTTAAATGTATGTATGAAACATATCAAAGTTGATCCAGGGCTGTAAGTGGAACGATGAAAACCTATACAGCGATTGTGATATCCGTGCTGGTGGCGGCGGTGGCAGCCAACCCCGTCCTGGAGGAGACAGAGTTACTTCCTCAATTATTGGATAATTCGTAAGTAGTTCAGAAGGATAAGTTTGGTGTAAAAAAATTGCATGTAGGTTTAATTATATTTTTCATATGTTTCTTTAGGAACAAAAGACTGTTTAGTCTCGTAAACAAAGGGGAGGATCTTTGCATCGGCATCCGAGTGATAGATACGACTTGGGTACAGATTTAAATAGCCCAGTCGAATAACTCAAAAAAGGGGCAAACCCGAAAAAAAAATATAAGTAGCAATTTTCCATCGGAGTTCGTTAGGGAAGGTCACTGGCAGCCAAAATTTAGTATTGCGTAGTAAAACCCCATCTACTCGTATCAACCAAACCAAACCAAACCAATTTCAGTGACCGGTTCAAATATTATTTGAATATTTGTGATACTGTAGTGAAGATTGTATTTTAGACAGAACCACGGAATAAATAGGTAATAATAGTGCGTACAGAACCTTCGTTTGTGTTTTTCGCCAAACTGATGACGTCCTTATTGTTTTCGATAACGAATACCTCTAGCGACTTTCTACGTGCGCTCTCGTATTATATTCATGCATGTAATGTTAGTGACATCAAAATTTATTATCAAAATTAATAATTAAAGTTACATGTGCCGCAGTAGAGCTACCGTGCACCGCAGGCGCTACGAGAATAAGTCGAGACAGTAAATCGCGTAATTTAAAATTTGTACGACTTGTAGCTACTAATTAACCCACTATTTGGACGTGTTCGATGCAAGCTCTGCTCTATGATTATAATTATAGGGCAGAACTTGCATCGAATTATTAAACATATCCACATCGCATGCATTGAGTCGTTTATGCACTTCCTTGTGGACATCAAGCTTTTAGAATAATGTTGAGTAAACAAATTAAATGTGTGAGTTTAGCTGTTAATATTTATTGGATATGTGTTACAAAATATAATTTTATTTTAATGGATTTATAAAAATGATATGGCGAGTAATAATAATTTAGAAATAGTTAAGTTCTCAAGTAAGTGACTTTGTATGTGTCTTATTGAGAATGAATCAGAGGCTGTCCGGCACCCGTACAACCCTTCTGATTCCGAAAAGATACAAGAAAACATTTTTCAGTATCGTATCCCGTACAACTTAGGTATATGACCACACCACATCGGTTAGATCTCTATAAGTATATGGAGTGCCCACATCTTGAGAAGGTAGGCGAGTTGAGAGTGGCGCGGTAGTGTTCTATCCATCTAGCTATAGCTAGAATATAGAGATCTTACCCGTAGTATCACTACATTAACCCACTGGGGGGTTAACGGTTATTTTTCCCCGTATTCCCACTCCACTAGAAGTAGATCTTTTATTATTTAATCGACAGTTTCAGTGGGTCCTGTTAATTTCAGTTAAACGCGTTTATAGCAGTGGAATTTAATTTGGTTTGGTTTGGCTTTTTAAGGACAGAACCAAACACACAAAAACAAAAATAAAATACATAAGTACCTACCTATCTCCTTGATCTGTGCCGGCTTATATTAATAAGACAGCTAATACAGATATATTTAAAATCTATTTCGTTTTGTGTATATGGTTCGGCTTAAAATTTATTCGACTTATGCGTAAATCCTATCACACACGACTAAGATAATATATATTATAGCGTCGAATGTAAAAGTTATGTTAACCACACGGCGCAGATACTATAATATATAGCATTACGTACTTTTTTTATTTATTAGCGTACATTCTATCCGAGTCCGTCTCGGGAGCCGCACGTCTCGATCGTTCACACTGTAATATACAGAGTGTTCATATTTTTTATTTTGCGATGATTCGTATTTTGTTGCTAGACCTGTTAGACAGTTCCTCATATGATGATTGGGACAGTGAATAAGATATAACTGTCATACTAGCTAAAAATAAAAAAACGAAAAATCTTGATATAGATCTAGAGTAGTGAATTTAAACTTTACAATGACCTTTCAGAAAAAACAGCTTTTTCTTGCACTTTCTAATGGTTATTTGCACGAAACCTACCAGTTTTTAATTGTGAAAAGGCTGGACCTATTTTGATGGGGTTTATACTGAAAGCATTAATTAAAGGGCCACGCGAACGAAGTCGCGGCTGCAGCTAGTCTAATAATATAACATAGCCTTATTTCATCAAGAATACAAACATCGATTTAGTAGTTACCTAGTTTGGTTGATCTATACGTAGTACCTACCTACAATCTAGAAAAACCTATGGAGGTTAGGCCCATATAACATTTTTTTAAATTCTACTAAGATAAAATTGTCATACCGCTAGTTCGGTTAGTAGATAGAAAGTCTCACTTTTTCGATGATTTCCTTTGTTTGACACATTCGCGTTAGCCAGACGTTAGTTTCATTTTTATTTACAAAAAATATTTCTACAGGTTCGAAACAAAATAGGTAGGTACATAAGATGTGAAGCTTTATTAGTTTTTATTGTGAAAATATAAACTTGTTCGGTAACTGAAGACCAGACGTCCATTTACTGCAACGGTTTTGTCAACATTCTGTATTTGATCTTAAGATCAGTATCAGACATGATCTTAAGATGTCTTCATGATCTGCAGTAGTCTTAGCGTATGTTAACATGCCGTTCGAATATCGGTGGCATCTTAAGCTACTCTAAGGTAAACTATTATAGTATATTCACCGTGTGTGGTCGCTCATTGAATTATATGGTGAGCAGTGACGTAGCTATAGCCGTCACATGGGGGGGTCCGCAAGTAAAAACTAAAAATCTAAACGCTCAAATCATACTCATTACATGAAATGGGTACATACTAATTAAACTGCACATAAACAATAGTTATTTACCTATAAGTACATTAAAATACAATTTTAAGAAATGTTAGTTATGTAGCGGGCATAAATCTTTTTATAGCTATACTAGCGAATGCCCGCGATTTCGTTCGCGTAGTAGGCTCGGCCTTCGGCCTCGCCATAACCTCACTTCTATTCTTAATATTTTTTTAATGTAAGAACCATCTGTGAAGTATTAGAAAACATTTAAAAAAAAAGGAATGAAATCGTATAAGCCGTTTTAAAGTTATAGGGTGACCAGGAGAAATGGGGGCTCATTTTTATATATATTATCAAGTTATTATATAGATGAAGCAGCGTAACTTTCATCTAAAGTCTCATCAGTGCCTCCTTCATTAAATGATGATAAGTATGACCAATTTAATAGTTTAAAATCACTAAAAAGTTGCTGAAATTTTTGCTTTACAGCAAAGTACTTGGAGCGCACGGCCTCGATTCACTTACTTTGCCGACAGTTAGAACAGAGTAAGAGAGCCACCACACGTACCAGTTCTACCAATCGAAATCTCCGAGAATTGATGATTGTAGGTATAGACAATTAACTTTTTCAGCGGACCTAGTACAAAAATCCCTCACAAGTTTTAAAGATGACTCTGCCATAGATAGAATAGCTGCTATTCTATTACAGAGATGTAGTGCAGTTATGAGCAAGCAATAAGCTTTTTTGACACTGATGAATGTGTGATAACTGAAAAAAATGATTGTTATGTTTTTTGTCTGTTTCTCTGTTTATCTGTGCGTTGGTGCACGCTAATGTCAGAAACTTCTTATCCGATTTATATGTGGTTTTCATCAATATATTATTTAAGTAAGCTTCACTTAACATTTAGTACTTGTTTCATGTCAATCGGTTCCTAAATAAAAAGTTATTTAAATTTAAAGAATAACTCTCTCGCCACTACACCAACAACAAGCGAGCGAAGCCGCTGGCGAGTCAACTAGTAATTAATATGACATTGTTACTAAAAAGTAATAAAATAAGCCTCTTTCGTTCCTGGTCAATAAAATAAGCAAATAACATCTGTTTCTGTTGCTTGTTAAGAAACACAGATACCTGCATGAATTAAATATTCCTTTTTAATAACGTAAGTACCTACCTAGTTATGAATCGGTGAATAAAAAATGTTCATTCGTAGTTAGTAAATAAAAATTGTTATGTAAATTGACCAAAGGGATACAATTCGTAGTAGTTCGCAGACGGACTACGGTTAATATCAGTTAACTGTTGTCCCACTGTAGTGCAGTGTGGTACTACGGGGAAAAATACCCATGGGGTCAAAGTAGTGGGACTATGAATAAGACCCCAAAAATGTCTTTTTCCCCCCTGAGACAGGATTCTCTATTGGGGATATAAGTAAATGGGAACAATTTCTTTGCTAGTCGTTCTCTATCACTCAGATGCTGGCTGTTGCTCAACTCTTTATTTTTATCCCATTCCTTCATAATGTAAAATTTTATTTTATTCATCAATGTTGATAATGTAGAATTGCATCTTATGCATTTCAGTCGCATGGTCGAGTTTAGAATCTGGGTATCAACTGTTATTAATTTGAGCTTTGGACCGACGTTAATCAAAGTAAAATAATGTACCTAGTAGAAGGTGGTACGTATCACACTACATCTAGAATGCCAACTAGGTACTTAGCTCTTATCTAAGAGTACCCATATAGTTGCCGTAACCACGGTTATATTATAGTATTACCGTGCCATAACTCACGTAGGTAGGTACTTCGTGACAGGTTTTCAATCTAGAGGCTGGTATCTAGTTAGGCGGGCACTTCGTGCTGGACCACCATGTGGATTTCAACAACGATGTTACCTACCCTCCATGAAAGCTCAAGTCCAAGATCATACCAGCCAGCACCTGTGGGCCTATAGCACAAACATTTGTGTAAGTGTAGGTAACTTAATCGTATCGTTACCGAGTACAAACTATGGAAGATCTGTGTCACAGTGCCCTAGATAAATGACAGTGTGTTATATTTCCTTGAAAGACACATTACGTTACACTTACGCAGTTATTCGTGCTAAGCCCACTGATCTATTATAGCTTCAAAATATAAGAAGGAAACTGAGTTCATAATGAATTCTGGGCTTGGTTTACCAGCTGCACCCAGACTGTGCTGCCCGTTGTGTAAACGTTACATTGCGTATTCTCACATGGATGTTTTATATTTTGACAGTATATCAATGGTAAAAGGCGTAATATCTACTCTGCCCTATCAACTTGTTATATTGTGCTTGTCCGGAAGGTAAGGAAAAATGTTGTAAAGAAGCTTTAGCCTACATAATGTGATTTTTGCCTTTAGCTAACATTACTAACAATCACGTAGGACCTGACATTATCAATAACAATGACAAAATGAAAAAAACAAAACATGTAACCTGACTGCGTAAGAAGCGGATTAAAAAAGGATTAGTAGATAATTTACCATACTTATTGCGATACTACGTCGTCGTAGATCTATATACCTTCTTAGATAGCTTTTCATGATAAGAACTCTATCTGCCAATCTTAATATTTTGTATATACCTACATATTAATAATAACGTTAACACACTCACTCACTAGCACTAGGTCCCTGTTTCATGGGAAGTATGAGCACAAAATAACACCCGAGAGCATTAGTAGATTATGCACCGTGGGTAGACAGCAGTGTCTTACCTACGTCACGGGCGGCGTGTTGGACCCTGAGCGTAATGAGGACACTATCGTTGAGTAGGGCAGCGAGGGGCTTAAGCTGTCCAAGACGAAGACAGGCAGAGGTGAATACTCTACTTTTCATACCTTCTGCGAGACAATAAACAACCAGGGCTACGCAAGCCCTAAAGCCTTTATTTATTTTAAACTTAAATAAATTGAAAGTGAATATTGATGTTGGACACTTGTAATCTAGACTCAAAAATATTATTATTTTTGTACTACGTGTATATGATAAAATTCTAAACAGAGTAAAGAAGAATTGATAAAATAATACCAAACACTGTCTCTTGTTTCACATGACAAAGAAGAATTGATAAAATAACACCAAGCATCGTCTTTTGTTTCACATTCATTACAATCGCGTTCGATTTTCGAACAAAATCTCTTATACCCGTATCTGTACTAAGCGAGTTTTCATATGAATTTTAACTGAAACACATTCATCATCAGGGGATGTCCTTGGGATATAATTTTAAATCCCTTGGGATATAATGCCTTGCGTAGATATTATTGCCGAAGTTTTGCTTATTGAACGTATTATTGTGTTGTAACGCAATGTATACTGTATTGTACATTGAAACACAATAATGCTCCACTCACGCTTACGCTACGCTAGGTAGGTATATAGATATAAATTCTATAAAGGCTGAGTACTGGTGCAGGGCTGACTACCGAGGGGTTTACCCTACGAACAATTGCTTTGCGGCTGCATATCTGGCACTTTGAGATAATAGCTTATTCACAATAGATTTTGAACTAAACACACACTAGAAAAAACTTGATATTTTTGTTATTTACGGGAAACGAACTTTCAATAATTTTTATCTATCTCGCTTATTGGATGCTACAAGGAAATAAATTAACCTATGCACTTAACTTTTTCTGCGCAGTCGGGTGGAAAAGGTTTTGCTTCTGTTTTAATAAATATTAACAAAGAGAAAAATAATAATAACGAAACGAAATAGTATACCTATAACAAGCTCACTAGGTATATTTGAGTTAAATAAGTCCGTTACTAAAAAACTTTTATGATTGAATAAAGTGACGCTTGCATTGTAAGTAGGTATAAAATAAAAAGAAACAGCCATTTCACTGACATATAAAATTATACTACACTGTAGGTACCTACTGTGAAAGATAAAGTAGTTATTTGTTCAATTAGTTAGCAAAGTTTGTTTTAGCTTAGAATTAGCACGAGACATAAAAATTAGATACCACTCGTGTGAAACATACCTGCAACTTTTCACCTCTACCAGCGAGAAAATTGTCAGGTAAGTATAGGTTAAAATAAACAATTAGGAGTAAGGGTTAGGTATTCGGTTACCTTGTTTTTGATAATTCCATAAAGTATGACAAAAGCACAGTCTCAGAATAAATTTTACCAACTTTTGAAAGTCAATTATTAAATAATTCGTTTAATAATTCGCCTTAAGATATTTTCCATGTGCATTTTCTGCTAAAAAGCTATATTTAGCATAGTTTCAGAATTTAGCCCTCTCTTTTGGAGTTAGATAATTATCTTCATTGCTGGACGCAGTAATTTTTCGCTCTCTCGTTCGCAGTCAAAGAAATAACAAGCAATATAAAATCAAGCAATAAGTCAAACAAAACAAACAATGCTGAAAATGTTTGATTGTTGCGTTCGGAAACAGAATTGTTAATCACGGTTCAATGGGTTTTGAGGTACTTTCGAGTTACTGAGAGATCACGATATCCTTATTTCACGCAGTTCTAGTAGCGAGCGTTTGCGTGAGTGTAACGTAATCGTATCGTTGACGTAGGTGTACTAGATAAATAATCAGTGCCCACTGGGAGACGCCGCTGCGCACACGGCCTGAAGATGAGCATCTGACATGCTTGAAACCCGCGTCAACGTATTCGATCCTAGTTTAAGATAAATAAACATTTATAATGTAGGTATACCTCAACGATACGATTACATTAGACTTACGCAAATTTTCATGCTAGGCCCACTAGCTATGTACATTAGTGTTTATTTAAACCCGGTAGACTGACCAGTCGCCATATTTGGCCAATAATACAATTAATTTACAAATTAATGATTAATGACATAAAAATTATCCCATAGGATTAGATGGGACGGTCTCGGCCTTTCTGCGGATGTGAACGACTATGTGGACAAAACGATTGGCATGATAGTGCCCTTCATAAAGGAGCATGGACTGGACCCCATGAATCTACCTGACGTCGAAGAAGGTTTTGAAGTGGTAAGAACTGCTATTTTCTATCTAGGTATTCATAGAGCTCGAGAAAAAATAAAATTGGAATCTGATGTCATATGTACTACATTTCGTCGCCTACGCCACTAATGGTCGAACCTCAAAATCTAAAATTTTACAGGGGAGCCAGACAAACATTTTTTACGTCCGATTAATTGTTTATTTTGGCCGTTAAAGTTTAAATATTTCGTATAATGGAAATATTAAGATGCCAATATATTATATGATAATGGGACTACTGAATGCATATATTTTTATTATTTTAAAGCCAGTAAATACTGAAAAAAAATTATTTCAAAAATGATATGCCTTTTAGTTGCGCTCTGCAAAACCAATGATTATCTTTTACCTGCTGTTTTCTTAGAGTTATGGCCCTATTTTGATATTAAAGCCGGTGGGTTATAATGAAATTAAATGATAGGTATATGTGTTGAATCCCAAATATATTTTGAGCAATACTTATAGCCAAAATTCTTAATGCAGACATAAAATGTTATGAATTAAAAAACTAAACGTTACAGCAGAAAACTACACTAACTAGCTATTGTTGAGTTACTGAAAATGAAAATAAAATCATTTACTTATTCTGTATAGGCCTACGGGAGCACTTACAAATTGTCATACGAGTATGTATTAAGTACATTTATTATTTCTTAAATGTACAACCGGATCGGAACGCGACCACGACTGAGAAGATCCGGCAAGAAACTCAGCGGGCTTGTCTTTTTACATTTTTTTATCGCCAATTTCTTAATGTATGTAACAAATGTTAGTTTATTTTTAGCTTCAGTGTGTTGCCTTACAAAAGAGACCATAATAATGGTATCAGTAGGGCAAGACACGCTACACTTTGACATGTTAATACACGAGTAGGTAGATCCTGGAGTGATCAGTCCCAAGCGGTTTTATCCTCTAAGTAATCCGAAATTTTATAATACCTTTTTGACAGAGTTTAGTTTTAATAGTAATTTTAAACTTATTTAATAGGCAAATCTCGGATAACATTGGGAAGTTTATTATAGAATCGTATAGTTAGATTGTCCCATAAAAGAATGACTTATTCTGTGGAGACGCATCACATATACGGATAGCTTGTGCTTATTCCGCGTGTTGATGGAATGAGCATCACTCCTTTTTTCAACAGAGACAACAAGAGAGAGAGAGAGAGAGATACAACAGTTAAAATGTTTATATCTTAAAACTTCTGTCTAAGGGAAACTCTGGGAGCTAAACTGTAGATAGCTCGTATTGTACTAGTCACTAACTAAAAATTTAACCATATAAATTCAACAAGGACTAGTTTAGAGATCGATTTTAAACTATAAATAGATCATTCAAGTACAATAACATTAGTTTCCTATTTTAGAACGTGTAAGCACTATAAAATACCTCGGAGTCACAATTGATGAGAATATGACCTTTGCACCTCACATAAGCCAAGTGACGAAAAGGGTTCGAAAACTTACAGCAGTTTTTAAATCTATCAGAGACTGTGCAGATTGGGAAATAATAAAACTCTTGTACTTTGCTCTCTGCCAATCTATCATAACTTACTGCATCACTTCGTGGGGTGGTACTTACAAAACCACGCTGCTGCCACTAGAAAGAGCCCAAAGAGGCCTATTAAAATGTAGCACTAAACGCCCTTTTAGATATCCCACAGTAGACCTTCATAGAGAATGCCAACTTCTTACAGTTAGACAACTTTATATACAACAAGCAGTTCTTTTTCAGCATATATCAAGCTCATACGATCCCATAGCATTACAAAGACGAGTCATACATAGATACCTAGCGTTATTACTACTTTTGCTACTAAATTCATACATTTTCTTGGTCCGTATATGTACAACCAAATCAATAAATAATATAAAATCCATTCTCTTTCAAGTTACGAGGTTAAAAAAGTTTTATTTCGTTATCTAGTTGCCATGGATTATAATGATAAGTACTGAAAACTTACTTTTCTCATCAAGTTAGTTAGTCAACAAGAAAAAATTATAATTTCACAACATACAACACACATATACAACACTACTCACATTCACTGACTACACTCACCTCTGCACACTAGTCAAATTACCCTCACAGACACTTGCTATTAAATCTGATAAAATCGCACACACACGTTCATTGCTCATATAGCTCCATAATGTTTGTATTTTAAATAACATATAACGTGTTAATTATATTACTTATATTTAATAAACTCTTGGTATAATACTACTTTATACTACAGTTTGGTTTTGTTATTAGTATTATTTTTATTGGAATTAAATATTTGTTATTATTATGATTTTAAGATTTTGTTGTCTAATATTACTTTAATTGGAATGCAATGTTTGTTAATATTTGATTTTGATTGTGATTTTGATCTTATTATTAATCTGATTTTTATTTAAATTTAAATGTTAATATTAGTTCTAATCTGAATTCTATATTTATATGTAATTTTAATTCTTAGTTTAATGATATTTTTATTTCTTATACTAATTTTAATTTTGTTTTTATTTTAAATTTAATTTTAATTTTTATTGTTTAAGTGTATAGAATTTAATGGCAGTGATTTATCGGGCCTGGATCCTATCACACAGGCCTTTATGAGCCTAGTTTAGGAACCAGGTATTTCATTTATATAATTTTTGTCACATTGCCTTGAGCAAATAAATGATTTTTGATATTTAGATTTTGAAATATAAAAAATCAAAAACTTTTAATGGTAATTATAGTTTTAACCTATAAAAATCCTAGTTCTTACAAGATGATACAAAATCAATACTCTAACTAATCAATACAAAAAATACTGTCAAGTTTCATTTTCATTATATATTAGCTAGTAACTTACTCATGGGGTACATTCATATAATACCATTTATATTGAAATTTATAGAGTGAAAAATTCACATCTTCGGACGGGATTCGAACCCGCGTCTTCTGACTATCCGTGTTAGACTAGTGTATAAACTCGTATAAATTTTATACGAGTAGGTATATCGGCATTTTTTTATCTCGAACTAGCTTACCTGCAAAACGTTGTCTGTTTCCAGTTCTCATGAAAAGAACCCTTTTCAGTTTTCAGTTTTTAACATTAAACACATTAAAATGTGTAATACATACTTACGAAAGTTTCAATCAAGGTATATAGGTATATATATCAAGAAAAACCAAGAAAAGACAGGTCGAAGTCGTGGGCAGTTACTATAATTAAATATATATTAAAATATATGCATACATATCAAAAAGATATATACACTATTTTGCATATACCTACGTATACATTTTCTATTTGTTTTATTTTTATTTGTATCCTTTTTCAGAGACCAATTCTTATCACATATAGTGCTAAGCTGAAGATCCACGACGGCCACATGACGGGGTTGGTGAACGTCCAGCGCTCTGGCGATCAGATGGTGCACTTCTTCGCCAAGATGCTGCGTATTCGCATACAATTGCAATTTACTAATCTTGAGGTACGTTAAAAATATAATTACTATGGTACAAACTTTTCATTTGCAGCATTACAGACGAACAATGTTTTGTGAGTGCAGACTATGATTCAGATTTCTTTAAACTAAGACCCATTTGAACGAAATATATCTTTATACACAGTCTTAGTCATTAAATCGTCATGCTGTCCTCTATCACCTTCAAACAAATGACAGAAATAGAATGATAATTTAATTATGCTTTCTAGCAATTATCTATATTTTATAACATTATTTTACAGCACTAACGCTGCACAGCTGCTTAGCGAACATTGCAATTTTAGAAAAAAAAATCACATCACTCAATCCGAATTCCGAGCATCGAATTTTAACTCTTTAGTTGACAAATAAAGAGTTAAAATTCGATGCTTCGACGGATCGCCTCGGTGCCTTAGAGGTTATGGCGTCTGACACGGATTGTCGGAAGACGCGGGTGAGATTCCAAATATGTTTAATTTTTAACTCTATAATTGGAAACCATTAAGCCCGTTTGAAAAAGAAACGATTGCATGGATCAGCAACCATAATATGCCTGATCGCTGAACGGAGCAAAATGGTGATTTTTCAGTGTAGATTAGACCTAAGTATAGAAGACGATCTGAGATATCACAATTTCATATCCGTGTTGTTTTGTTAGCACTTGCTAATAAGTACTTCTATTCATACATGCATTTAATGATTTAGACGTTTTATTATGTGTTTTACGTATAAAAAACGGAAACGCGAATTTCAAACAATAGTTAATTATGTTTATAAAAAATATATTATTATAATGTAGGCTCGCTTTAACTACCTAGTCTTAGATTTCTGTCGCAATATAGGTACCTACTTAATTTCAGCACATAACAGTGATCATGGTCAGTACACTGTCTACCGAAACTACCGAAAGCATGATCACTGTAAAGTGTTCGAATCGTCGGGAATTAAATAATATGACATGTATCAGTTTAGAGTTGTTTATTTTTAATGTGCCTCTAGTAATCGCGAAAACCTTGGAAATAATGATGCCCTGTGTGTTTCAGTTCGTGTATAGATACTTGGTGAAGGTGATGAACATCGGACCGACTGGCGGCATCATAGGATCCTTGAACCGTTTCGTCGTCAACGTGGACTTGCTGTTCGACTTCAACAATGATGAGATTCAACTGCAGGAGTTCTCACTTACTGACATTGGGTGAGTAGCTGTGTTAAAATGGCCGCCATGAATATGGCCACTACAAACTACTGCGTATAGGTATTGGAAGGTACGTACACTTCAAGGAAGGTGTTGCGCTAATAAACTTATTTATTGACAATTTTGCTTTTACGCAATAACAATAAATGAATATGTAAACCGTGTAGTAACATCATCAGCCTTAATATCAATCAAAACAATTAAATTTAATTAAACTAGCGACTGCCCGACAGTAGGCTCGTCCTACGGCCTCGCCATCCTTCCATCTTTTCTTGATTTTTCTTTCATCCTTCGCCTGACAATAATACAACAAAAAAAACCAGCCCAGTGCTAGTCGGACTCGCGCACAAAGGGTTCCGTACAAAATAAAATAAAATAAAATTCGGATAAAATATAATAAAAAAATTCAAATCTATAAATCTTCCATACAACAGACATGATTTTTTTGCTATTTTCATAGATAATGGTACGGAACCCTTCGTGCGCGAGTCCGACACGCACTTGGTCGGTTTTTAGTATTAGTTATTATAGCGGCAAATACATCATCTGTGAAATTTTCAACTGTCTAACTGTCACGGTTCATGAGATACAGCCTGGTGACAGACGGACATACAGACATACGGACGGACGGACAGCGGCGGAGTCTTAGCTATATGGCCCCGTTTTACCCTTTGGGTACGGAACCCTAGAAAGAATTTCCATCTGTTCACGTACGATGCAATGACCAAGGGAAATAGAGATTCATTTGTATTTAAATAGACTATGTCTATTGTATAAATATGTACCTAACTATAAATATATATTTATAATTTTATACATATATGAAATAGATTTTAAATTTAAAAAATAAATGGAATACGTTTTAATTGTTTAAAAAAGGTTTTAAAATGTTATCTTTTCAAATTTTGTTCATATGAAGTAAGTAACTACTTATGAAATACATCTTAAATTAATAAATAAATTTTAAATAGTTTTATATTTATTTCATAGTAAATCTAAAAGCACGATATTTCAAACGCATCCCCGATTTGGTAATAAGCCCCTACGTACTTACACTAGACCTCAAAGAAAGAAGTGTGAGTAACGTCTTCCAATCCAACGCCAAAGAACACACCACACACACAGTACAGGATCCATGATACATTTTTGCACGTGATTACTATCAACAATATCCCGTACAAAACTCGCGATTGTGGTAGCTAACAGAGGTAGCAAGGATACAATAAGCCGATTTGATGATTCTTAAATATTTATTACTAACTGGATTGTTTTCTTTTCATCTGGATAAAAAAAAAAAAGAAAAATCAGCTGGTTAGTAATCATTTATTATGACCTCGTTATCGATACATGTTGGAAGAAGGGTCTGATCAAACCGTAGATTTTTTAGGACAATTTTTTTTTCAAATAATTTAGATAGGTAATTCTCTTAAGGCTTAGCTAAAAATAATCCAGTTAGTAATAAATATTTAAGACACATCAAATCGACATATTGTATCCTTGCTACCTCTGTTAGCTACCACAATCGAGAGTTTCATACAGGATATTGTTGGGCATCTCATCAAAATGAAGCTACTCACGGAAAATTAGCTTGATAGTAATCAAGTGCAAAAATGTAGCACGGTTCCTGTACTAAGAGGAAATCGGGACGGTTTTAAAAATGCAATAGCTTTTAAAATATTTGAGCAACTCTCATTTTACAAGTCATTTTACACATGTTACGTATGTTGTATTGCTACCAAGCTGTTAATACAGCTGTTATATGGGTTCGTATTTTGTAACCTCGTGGTGTTTCGTTTGATTAATATTCTTATTGTAATTGTTCCAGGCGGCTCCGTGTGCGCTTGACTGGCAACATTCTGTACGACTGGCTCATCAACCCTGTTATTGGCGTGTTCGTGCGAATTTTCGACACCATCATCATAAAAGTGGTAGAGATAAACATCCGGTCTGCCGTGCAAGAAGCGATCACCCACATAAACTCTAACGTGAAGGACATCATAGATCTTATCGAATCGTTTAATTACTAGATCTACTGTGCTATGAAAGAAACAGGCGCCTCTATAAGTTTGAAATAAATTAATCGTTGAATTTATGAATTGTTTAATTCTACGCTCACCGTAGGATGTACCTAATTACCCCAAAATCAGAAAACTCGGTCTTTTAGTCCAGCCATATTAGGAGTTAATTCTGACAGTAGTAGATTCGTCTGTAATCGTTAGGAAACACAGCTAGGAGTAGAAACGTTTCTAGCACCTACGGAACCATGTTAAATATTAGGAAGGTATAAACTTTAACGGACCGTTAATTAGAAACATTCAAAAATGTTAGAATTTTTATTGTTTTATTTAGTTTATTGTCTTTATGAATATAGTCTTGCTATTAATACATTTATTTTAAGATATATCCATAAAATTACTCTTTTCAGTAATTGTTATTGTTCTAAAACATGTCAAACATATTAAAATTAAAATTCACACACACGGTCACAGATAAGTAATAATAATCATAATATTAGGACATCAGACAACACAAAAACACATATTACAATTTTTTACCCAATAAGGTGTCCATCCACTTATTTTGTATAGGGCAGTCTAGCCTGTAACTTATCATCTTCAGGATGCTGTTACTATAATGATGATAGAAGAATGATAATGACTTGTGAAAAAAGTCGTGCGGCATATTATGGAATATTTCTTATTGTTTTTATTTTAATTTCGTTAAAATAAAAATGCACATAAATAAAAACTAAACAAAATAAAAAAGAAAGTTTTGCCTTTAGCAATAAAATATATTCCATAATAAAAAGTGAGCATGTGTGCAGTGGCGGACTAAGCCCATCAAAGACCCGGGGCGACAAAGCTAAATGAGGCCCCCCGGCTTTAAAAAAATAGTTTTACAAGCTTTTTATTCAGTTCGCATTTGTATGTAGGTACCTATTAATAAGTTTTATGTTTATTTCGTTAAAATCTGGCAAGTGAAACTTGAATTCGACTTAAGTTAGGCTTAATAAACATACATACCTACAATTAATGGAATGGATATATATGGGTGAGGAAAATAAAATACGAATTAAACGAAAAAAAAAATTGCAAAAAATAATCAAAGATAGTTTTTATTTTTTGTAGCGTGTTATATGTGTTTTCGTGCCTTCAATTTACTGAACTCCTCAATAACTTCTGTGAAATCGATTTCTTTTCAAAATTTTCTTTCTATTGAAAGCACGGCTAAATTAACCAGTCACCCTTGACCAATTGTAGATCGAAGATAATTTTTAATTAGTTTAAGTTTCGGAAAACTCCTCTCGCATGATGAAACCGAGATGAAAATGGCCAAGAAGTATTGAAGTATAAGCGATATACAGGGCAACGATTCACTGAAGTCCCATTTTATTATAAATTGAAGGATTTCTTGGGCTCTCTATTTGGCAGTAACGTCCATACTCGTATCGGTGACATTTGCCTGCGGTGCCTTTTTATTTCTTGGCAAACTTGCTCCTTGTCAAATTCACCCTACATTTGTATCAGATTGTCAACTGCTACAGCCAGAGCGTCATCTGAAGCTTCTAGCATTAACTCTGTTTCAATAATTTGGAAAAATACATATTATTGATTTCTTTCATGGCCCCGGTTCGTGTCGACAATTTTTGTATAAATCGGTCTATACAATCATACATTGACCGACGTATTTCTTCTTGAATTGATAATCCAGCATCATGAGCTGATTCATCCGGCATCAGTCTTTTTACCTTCCTTCTTCCTCGTTTCTCGATGTTGATGTCCATGTCATTGCATTTTTATTCCAAAAGTTACAGCATTGTCTACAATTATAGTTCGTTCGGTCACTAAATACTCATTCAAGGCGTTTAGTTTGGAGATTCCTGTATCCAGAGTCATTTTGGAGACTGCTAATATTATTGAACTAAATTTACTTCCTTCAGTATAGAAAGCCAGAATTGTATACCTATAGGTTAAAAAGGTAAAATCACAAACAGCCGGCAGGAGCAGGCTTGCTTCTGATCTTGTATCTAGATTTGCTTTTGTTGGATCTTAAAAATGTTTCAAAGTATTCACAATTGTCTCTATGTTTTCTATTACAACTTTTACTGACTCGTAATGAGCGCTCCAGCGAGCATCCGATAAAACGTTTCAAATTTTATCCAGCTTTCTCTTTCAGCGATTGCCATTTCTGTGTAGATGACGAAAAGAACGTATATAATTTCTCTACTGTTCCAACACGTGATGCTGGAAGGAACGCATGCAAATGCATGAACTCCACAAAGATTCAAGGAATGATTAGAATAAGGACTGAACAGTGCCTTTGGATTAACTTCTCGGATTTTTCGTTGCACCTCTCCATGGACATCTGACATTGACGCGGCATTATCATAACCTTGAGCCCTGCACAACCCAATATCCAGTTCATCTTTTTCCAGCTGTTAAATGTAATAAACGTGCACTAGAAATAAAATAAGAAACAATCGCGAAATGAAATGCAAGAACTGAAGCAATGTACTCTTAGGTGCATATTGACTAGAAACTACGGATTATAATTTCTAGGCTAAATTATACGAAGAATTACATAGGTAGGTACTTTTTTCCAAATACTCGAAAATGCACTAACTCAACTTTGAACTCATTTACTTTTATAAAGCAACAAAAATCAAAAACACTATTACACTTTTTAATGAAATTACTTTGAACGGATCGATCGAGATCGCGTTTATTACTTTACAATTTGAAAAAAGGTTAATCCGTTCGCGAAAATATCAGAACACACTAAAAAACTCTTAAATATGTGATCTTAAAGTGATGAAATTTAATATTTTAAATCAGACCAATGTTTATTTTTCGACGTAAATAACATCACGTACCGGAAGAAACAGGTTTAGACTAGTTCAGTTTGTGGACAAGCGCAGGGCGCGCGCTGCGCTTACCCGTACACAGAGATGGGAATTCCCCCATTAGACGCATTCAGCAAAGTTAAAAGAGCATTAGTACCGCGTAAAAATTCTAGATGGCTGTAGTGTTTTGATCTTGATGAAATTATGTAGGTACTAACTACTAAGCACATTTTTAAAGTCTTGTTTTGGATTTGATCAGGAGAACGCGGAGGCATTTGGGGCCCCCCAAAGACCGGTGGGCTTGGGGCGGGCCGCCCCTTCCGATCCCCTGTTAGTCCGCCACGGCATGTGTGCGTAAACCTAGTTGGTACATAATTATGCCTACGTGTGCGTTATTATCAATCTGAACGAGTTCGTAGTTCTGGGTTTGGTAACTAGATGGCAGAACTTTGCTAACATTGTTAGATGACTATCTATTTGCCAGGTAATTCACCTATCTTCCCTATACTGATTTATCTATGGTATGGTGCCACATTCCACATCAAGATAGACTATTATATATGTACCATGACGCTCATTCAGAGGTACCTCGTATCAAGATCAATCTAAAAACAGGGGGGGGGGCAGAACCTCAGAGCAGTGTTGCCAACCCAAATTTTGGAAAATTGGTAGATTAAGTCCTAAAAATCGGTAGAAGTAGGTAGAATGTCATGGGAAAAACGGTAGATCTACCTCTCAAATTTAATTTATAATTAATATAATAAAAACGTAAAACAAAAGATTTATCAAAACTTAACAAAATGTTATTTAATATTTATACATGCTTTTATAAAATGTTCAAGTGATCCGAGCTGGGTTCCCCGTTCTTGGTTTTAAATTTCCTGCACAATTATCCTACTAGCAAGAGCTGACCTAATCAGATGCAAGATCAGAGTCTTTTGCCGATTACTAATAATAGCTTCTGACCGTTGACACCGTTAAACTATTATTATTAACCGGCAAAACTCACGTTAGGGATCGAACACTTTGACTCCGTGTTTCTTCTCCGCCATTATCATGTAATTCACCTCTATTTAGTTATTACTGTTTAGTATATTCAAATTAAAGTTCTATAATATATATTTTTATTGAAAGTCACAACACAACAAAACAAAATATTATCACACGTTAAAATAGTAGATTCAACTTTCAACTTTTTTAAATATATGGCCTCTGTGGGGTTGCCGCAATGCCGCCAGTACCACGTGTATAGGTTAGAAAATAAGCTAAGATTGGTCGGTTATCGAACAAGGATCAGCGTCATTATCAACGAATGACAAACACAGAATCAAGTAAACCAACGAAATTGAAGTCTAATTTCCATGCACATACCATGAGCAGTTGACAATGTTGACAGGGACACCTTCTTTTTGTGGGATTTACCTGTGGGTAGGCACGAAAATCTGCATAAGTGTATGTGTGTATGCTCACGTCCACGTCTTTGGTTTCTACTTTGCTCGCATCCTGCGCAGAAAGTAGATACCAAAGACGTGGACGTTACTGGTTCTGTTACACGCATAACTCAAGTTTAATGTCAACATTATTTTCAATAAGACGTGGTATCGAAAATAGGTAGATTTAGGGCTTAGGGTGGTAGATAGGTAGACTCAAGCTAAAATAGGTAGATCTACCTATAAGTAGGTAGATATGACAACACTGCCTCAGAGTGCAGAAGGTCTACTACCAAAACCGAAGTACGAAGTTTCGTTGCGAAACGAAGTATCGACGAACATCGAACTTGTACCTACTACAAACTACATCGGATCCGAAATATTCGGGCGGACTTTGTTGCGGATTCATAGACAAGTAATAAAGTGATGCGCATTTGAATGCAATGTGTAGGTTCTTTATGTTAGACTTTCAATAACTCGTAATTTAAACGAAAACTTAAAACAAAAATGCTATTTTAATATTACGTTCATTAATTCACGTTTCCAAATCGATTATTTTTAATACTTTGTTATTTCATGTACAAAATGCATTCATTTGCTTTAATAGCAGCTGTTTAACAATGATTTTTACAGTAATGATCGTGACAGGGACACGAAAAGCACCTAATTATCTGCATCTGCACTCTATGGTAAGTATACTTTATCTGTGCCCTTTGTAGTCTGAAATATATGCTGTGGTTGTGTCATACTATCTGAATCAAGGACAAGGGGCGGTATCCTGTATCTACGAGATTTTACCATTGCACACACGAGCAAAATTTAGATGTGTGCAGCGGAATTGTATGTACTGCTACAGCGATAAAATATAGACATTAATAGGGAAGCAAATTCGTTCCATAAAAAAATACTCCGTACTATTTTTAATAAAATACATATTTTACTGCCACCAATCGTTTCATAATATGTTTTATTCTTTTACCTTTTTTTTGTTGTACAAAATACATAAAAAATGCTAACATTTTAGTTAAAAACAATATTATAAAACTTGCTCCAATTTTTTTATTCATCTTGCAACACTCGAATTGTATGTCAGCAAAGTGATCAAATTCAATTTGAACATTTACATTATAAATTAGTTTTAAATTGCTGATATTTCGTATTTTCGTGGATATTTCATGTTATTAGTGACCCTTTAATTTAAGCTTCCGCAGAACTGTCCAAGTATTAGTAACATTAGAAACGGGATATTTACCGTGTAATCCATGTTGTCGGGAATATAAATCGCGAACTCAAATAAAATGGATTACACGGTAAATATCCCTTTTCTAATGTTGTCTCTTGCAAAAGTGATCGTGATAGTTTAAAAACTTATAAATTCTAAGTATGTCTACGGACATGTACAGAAAATGTGCAAAATGTGGAGCAACTCCTGTTCAAGATGGTGAGGTCTCATTTCACCGTTTCCCTAAGCCTGGTAAAACGAATGTTGAACGGTATGTTAATCATATATATTTTGATGCTCATATATGCTTTAACTTGCTTATATTGAATAACTAATAGCATAGTTAGGTACCTACTCTCGTTTTCAATTCTACAGTAGGTATTATTATTACAGTTAGTTAAAAACATGTAATTTAACTTTGATCTCCATGTGATACCTATAATAAGATCATATAGGTACTATGTGGCTGTACTTTCGTCTACCATATTTCCTATCTTTCTCTAGTCAGATTGCAGTAATGTAATTACTATTGCTTGTGGGCTGATGGATGACACAACGGGGCCTACTCCCACCTTTTACGAAACTATCATAAATCAGGAGCGTCTTGTAATAAGCTTAAAATAATCATACTTACTATCGTACCAACACAAAATGGTTGAACAATATTACTTCAATATTATTTACGGCGTGTTCCTTTTTAAGCCGAAATCGACCCTAATGGTGCATTCCAGTAAACACCGCCAATACATTCAACTGTCGTGCCCCGGTTTCGTGTTTCCTTTAGGATGAATACCTATAATACCCAACCCAAATAGAACACTCACAAAGTCGCAAAAAGCGCGTCATATTTTCTCTCAATTAAATCGAATGAATCATAAACCTATTTGATATTTTGACAGTAACAGCTCACAACGACCGCAAGTCCAAAACCATCCATCGCCGAGTATTGTAGTCGTGTCGTGAGCGTGAGCTGTGACGTGTGACGTAATCGATGATGTACCAAGCTCAGTTATGATAATTGCGAGTTTGAAAGGTAACGGTTGGGCGGCTATGCGAACGACGCGATCGATTTTGGCTCTCAAAGGAACACGACCAGATGTAAGTGAAAGAACGAAAGAACGACAGAATATTCTAATAAGGGTTTGAGATTTTAAAACTCTATGGTGGAGGCACAGAAGCATAAATATAGCTTTCATACTTATTTGTAACAGATTTGCACATTTATTTTTCCTTTATAAGTGTAGTCGTACGTGTTGAACATTTGCCATTTCACAAGTTAATATGTATATGTAAATATTTATAATTTCAATGATGCATGATTTTTATTGATATAGTCGTGAGTACAGACTTAGTCACGTACACACATCTATCATTAAGTCACTGTCCTGCCTAAATTACGTTTTAGTAAAGCAATAGTATTAGATATGTGTTTAAAATAAAACAATAAAAAATCAAATCTATGAATATTTTATAAATAATACAATTGTTTCTACAGACTAATCTGTTGGTTTCATGTAGAAATATATAAAAATACCTTTTATCCAAATAAAAGCCCTATATTAGCTTATTCAAATTGATATGTAGCAGGTACTTAAACTTCTATTGTTTTGTTTAATTTCAGATGAACTTCCTTCAGAAGTCTTCGCCACAGCTACACTTTTAAGCAAATTCGTCCAGCTGTTTGATGCATTAAATGCTGACAGTCCAGACTTCCAGACAGACAAGAAAGAACAAAGTCAGTCCAGAAACTTACGCTCAGGCTGGTGTGGCAGTGAAAATGCCGAAACCTTTAAACGATGCAAATATGCCAATCTCGGTGGAGGTTACACATTTGTGCCGTTTGGGGTAGAAACTTTCTCTAAGTGGCGCGTACGAAATTTTCAAGGCTTGGCCAAACGTTTGGTTGAAGCGTCAGGTGAACAGAATGCTGGCTCATATTTTGCAAAGAAAATTTGCATAGCTATTCAACGTGGAAATGCAGCCAGCATTCGGGACACTTTGCCTCCAACAAATAATTTATTACATTTGATATTTTTAAACTTTTGTCCATTATTTAGTTAAACTTTAATAAATTTATTTATTAAATACATAAATATTCTTAAAAATTGTTTTATTTCTATAACATAAGTCCCTTCTTACTCACCTAATAAGGTTCTGCCTACTTCATGAGGCGAAAATTTGATAGGTAAAAAATAAATGAAAATAGAAAAGCATGGGGTGGATATTTAAAATTCGCGCTAAAGTAAGTTCCTTAGCATCCCGTGCGGATTATGTTGCACTATTAGTATCAGTGTAATTCGCATTATGTCTGTATGGCAGTTACACTTCTTCTCTCGGTAGAGAGTTAAATATTCCTTGATCAAGGAATATTTAACTCTCTACCGAGAGATCTGAATACTGAAAATATTTACGCAATATCATATCAGTTTTAACAAATTACACGCATTCTAATGGATATATCATGTATGTGATTTTATATATTGTAGTTTGTATTATTATATGTCAGCCTCATCATCAGCATTAATGGGCATCCCTTTTGGTGGAATAGTGAATAAATTCGCTTGCTTTTGCTTCACAATCTCACTTGATGGAATGTGCATGAGGCTAAGTCTTAAAATAAATATAACCGGCTCGCAATGACTGTTGATGATACACATTGTAATGCTTGGCAACAAATGATGTACTGGAAGGTGATAGCTAGCCAAGCAAGTAATTACAAAATGCTCTCCCTCCACCGTACAATACATGTATTTTGCACAACTTATTGTAACCAATGTCTCTTACACATAGAGGAAGATTCCAGCACCTTAAGAAAAAAACCTTAGACATAGAAGTGGAGGAACTACCATCAACCCAACTCTTCCTGCTCCTGTATTGAAAGGGCAAGTTCATCTAAAATAAATCAAAATCATTTCATAAGTATATAAAAAACACATAAAAAAATGTCTACATTGTGACGATCGACCTATAAAGTTGATTTTTTGCTGATTCTCATTGATGATGATTGATGATGACATTGATATTCTCTTGTTTGCAGGTGTAAGACGATCTCTTAGACGGCAACAAACTAAATTAAAAAAAAAGACGTGTGGCACTCGGAGACTGCCGCGGTAAAGCTATTGAGATTTTTATTATCTTATTATTTAAGATTATAAATATATAATTATAATTGCATAAGTTAATAAAAACAGCTATGTTTTTATCAACTTATGCAATTATAATGATTTAACCAATGGCATCTAGAGGCGAGTTGCTGAACTAAAGAGACAAGCGTGATATTTCAAAAAGTCATTAAAAGTTCTGCTATTCATCGATATATGGAGTCGGAGTGGGGGGTGTTAGGTTATTTTCGTTACGGAATTTATGGATTCGGTCTCCACGCTCAAGGCCCGCGATAGAAGCTATGCAATAGCTAAAAAAAAGGTTAATTCCGCTCTAACTATAATTGTCAAACAAAGAAAAACTACCTGTCATAAATATTTGGGAGTAGGTTCCACGCAAGACAGAATGTCAAACTTCGAACTACGGATCGAACTTCCGATTCGAAAGACTTTCGTAGTAGCAATACGAGCGATCCGTCAACCGAAACTTCGTACCTACTTCGTTTTTGGTAGTAGACCTCCAGGAGGCCGAGTACGAAAATCTGCTTAAGTGTAACGTTTTCGTATCGTTTACGTATAATTACAAACTATGAGTTATCTGTGCCACTATTGTACAGATAAATGACAGTTTGTACTAAATACGTTAACGATGCGATTACGTTACACTTAAACAGATTTTCGTGCTCAGCCCACTGTTGTTTAGTTGTTTTCTAACTCGCTTTGTGGTACGGAACGACCACAGTTGTTTTCTAACCTCAAACAGACTTTGATAAATTCGACATTGACAGATCACTTGATCCTTACCTAATTTTCTTTGAGACTCTTCTCAAAGAAAATTATTTAGAAGAAGAAGAAGTTTGTTTTAGTTTGATTGGTCAAAGTTATGTCAGATTGCAACTGCTGCTGGTTGCAACCATTTACCGATCGATTTTGATGGTTAAAAAATTGCAACTCTCTGAGGTTCAGAACGCTCGAGTTAGAACAACCGAGTGCTTTGCTTTACCCTGAGGTTCGGAACGGCGGCGTTAGTGCGAAATGTTGCACTCCGAGTGCGCTCTCACCGAGGTTCTGAACGCGCCCCTGTATTCAATATTCATAAGTACAGTCCGGCAAGTATAAATTGGCGCGGCTGTGCGCAACTGTGTTCAATGTCAGTGTTGCCACTGCACAGAAGATGACGCGAAAATTGGGAAAAAAATGAAATTTAGTTCAATGATTTACGGATTTACTTGAGGAGTATTATGATAACAGACCGAGAGCCCATGGACGCCAAACCTTCGTCATTTTATTATTAGTAGTATTTATTTAATTTACTTGCCTGTCTTTGTATTAACAGAAATATTAAAACATAGATGAATACTGATATGTTTTTAAGTAAGTTAGAATTAGAAGTGAGTGTGTTGGGGTTCGACCAAAATATAACAGTTTTTGTTAGTACATTATTTATTACTAGAATATGTGTGATCTAATAAATGATCTGCTAGATCTTCCAAGTCCGACGCAGAACTGTCAGATGAGGTATCACTGTCGCTAGCAAGACATATATTAAAACTTTCTAAGTCGACATCATCGTGATATTCATCTTCTAACCGCTCAACGTGATCGCAATGCGTTTTCCATGCAGCAGCCGTTATAGTCTGAAAAGCATCTTGTGCCAGACCCAATATTTCCGATTTCGATCGACCCACATTAAATTCTGCCACCTTGCGCTTTACCGACGCCCAAACTAGCTCTATCGGGTTCAGGTCGCAATGATAGGGCGGTAATCTCACAACTTGGTGCCCATGCTGTTTCAACAGTTCGGCTGCTTCAAACACATCAGGTTTTTTGTGCATTTTAATAATTTCATACAATTCAGATTTCTTCATGGTATCTAAATAATACAGCCCGTTACTTCTGATCCATTCTTGCATAACCTTCTTTTGGCTTGACATGGTTAGTGGCTTATTTAATTTCACACAAAGGTATGGCGCGTTGTCCATGACGACGATGGATTGCGATGGTAAATTGGGGATTAATTTTTCAACTAGCCATTTTTTGAAATTTGTGGCATTCATCTCATCGTGGTAATCTCCGCTTTTGGTGTTTGATTTAAAAATCAACAATGCGTTCGATACAAACCCTTGTTCACTTCCAGCGTGTACAATAATCCATCGCTGTCCTAAAGATATTTCTTTAATACTGCCAGCAACTTCTTCAGATTGCCAGCATTTGTTGACACCATATGACGAGTGAGTGTAAGTCACATCTAGGTATACAACTGGACGTCGATTTGCACTCTATCGATTTACTTTCAAAATTCTCAAGTAACGAGACCTCCATGCTGCTATATCATATCTTTCCATGAGAACTTTTCGTTTTGATTGGCATTTCCGGAATTTGAACCCCAACCTGAAATATTGAGTAGATTTGTTACAATCACATTATTTAAGTTATATCTATAAGTAAATAGGCTATGGTTAGTCAAATGCACACTTTCGAAGACCACGTCATTGCTAATCTTATTATTTATTTATACTTATCTATACATCTCTAGTCTAGGAGTCCAATAAAGATATTTAGGTAGTTAAAAATAAAAACTTTCGTCAAAGCAATGAAAAATTTGAAACCACCATGGAGTGTAACGTCAAAATTAAAAATAGTCACCTTAATATGATTTTTCTCAAAGTTTCACGGCTACCATCAAATTGAATATCATTTCTTAGTTCCACCAAAAGCTTCGGTAATGTCGGAATTTCTTTTATTACGGTATAAAATTGATGTATTTTTCTCCGAACTACACCCAAATCAAAGTCATCCAAATTACACTTGGTTTCCAGTCTTTTTCTTTTTTTTCCTGGTGTAACAATTTTTGACGAGGTAGCTTCCGCTTGTTTTCCTTCTGCAACAATTCTTTGAACAGAACGTTCAGAAACACCTGAAACAAAATATGTAAAAATGTAACCATGAAATTAGAGTAGGTAGGTAAATTTATAAAGTTTGCATAGCATTATAATTATAATTCATCATTACCTATACACAACCACATTTTATTTAACCACATATTAGACATAAACATTTCGTTATACCCACGGCTAATATTTACGTGTAATGTTGACAACACTTACCAGTCATTGCCGCCACCCTTGCATTTACGGATTTTAATGGTATAATCGGTTCGTTCGTTTCACATTCTTGTGTACAAAACGAATGTACTTTTATAACTGCTTCTCTTGTACCACTTTTTATCACTTTAGGCATGATGATAGCACAGTAGTTAACAAAATATTCGCAACGATGTTTACTATGAACTCGGAAGTGTCAAAGTGAATTTTCAAGATGGCCGTTTTAGTTCCTCAAATCGCCACCGCCAACTTATACTTGTGGCACTATACCTAGTATCTTATAGTCTTGTCTTTGATTTGAGTAGCAGTCTTCTGCTAGTGATGCCAAGTCAAAGCTAGATTTAGCTATAAATCAACTTCATCAGCTACAAAAAATTCGATCTAGCTATTAAGCTGTGTTTGTCTACAGATTTAGTTTTTATCTCAGACACGTATAATATTTAAAAAAGCTGCAATATAGTTAACAAACGACAAATGAATCATCTGACACAATTACCATAGAGTAACTTATATAATATAAGAGGTGACTGTACTTTATATGTGCTCTGTAGTTTGGCTATTTCATTTGCCGTCCATGGCACAGAACTTTATTCTATGCTTCATACAGTACAGACCTCAAAATCAATCAACCTGTGGTGCAACAAGTAATTTGTGGGGATTAATGAAAGTTGATTAAAACAAAATCCCGGAACAGATTGAGGGTACAGTTCTCGTCAGGTAAAAAGAACGCTGGACAAAACTGGAAGGGGTGTGTTTGCGCATAACTACACTCGCGCAACGCGCGCGCGGTCGAACCAATAGCGCTCCGGCAAGCATACGGCGCGTGACCTGTTCGCCCCGCACCTCATCTCATACCACCAAATAGACCGATAAATCGCTACTGCGCAGCCTAACCTATATATATATATAATACGGCCTACATATTTATCAAAGTTGTTTATGCCTGTAACAGGTTTTGAACGAAGTTTTATCTTACCCGGAGTACGAAAGAATGAGACAAACTCGCACTTTTTATCTTCTCCAATGATGTACGAATGGTGCGTACGGATTAAACCATACTGTTTTGTATAACTCTCACGTTAGTAGCGTAATGTGGTTATTTTTAAGCACGTTTAATTTTTTAGCCCGGCGGCGGCGTTAGACTACATTGCACCGTGGCATTCGGCGTACTAAACCACTGATAACCAATTAACCGAACAAAATATAAATAATACTGAACAAAAACAACAACCGAAATATAATACGAACTAAACTTTACAAACTAAAATATGAAAACATCATTAACAAAAATATCCACAAAATCAACCGAAAAACGAATATTTCTGTTAAAGAGTGTACCGCCCGGGAGAAAGAGTAACAATCATGCGCCAAACGTATACGAGTGACTGAAACACGTGATCGGCGTTTTCAACATCAGGCCATGCGAATAGTGATGAGATATAAGTGTTTTCACTAGTAGATTGATGAGACACTAGACTCGGATGATTAAATTCGATGAAGAAAATTTTGATACTTATTTATTGTGAGCAGTCGACTTTGCGATTATGTCCTTGCGCAGTTTAAACTGAATAAATATTCACCGCGGACTTAAAACAAAATCCCTTAAACAATCTCACCTTGCTTGGTCTGCAAGTCTTCATAGTGTTTTTATGGAGCCTTTGATCTAGTTTCATTTTGGAATACTAAAAACCTGTGAAATAATTATACCTATGTTGGAAATTTTCCATATACTGAATCAACAAAAAAATTATAAAATTATTGAACCTGCTCATAAAATTGCACTAGAATCGGTTGAGAAATGCGACCTGTATATAGATGTGAACTTGCGGACCTCCGGACAGACAGACATACGAAAGCAATTTTGTCCAAGTTATTGGAGAGACGTTTCGTTCGTGCTTCGAACTCGGTCAATAGTTCTTATTTATTGCTACATGTTATCAACATGATCCGATAGATAGTATAGTAAAGTTTAAGATTTATGGTTTTTTTATATATGAAAGGATATATCTAACAAAGAGACATTAACGTATATGATTAATTACTTGGTATTTTTAGATTATACATCATAAATTATTTCTATAACTCGGACGATTTCTTTCCTATGTTACTTTACCTAAAATCATAACTATAAATGTTTGTTTGTGTGTAGATGTAGCACATATTTGTTACCTGTAGACATTAAGATGAGACAATAGTCTCTTATCTATGTAAGATACTAGCTGCGCTCTGCTAAAAACCACAAATGGACAAAACCCTTTAAAATAATCAAGAATAAATATAATTCTTAATTACTGGCAGTCTAAATAAATGGCCCTGGCAAACATGGCAATCCTACATATTAACGTTACAACATATTATCATTTGAAAAGTTAAATATTCAATAATTGGATAATCGAGTGATTATCGATTAATAAATGTCGATTTAAATCAATAGCACCTTGCAAAAAGGGGCCACATCACTAGCCCGCCCCGCGCCCCGCCGCTTACCTCGGTTGAGACCCTAAATACGCTTGTGCGCAGCCATCTACACGCTACTTCAGACCGGCATTGATCCGCCGGCCGTACTGTATATATATATATATATATAGACCGATAAATCGCTACTGCGCAGCCTATCCGCCTAACCTATATATACGACAATGTCCGTTGACGACTCTGTAACTGAAGACCAGAGTAAACAAGATCAAAACACAAGATATTGCCTTTCGCCGACAAACTCGGCCCGTACAACTACACTAGACGAAAACTCGATGATAGAAAAAATAAATTTACTTTTAGATAGAAAACTCGAAGAGAATAAAAAATCAATACTAAGCGAAATGAAAAACGCTATTGATTTAAGAATTGAACAAAAAGCCGATATTTTAAGAAAAGATTTAGAAAAACAAACAGACGTGATGATAAACGAACAATCAGAAATAAAAAGTAAAATAGCAATACTAACTAATACGATTGAAAGGTTAGAAACTGAAAATATCCTATTAAAAGAAGAGATGAAAAAGTTAAGCACAAGCCCAGTAAATATACAACAACACAACACAGACAATTCAAAGAAATTCGTATTATATGGCCTAACTGAAAATGAACAAGAAACAGAGGCACAAATGCACCACCGGATAGTGACTATTTTTCAGGACATATTAAATGTAGATCTCACGGGTTACGTTGAGGAACTAAGCAGAATCGGAAGAAAAAACCTACAGCGCAGACCTATAGTTGTTGAGCTGATAAGTAAAAAAATGACTAAGTACCTACTGCAGAACGGCCGGTTCTTTAAAAACACTGGTCTGTCAATATCAGAATATCTCAATGATTCAGCCTTACAACATAGAAAGAACCTACAAGTACATCTCCGCGCGGCACGGCTTGACGGCCGTCATGCAGTTATTCGTAATAACAAACTATTTATAGACGGTAATATGACTGAGACATACCTCCAAAACCCAGCATCAGTGTTATCAGTGCGACCATCGCAAAGTACATCATCGATTCCCCAGGGATCCAGAGATAACGCGGCTTCCACACAAATAAATTCACAAAACCACAACTTTCGCCACTCAACACACAGATTTTAACATCATAGTCCAAAATATGCAAAGTATCTACGGAAAACGTGACACATTAAAAGTGTTTTTGCAAGAAAACTACGCGACACTACATGCGTTATGCGCAACTGAAACGTGGCTATCGAAAGCAAAACTGCAACAAATAAATTGCTCCGGATATACTACTGCCGCCGCGTTCTGCAGGCAACGTCGCAAGGGAGGAGGAACAATTATTTTATTACGTGACGACTTCGAGTATACAGAGATACCGGAAATAGCAGACCTGTCCATTGAATATTGTATAGAAATTAGTGCCATAATAATCCGTAAAATTAATTTTCTAATAATAACTATCTATTGGAATGACAAGCGGAGCGATTTATTTTACATTCAACTAAAAAAACTTTTAAAATTGTTATTAAAAAAATATAATTCAATTGACATAATAATAGGAGGCGATTTTAATACAGATACAATGGAAGAAAGTACAGAATCAACGAAACTACTTGACCTAATGAGAGAATATAATTTTCACCAATTTATAAAACAGCCTACCCGTATTACTAGTAATACTGCCACTTGCTTAGACCTGGTATTTTCAAACTGTAATAAAAATAAAATAAACGTATCTGTACAAGACTTAGGGTTTTCAGATCACTTAGGTACAAAAATTAAAATAAAGAACGTGTTAGATACAAAAAACAAGTCGGTAATTTGGAAAACCAGTAAAAGAATTTTTAGCAAACAGAACATAAACAGCTTTAAAAAAGAATTAAAAAACATAAATTGGACTGAACTTTTGAATATAAACACAAAAAAAACAGTAAATGATAATTATAAAATATTTAGCGATACATTATTAAGCATTTTAGACCGTTGTATACCTAAAAATATAATAAAAATTAATGTAAACAAAAAGTATAATTGGTTAACGCCGGGAATAAAGACTTCTTGTAGAAATAAAAGACTGCTAAAGCCCATCGTGATGTATTGTAAACATCCAATACTAACCAGCCACTATAAATCCTATGTCAAATTATTAAAAAAATCTGTAACTAAATAAAAAAAAAACGAATATATACGAGAAATGAAAAGTTCCGAAAATAAAACAAAGACGATGTGGAAAATAATAAAAGAACGTACGAATAAAAACGTCAAAAAACGAAAGGTAAATATAAAATTAAAAATTAACAATAACACAATATCC
The DNA here is from genome assembly GCA_917880725.1 of Selenia dentaria. Classification (NCBI taxonomy): domain Eukaryota; kingdom Metazoa; phylum Arthropoda; class Insecta; order Lepidoptera; family Geometridae; genus Selenia; species Selenia dentaria. Next base: position 23,898,586 of record OU862879.1, read on the forward strand.
GATCCGGAACAGGTTGCAAATACGTTCAACGCGTACTTCACATCAGTAGGCAGGAGGGGTGTGAGCGGAGTGCCGGCGGGGGCGTCACGTGGCCGGCCGGTACTCGAGCGCACTGATAACTCGATGTACTTGTGCCCGGCCGAACCACGCGAAGTTTATTTAATAATAAAACATTTAAAAAGCAAATACAGCTACGGAATCGATGAACTACCTCCTATTTTGATAAAACACTGTGCTGAAGAAATAGCTTTACCATACTATCTTTTGATTAATCAATCGTTCACCGAAGGTACGTTCCCAGATATGTTGAAAAAAGCCCTAGTTAAACCTATTTATAAAAAATCTTCAAAACTTGAACCCAGTAATTACAGGCCTATATCAGTCTTACCTACCTCCTCAAAAATTTTTGAAAAGGTAATGCAAACACGTTTGAACTCCTTTTGCGAAAAGTTCAAACTTTTTGATGACTCTCAAAATGGATTCAGAAAAAACCGTTCGACGATTTTGGCTGTTTATAAGTTTATCCATGAAGTTTTAAAATACATCAACGATAAAAAATATGCGATTGGTATCTTGCTAGATATGTCGAAAGCATATGATAACGTGCAATATGACATACTATTAAATAAACTATATGGAATAGGTATACGAGGAATAGCGCACAAATGGCTAGGCTCCTACTTAAAAAATCGTGAACAGTACGTCGAAATTGAAAATTTTGACCTTGACTCTGGTATGATAAATATAGTAAGATCAACCGCGACACAAATAAATCATTCAATCCCACAAGGCAGCGTCCTTGGATGCATCCTCTTTTTAATTTATATAAATGACCTTCCCAAAATAATAGACGAATCTTGTGTACTTTTCGCAGATGATATTTCAATCTTGACATCTTGCAAAAATAATCTAAATTTAAACAATAAATTAACTGACATTTTAAATCTTATTACCAATTGGATGACCGACCATAACCTTGACCTAAATCTATCAAAGACAGCATTAATGCAATTTAGACCGCACCAAAGAGCCCCCCTAGATATTAACTTCTCATATAAAAATAATAAATTAGAATGTGTTGACGTAGCTACCTTACTAGGTATAGACATCGATACACATGTTAATTGGAAAAGCCACATTAGAAAAATTAAGGGTAAATTGTCAAGTTTCATATACGCTCTTGGTGAATTACGACGAGCTACTGACCTAGAAACGGCTTTAATAGCTTATTACGTGTACGCATTCTCATGGCTTAGCTACGGCATCATACTATGGGGAAACAGCGTAGATGCCAAAGACCTTTTTATTGCACAGAAAAAATGTATCCGTATTCTCGCCAATGTTAAACTTCCCGACATTAAAATATTACATTTCCACAAACCATACTTTATTAAATTTAAAATATTAACGATCACATCTATATACATATTAGAAAACTGTAAACTTGTCATAAATCACCCTGAATACTTTACAAAACTAACTGACAAACGGGACTATCAATTAAGATCTAAATATAAACATAAATTACTTCTACCTCAATCAAAATTAGTTATGCACAGTACCGGCCCAAACCCAATGGCTACAAAAATATATAACAAACTACCAATACAATTAAAAGACATAGAGAAAAAATGTAAATTTATTAAGGCTGTTAAAGACATACTTATACAAAAGTGTTATTATACACTGGACGAATTCTTTCTGGATGAAACAATACTTACAAAATAAATCGTTCCGCTCCGCACAGTATTGCTATACCCATTCAGGGTCATTATGTAATGCCTACCAAAAATATGTTTACTAAGATCTGCATGTACAACTCATAATGATTGCAATAAATAATTGAGTATTGAGTATATATACAATTTATATCTATATATATATACATATATATATATATATACATATATATATATATATAGATACCGGAGAAGAAAGCCAACCCAACTGCATAGATTAAAAACAAAACGGATCCCGCTAGCGCCACCTAGTTTCAGCCCACTGAAATATTGTTAGTGGTTGTAAATTCAAATATAGCCATACATTCTAAATTAAGTTTGTTCTGAAGTAGGTATTTTCTCTTATAAGAAATTTCAACTATTATTCTATACTAACTATATCTTCTATATTAACTATATCAGCTATTAAAAATCTAAATGTATTACAAGAAACAATCCTTGTAATTAAAAAACGAAACTCTTAAGTAGTAATTTCGAATCATAGCCGACTGAAATTTCTTATAAGAGAAAATACCTACTTACAAGAATAAAAAAATCTGCTTCCACTATGTACTCTAATCAAATAAAAATACATTAAAATTGCATAATGTTTATTGTATCATGTAGGTGTATCACACAATATTTTAATACAAATGACGTGTTGTTACTGGATATGAAATTAGTTGTTAGCCTAAAGGTTTGACTGATGCCTGGGGTGCAACAACCAACTTACCGCTGTACTATGTAGTAGCATGTAATATGTAGTATTATCATTAATTATTACGTCATATAAACATGGTACACAAATACGAGATATTATTTACATTGTCACCTTGTATAAAAACAGGCCTATTACATATACAACAAAATTGGCAACTAAACATTACTAATTGCATAATGATTATTGTATCATGGATATTACATAATATTTTAATACAAATCACACTGTTTCACGTTAAAAAATATAGATTATGTACGCTATAATTTATGAAATTGGTTATTTGCTTGACGGCTTAACTACTGCCTTAGGTACAATCAATTTGGCTCACTTGTGTCATATAATATACCAATATGGTCTATGGTAGCATATAATATGTAAAATTATCATTGATAATAACATCATATAAACTTGGTAGACATACATGAGACATTATTTACATTGTTACTTTTTTTATGAAACAGGCCTATATTAAAATCACAAACTGACAACTATACTGCAACTGCTGGCTTAACAAGTTTTAATGAACTAATGTCACAATATAGGGGGCAGACGAAATCACTGCACACATGAATCTATTAATGCCTGGTTGCAGCAGACTAAAATATTAACACAAGCATTATAGCAAAGCATAGTTTATATGAACACATTTTATTTATGTAATAATATATTTATTTTGCGTTTCAGTGCAGCTGCAGATGCTTCGCCAGCAAACACTCTATTTTTTAGAACACAGTATCTTCTTATACATATAGTAAAAACACTACTAATTATGGTGCATACATTTGAGTTCCTGTGCTCCATACAAATGTTCAGGAAATAGAAATTCACATTTGACATTATGTGCTCAGATATATTTTTTTACGTAAGGCGTGTGAGCTTTTTCTCTGAGAAATTCATTTATCAGGGTAGCGCAGTGTTCTACACAGACGACCATTTCTTTTGTAACATAATTTAAACTGTTTTTAAACTCTGAGTACTCTCTAAACTCCACAAACAAATGAAAGTTTTCAACACTTGTTGATATTAATGCTTTTTTACAATCCTCACAATTAGGCATCCTCTTCATTACGAATCCACACACATATGCACATGCCTGAATTTCTGCATTGTTGTCTTGTATGGCATTATCAATTTGAGGTAATTCAATTGAGGACAGAAATTCAGGCTCTGTCCTTGCAAATGTATGCTGTGGTGTGGACTGTGAAACGGATAATAGTGTTTCAAAATTGTTAATTATAACGCTATTATCAGTTTCACAGTTTCCTGAAGTGCCCATGTGCGACATATTTGTTAATATGGCAGTTTTTAAGCCAGCTACAAATTGGCTGCATGTTGGATTGGAATTGGATCCACAGTTGCCACGAATGCAGCCAAAAAGATTTTCAATAGGGTCTTGTTGTAATCGTCTAGTGGCAAGGCAAGTGATGTGGTGTTTTTGCACCAAGCTCCTCCACAATTTATCAATGGCATTGAGAGTCCATATCCAACCTTCTTGTGATGGCGGCTTACGTGGGCTTCCAATATACTTAATAGACGAAAAAAATCTTTTCATTTTTTGAAAGCATTTTAAATGTGGACTTGAATGTTTTAAATTTGTTGCATGACCTTTTCCTCTGCGCAAATCCGAGCAATCGCTGTTAAGACAATCAAACAGATTATCCATATTTATAATAACATTTGCTGTTACAGCTGCGTCCACAGTAAGGTCTCCTGAAAATAAGAGTAAGGTGATTAAATAAATGTTTGCTTCAAATGAACTTTGTTATTTTGATTGTTACAAATTTTTGAGTTAATATTCTAGCTGTAACCTGCTATCACATCTGTTAATATTTTGATGTAGTTGGGGGTTGGGGGTCATTGACATTTTACTGACATTTTACTAACATTGAACTAAGCTCTCAAGTTGCCTGACAGAATTTATACATATACTGTATGTATAGGGATGTTCAAGCAACTTTTACTGTAGCAGCAAATTACGCTCACGTTGCACGAGTGTCCATACATTACATGCAAGATGTGGGGACAGCCATGACAGCTGTAGGCTCTAGTCAGCCTAAAGATGTAGGTACATATCCTACAAATCAAATTACTGTGTGCATGAGATTTAAGAACTAATGTCTCTAAGTGATGAGCGCAGTTTAGAGCCACAGAACGGTGATACTGCAACTGTAATGAACAGGCATGATGCATCCTATCAGGTACGGTCTTCTCTACTTCATCACTTCAAAACAAAAAAAAAACATTCACCATGCTATCATGCAATAAAGAAAGTACTTACCTATCTAGTTTACATTCCTTTAGCTACTTTGGCTAACATTCCTCCTGCTACGGAATGGCTAAGAACTTGTGCTGCATATTTAACCTTCATTTTTTGTTTTGAATTGGGCTCTAAGTGATCCTTCTTCAAAGTTGGTGCATACACAAAGTTTGGGTTGATATTATCAATTTCATAAAATTCCTTTATGTGGGACCATTTAGCAATTCCTGTAAAAAGAAATATGTATCATGTAGAAAAATAGTTATCAAACCAAAATAAAAGCAGTAATTTCATAACAATATCATATTTTTTTGTTTGTTTGAGTTTCACTTGATTCACATTGGGCCAGATTCGTAATTCTGATAAGGGTTTTAGAAAAAAACACTATGCAACAGTTAACCCAAAAGATAAGAACACACAAGAGTGAAAAGTATGTATGAGAACCCTTTACCTTTTCCTTCATTGTCATTTGATAAAATGTCTGTAGCACATTCAATATCATATTTTAAAAACAAGTTTCTAAAGCATTTTAATAAATGTGGTACATCAAAAAGTGCTATCATGTTTGCCATTGTGGTGTATATAAGGGTGTTGCAGTGATGCACCCAAGATAGTGAGGGCTCGCCTGTTTACGCCATCCATATCGCATACAATGGCCGCAATATTTACTCCCACCTCATGGCACTTTTATAGAACCTGAAATGATAAATAATGAACAATTATTCTAACTGATGTGATAACTATTCACATTGGGTCTGTTATGCAAAAGTATTGATAACGGTGTACAATTTAGAAACTAATAATAATATCAAGAAGAAATATTTGCATTTTTGTATGTCTGTAATGAATATACTCTAAAACAACTCGTATCAATTTCAAAAATTCTTTCTCCATTCTACTATGTAATCCCTAAATAACATAGGCTATATATATATTTTGATTCATCATTATCATCATCCATCACCATGCAGACAGAGCGTAGCTAATATTATATAAAGGTTGTCATCATCATCCCTACACATGTAGGGTCAATCGATACCATATGTTTTTCTGTAATATGAATGGACACAACAAGGAATATAATTTGGTTTTAGTATTAGTTTAGGTAATAGGGCTTTGCCACACCGCTGACTGCTGCCTATTAGATGCACTTTTCTGCCTATGAGACTTCAGTCGCCTTTTAAGACATTCTAAGGCGTAGGGTTTATCATCAAAAAATATTTAAAGGAGTCCATTATCCAATTTAGAAGCAAATCAGAGAGAATTGCCGTCCTCGACTTGATTATTGAAGACAGGAAGGAACCATGGTCCATTATACAAATATATGCACCTACAAAGCAAGCAAATGAAGAAGAAAAGAACTTGTTCTATATGGCATTACAAGAAACTATTGCAGAAGCAAACAAAAACAAGATTATAATAGGAGATTTTAAAAGCCAAATAGGTTGCCAACAAGACGGAGAAACCAACGTCATTGGATTACATAGCAAAGGTAAACGTAATAAAAATGAGCAAAAACTCGTCGACCTTGCTCTCGAATACAACTTAAGGATAATGAACACATACTACAAAAAAGAGGCAAATAGGAAATGGACATGGATATCACCTGACGGTAAATACAAAAACGAAATTGACTTTATTTTAACTAATATACCAGGTTTCTTCAATGACGTTAGCATAGTGAATCAATTGAATTTCACTACTAATCATAGAATGGTCAGAGCTACACTAGAAATAACGTATAAAAGGAGAGATAGAAAACATATTAGAAGCTCAACATGTCAAATAGCTACTCCGATTCCAGCCAACATCTGCAAAGAAGTTAAAAGAAAAATATACAGCATTGAGATAAACGATTCAGTTCAAGAAAAATACAACAAGCTTGAAACAATATTAAGAAACTTAGGTACTGAATTAACAAACACGATTAATAAAAACAAAAAGGACAAAATGGGACAAAATGCAAGGTTTTTAATACAAAAAAGAAGAGAAATGTTTGCAGACAGGAAAAACAACATCAAAAAAACAGAAGCGATAAGCAAGGATATTACAGAAAGCATAAGAAATCACAAAAAAGTTACACGATACAACAAAATCAAATCTGCAATTGAAAAAACAGGAGGAATCAAAAGAGCACTGAAAAGACTTAAGGATCATTCTTCATGGGTACCAAAAATGAAAGGAAAAGACAAAGAAAACAAGGAATACATAACATCAAACAGACCAATGATTAGCAATATCGCCACAGATTTCTACAAAAACCTATATAGTTCCACAGAATTACCAAAAATAGTAGAAACCTCGAACAAAGAAGAAGAAATCCCATACATAATTGAAAGTGAAACAAAAAAGGCCATAATATCACAAAAAAATGACAAAGCTCCAGGAGAAGACAAAATAACCAACAAACTACTAAAAGGGACATTGAATGTGATTCTTAGACCACTAACAAGCCTGCTTAACGAGATAATAGACAGCGAAACTATCCCGAAACAATGGACAAAGTCTACCATAGTTCTCATCCACAAAAAAGGAGAAAAAGACAAAATTGACAATTACAGACCAATAAGCCTAATGACAAATATATACAATTTTTTTTCTAAAATCATCCTAGGCAGGCTTACTAAACAACTAGAGGAAGAACAACCACGAGAACAAGCAGGTTTCAGATCAGACTTCTCAACAGTTGACCACATACATGTAGTAAAACAAATTGTAGAAAAATAAAATGAATACAAACAACCATACTACATATCCTTTGTCGACTACAATAAAGCATTTGATTCTCTAACTCACCGCTATATATATATAAAGCCCTAGCAAATCAAGGCATAGAAAACAAATATATCAAAATTATAAAACATATATACAGTAACTGCACAGCCAAAATACAATTAGAAAAAACTGGTGAAGAGTTCTGTATCCAAAAAGGAGTCATACAGGGAGATCCACTTTCTCCTAAGCTTTTCTTGGCAGTACTGGAAGAGATCTTTAGAAATCTAGAGTGAGACAGATCAGGATTAAATATTAATGGACGTAAACTATCCCATTTGAGATTTGCAGATGACCTGGTACTGTTTGCCGAAGACCCTGAGACTCTGAAAGAAATGCTCGAACAACTAGCAACAGAGAGTGAGAAAGCAGGACTCACAATGAACACCACAAAAACAAAAATTCTGACTAACAGACATAAACACACAATAAAAATAAATAACCAAGAATTAGAGTATGTAGATGAATATGTTTATCTAAGCCAAATCATTTCACCAAATGCACAGATGGATAAAGAACTCCAAAGACGAGTAAACAACACCTGGGCTCGGTACTGGTCACTAAAAGAAATACTGAAAAATAAGGATTTCCCAATGTCAGCAAAGCGAAAGGTATACAACACGCGTATTTTACCAGTACTTACTTACGGGTGCCAAACATGGAGCCTGACGAAGGCGCACAGGCAAAAACTAAGAGTATGCCAACAGGGGATGGAAAGAAGCATAATGCACATCAAACTGAAAGACAAGTGGAGACTTACGAAAGTTAGGAAGGCCACAGGGGTGACAGATGTTTCACAGAAAGTAAAGAGGCTTAAATGGCGACAAATGGACCAAGGACATAATATTTTGGTACCCCAGAGAAGGAAAAAGGACAAAGGGACGTCCACAGAAACGGTGGGAAGACGATCTACCAATAGGATGGCGGAGGAGCGCTAGACTTAGGGAGAGATGGAAAGATCTAGAGGAGGCCTATGTCCAGGGTGGACAGCCTGATCAATAATCTAATCTGTATATGTTGTTGGTGTTATTTTTTAGTAACATTGTATAATATATTTTTAGGTATAAGTAATATTTTTAAGAACTGAAACCACATGTGATCAGTGAATAAAGGCTATTTTTATTTTTATTTATTTTAAGGCAGGTTTAAAAAAAAAGACTTACCTCTTTAATTAGCACAGCCAGTCTGTCTGCAGTAGAAAACCCACTTGAAAAGTAATGGGCAATTGGCTGTTCTTCTTACGTATCCCCGCAACCATAAACACTAATGCATATGCTGCAATAAGTGGGGATCTTCCCTGTGAAGCATGGTCCTGAAATCCTTCAATTACATCTTCTTTAGGGTTGTAATTGAGATGTTTTTTTATTGACATTTCATCAAACATTAATGTGTATTCATTGTCTGAAGGCTTTTGTGTCTTTGTGTAATTTTGAAGGACTTCAAAAACTGGTTGATTGATTCCAGCATTAAAAGGTACTCTATTGAGTAGACTTTTTAATGTACTGGGTGATGGTAACTGAAAAAGCCTTTGCAGCAAACGGTAACAAGTTGGTGATCTTTTATAAATTCTTAGAGCAGTAATTTTTTCTTTTTTATTCCACCTTCGACCAGTACTTTTCTTTTTAAAGTTCCGTATCTGTCCTTGCAACAGTTGCGCAAATGTCGGAGATATCTTCTTTGATAACTTTTTTATGGATACATCATCTGTCACACATTTTAAAATATCTTTTGACTTCAGATTTCTAACGCAATTGCGCAGTTGGCAAATTTTTCGCATATATTTGCTACATTTGGCATACAAAAACTTCTCCTTTTCAGAAGTTGGTTTAACTATTGTTTGCACTTGAGCATCTAAAGATGTCCCAACATTAGGCTCACTATTTGCACCAATGGTCACTTCCTGTAAGACCCCATGTGAAGGACCAGGCTGATTGGTAGGTCTTGTGTTTGTGATATCCTGTAAGACCCCATGTGAAGGACCAGGTTGAGGCCTTATTGTATACTCGGGCAATTGTGGTTCATTCTGGAATAAAATAACTAATGAGTTACAGATGAAAAGGTATTGAAAATATATAACTAAACTAACAAATACAGATAGATAGGAACTCTTTAGTTAAAACATAATAGTACAAAAGGCAGTCTTATCGCGATTCCTTCCAGACAACCTTTGCATAGAAAGTGTAATATTTTCAGGGACAGTGGTAAATAGTATCAGCGTAAGTATAGAAAATAGTGAATAGGTACATGTACCTAAATGCCTGATAACAAATGTAATATTATATATATCTATATATTACATAATATATATATACATATACTGACTAATTCAATAAGTAACAAAAATAGATTTGAAATTTTTACCTTTTTACCACAGATATAATTTTTTAATTTGGTCTTAATTGAATTAGGCGTTGGATATTGGAGCTGTGGTAGCCAAGTGATTACACCTATTGCCTGCTAATCAGAAGGTACCTGGTACCCCATGGCAGTAGAACATTTTGCGAATGCTGATCTAGCTAGCTACCTACTACCCTCAAGTAGCAAGTATACTTCTGCCCTACAAATTGAAGCAGCAATCGTGGACGGAACAGTATGGACTACTGAGCAGCAATACCATGGGTTAACTCTCTTTCAGCTTGAGCCCCTCCTCACTGGTGGAAAGGCATTGTGTGTTTGTTACCCTGCCTATTTTCCATTGTCAGTTTAGTAGGCTGTGTTATCGCTAAGAGCGATCTGTTCAGGAAAACCTTTGGATAAATACCAATAGGTGAGACGGTGATCAATATCTAGCTTACAGTCACAACATAAATTTGTTCTAATACTGACTTGCAACTTACATCACATGGAACCACAGATCTCCGTAACTTCTGTAGAGTATCATCAGTGAAGTCAGCTTCAAGAAAATGATTTTCACACAACATTCTATGCTCACTGTGGAGTTTCATTTGAAATGTTGTTGATGAGTATGTATTGGGCCCATAGTTCACAGCTGAAAGTTCAAAAAAAATACTTAATAAAAATTCTATTTGGGTTACTTATATTGTTTTGATTCTGAAATGGGTACTGTAAAATATTTGTTGCAGCTAAATGCTAATTGCCTAACCGTTTTATGAAACACCACTGTTCTATCAATGCCGTGAATATTTACCATTTATATCATATTTATCCAGCTACAGATACAGCTTTTAAGCCCCCACATGCATGAAGTACTATGACACAACTAGTAGTTTCGCAGTTTCCTGCTAGCTATACGCTCGATGATAGGGGGGGGGGGGGGGTAGATGCGGTTGAGCAGTTTCCTGCAACCAGAGAATAGGTAAGGAATAATTGGGATGGTAAATACCTGCGGAGGTGAGCTCTGTGTCTGATGAGTGCTGGTGACCGTGGGTCCTCGTGGAGGCGTCCTGCTGTCGACGGCGTGCAGAATGAGCTGAAGAACTATTGTCACTTGGTTCTAATGTTTGTATTGTCCCTTTGGGTTGTGCACTGGTTTACGCGGCGGGCTGAATGCGTGTGTACACACGTGCTGATTTAGGAGTAGTGTCTGGTTGGGCCGAACACACCCTGAAGGTCACTCGCGGCGAAGTCATTCGCGGTGACTCGTGCTGATATAAAATGGCGGTGCCATGCGGTTGCTGCGCGGCGGTACACGTCCGCCGGTCGCGAGTACAAAAAGGTGACTTTTTAGCTGACGCGTAAACGCGGGGCTGATATTGGCGGTTCCCGATTACGCCGTGCGGACGCGACGGCGCCGAAAAGGTGACTGTTTCCGCTTCCTTTCGCTGCTTGCTTGTCGCCTGACAGCTGCAGGACAGCGGCGGGGGAACGCGGGGGCGCGGGTGCGCGCCTTGAGGTTACGTCACGCTTTCGCGTGAACATATTCCCCACGCGGCAAAGCTGTGGTGTGGTGGTCAATCGACAGTCAGGTGGTCGTTCTTGATTTCCACCACTCGGGTGACGCCATCCCTTCATGGGTTCGTCTTGTGGCTCATGCGCCAGTGTAGAGGCGGCACCTGGTCGTCCACTATCAGTACCAGTTCCCCGACTTGAGGTGGGCTGGATCGGGGAGTCCGTTTGGAGCGGGTTTGGATGGTGTGCAGGTAGGGTTTGGACCAGGATCGCCAAAGGTGTTGGGATAAGGGTAGGACGAGCTTGAACCTTTTTGTGTGCAGAAATGGCTCGTCCTCCTACCGAATACTCAGGTAGGGCATTGAGCTGACGTTTTAAAAGGACATGACCCGCGGTGAGAAATTCAAATTCCGCGGGGTCAAAAGAGAGTGGGTTGAGAGGGCGTGCATTGAGCTTGGCTGCAATGTGCGCTAAAAGAGCTGAAAGTGTAGGTGCGATATTGTTATTGTTGGTTGCAAGAAAGTCTTGTATTTCCCTAAGTTCATTTCTAGCGCCTACATAAATTGTACCGCAATTATATCTAATTAACGTCGGTACACCGCGCCTAGAAACAAAACGCTGTAATGCCGCAAGGAACGCTTCCGTGGATAACTCAGATACCGGTTCGAGATGGACCGCCTTCGTGGCTAGGCATGTTACAACACAGAGGTAGCCTTTTAATAGCTTGGTGTTTCTCAGTGTACTGGATTTTATCAAAAATGGTCCAGTAAAGTCCGTCGTGACTTTGCTAAATACGGGCTGAACGTTTACGCGGTCGGCGGGTGAGTCGGCCATGTACGGAGCCTTAGTTTGGACGCGGAAACGTAAACATTGTATACATTTGTATACTGATAACGTCCAGAATTGCTGGCGCAAGGGTGAGTGCAGAATGTCAGCACCTAACTGACTTAAGGTGTTTGCGATGACAGTTTGTCGTCGTGTTGTGTGTGTGTGCTGATTCTTTGTGGGCTGAGTCGGTATTTGTTGGATGTGCCGTCCTAGTCATTGCCTAGGCGGCGGTGAAGGACGCGAGGTAGTGCGCGGTGGAGTACGACGGGAGTACACCATCTGGCCCGTATCAGGTGAGGGACGGCGCCGTGGTACCTCGCGCTGTTGTACCGGCAATAAGCGCACTGGTAGTGCGTAGTATCGTGTACATACCCGAGGCTTGTGACCCTTTACATTACTACATGGGTAGCAATGGTTGTCACCATAGTGAGGTTGCGGGTTCGATACCTGTTTGGGTCTTGGCGCGGAGCTGAACGGTCGTGGGTTCGAACCCTGCGCATAGCGCGGAGGTTGTGGGTTCGAAACCTGCTGAAGTGGGGACGAGAAGCGCGCGGGTATAGTCGCGGAGCCGATAGGTTGCAGGTTCGAATCCTGCTGAGCAGATGACGAGAAGCGCGCGGGTATAGGCGCGGAGCTGAGAGGTTGCAGGTTCGAATCCTGCGCATAGCACTGAGGCTGCAGGTTCGATACCTGCTGAGCAGATGACGAGAAGCGCGCGGGTATAGGCGCGGAGCTGATTGGGTGCAGGTTCGAAACCTGCGTACAGCACTGTGGCTGCAGGTTCGATACCTGCTGAGCTGATGGCGATAAGCGCGCTGGTATAGACGCGGAGGTTATTGGGTGCAGGTTCGAAACCTGCGTATAGCACAGAGGCTGCAGGTTCGATACCTGCTGAGCAGATATTGAGAAGCGCGCGGGTATAGGCGCTGAGCTGAGGGGGTGCAGGTTCGAATCCTGCTTATAGCACTGTGGCTGCAGGTTCGATACCTGCTGAGCTGATGGCGATAAGCGCGCTGGTATAGGCGCGGAGCTGAGAGGGTGCAGGTTCGAATCCTGCGTATAGCACTGTGGCTGCAGGTTCGATACCTGCTGAGCTGATGGCGATAAGCGCGCTGGTATAGACGCGGAGGTTATTGGGTGCAGGTTCGAAACCTGCGTATAGCACAGAGGCTGCAGGTTCGATACCTGCTGAGCAGATATTGAGAAGCGCGCGGGTATAGGCGCTGAGCTGAGGGGGTGCAGGTTCGAATCCTGCTTATAGCACTGTGGCTGCAGGTTCGATACCTGCTGAGCTGATGGCGATAAGCGCGCTGGTATAGGCGCGGAGCTGAGAGGGTGCAGGTTCGAATCCTGCGCATAGCACTGAAGCTGCAGGTTCGATACCTGCTGAGCTGATGATGAGGAGCGCGCGGGTGTAGGCGCGGAGCTGATTGGGTGCAGGTTCGAAACCTGCGTATAGCACAGAGGCTGCAGGTTCGATACCTGCTGAGCAGATATTGAGAAGCGCGCGGGTATAGGCGCTGAGCTGAGAGTGTGCGGGTTCGAATCCTGCGTACAGCACTGAGGCCGCAGGTTCGATACCTGCTGAGCTGATATTGAAAAGCGCGCGGGTATAGGCGCTGAGCTGAGAGGGTGCAGGTTCGAATCCTGCGTATAGCACTGTGGCTGCAGGTTCGATACCTGCGGAGCTGATGATGAGGAGCGCGCGGGTATAGGCGCGGAGCTGAGAGGGTGCGGGTTCGATACCTGCTGAGCTGGTGACGGAGGGGGCGCTAATGACCATGTTTTTTGTTCCAATTCTACAACGAGAATCTCGTAGTAGGCGTCTATTGTCCTTCCATACTGCTCGTTGTAGAATTCCTCCTCGTCGTCTGATAAACCTACGGAGTCTAAAATTATATAATATGCCGCGTCAAATCTATCGCGGGTCAATTTTACGCCTGCGGCTCTGGCAGCGAATCCAGGGCTATAGCGCCTAGGTTTGCTAGACCTCAATGATAACGCTTCCAAATTAAGCTTAATAATAGCGATTTGTAACTGTCTAAATCTTGCTACCTGTGATTCAGAAGGCATCGTTAATCGTCGTAGGCGAAGTCAGGCACAAGGACGCAAGCAAAATTAAAAGGAAATAAAAATATTAAAGTATTTAATCGTAGGTGAAATTCCGCACCTCCTTTTTCGGAAGTCGGTTAAAATAACGTCTAAATTAATAACGTGTGTACGAAACCTTATGTGAGCTGATGGTTTAATTACTTTATTAATTGAAACCTGTAAGTTCGTTCGGTACTAAATATTTAATAACTGCGCGGAACCCTAATTTACATATAAGTAGTTAACCCAATTATAAATAACATATGTAACCTAATTAAGTAGCATGTCTAAATGATTTATGAGTGTTGAATCACAACAGCTAATTACGTAATAATTTTCACGGAACTCCAAAATGGTGTGCGGATCTCTATTAGGTAAGGATATATTTCTTGAAATAAAATAAATTGGGCTGAATTCCAAACGTTCGACTATGGACGAATTATGATTATTTAATCTCAAGAACACAAGCAAACCCGTCTAACAGTACTTAGTATAATTTTATAATTAAAATCAACAAAGCACCTGGCGTAGGTAGGTACTTAGCCTTAAGAATTTTAATTACGAACCTTTCTTGCAAACAATTAGTGAACAATCGTATCGGCAGTCGTTCCAATTAGTAACAAGGGTCAGTTTCGCTTGGCAATATGTTTGTTCCTAACGAGTGGAATTTTTTTGCTAGAAGCTTCGAATCGCTAGTCGGGTTAGTTTGGCTTGGCAAATCGCACTGCCGGTTCACTCGTCTAGAAGCTTCGGATTGATTTGTATGACGTAAGGGGATTTACATTAAATCAATATCTATAAGAAGTAGTTTGTAAATTAAATAAGATTGATATCCGATATTTGGGAATTATTGAGCTTAAATGTGGGCTGATTTGTATGACGTAATTTGGGTAATATTAAGTCAATAAAATGTAGTTTGTAAATTAAATAGGTCTGATAGGGATTGATATCCGTTATTTGGGAATTAAATTGAGTTTATTGTGGGCTGATTTAATGGACTGTATTTAAGGGATAGGGGGTGATAGCATTGGTTTATCCGGCAGCGAAAGAGATTATGTTGCCGGATATCCGCGCACGTGGGAAATGTGGTTTATCCGGGTACCCGGTTA
Organism: Selenia dentaria; assembly: GCA_917880725.1. Classification (NCBI taxonomy): domain Eukaryota; kingdom Metazoa; phylum Arthropoda; class Insecta; order Lepidoptera; family Geometridae; genus Selenia; species Selenia dentaria. Next base: position 23,913,931 of record OU862879.1, read on the forward strand.
TATCCGGATAACCGGATAAATCCGGCTCGAAGGAAAATATAGTTTCGCAGTTTCCTGCTAGCTATACGCTCGATGATAGGGGGGGGGGGGGTAGATGCGGTTGAGCAGTTTCCTGCAACCAGAGAATAGGTAAGGAATAATTGGGATGGTAAATACCTGCGGAGGTGAGCTCTGTGTCTGATGAGTGCTGGTGACCGTGGGTCCTCGTGGAGGCGTCCTGCTGTCGACGGCGTGCAGAATGAGCTGAAGAACTATTGTCACTTGGTTCTAATGTTTGTATTGTCCCTTTGGGTTGTGCACTGGTTTACGCGGCGGGCTGAATGCGTGTGTACACACGTGCTGATTTAGGAGTAGTGTCTGGTTGGGCCGAACACACCCTGAAGGTCACTCGCGGCGAAGTCATTCGCGGTGACTCGTGCTGATATAAAATGGCGGTGCCATGCGGTTGCTGCGCGGCGGTACACGTCCGCCGGTCGCGAGTACAAAAAGGTGACCTTTTAGCTGACGCGTAAACGCGGGGCTGATATTGGCGGTTCCCGATTACGCCGTGCGGACGCGACGGCGCCGAAAAGGTGACTGTTTCCGCTTCCTTTCGCTGCTTGCTTGTCGCCTGACAGCTGCAGGACAGCGGCGGGGGAACGCGGGGGCGCGGGTGCGCGCCTTGAGGTTACGTCACGCTTTCGCGTGAACAACTAGATTTGTGTGAAATTTTGTATAACTTGTACAACATACACATCATTTATTTTAATCTTACTTCCATGGGGACTCAGGCTACAGGTAAGTTAGAAATATTACTCCCAATGGAAAGCTACATGGATGCAAAGACGAAATATAATATTTAGTGCATTCAAATAGATCACTTCTGATTGTTTTTAGCGAAAATGCTAATAACGCTCATAAGGGGTGTTCGAATGAGAATCTGTGGGTGAAAATGTCATTCATGTCTCGGAATGCTAAAAAAGAGGAATTATTGCCACCAAAAAGTGTAATTTTTGACCCACGTCCAAAGCATGGTTGTTTGTGATCGTTATTTGACAGTTATGTATTTGATCATAAACATGCGATTTTAGGTCTTATGCTCAGTTGAGCGCTTTTTTGTTAAAGCGTTTGTACAGATCAAAACTGTTACTTTTGTCACTTTTGCCCACACCCTATTCAAACGCACTATATGTAGTTTCTGGATTTCTTAGTTAGATCAATTTAAGGATTCAGAATTAACCAGATTTGCTAATTCTTGTTTGATTTGACTCTGATAAAATGCTTAAAAATAGAAGTTCTTAGAGGCTTCTGTCTGCAACTATTGTCATAATTCTGCCAGTGTCTGTTGTGCTAGTTCCATAAACTATCAGGAGAATTAGCAATTGTTTAATAATATGAGGAGTGGTACATATGGAGAGTCGCACTAAGACATGACCATAAAAATATCAGTAAATATACATACCGTATAAGGTTATTTATGCCAGGCTTTGGAAATCTAAACAATTTTGCGTTGTCGGCGAACGGTGAGCGGCCGCATTTAAAGCATTTCCTTTTGTTTTCTTTCTCCGACATGATCACAAACTAAAATAAGAGTCTCTGCTCAAATTATTATAATATAATCAAGAGTCAACTTCTCACATCACACACAACTGAGTCAATTTCTCGAAGTTCCTAATCGCAATTAACATAACTTTTTGAAGGCACGGAGGAACATAAGCTCAACTCGACGTGGATTTAATGCTATATTCAAGGAACTTTAACAACGAACGAAACTGAAATCACTGAAACCGGCACTAAATCCGAATGAAAACAATAACACACCCACCAAAGAGAATATTTTAGCATGCCGGATGTGACATCAAAATATTTAATGTGTTACCACCTTTGAATAATATTTTAAATGGCAACTATAAAAATTAGCCCCCGTCGGTAATTTCATTTGCCTCATACAAATGTGCCATCCCGTCGCCAGTGCGACCGCTTTTATAGGTTACGGCGTACTTGCACGTGGTCGTTTTAAACATTAAGATTGCAATACAAAGTGATAGCATGTTTTATAATTAATTGTACGTAATAAACTTAAATCATTTTGAGAATAATTATATTATTAATTTTAATTGGAATAATTTACTGTAAACAATTTCAAAAATATGAATCTATGTTTTATAAATCAATTCAAATAAATCAATTTAACAAATCTAATTGTTATAGACTAATTATTATTGGCTAATTATTGTATCCGCGCCGATATATATATTGTTGGAGACGAAAATAGCCTAGTAGACCGAAAAGTATAAAAGGCGGCGCGCAGAGCGGTCGTGGCTCACTCTGCCTTCAACCGTCGACGAGTCAACATCTCCGAGTTCGTTATTGCGGTGACGTCAATCCTTGTCGTGGTTTTGTATAGTGCAAACACTGTCATAATGATTGTCGGGTTTTTTTTTTTAATTTTTTTTAATTTTTTTTTTTCCTTTTATTAAATTAATGTTCTTCTACTTGTAGAGATAAATAACTGTAAGGTTAATGTGACCGTTGTTTTAATACTTTTATACGGCAATGTTTTGTCTTGTATAACTTGTATGCAACACGAGAGGTATTGATCATTATGATTGACACGTCACTGTGGTATGGACGTACTTCAGGTTTTAAATAAAACAATTGTCAATATGAACCCTATATGAATGGGTACCAATGGAAACTTGGTAATGTATGTAAGGCATGGAATGTTTTTCTTTGTTTTCATTGCATGGTGTGGTGCGGGTGATGGAAGTCCAGAATTTTATTGTAGTACGTCGACAGATATTAACACAATCATTTGTTTTTCAGCTGTCCCGAGCAGGTATCCTGAGCGGCTGCCCAAACTGCTGCGCTGGGCTGCTGCGCTGAGCAACTGCCCGTGCTTCTGCGCTGAGCGGCCGCCCAAGCCGCTGTCCCGAGCAGTCGTCTGCCGGAAGTCAAGATTACCTTGTGTGGTGTCATGCAAAGGTGGTATCGTGAGTATGTCGAGACATTCGACAGTTAATCTTCACAAATTGATATCATGCGCTAGTTGTCTTTGGTATGCATTAATAAAGAAAAATATCACTAAACTGTGCGAGTGAAATTTTGGTAAAGTATGTAAGGCATGGAACGTTTTTCTTTGTTTTCATTGCATAGTGTGGTGCGGGTGATGGAAGTCCAGAACTTTATCGTAGTACGTCGACAGAGAGATCATTAACACATTCATTTGTTTTTCAGCTGTCCCGAGCAGGTATCCTGAGCGGCTGCCCAAACTGCTGCGCTGGGCTGCTGCGCTGAGCAACTGCCCGTGCTTCTGCGCTGAGCGGCCGCCCAAGCCGCTGTCCCGAGCAGTTGTCTGCTGGAAGTCAAGTCCGGAGTAATCGACACCAAAGATTACCTTGTGTGGTGTCATGCAAAGGTGGTATCGTGAGTATGTCGAGACATTCGACAGTTAATCTTCACAAATTGATATCATGCGCTAGTTGTCTTTGGTATGCATTAATAAAGAAAAATATCACTAAACTGTGCGAGTGAGATCTTGGAAAAGTATGTAAGGCATGGAAAGTTTTTCTTTGTTTTCATTGCATGGTGTGGTGCGGGTGATGGAAGTCCAGAATTTTATCGTAGTACGTAGACAGATATTAACACATTCATTTGTTTTTCAGCTGTCCCGAGCAGGTATCCTGAGTGGCTGCCCAAACTGCTGCGCTGGGCTGCTGCGCTGAGCAACTGCCCGTGCTTCTGCGCTGAGCGGCCGCCCAAGCCGCTGTCCCGAGCAGTTGTCTGCTGGAAGTCAAGATTACCTTGTGTGGTGTCATGCAAAGGTGGTATCGTGAGTATGTCGAGACATTCGACAGTTAATCTTCACAAATTAATATCATGCGCTAGTTGTCTTTGGTATGCATTAATAAAGAAAAATATCACTAAACTGTGCGAGTGTGATTTTTGTAAGGCATGGAATGTTTTTCTTTGTTTTCATTGCATAGTGTGGTGAGGGTGATGGAAGTCCAGAATTTTATCGTAGTACGTAGACAGATATTAACACATTCATTTATTTTTCAGCTGTCCCAAGCAGGTATCCTGAGCGGCTGCCCAAACTGCTGCGCTGGGCTGCTGCGCTGAGCTACTGCCCGTGCTTCTGCGCTGAGCGGCTGCTCAAGCCGCTGTCCCGAGCAGTTGTCTGCTGGAAGTCAAGATTACCTTGTGTGGTGTCATGCAAAGGTGGTATCGTGAGTATGTCGAGACATTCGACAGTTAATCTTCACAAATTAATATTATGCGCTAGTTGTCTTTGGTATGCATTAATAAAAAAAAATATCACTAAACTGTGCGAGTGTGATTTTTGTAAGGCATGGAATGTTTTTCTTTGTTTTCATTGCATAGTGTGGTGAGGGTGATGGAAGTCCAGAATTTTATCGTAGTACGTAGACAGATATTAACACATTCATTTATTTTTCAGCTGTCCCAAGCAGGTATCCTGAGCGGCTGCCCAAACTGCTGCGCTGGGCTGCTGCGCTGAGCTACTGCCCGTGCTTCTGCGCTGAGCGGCCGCTCAAGCCGCTGTCCCGAGCAGTTGTCTGCTGGAAGTCAAGTCCGGAGTAATCGACACCAAAGATTACCTTGTGTGGTGTCATGCAAAGGTGGTATCGTGAGTATGTCGAGACATTCGACAGTTAATCTTCACAAATTGATATCATGCGCTAGTTGTCTTTGGTATGCATTAATAAAGAAAAATATCACTAAACTGTGCAAGTGAAATCTTGGTAAAGTATGTAAGGCATGTTTTTCTTTGTTTTCATTGCATGGTGTGGTGCGGGTGATGGATGTCCAGAATTTATTGTAGTATGTAGACAGATATTAACGCATTCATTTATTTTTCAGCTGTCTCGAGCAGGTATCCTGAGCGGCTGCCCAAACTGCTGCGCTGGACTGCTGCGCTGAGCAACCGCCCGTGCTTCTGCGCTGAGCGGCCGCCCAAGCCGCTGTCCCGAGCAGTTGTCTGCTGGAAGTCAAGATTACCTTGTGTGGTGTCATGCAAAGGTGGTATCGTGAGTATGTCGAGACATTCGACAATTAATCTTCACAAATTAATATTATGCGCTTGTTGTCTTTGGTATGCATTAATAAAGAAAAATATCACTAAACTGTGCGAGTGAGATCTTGGTAAAGTATGTAAGGCATGGAATGTTTTTCTTTGTTTTCATTGCATGGTGTGGTGCGGGTGATGGAAGTCCAGAATTTTATTGTAGTACGTCGACAGATATTAACACATTCATTTGTTTTTCAGCTGTCCCGAGCAGGTATCCTGAGCGGCTGCCCAAACTGCTGCGCTGGGCTGCTGCGCTGAGCAACTGCCCGTGCTTCTGCGCTGAGCGGCTGCTCAAGCCGCTGTCCCGAGCAGTTGTCTGCTGGAAGTCAAGATTACCTTGTGTGGTGTCATGCAAAGGTGGTATCGTGAGTATGTCGAGACATTCGACAGTTAATCTTCACAAATTAATATTATGCGCTAGTTGTCTTTGGTATGCATTAATAAAAAAAAATATCACTAAACTGTGCGAGTGTGATTTTTGTAAGGCATGGAATGTTTTTCTTTGTTTTCATTGCATAGTGTGGTGAGGGTGATGGAAGTCCAGAATTTTATCGTAGTACGTAGACAGATATTAACACATTCATTTATTTTTCAGCTGTCCCAAGCAGGTATCCTGAGCGGCTGCCCAAACTGCTGCGCTGGGCTGCTGCGCTGAGCTACTGCCCGTGCTTCTGCGCTGAGCGGCCGCTCAAGCCGCTGTCCCGAGCAGTTGTCTGCTGGAAGTCAAGTCCGGAGTAATCGACACCAAAGATTACCTTGTGTAGTGTCATGCAAAGGTGGTATCGTGAGTATGTCGAGACATTCGACAGTTAATCTTCACAAATTGATATCATGCGCTAGTTGTCTTTGGTATGCATTAATAAAGAAAAATATCACTAAACTGTGCAAGTGAAATCTTGGTAAAGTATGTAAGGCATGTTTTTCTTTGTTTTCATTGCATGGTGTGGTGCGGGTGATGGATGTCCAGAATTTATTGTAGTATGTAGACAGATATTAACGCATTCATTTATTTTTCAGCTGTCTCGAGCAGGTATCCTGAGCGGCTGCCCAAACTGCTGCGCTGGACTGCTGCGCTGAGCAACCGCCCGTGCTTCTGCGCTGAGCGGCCGCCCAAGCCGCTGTCCCGAGCAGTTGTCTGCTGGAAGTCAAGATTACCTTGTGTGGTGTCATGCAAAGGTGGTATCGTGAGTATGTCGAGACATTCGACAGTTAATCTTCACAAATTAATATCATGCGCTAGTTGTCTTTGGTATGCATTAATAAAGAAAAATATCACTAAACTGTGCGAGTGAGATCTTGGTAAAGTATGTAAGGCATGGAATGTTTTTCTTTGTTTTCATTGCATGGTGTGGTGCGGGTGATGGAAGTCCAGAATTTTATTGTAGTACGTCGACAGATATTAACACATTCATTTGTTTTTCAGCTGTCCCGAGCAGGTATCCTGAGCGGCTGCCCAAACTGCTGCGCTGGGCTGCTGCGCTGAGCAACTGCCCGTGCTTCTGCGCTGAGCGGCTGCTCAAGCCGCTGTCCCGAGCAGTTGTCTGCTGGAAGTCAAGATTACCTTGTGTGGTGTCATGCAAAGGTGGTATCGTGAGTATGTCGAGACATTCGACAGTTAATCTTCACAAATTAATATTATGCGCTAGTTGTCTTTGGTATGCATTAATAAAAAAAAATATCACTAAACTGTGCGAGTGTGATTTTTGTAAGGCATGGAATGTTTTTCTTTGTTTTCATTGCATAGTGTGGTGAGGGTGATGGAAGTCCAGAATTTTATCGTAGTACGTAGACAGATATTAACACATTCATTTATTTTTCAGCTGTCCCAAGCAGGTATCCTGAGCGGCTGCCCAAACTAGTGCGCTGGGCTGCTGCGCTGAGCTACTGCCCGTGCTTCTGCGCTGAGCGGCCACTCAAGCCGCTGTCCCGAGCAGTTGTCTGCTGGAAGTCAAGATTACCTTGTGTGGTGTCATGCAAAGGTGGTATCGTGAGTATGTCGAGACATTCGACAGTTAATCTTCACAAATTGATATCATGCGCTAGTTGTCTTTGGTATGCATTAATAAAGAAAAATATCACTAAACTTTGCGAGTGAGAGTTTAGTAAAGTATGTAAGGCATGGAATGTTTTTCTTTGTTATCATTTCATAGTGAGGTGCGGGTGATGGAAGTCCAGAATTTTATCGTTGTACGTCGACAGATGATTACACATTCATTTGTTTTTCAGCTGTCCGAGCAGGTAACCTGAGCGGCTGCCCAAACTGCTGCGCTGGGCTGCTGCGCTGAGCAACTGCCCGTGCTTCTGCGCTGAGCGGCCTTCCAAGCCGCTGTCCCGAGCAGTTGTCTGCTGGAAGTCAAGATTACCTTGTGTGGTGTCATGCAAAGGTGGTATCGTGAGTATGTCGAGACATTCGACAATTAATCTTCACAAATTAATATTATGCGCTTGTTGTCTTTGGTATGCATTAATAAAGAAAAATATCACTAAACTGTGCGAGTGAGATCTTGGTAAAGTATGTAAGGCATGGAATGTTTTTCTTTGTTTTCATTGCATGGTGTGGTGCGGGTGATAGAAGTCCAGAATTTTATCTTAGTACGTCGACAGATATTAACACATTCATTTGTTTTTCAGCTGTCCCGAGCAGGTATCCTGAGCGGCTGCCTAAACTGCTGCGCTGGGCTGCTGCGCTGAGCAACTGCCCGTGCTTCTGCGCTGAGCGGCCGCCCAAGCCGCTGTCCCGAGCAGTTGTCTGCTGGAAGTCAAGATTACCTTGTGTGGTGTCATGCAAAGGTGGTATCGTGAGTATGTCGAGACATTCGACAGTTAATCTTCACAAATTGATATCATGCGCTAGTTGTCTTTGGTATGCATTAATAAAAAAAAATATCACTAAACTGTGCGAGTGTGATTTTTGTAAGGCATGGAATGTTTTTCTTTGTTTTCATTGCATAGTGTGGTGAGGGTGATGGAAGTCCAGAATTTTATCGTTGTACGTCGACAGATGATTACACATTCATTTATTTTTCAGCTGTCCCAAGCAGGTATCCTGAGCGGCTGCCCAAACTGCTGCGCTGGGCTGCTGCGCTGAGCTACTGCCCGTGCTTCTGCGCTGAGCGGCCGCTCAAGCCGCTGTCCCGAGCAGTTGTCTGCTGGAAGTCAAGTCCGGAGTAATCGACACCAAAGATTACCTTGTGTGGTGTCATGCAAAGGTGGTATCGTGAGTATGTCGAGACATTCGACTAGTTGTCTTTGGTATGCATTAATAAAGAAAAATATAACTAAACTGTGCGAGTGAAATTTTGGTAAAGTATGTAAGGCATGGAATGTTTTTCTTTGTTTTCATTGCATGGTGTGGTGCGGGTGATGGAAGTCCAGAATTTTATTGTAGTACGTCGACAGATATTAACACATTCATTTGTTTTTCAGCTGTCCCGAGCAGGTATCCTGAGCGGCTGCCCAAACTGCTGCGCTGGGCTGCTGCGCTGAGCAACTGCCCGTGCTTCTGCGCTGAGCGGCCGCCCAAGCCGCTGTCCCGAGCAGTTGTCTGCTGGAAGTCAAGATTACCTTGTGTGGCGTCATGCAAAGGTGGTATCGTGAGTATGTCGAGATATTCGACAGTTAATCTTCACTAATTAATATCATGCGCTAGTTGTCTTTGGTATGCATTAATAAAGAAAAATATCACTAAACTGTGCAAGTGAAATCTTGGTAAAGTATGTAAGGCATGGAATGTTTTTCTTTGTTTTCATTGCATAATGTGGTGCGGGTGATGGAAGTCCAGAATTTTATCGTAGTACGTCGACAGATATTACCACATTCATTTGTTTTTCAGCTGTCCCGAGCAGGTAACCTGAGCGGCTGTCCAAACTGCTGCGCTGGGCTGCTGCGCTGAGCAACTGCCCGTGCTTCTGCGCTGAGCGGCCGCCCAAGCCGCTGTCCGGAGCAGTTGTCTGCTGGAAGTCAAGTCCGGAGTAATCGACACCAAATATTACCTTTTGTGGTGTCATGTAAAGGTGGTATCGTGAGTTTGTCGAGACATGCGACAGTTAATCTTCACAAATTGATATCACGCGCTAGTTGTCTTTGGTATGCATTCATAAAGAATAATATCACTAAACTGTGCGAGTGAGATCTTGGTAAAGTATGTAAGGCATGGAATGTTTTTCATTGCATAGTGTGGTGCGGGTGATGGAAGTCCGGAATTTCATCGTAGTACATCGACAGATATTAACACATTCATTTGTTTTTCAGCTGTCCCGAGCAGGTATCCTGAGCGGCTGCCCAAATGGGCTGCAGCGCTGAGCAACTGCTCGTACTTCTGCGCTGAGCGGCCGCCCAAGCCGCTGTCCCGAGCAGTTGTCTGCTGGAAGTCAAGTCCGAAGTAATCGACACCAAAGATTACCTTGTGTGGTGTCATGCAAAGGTGGTATTCTATTTTTTCTATTTTCATTTATTTTATTACCTATCAATTCAGTCTGCGGATGGAACAATGTTTTTTTTATATATTTCTACATGAAATCAACAGATAAGTCTGTAGAAACAATTGTATTACTTATAAAATATTCATAGATTTGATTTTTTATTGTTTTATTTTCAATATGGATAGTACAACCTCAAGTATATCAATTACATCCTTCAACTGTAAATCCATAAAGAGGTCAGTATCTGATGTGCGTAACCTAACAGAAGCCTCCGACATAATAGTACTTCAGGAGACATGGCTGTTGCCGCACGATCTGGACTTCGTGCATGGGATCAATAAATCGTTCGGATGCGTAGCAAAGTCCTCGGTGGACACTTAATCTCTGGGTGTACTCAGGGGAAGGCCGTTTGGTGGCCTCGCAATCTTATGGAATAAAGAAAAATTCCCAATCGTGACTCCCGTGGATTGTTCGAGTGATAGGATTATGGCTATCAGAGTATATGTAGGTTTAAACTCATTTTTGGTTGTTAATGTGTACATGCCGGTAGATAAAATTGAGAATACCGTTGAATTTACGGAATGCCTAGCTCAGGTAGTGGTAGTAAGAGTGTGACGTTTCAGAAGCGTACGTGATGGGTGATTTTAACGCGCACACGCACGCGAACTTTGGGGGCGAATTAGTAAAATTTTGCGATGAAATGCTGTGGGAATGTGTTGACTTCAACTTACTTGGGATTGACTCGGATACTTATACATTCCAGAGTGAAGTTAAAGGGACTAGGAGTTGGTTGGACCATTGCCTTACCACGAAAGCAGCGTGGGAAACGGTAACTGATGCTACTGTCATCTATGACGTCATGTGGTCGGATCATTATCCATTACGCATTACATGTAACATTAAAATAGGAATTGTGACTGGTACAGCCATATCGTGCCACCGTAACTCGTTGAAGTCTATACAGTGGGGCGAGAAAAATACTGACCAAATTAAAAAATACGAAAATTACTGTAGAAATAATTTAGATTTATTTATTGACGAATTCCATTGTGATTGTATAAATTATATAAATTGTGTGCATTATAATAATTATTGCAACTATATTAATATGTATTATAACCATTATAGTCAGTATTCTGCAAACGGCAGCGATTATTAGTTCGCAGTCACGTGAGCAGAAGCGACACAGAAAGGTGGTTGGTTGGAACTACCATGTCAGAGACAGTCATGAGTTTGCTAGACTGAATTTTAGATGCTGGGTGGTTGCTGGCAGGCCGTCTAACGGGTTATTATATAATAAGATGCGCGATAAATTGCGATGGTGTCAAACGCACGAGGAGAGCATTAAAATGAACCTTTAGCTCTGCACAGAAAAAATAAAAACTTTAATAAATTCTGGAATGCAACTAAGACTTTAAGTAATAAACGAAGCATGCCGGTATCTGTGGACGGTGTTCAGCAACCATCAGCCATAGCAGAATTGTTTGCTAAAAGATTCAAAGTTGACCCTCTGAGGACGGAGTACGTGTTCGATAAGCAACCTTCTCAAAATGAGGATGTTGTAAAATTTACAACACAAGATGTAATTAAAGTCATCAGAAGTATGAAACGTGGAAAATCACCGGGGATTGACGGACTTAGCATCGAACACGTGCTTTGGGCAAGTCATAAAATATATGGTATCTTATGTCAGTTGTTTAATCTGTGTATTAAATATGGATATCTACCCGATAAACTAATGAATACCTCTGTAGTACCCATTGTTAAAAATAAAACCGGAAATTTATCCTGTTCTTCTAATTATCGACCCATATCTCTGGGTACGATAATAGGAAAAATCTTAGAAAGGCTCATTCGACCAATTGTAGGCGATAATATTAAAATTGATGACGCGCAGTTTGGTTTCCGTACTAGGATTTCGACAGATGACGCAATAGTTAGCTTAAAAAGTACTATACAATACTATACGTCTCGCCAAACATCGGTATATGCATGCTTTTTGGACCTAAGCCGCGCGTTTGACCTAGTCAATTATGACATTCTCTGGGCTAAATTACTAGCGTCACAAGTCCCCAGGCAGGTGGTTAGTCTCTTGAGATACTGGTACGGAAACCAATCAAAAAGGTATCACCTCTCCGGACCTTTTCAACCTATACATTAACGACTTGATCGGTGAATTGAGGAGTTCCAGGGTTGGTTGTTATCTGGGTAAAATGTGCGTCAATACCCTGAGCTACGCGGATGACATGGTGCTCCTTAGTCCATCAATCAAAGGGTTGAGGAAACTGGTTTCAATCTGTGAGCGTTACACGAATGTCCATGGATTGAAATACAACGTTAAAAAAATCGAAATTGTTGTCTTTAGGTCTGGTAGGGGTCCGGACACGGTGCCGGAAGTACGTTTAAATGGAGCTAAAATAAATGTTGTAAAACAGTTTGGGTATTTAGGTCACTTGTTGACAGAGCGACTGCACGACGACGCGGACATAAAACGCGAAAGGCGAGCCCTCGCCGTCAGAAGTAACATGCTCGCACGTAGGTTTGCCAACTGTAGTAATGATGTAAAGCCCACACTTTTCAAAACGTATTGTTTATGCATGTATACGTGCCAATTATGGATAACGTACACTAGGAAAGCCATAAACACTATAAGAGTTCAATACAATGACGCCTTCCGAACTCTTATGAAGCGACCGAGATATTGCAGTGCGTCGAGCTTGTTTGCTGAGGAGGGGGTGCCGGATTTCTTTGCAGTCATTAGATCACGCGTGGCGTCGTTTTGGGCCAGACTGCGTCGCGCTGACAACAAGATACTGGTGGCTGTCTCTGATAATGTGTACGGGAATCCAATGTTTACCCATTGGAACTCCGTGCACATGAATGCAAACAAAAAGTGACGTAACTTATATAACTAAGTGTAGCTGTGATGTGTAGATGAACATCTACTAGATTATTATTTTTGTGTATATTGTGTAGTGTTGAAATTTTATATGGGTTTATTGCCTGAAATAAATGACTATTATTATTATTATTATTATTATTTATTTTAAACATTTTAGGCAGGACAGTGACTTAATGATACATTTGTGTACGTGACTAAGTCTTTGCTCGCGATTATGTCAATAAAAATCATGCATCATTCAAACTATAAATATTTACATTTACATATTAAATTAACTTGTGAAATGGCAAATGTTCAACACGTACGACTACATTTATAAAGGAAAAATTAATGTGCAATATCTGTTAGAAATAAGTATGAAAGCTATATTTATTCTCTGTGCCTCCACCATAGAGTTTTAAAATCTCAAACCCTTATTAGAATATTCTGTGGTTGTTTCGTTCTTTCACTTCACCTACATCTGGTCGTGTTCCTTTGAGAGCCAAAATCGATCGCGTCGTCCGCATAGCCGCCCAACCGTTATCTTTCAAACTCGCAATTATCATAACTGAGCTCGGTACATCATCGATTACGTCACAGCTCACGCTCACGCCACGACTACAACACTCGCGGATGGAAGGTTTTGGACTTGCGGTCGTTGTGAGCTGTTACTGTCAAAATATCAAATAGGTTTATGATTCATTCGATTTAATTGAGAGAAAATATAACGCGCCTTTTTCGACTGTGTGAGTGTTCTATTTGGGTTGGGCATTATAGGTATTCATCCTAAAGGAAACACGAAACCGGGGCGCGACAGTCGTATGTATTGGCGGTGTTTACTGGAATGCACCATTAGGGTCGATTTCGGCTTAAAAAGGAACACGCCGTAAATAATATTGAAGTAATATTGTTCAACCATTTTGTGTTAGTACGATAGTAAGTACGATTATTTAAAGTTTATTACAAGACGCTCCTGATTTATGATAGTTTCGTAAAAGGTGGGAGTAGGCCCCGTTGTGTCATCCATCAGCCCACAAGCAATAGTAATTACATTACTGCAATCTGACTAGAGAAAGATAGGAAATATGGTAGACGAAGGTACAGGCACATAGTACCTATATGATCTTATTATAGGTATCACATGGAGATCAAAGTTAAATTACATGTTTTTAACTAACTGTAATAATAATACCTACTGTAGAATTGAAAACGAGAGTAGGTACCTAACTATGTTATTAGTTATACAATATAATCAAGATAAAGCATATATGATAAAATTAGTAAATATTGTAACGTGAAGTAAACTATGAAATAAAATTCATTTTATATAAAGGAAAATAATCAATGATATTTTTCAATGTTAAATGAAATCAGTGACATATTTGACATTACACAATAATCAAATAAAAATAGTTTCTTCTTCTTGAACAGTATTAACAAAGAGGTTTTCTAACACTGCCCCTTACTCTAGCAATCATAAAGTTGTAAACTAAAACTATTATTGCAAGAGTACACCATACATATGAGTACAACAAAAAAAATATATATAAGAAACCTAAATTAAACCTAAACACTTAACAAACAAATTGTGTTTAACCTTTGGCAAGGCTTTTGTGAATAGGTCAGCTTCCAACTCAGCTGATGGCTTATAAAATATCTTTATTAGTTTACTCTTTTAGTTACTACTCGTTTAGTTTACTTTATTAGCTCTACACATTTTTGCACAAAATGATGTTGTATGTCAATGTGTTTGGTTCTTCGGTAACATTGATTTTCAACTATTTTGAGTGTGCTCTTATTATCATTATAAATAACAATAGGCTCACGCGATAAATTGAACGGTGTCAATTCATTTACAAAATTATGTATGAATTTAGCTTCTTTTACCGACGTACCAAGAGCGTAATATTCAGCTTCTGTACTAGAACAAGCAACATTGTTTTGCTTGTGGCTATGCCAATTTATCACATTCAGTCCAAATCTACTCACAAAACCAGAATACGATTTTCGATCGTTGGTATCCCCCGCCCAATCTGCGTCGGATGAAATTTCAAATTTGTTACTACCTCGCTTAAAATTGAGTCCGTAATCAGTTGTACCCGATAAATATCGTAGCACGCGTTTGGCAGCAATCCAATGCGTCTCATCATAACAAGTGTTATATTGGCTGAGCTTACTGCACACAAATGCAATATCCGGACGAGTGCATACAGCGAGATACATCAAACTCCCGATAAGTTCCCGATATTGAAACCTCAAATCAATCTTCTCTGCTTTTGGCGGATTAAAATTTACTTCCATGGGAGTTGCGACTTTGTGACAATCATCCATTCCAAATTTTATCAACATATTTTTCACATATTCAGATTGAGTCAGTTTCAATGTCCCTTGCTCCCTGTTCCTTTCGACCTTCATACCCAAAGCTTGTGTAACAGGTCCAAGCAATTTTATATTAAAGTTGGAACTAAGCAATTCATAAAGCATTTTCTTTTGATGATCATTGGAGCTAAATATGAAAAAATCATCAACATATAGAGCTATTATCAAATTATCTTTGTAGAACACACATTGTTCACTCTTCAATTGTTTATAACCATTGTTAACCAAAACCTTATGAACATTTTCATTCCAAGCTCTACTGGCTTGTTTGAGCCCATATAGACTCTTTTTGAGTAAACATACTTTGTTCTGCCCCTCAATTTGAAAACCGGTAGGTTGCTCCATATAGATTTGCTCATGTAAATCTCCATTAAGAAATGCTGTGTTGACATCAACATGTTCAATGTCCATATCATTTTCAACACCAATCGCAAAGAGTAGTCGTAGAGTGCTATGTCTCACAACAGGTGCAAATGTTTCTTCATAGTCAACTTTATATTGTTGAGTAAAACCTTTTGCAACTAATCTTGCTTTAAACTTTTCAAATTTCCCACTTGGATCTACTTTTTCTTTGAAAACCCATTTCGATTTTATCACATTACTATTTTTAGGTCGATCCACAAGTTCCCAGACACCATGCGACATTAGTGAGTTATATTCATCTTGCATAGCTTCTATCCAACCTTCACTATTCTCACTTTCAATCGCTTCTTTATATGACTTAGGCTCACTACATCCCATCAAAGCTAGATCAGAGAAATCATTCACTACATAATCTTTGAACCAAATAGGAGGATGGCGGTCACGTTTGGGTCTAGAATTTTCAGCAACTTCCTGGTCTGAAATATTCTGATCCATATTTTGTGAGTCAGGTTGAATATTATTCAACGAAGTTTCTTCCTGTTCATCAGATGTAATTATTCCTTCGACATGAGGTTCTTCTTCAATTGGATCTAGAACATCAATATCCGTTGATGATACATCTGGTGTGGCAAATTCATCACTGTCAGATTCGTGGCTAAGTCCATGAGAAGTGTTGGGTTGATACACCGTAACTTCAA